>NC_051169.1:32611633-33211633 GCF_013339725.1 Rhipicephalus microplus
ACAGTCGGCGTAAGTTTAAGAAGCCTAAGAGCGAAAAATTGGCACATTCCACATGCCTGAGAATCGACATTCTGCAAAGCATGCGGAGGGAAGGTGACCACGTTGCAATTTTTTATTCGGCGACACGTCATGAAAGAACGCTAAATATAGGTACTAATGTTCTTACGCGCATACATAGGTTGAAGAGTTATGTTTACCTATCCAGTTTTTGCTCTTGCGCAACGATGCCAACTGGAAGTGCGTATTGGCAACCTGTGTGTGTGTATCAGTAATCTTCTGATACTGGCGCTGGACCCTTCTGCATAAATCGACTCCAGAGCATGACAACTAACCGCAACAGACGTTAACCCGACGTGACGGCTCTATCAAAGGAGTACATATTTAATGTTTATAAAATTGGATAGGCAGCACTGCAACCACTATTGACGTTTTACGAAGGTTAGCGTCATTTGAAAACTAATTCTGAGACCTGGCGTAGCTCGGTGGTAAAATGGTTCATTGCCACGCAAAATGCTTAGGTACAATTCCTGCTGGGACCCTGACATTTATCCTTTGCATTCGTCAGGTTGACGATACCGATGTAGGGTATTTCTTAACGCTATAGATATGATTGATATGTGGCGTTTAACGTCCCAAATCACCTTATGATTATGAGATACGCCCGTAGCGGAAGGCTCCGGAAATTTCGACCACATGAGACTCTTTAACTTGCACCCAAATATGAGCACGTGGGTATACAGCATTTTCGCCTCCATTGAAAATGCAACCACCGCAGCCGGGAATCGATCCCGTGACCAGCGGGTGAGCACCCGAGTACCTTAGCCACTAGACCACCACGGCGGAAATTCATTAACACTCACGTGTTAAGATTGCCCTTGTGTGTTCTCGTCGTTCCCCGGGTAGATGCCAAGTGTCCATCGCCTGTGGTCACTGTCTGCGGAAAGTTTTGACGACGTACATGACTGGATTATGACGTTATTCATGTCTTGAACAGGGCGTCATATTCGCCAAACCCTCCCATGCTAATTTTGGTTCACGCCAAGTCAGAGGTGACCACGAGAGCACCCAAACATAAGTGGATAGATATATATATAGATAGATAGACAGATAGATAGATGGATAGATAGATAGATAGATAGATAGATAGATAGATAGATAGATAGATAGATAGATAGATAGATAGATAGAAAGATATATAGATAGATAGATTGATATATAGATAGAGAGATAGATAGATAGATAGATAGATAGATAGATAGATAGATAGATAGATAGATAGATAGATAGATAGATAGATAGATAGATAGATAGATAGATAGATAGATAGATAGATAGATAGATAGATAGATAGATACGCTCAAAGTCTCCCAAGAGAAAGTGAGAATTTATTAGAAGGCAGAGAGGTCGGCCTGAGCTAGTTCACTCTAGCCTGCGAGTCTACACAGGCGATAAGGAAAAGGGGAAGGAGAGAGTTATGAAGGGTGATGATGGGGACAAGAAGTGGTGCGTATGTACAGTAGCCACTTAGCATAGTACCCTACAGTCTACTTTCTAGTCCAGTGCTTTTATGAAGTCTAGAACAGCCTTTGTAGCAGTTTTTGACACTGTTTGGTTGTTCATTGCTGACAATATGTGGCTTTCACTTAATGGTGTTCGTCCGATGCTTGCCAACGTTGCAGTTAGCATTTTTCTTTGCGCCACGTATAATGTACAGTCACAAAATATGTGAGCTATCGTTTCGCGCACTTGGCAGCGTTCACAATGCGGGCTGTCCGCACGGCCGATTAGGTGGGTGTAGTGGTGAGTGAAGGCGACGACCAGACGAATTCAGTGCAGTATATTAGCATGTCTTCGGCTGATTTTATCTGAAAGACGAAAAGTCATACCGGGGTCTGTTTCACGCAGGCGCTTGTTCCGGTGATCTGGTAGCGTCCAGTAAGTGGCACCGCATTCACGCATGAGTGATCTCAACTATGTGTTGACGTCACTTCGCGAATACGGTACTTTGACGTATATAGGAGCGTGGTATACTGCCGCTCTTGCTTCGCTATCAGCTGTTTCGTTGAGAACCAGGCCGCAGTGTCCAGGAATCCATTGGAGTGTAAATAAGTGACCGCTCCTGTGTGTTAGGTCAAACGCTTGGAGGATTCCTAACGCTAACTCGTGAAATTGGCCTCTTGTTGAGCAAGAATGGGTAGCTTGATGTGCTGATTTTGCATCGGACAGAATCGTCCATTTACGCGGTGCTTGGCCGTTCAGAAATTTTGTGGCTTCTTATATAGCAACAAGTTCTGCAGCTGTCGAAGATGACCTATGATATAATTTGTACTGTCGGGAAATACCGTGTCGAGGGATCATGAAAGCTTCAGCTGAGGTGGATGAAGTTACGGATCTATCGGTGTAAATGTGCACAGAGTCGCTGTATCGGTCATCTAAATGAGCCAAGGTGAGTTGCTTGAGGGCAATATGAGAAACACGCGACTTATGCGAAATTCCACGTATGTGAAGGCAAACCAGCGGTTTAGTCAATGTCCATGGAAGCACTGCAGGGATTACGGCAGGTGCAAAGCCTGAAGGGATCATGTGCCTATGCGTATCGAGGCATCGCGAATAGGTACAGCCTGGTTGGTCCACTTGTAGCGAAGACAACGGGTGCTGTGCATGTCGGTTCAGCAGGACGAAGGTGCACTCGAAGAGGTTCACAGAACGTGTAAACCTGTATAGGGTAGGTGCGGGACTCCTCTATAGTGCCAGAGGTTGACGTGCACCGTGGCAGGCCAAGGCATATTCTCAGTGCTCGTGCCTGAAGGCTCTCTAAAGTACGAAGGCACGTTGCCCGCATGCTGGAAAGTACAGGTGAGCTGTACCGTATATAGCCCGCAAACAACGCCTTGTATAACTGCAGAAGACTTTTCTGTGAAGGGCCCCATCTCAGTCCTGCTATAACACGAAGGAGATACACAAAACTGATTAGTTTGTTTCGCAGCACAGTCACATGCTTTGACCAGGACAGGTTGCGATCAATGATGACTCCTAAATAGCGGTGGTGCTTGACCGCGGTAATCATTGCTCGGTGAGCGAAGATTGGGTACCGCGACATTTTGCTGTTGAAAGTTCCAGGCCCTGACGACGTAAGTACTTAGATGTTATTGATGTGCCTTGTTGTAATCTTGCTCGCAGTTGTGGTCGCGTTGCTCCAGATGCCCATATGCATATGTCGTCCGCATACACACTGATTCTGCCAACATCTGGAAGGTCAGCTTCAATGCCAATGAGTGCTATGTTAGAAAGCATGGGGCTCAGGACGGCGCCTTGCGGAACTCCACGGCTTACGAGGTGCCTGGCCGTGTCACCGTCAGATGTCGACAAAAATGGTACGTCCTCTGAGATAGCTCACTATCCATGCGTGTAGTCGGCCACCTACGCCGATGTCTTCAAGTGCGTCAAGAATGGCCAAATAGTAGACGCTATCGTACGCGCCCTTTATATCCAAGAAAATGGCCCCTACCAATCTCCGACGTTGTCTTTCCTTTTCAACAGAAGACACTAGATCTACAACACCGTCTATAGATGATCGACCTCTAAGGAAGCCATTTACGAAATCTGGTAAGCCGACATTATTCTCCAGCAGCCATTGCAATCTTGCCAGCACCCTGCGTTCCATCACCTTACCGATGCAACTGGCTAGGGCAATGGGTCTATAAGAAGACAACTCGTGTGAACACTTGCCTGGTTTCAGTAAGGCCACTATGCGGCTGCACTTCCGACTCTCTGGGACTGTCGCTGTTTCCCACGTAGAGTTGTAGAACGACAAGAGAGCCTGCCTTGCTTCCTGGCTGAGGTGATATAGAGCGGAATAAGTAATTCCGTCAGGCCCTGGTGCGGACGACTGTCGAGACGCTGAAATCGCAGCGTCGAGTTCGTGCATTGTGAATGGTAAGTCAAGGCGATCGTCGCTGGATGGCGGTGAGGCTAAACACGAAGGTGATATTGATAAGGAGGACATACCTACGAGTAAGTGGCAGTAATCTTCTGCAACCTCTAATTCAGGTCGACCTTGCTTTAGAGCCAAAGCTTGGAAAGGGAAC
Source organism: Rhipicephalus microplus (assembly GCF_013339725.1). NCBI lineage: Eukaryota > Metazoa > Arthropoda > Arachnida > Ixodida > Ixodidae > Rhipicephalus > Rhipicephalus microplus. The sequence goes on from NC_051169.1 coordinate 32,615,722, forward strand.
AACTGTTGAGTGGGCGTCTGAAGGCTTCAGACAGTGTGCCATATTCGAGACAGGGGTTTTCTGGGATCAAGAGAGCCACAAAACACCCTCCACTGTTGCGTGTAGAGCTTATCGAGGTGCCGCAATACATGTCGTTGTGCTTGGCGTGCTGTAGATAGGCCTGATGGTGAATTCGTCCTCCTGTATTTCTTCTCTGCCCGGCGACGGATTGCACGAAGGTATTTATATTGTGCGTCAAGTTGTGATTTTGGTAGCGACACATTCACAAGTTTAGTATGCGTTGTTAAAGCTGATGCAATGAGGCTTTCTATTTCAGATAGAGATAGAATGTTCCCGCACTGAGCATTTACAGAAGTTTGAAATCCTGGCCAGTCTACGCTTTTCATATGCAGGAGAGTCGAACGACAGAATCCTTTTAGCTGTATATATGTAGGAAGATGGTCACTTCCTTGTGTTTTAACGTCTACGAACCAACAGGTTGCAGGCAAGTGACTTCTGCTCACAAAACATACATCTAGACAGCTGTACAAAGCGCCACGGAGGTAAGTAGGCGAGCCATCGTTAATGGACATCAGGCCCTGATTGAGCACAAAATTGGCAATGTTCCTACCGCGGGTGTTCATTGAGGCAGAACACCACATGGGATGATGTGCATTAAAATCCCCAACTAATACATGTGGTCAAGAGCAAGCTTGGGGCACAGACAAGAGATGTGAATAGTCCACGTGGCTTCTAGGAGGAATGTATCCACCAAATATTGATAGTGAACGTCGCTTGTGCTTAATAGATAGGCAAATATAGTCGTTAGAAGCATGAGGAGCCACGGCATGTCTCACGTACGTTAAATCTCGACGTACGCATATAATTACTTTGCTCGCATTTCGATCATCGCGTCGCCACAAAGTGACGTATCCGGAAATACGAAACGACGACATCATATTCGGCTCACATATTACAACCAACAGAAATTTGTTTTTAAACATCCGTTGTCGAAAGTCAGACAATCGGCTTCGCAAACCTCGTGCGTTTCACTGCATTATAGCAGAGGTGCGCACACGTTCATCGAAGAAATTCGCCATATTGTATATGGAAGGGCCAGAAGTAGCGGTTCCAGCACGTTGAGGATCTGCACTGCTGTTTTCGCACCTGGCGTGTGTAGCTCGTTGAGAATTGCACGAATAGATTTTAGTAGATGCTTCAGCATTGTTTAGTTCTTCTCAGTGTCTTTCCTATCATTTTCCGCGCTGTTTTAAGTTGACGCCCATGATGTTGTCTTTTTTATTGCTCCGGTGGGTAGCGAAGGCCACTCAGTATCTGAACCATCGGCGTGCAACGCAGACGTTGGTCCACTTTCTGCATCCCTGGGACGTGGTGCCTACAACATGAATGTAGCGGCCCGATAATGCGCACGCGTATGTTCATCTGTTGCTGATGGTGATACATCACTCCTATGTCCACTATGCTTTCGCTGGTGCCTACGTTTTGGACGACGTCTGTGTCGGTGGATGGACGTGACAGCCTCTTTGTGTGTCGAGTTGTCTTTGACCATCTTCCGCAGGACGCGGATTTCTTCTTTTATCTTGGGGCACTCCATCAATGTCACTTCATGCCCACCAGAGCAGTTTGGACATTTCAATGGAACAGCAATATCGCAGTTTTCCACTTTAAGGGATCCGCCGCACCACTGGCAAGTTGTATCACTATAGCACCCTGCGCTGACAGGTCCCAACTTGCTGGACTTGTGACGCTGCAAAGGCCGTGGCACGTAAGGGTGCACGGGATGTCTCACGTATCCAACCTTCACGCTAGGAGTCTCAGAATCAAATACTATCTTGATGCAGTGCGACTGCTCGAAGTGGTTTATGGTAACGATTTTGACTATCAACGTCTCAAGATTCTGGAGGTCAGCGTTCGTGATATCTGCGTCGACGTCATTTATCAGACTAGTCGTTGTTCCTTTCCCGTGAGCGAGAAAAGCGCGACCTGAAATAATTCCGAGCTGCGTGACGGCCTTCAGTCTGTCAAGAATGGTTTTGTTTGTCACATCAACTGACAATATGTTTTCCTGCTACTTATGTGGATTTCATTCACTTGAGCAGGTGGAACTCACTCGAAATTATTAGTCAATGACTGCCTGTTTAGTGAGTTCAGGTTGTCTGATGTAGAGATGGGTACATACGAGATGGTGAAACATCGCTTGCCTTTGTCTAGCCCCGGTTGTGGCTCCGCCGTTGATGACGTCCTGCGAAGCTTCCTTTTCAATCTGCGGGTATGAAATGTCCTGAAGTCGGCTTTCGATTTCATCTCTTCCACTGATGAGCTCTCGGTAGAATCATCACAAGGAGCAGATGCGCCAACGTGGTCGCCCACATTCGGTCCATCCTTATGCAATCAGCTAGGGCCCACTGTCTCGTTGGATGAATGGTCCCCCATCTCGGGGGGCTGACGTATTCCGTTCCGCTTGTTCTGAGAAAGTCAGAAATTCCGACAGTTTAGGAAAAAACGCAAGTTGTTCAAGGCAGAATTATGCCCGAACGCACTTCTTCTTCCTCGCCTTCCAAAAAGTCTCCCAAGATCGCTAAGAAATCCTTCGCATTTAAAATGCCGCTTTCTGCTCATCTCCAAATCTCAGAATTTTCTTTCTTGTTTCTTCTCTCTTTCTCTCTCTCTCTTTCTCGATCGAACAGCATTTGTATCCTAATTCATTCATTAACATTGTTTTATTGCTCATAGAAATGAAAAAATAACGCTACGCTTTCTTGGCAAATACACATCAGTGGGTATGAACCACTTACTAAAGCAATCGAATCTGCTCTCGAACTGCTCGCGACGCTCGTGGTATCTTCGCTTCGCCTACAATCGGAAGCCAGCTGCTAGAATCAGCACACCCAAAACCTCACCTAGTTCGTCGGAACGCGATCACATTCAGGTCATTTCAACCGTTATTATTCTCAAGCGCAAGATGGGGACGACACAGAAGCCGCAGCACTCTTTCGGTTTTGAATTGACCAGCAGAGGCCCAGAAAACAAGCCTTCCACAATGGAAACCGACCTGCTAGAACTTCTTGTTCATTTCCGGATGCAACAGGAATCTCACCACGGTAAGCGACAATCTACTGAGGTCGGGAACGCAAGTCAAGGACTTGATTCCGAGTGCCACACAAAAGATAAGAACACCACAACTTCGCGGACGATGTCAAACAGCAAGTGCAAGTGACCGGGTGCAGGTAAATCCAATATCAGCTCGTCAGAGTCGGCCGAAGAAGAAGGTGAGTTTAAAGCCGACGAAGTCTTCGATCACGAGACTCGAAGGTCGAAGCTCACTAAGCAATGTGCTGTGGACATCATGACACAGCTACGAGATTTTTTGCGGGAGAATGGTCCCTCTGAAGAGCATGACCTGCGGAAAGCCTTTGGTATTTCCCAAGTTCAGATGATTCTTGACATGCATGGCATGATCACGGCGTTCTCGGACTGCTCCTCACCATTTGAAGTCATCTACAAGTATTTGTGAATTTTCGTGCACTACAACTGCACCGATGATGAAGACGACCGTCTGGCTGAAACTTTTACTGAGTTCCTTAACGACGGCATACTTCAGGACGCGACAGCAGCTCATCACACTGCAAGTCTTCTGTCGCATTTCACTTGAACACTTCAATATTTCTCCTATTGTAAATACAGCTATCTTTATTTCTTTATATCCGTGTTCATTTTCTGTTTCACTTACTGGTATGCCAACTTGTGTTGGTGTAATTCAGTGAACAGTTACATAGGGAAGCCATAAGTTACGTTAGCTAAGCGACCATTACCGACTCCCGCGTAAGTAGCATGCGCCTCTTCAGCCAATCATTATAAGCTTGTAATTGCCCATGCGCATCATCGCTAGTGCGAAAAAAATAAAAGAAATAGAAAACATGCGGCTTATTTTCCGAGAATTCAATGAAAGTTTTCATATAGGCACTGTTTTCGTCGCTAATAACTTAAGCACGAGTTGCACTCACGAATACCGTTGGTGGTCAGACTTTGCACCAGCGCAGAGGCAAAAAAGTGGATAATATAGGAATAAAAATTATTTGGGCAGCAAGCCTCTCCTCAACGGAAATTCTGCACACTAGATAAAGTCCTCCACACTGGACACCAAGTGACCCATACGGGTCCGAAGTGATTTCCATGAAAATATTAAACAGTCAGTGTAAATTTAAGAAGCTGAACAGCAAAAAATTCGGCATATCCCACGTAACTGGGAATGGACATTATGCGACGCATGCGGAGGAAAGGTGACCGCGTTGCAATTTTATTATTGAGCGACACGTCATGAAATGACGCTAAATATAGGTACAAATTTTGTACGCGCAGACATAGGTTGAAGAGTTGATGCTTATATAACCAGTTGTTTGCTCTTGCGCAACGATGCCAACTGGAACGTGCGTATTGGCAACACCTGAAGCAGATATGACGCGCTGATGCTCGCGAGGATACTAGCCCTGGACACTGCTGCATAAATGGACTCCAGAGCATGACAACTAACCACAATAGACGATAACCCGATGTGACGGCTGTATCAAAGAAGTACATAATTAATGTTTATAAAATTTGATAAGCAGCACTGCAACCACTATGGACGTTTCACGAAAGTTAGCGTCATTTGAAAAGTAATTCTGAGACCTGGAGTATCTGTGTTGTAAAATGCTTCCTTGCCACGCAGAATGCTTAGGTACGATTCCTGCTGGAACCCTGACAATTATCCTTCGCATTCGTCAGGTTGACCATACCGATGTAGGGTATTTCTTAACGCTATAGATATGATTGATATGTGGCGTTTAACGTCCCAAAATCCTTATGATTATGAGAGACGCCGTAGTGGATGGCTCCGGAAATTTCGACCACATGAGATTCTTTAACTTGCACCCAAATATGAGCACGCGGGCATACAGCATTTTCGCTTCCATCGAAAATGCAACCACCGCCGCCGGGAATCGATTCTATGACCTGCCGGTCAGCACCCGAGTACCTCAGCCACTAGACCACCGCGGCGGGGATTCATCAACACTCGCGTGTTAAGATTGCCCTTGTGTGTTCTCGTCGTTCCTGGGTGGATGCTAAGTGTCCATCACGTGTGGCCACTGTCTGGCGGAAAGTGTTTGACGACGTACGTGACGGGATTATGACGTTATTCATGTCTTGACCAGTGCGTCATATTCGCCAAACCATCTTACCTTCTAATGCTAATTTTCGTTCACGCCAAGTCAAGGGTGACCACGAGAGCACCCAAAACGTAAGTGGATAGATAGATAGATAGATAGATAGATAGATAGATAGATAGATAGATAGATAGATAGATAGATAGATAGATAGATAGATAGATAGATAGATAGATAGATAGATATAGATAGATAGATAGATACTCAAAGTCGCCGACACTCGCTAAGAATTGCTGAACATTTAAACTTTCCGTTGATGGCTATTCGGGCGCAGCTTATCAAAAAGCAACTTTCAAATGAGAAGCATATTTTCAGCAAACTAAAGGAAGTTTAGAGCTCGTATATCTAGCCGCTTATGTCTTCGTGCTCTTCTGGTCCCCTCTACCGCTCTCTGTTTACCAGAATCGGCAATGAAAGGTATGAACGTATACGACGAACCAGGCTGACATCATAACGGTTGAAAATATGACATGCCTATCTTGTGCGGCACGAAACCACTTCCCGCAAACCTTTAACTTCCTGTCGATCCTGCCACCGGTTTAAACCCGATCCCTCTTGTGGGTGTACGCCAATATTGTAAGGATCACCACCACCACCACCACCACCACCACCATCATCATCATCATCATCATCATCATCATCATCATAATCATTATAATCATCATCATAATCATCCCGCGAACTTGTATGGCACATATCCGATAACCACTGACCGTGGAATGTGCATATGCGCCACTGTCTATGTCAGCAGAAGAACGGCGGAAAATGGGCACTTGAACTTTTCCCGCAATTGTGTTGCGGAGCCTGTGTCGAATAAAATTCAGTGTCAGCGTCGGTGTAGGGGGGGGGGTGAAATATCCTGATGGGTGCGAGTAATAAACATCGCCATTTCACATTGCCCTCGTTCACAATAGTGTAGTAAACGTTACATAGGCAGTTCGGGTTTCAGCAAGTCATATAGGTAGGCATTATACTTTAGTGCAAATGCAAGTGCACCCTTTTAAGTCCATTCAGGTCCTTGAAGTTGTTTCACTTAATGATTCCAGAAATGAGAAGAAAATCGAACTTACCGACACATGCCCGGAAACAACTCAGTCTATTCCTACTGAAAAAAAAAAAAACTACAGTAACCACGTGCACATTTACACGGATGACTCTACTACGCCGTCTAGTTCAGGTGGAGCAGTTGTTATACCATCACAAGGGGTAACTCGGTGCAGAACTCGAGACTCTGCGCAATGCACTGGAACTCATCAATTCTGAAGAAAGACGAGGTAAATGGGCAGTGTTTTCTGACTCAAAACCAGCGTTACAGTGCCTGCTATCAGTTCTCCGACGCGAATGTCACGACAAGTTGACCTACGACACCTTGAAACTTCACCACTTTTTAATACGAAGAGGCAACGACATCGTCTTTCAGTGGTTACCTGGGAATTGTGGTATATATAAGCGGAAATGAGGCTGCAGATCATGCTGCTCGCACGCCACATAAAAAAGCAAACAGCGTTTCAATTCCGCTTTCAAGAGCGGATGCGGCGAGGCAGATTCGTCAATGCCCGCAGTCTCACGCTGACAGAGAGGAACACGCCAAGCATACGACGCTCAAGACTGCACGAGCTCGACCCTTCACCACAACTCCGGCCTCCACCCGGCGTACGTCGACGTGAAGCCTCGCTTTTCTATCGCCTTTGGTTGGGAGCTGCTTTCACGAAAGCTTATGCCACGTTCATCGGAATTACTGATAATGCGGCGTGAGATGTTTGCGGCACTGACGAAAATATTGAACACCTTCTGGGCCACTGTCCTCGATTTTCCTCAGATAGACAAGTACTTGCCAACGCAATGCGGTGACTGGATGATCGCCTCTTTCTGTGCCGGTGCTATCACAGCAACATCCACATGCCTCGACAGCCAGTGAATTTTCTTTCTTTGTCACCTTGCATATCAAAACTGTTCACACTTTACATATTTACATAGTGGTCAAAATACAAGTGTGTCACAAAATACACCCGCAAAATTCATTAAGGTACCGTAAGCTCTCAGCTGACTGTTGATTAATACTTGGGCATTCGTAATGATGACTCAATGCGCACAATCCAGTCTGGTACATCTTCTTGGCCCTTCAGATCTTCAAGAAAACGGAACACAGATTCGCGAAAATACTGGCTCGCAAATGACACTTCCACATCCGCGTTTTCAAAGACACATCAATTTTCCCATATACTCTGCAGGCTCAGAAGCATGGTTAAATCTTAAGGTACGCCTGCCTCGTTGTTAACCGAAAGAAAATGGATGCCGTGTGGACTTAACGGTAATCTTTTTTCAAGATTCTCTGTAATATGTCCCGAAAAAAGACCCCGCTCCCGCAATCTATGGAAACGTGTTCAATTGTTTCCGGTTCACCACACAAAAGGCAATGTGTGCTCCATGGGATGAATATTCCCTTTTCCTGCAACCACATTTCAATTGGTAAGGTACCAGTATGTAATTTAAAGAAAAACTTTTAACCTCAGGCACTACAAGCATTCTTTTAACACGTTTCAGAACATCTTGTCCTAGACCTACACACTATAGCTTACGGTACAATGGTACAGGCTGCAAAATATCGACAAGGTCTATATACAATTTTTTACGCCATACTTCAGCCAGACACTCTCACGAAAACCTCGCCGTTAAAAGGGAAGACGAAACAACTTCCTTTAAATACCCCTGTATTGGTCCTTGCACTATTGATGACGATACGAGAAATTCCGGCAGCACTCTAGATAACCTTACTTGTATAATAGTTCTTAAAAAGAGATCATCTACGTCACGCAGAAAAAGGAAACGATTGACAAGTTGTCTTGTGTACAAACGAACTGATCCGAGCCCGCCATATTTAACTTTTCTGAAGAGGTTTGCGCGGCGTGATCTTTCCCAGACAGAGCTCCAAATGAAAACTGCAAATACGCTGTGCATTTTGTGTACGCCTATTCTACTGCAGTGCAAAACCTGCATTACGTACCACCGCTTGCTCACTAAAAACAAATGCACGTTGTGGCCCGTGCGAATATCGAATACCCCAACCTTCCCAATTTTCTACATCATTGCGCAATGCCTGTGTTACCTTTTTCCAATACGGTTCACAGTCGTGATAAAACCCTAGCGGCACTCCTAAATACTTCTTTGGTCTTTCCTGCCATTTAGTGTTTAGAAATATACTTGGTGTGACAACTCATTCCCCGTGCCGAAGCTAAGGCACTTATCCCAGTTTACGGCACTACCACTCACCTCACAATACGTTTTCATGGCATTTACAGCATACATTACCCTCAAATATATTGTACAGAAAACTGCAAAGTCGTCTGCGTATTCAAGGAGACTAACCTCAGCTCCATGCAATTTAAAGCCACTTATCGCACTGTTGTTAGGTGCGCTTAAACAGAAAATTCAATAAGAAACTCCCAAGCATTTCTCCGAGGTTGAACATGGTTAAGTGTTAATGCACGGGGTGATGCGATGAGGGGGAGTAAAGTTAAAATCCTTTGGCAATCGCCAGTGAGTTAACGTAAACTCCCCCATGTGATCACATTGCGATTCCCAGGAACCATTAGACCATCTTGGGAAACCTTGGTGAGTTTAAGCGTATATGTGAGAGTAAATTCGCACTATAATGATGTTTATGTCCGAGGCCCGCTTCGCCCACAGCGCTCGACATCACGGGCCCTTCGCCGCGCTGCCTTGTTTTCAACCGGCGCGACATCTTCAACGACGCGTGCAATGCTCGCATTCGCTTGCGTTGTACTCGTTGTTGGAGGTATCGCAGAAGATGTTGATGCCTACGATGGATCCATACCTATGGCGACTTGCCGATCTCGAGCAAGTCCTGGCTGCGCGCGCAGCAGCCACGGATCGGAGGGTGGAGCGCGCGCAATCACGTGGTGTGTGACGTCACTGCGCCATTGCTACAGACGCTCTTCCACTCCTCGCACCGTCGCTAGGGGAGAGGAGGAGGCGCACCGCGGACGGCGGATTCACGGTCACCTAATAGGTGCATTTGCACTTAAAATAGCAAAAAGCAGGGGCGATAGCGGGCACCCTTGTCTCACTGACCGCAGCACAAGTATACGCCCACCAGCAGTTTTATTTATTACCAATCTCGTCATGCATCCTGTGTAAGCCATGCGCACTCCGTCACGAATCAAACTCTCTACGTTCATATCTCAAATAATGAAAAGAGCAAGTCGTGCGGCACGCGATCAAATGCCTTTTCGAGGTCTGTTTGAAGCATGGGAAGATTGACATGCATAGTGTCACAACTTTCTAGGATTGATCTTGCTATGTTTATGTGGGTCATTATTTTTCTTCCCTTTATGACACAAGTTTGGTGGGACCCAAGCAGTTTTGTCATAACTATCTGGAGTCGTCTGGCCAATATTTTCATCAATATTTTATAGTCAACATTAGTTAGCGTTAATTGGTCTATATGCAGTAACACTTTCTAATTTCGCGGGATCAAATATTTCACATCCCGCAAATTTTTGCTGTTGATAATAATGTATCAGGAAGCGCACCTTTTTACACTAGCGCACCTTTTTTACATTACATATTAGCAGTGAAAGAATTTTTGAAATTGTATGGTTTACCGCCAAAAAGATCTCAATGAAGCGTGGAAGCTTGGGCAAGTTGGTAGGACATAACTGAATTCAGGAACAGCGCTACCTACAAGTAGTTACTTCGTAACTACGGAAGCGAAAAAACAAGGACAGAAAAGGGCGCTGACTTTCAACAAAGGTTTAATATCGGTGGGATGTACATAAATAGGCGAAAAATGAGAAAAATGGGCATGCGTAGAAGGGTGCAGGAACAACAACTGCGATACACTGTCAGCAAAACTCTTGTCTCTTGTTGAAAGGGCTGAGAAAACAACTGCATATGCAACTTAAAAAAGATCGAGATACGCAATCTCCTTTTTCAACAATGCAACCGATGGGCAGCTTACACAGTTACCGTCAAACTTGTTTATTTGGTAAGCTTCAATTATCTCACGCGTGGCCTGCGAGTTGTGCTTGCTTAATACCTCGCAACGCTCAAAAACTGGCACGCAGCCGCAGTCTCTGCAGTGGATTCCGAGGTGTCCTTGAACTGCGTTGTGAACATTGTTATTGTGCTCTCTTAAACGGTCATTAAGGCACCTTCCGGTTTGCCCTATGTATACCATTCCGCACGAAAGCGGAATGAGATATACGACACCAATGACACAAGGTACAAAGCGCGTTCTGTGTTTCACTGTGCACCTTCGTTTAATGGCAGCTGGATTATTCACCAGCTTACAAAGCTTTATAAGCTTTTCTGGGGCGGAAAAAATAACAGTGACACCAGCGCGTTTACAGATTTTTTTCAGCCGATGCGACACGTTATGCAGATACGGAACTGCAACATATTTCATGGGAACAGACGCGCTTTGAGGCTGAGATCGCCTTCCTTGATATTTAATTTGCTTCAAAAGTTTTTCCGCAACAGCAGAAATCAGGGTTCTCGAGTAACCGGCGCTTAAGAGGCGCTCTACCTGTGCTTTAAAACTGCATTGCATCGAGTGCGGGCATGACCTCTTGAGAGCGTTTACCAGGCAACCTTTAATGATACCCCTTTTCACCAATTTTGAATGAGCTGAGTGGAAAGGTAAAAGCGGTTTACCACTCCTCGGTGAAAATAGCCAGCACAAATGAGTACTTCTAAGACGGAGTGTTAGGCCTAAGAACCTAATCAAATTTCCAGACGGTAACTCATGCGTAAGTTCAAGAGGAAACAAGTGCTTCTTAAACAAATCTAGAAGACTATGGACAACAACTCCAAAAACAGTATCTAAACAATCAATAAATACAATGAAATCATCAACGAACCTACAGACCTTCACAACGAGAGACAAGTCAAGATCTTTTTTAATATGGCGACCCTTATGCGCGAGAAAGATGTCACTCAGTTCCAGTGTTCGCCCCAACTACAATATCGAAACGTCACGTCGTTCTCGGCCTCAGAAAATGAACCATTCAATGGAGACCGTGCCTTTGCATCAGTCATGCAACAGATTCTACCAATCCTTTTCGTAGCACTTAAGGCAATCCTGTCTGCTCTACCGGAAGCAAACAACCTGCCAGAAGTAATAGCCCTGCTGCCTCTGGAAGCACTATTGTATCAACAATCCGGGTCAAACCGGCGACCAGTAACATATAAATAAGCGCTACAAAGATGTATCCATATACCAGTGGAATGCCAATAGTTTTCGAAGGAAGTGTGCTGACTTCCATAAACTCCTTTTGCAGTATAACTTTCCAATACTTTGCATCCAAAAGGCAGGAATGAATGATGACTTCCGCCTCTCCAACTACGTGATATATAAGTCGTCTCGTCGAAGTGGTCCTAGCAGAGTGCATTTGTGCGTCAGAAAGGACCTACCTTCTCACCAAGCTCACTCAAGTGATTCGGACTTCCCGGAATTCGCCGCTTGCAAAGTATCCTTTGGTGAGCAGTGCGTAACAGTGATCAATTTTTACCTACAACCTTCAAGCCACATTTCGGTGGAAGAGCTAACAAATATCTTCAATATTTCTAATTCATATACGTTTATATGTGGAGACTTTAATGCGCACAACATAATCTGGGGTAGTGATCGATGTGATGCACGTGGGAACATTGTTGAGTGAGCCGCAGACAAATGCAATTTGACAATTTTAAATGACGGCTCCCCAACTTTTCTCCGAGGGCATAATTACTCGGGTTGCATCGATGTAACCATGTGTTCCCAAGATCTAGTGAATAGTGTGGTATGGACAACGGAGGTAGAAACACGTGGGAGTGACTATTTTCCCATACTAATAAATAACCCCTACTTGCGAAATGACGACATCAGACGCTACAGCAAACTTACGAACTGGAAAGCTTTTCGGTACCGCCTAACAAACCTAAATAGTGAACTCACGACAGTGGAAAGCTTTACTGAATTTCTGCAAGATAATGGCAAAAAATGTACAAAGAAAGTCCCGATTCCGAAAGACTATGCTGCAGTCTATGGTGAGTATGAACATCTTAGAGCCATCAGACGACGTTCAGAAAGGGCATATCGACTTAGCGGAAGTTTAGAAGCATACAAAAATGCACAGAAAATTCACAGTGTAATGCGCAGACGGCTAGAAAATTTAGGTAAACGACGGTGGCGTGATTTTTGTGGCACGCTCTCTCCGCACACACCTGTTCCAAGAATTTGGCTTGTAATTCGAGCATTTAGTGGCCCTGTATCACAGAGCTTCCCATTTCGTGCTCTTGCTGTAGCCTTGGACAAACCGGAAGCTGCGGTAGCAGATGAAGTTTTGTTAACTTATCAGTAGTGCCGCCACATCACAATGTGCATTATTTGATAATTCTGTCGCGTTAGCCAGCCAGAAAATATTGCTTGCATTTGGGCCCAGCATCCTCAAATAGACCCTGTATTTACGTTAAGGGAGCTGCATTGTGCCATAGCATCATGCCGTCAAAAATCGGCCTCTGGACCGGACGGCATTACGTACAGTATGCTTAAGAACCCTGGGCCCATAGGCACAACTATTCTCTTAGATATTTACAATAATATATGAATGCAAGAAATTGCACCCGAGTCTTGGAAATCTGCTCGCATCATTCCGATCCTAAAACCAGCTAAGACGCCCTTGAACCTTGAATCTTTCTGTCCAATCAGTCTGACAAGCTGTCTATGTAGGGTAATGGAAAAAATGATTGATGCACGACTTCAATGGTGGTGCAAGATAACTGGTGTATTCTCCAACTACTTGACAGGTTTTAGGAAACAGAGATGCGCAATGGTGCAATACTGGACTTAGTAATGTATGTGGAGCATGAACGCGCCTGTGGTAGTTTGACGGTCGCAGTGTTCTTAGACATCAAAACGGCATTTGACACAGTCGGTCACACTCATGTTCTGCTGAGTATGTTAGAATTCGGACCATCCGGTAGGTCTTTGCGGCGGGTATCTACTTTTTATCAGGTCGCAAAATATTCATTCAGACGAGCGAAGGAAAAAGTGCAGAACATGACGTCAGACAGGGAGTGCCACAAGGAAGCGTACTCAGCCCTCTTCTTTTCAACTGTGTTATGGCTGATTTAGCTAAAAGACTGCCTTCCAGGTTGAAATACTCCTTATATGCAGATGATGTGTGCATTTGGGCATCTGGCACGGACATACAGTAATTCAGATTGCATTGCTAGAGGGAATAAGTATTATCAACAACTTTTTAAAAGAAAGAGGAATGATTCTATCGTACGCAAAGACAGCTGTATTGCCCTACACCCGTAAGAAGTTAAAGAACTTCAATCTCAATTTAGAAGGAGAACCACTAATGATTGTAACACAGCATCGGTTTCTCGGAGTAATACTTGATAGGCAGCTATCATGGGCACCTCACATAAAGAAATTCGAAAACGAGGTGAATACGCTAGTGAATATACTCCGCAGAATTGCTGGGACATCATGCGGCGGATCTGTATCATCCATGCTCGCTGTTCACAATGCTTTCATACGACAAAAAGTTGCATATTCTGCAGCAGTCTTACACGGCCTTTCCAGCACTTCAGAGGAGCGACTTCAAATACTATTAGCTAGAGACTGCGCGTCTGCACAGGTGTTCCACGAGCAACTTCCAGCAGCCTTGTCATAGCAGAGACTCGACAACCACCCTTTCCAGTCGTGAGAACAATTGAAACACGCCGCCATTTTTTTCGCTTACGGACGCAACACAAAGACCACCCATTGGCACTGGAGATTTTACTAAGAGATAAAAGCAATGCTCATAACGATATACAGAGTAATGTACATATATTACCCAGAAATGAATTTCGGAGCTCTGAAATGGACTATCCTCCATGGCTGCTTGCAATACCAAGCATTGAATTCTCAGTGGAATGGCATTGTCAGAAAGAGAGACATGTTCATCCAAGCTGCTCAACAAGTAACGCTCTATCAGATACACGTGCGGTATCCGGGGCACATACACATTTACACAGATGGCTCAAGTACTACAACGTCTTCAACATCGGCATTTATCATACCATAGCTCAATATTCAGGAATCGTTTAAATTATGTCGCATGACGTCATCTACTACATCTGAGCTCTTCGCTATTCTCTATGCTCGAAAGTTTATGAACTCGGTAGCAGACGCTAGAAAATGGGAACTTTTCAGTGACTCACAGGCCGCATTAAGATCACTCTCCAGTAAAACACGACAGTAATAAGTGATGGTATGACATAAAAAACGCTGAAAGAGCTCACCAAAGCGAAGAAGGCGCAACATGAGATCAAAATCCAGTGTATACCTTGCCATTGCAACAATCCTGGAAACACAGCTGCCGATGAAGCAGCACGACAAGCACATCGTAAAGACGTTACTGTTTCTTTACCAATTTCGAAAAATAAATTGCGTAGTATTATAAAGAATAGAACTTTCAGAATGAGCAAAACTGCTTGGTTTGACCAAAGTACAAAGAGCTGCGATTTATATCACATCGATTCATTTATTGAATTCAAAAATACGCTGGCATTAGATAGAAGTATGGAAATTCTAATTCACCGATTGAGGCTAGGCACCGCGTACACGAAACATTTTTTGCACAGAATTGGCAGAGCTGAAACTCCCGAATGCGAATGTGGATTTATAGATGAAGACGTATGTCACCTTCCCATAGACTGTCCACATCATGACACGCCGAGACGCCGTCTTAAGTCCGAACTGTTGGCATTAGATCGCAGACCGTTTAACATAAAGAAACTTCTGGGCCCGTGGCCTACTGGAGTTTTACAGTCACACGCTTTAAAAGCATTAACACGTTTTTTTACAAGACAGCGAGGTTGCTGACAAGTATTAAGAAATAACGAACTTTCATTTGTAACATATGTACTTATTATGTGCGGTATCATGTGACACCCATCATGTGTGTGTTGTGAAATGAATGACGTGTCTACTATTATGTACACACGAGCGAATGCATCTTTACAAGGACCAGTCTGCTGTTTTGTGCAGGTGGACCGAATATTAACGAGGAGCATTATCACAGACTTCATTCATTCACTCTCGAACATTTCCTAAGCATTATGTTGTGATATGTGCGCATAAGTGAGTCTTTGCGTATCTGTGCTCGAGTTTTCTATTTTCGATGCACTGCTTTGTATTGTAGCGGCGAGAGAAGAGGAGACGTGAGAAGACGTCGAAAGCGGCCGATGGGGCCGTGCCGATCTCGCCACTTTATTGCAGGCCTGAAGCGGAACCACGTCGGCTACCAGCGTCCAAACCGCCAGGCCAGAAGCTCGTTCTAATTCTCGCGCAGCTCGAGCTCGCGCCAGCTGCGCGAGAGACGCGGCGCGGTGATGGAAAAAATGATGATGGTGATGATGGTGGCACTACAAGGCTCCCCCCCTAGCGCTTTGCGCGATTTGAACGCATATGAAAAAAAGAAAGAGGGCGACAAATGCTATGTACATGAACGGCAGTCCATAAAGTGTTCATTTGGCAAGTCCAGGTTGTCAACGTTTATAGGCCATCGGTAAGCAGTGTGTCTCTGGTGGGCGACTCTGGGAGTTGCGCAGAGGACGCAGGAGGAAGTGCCGGGTCGCTGTGGCAGCCGACAAGCGGGTCTCACGGTGACCTGGTCGGAAAGGCCGAGAGTGGACCGTGTGTCGCGAGGTCATGACAGGATGGTCGGTGACAATGTTGGCGCTGGGTGCAGAGGACACTATACTGCCGCCTGTTGAGATTAGAGGTCCCGACAGGGCGCCATGATGGTGGTGGTGGTGGTGGTGATGGTGGGCATGCGCCAGTATCTGCGGCTGGGTGAACGTCGGTATCGGCACCAGGGATTGGTGCTGGTCTGTCTGGAACGCACCCAGTGTGGGCTGGGCCAGCATGGTCTGCGTGGGCAGCATGACCTGCAGCTGTTGCAGCGTCAGTGGCTGTCCCGGGGCTATGGCAAACGAGGGGGGCGACATCATGCGTGGCAGTGCCAGAAAGATGTTGGGCCTTGGCCCCAGGTTCTGTGGAATGACAAGCGTCGGGGTGCCAGGCGGTCCTGGATGTTCCCCATGGAGCCTGGGCCCCGTCTGAGGTCCCAGGGTCAGGCCCGTGGCATGGGGTGGCCGCAGGGCTAGCTGGACCCCCTGTATCTGTCCCAGACAGCTCTGGGTCTGCCCCAGTGTGCCTTGTATCAGAATCGGGCTGTGGCCCAGGCCCGGAATGTACTGGTTCAGCAGGAAAGTGCCGTGCGCAGGTCCAGCCGGAAACATGCCCGGCTGCGCTGCCGCGGGGTTCCCGATGAGCAGCGGACTCCCCGTGTTGAGCCCCATCGCGGCTCCGCGCTGCACCGTGGTCGCAGGCTGCGGCGCCGGTACAGGCGCGGGCCGCGGTGTGGCCTTGTGCTGGGCCGCCCGGGGAGACTGGGACCGGGTGGTCGCCGCTGCCGAAGGCGTCGTCATGTTCGCGCTGCCGCTCGACAGCTTGGGCAGGATCTGTGGCTGTTTCGGCTGGATGAGCCGGGGGGCACCAGAGGTGCGAGGACTGGGGCTGGCCGAAACCACCTGTGCGACGCCGGGTCTCGACGCAGGTGCCTGCTGCGGCGCCACGGGCAGAGGGGCGACGGTGGCAGTTGCTTTGGTGGTTGCCGGTGTCGACGCCGACGATGAGGGCAGGCTCTGGCTCCGCGAAGACACGGCGCTGGGGCCCGTCGTAGACCACGAAACAGAGACAGGGACAGGGGCGGGGAGCGGGGACGCCGAGGGTGGTCGGCTGCTGGCTGGGGAGGTGCGAGTGGAATGTGGCGAGGCACCCGGCAGGCCATTGCTAGCACCAGTGGCAGGTGGCGGAGCGGCAGGGGGCACCGTCGAGGAGCTGACCAGCAGCTGCGGCGAGGAGGAGGTCGAGACGTCTGAGCTGGTGGTCGCGGAAACGGCGAGGGCCACGGTGTCAAGTGCCGTCGCTTGCTCTGCGTGCGCTTGCGTGCGTACCTTGCTCTGCGACGCCGGGGAAACCTGCCTAGTGCGGGTAAACGGAAGCGGACGGTATGTGTTGCCGCTGCGGGCGAGCACCGCAGTGTAGAGGGCATCGTAAGGCTGCGGGCTGGTGCTTGAAGTGGCAGCGAGATGGCGCAACTCTACCGGGAGGGCGTCGAGAAGAATGGCGTGCATCTGCAGCTGGTCCGTGACGTCATTCAGCGCCAGAACGGCATCGAGCTGCATGAACCATACCTTGGGGTAGGTCGATTGGAACGGTGGCACTGGCGGGCAGAGTTGCGGGAACGTGGCCGCGGGCCGCTCGGCGAAGGGCGTGTTCTCCGGGTCACCAATGTAGCGGCGAGAGAAGAGAGACGTGAGATGACGTCGAAGGCGGCCGATGGGGTTTTGCTTCAAGATACATGTTCAAGTTTCACTCAACGGCTAAGGAGTAGCCGGCGCCATGATGGTGCGCCAACATCTCCTTATATATTATATCAATATATACCAGTTCACTGTATTCATGGCACTGCGGCTCAACGCTCGCTAAACCTTTCTAAAACCAAGGAGGTTACGCCCAGCGAGTATAACGTAGCAACCTTTTCCTGTCAGATAGTGCTCAATGTACATGCCAATAGCTGCTAATGGCAAATGAGAGACAGGAGAATTCGGCTTTTACTTTCTTATGGCTTGCGCTTCCTATCTACTTCTCACCTTTAACCACCTCGAGTTCATGGTATGTACTAATTCATTGTATTCGTAGCACAGCGGCTCAACGCTCGCTAAACCTTTCTAAAACTAAGGAGGTTACGCCCAGCGAGTATAACGTAGCAACCCTTTCTTGTCAGATAGTGCTCAATGTACATGCCAATGACTGTTAATGGCGATTGCAGCGTGCGCGTTAACTAAAAGCCGAATGCTCCTGTCTCTCATTCCCCATAAGCAGCCATTGGAATGTACATTGAGCGCTATTTTTTATTGTTCAACAATTCACGGAAGAAATCTCTCACCGGCACCACCTTGGAGGTGAAAATGTTATACTTGTTACATACTACAACGGCTACGAAGGACGAACCGGTGCCGTTATAAATATTTCCGCTCCTAAAACGAAAATAATTGATTATTTGGTACATGCAGAAACAAGTAATATAATAACCACAGATGCTTTTCTGATTAACGTCAAGACAGGCATGGGAATTGTATCTGATTTGCTTGACTGGTTCTTCTCAAAGGGGCTGCCTGATTGTAACACGGTAACCTTTCAGAGCTCGTGTTGCGGAAATTCCGCTGTTGCCGCCGGCCCCGTTGGTTGTGAACGAAAAATTGTTTGTGAGCGAAAAAGCTCGTTACAGAGATCGCCGTGGGAGGCCACTACTTGTTCACGAATGCGCGCTCTATCACACTGACAAAGCCGCGCATTCGAAGAAAAAAAAAGAAGAAAAAGTGCTCAAGGTCATGAGGCGCGGGTGATGTAGTTTCTTTGCCCCTGCCACCCCTCCCTGCTTAGCTTCCAGCGTTTTCGTCGGGACGATAGCAGAGAGAATGCAATCGCAGCATGTGACACACCTCTGTAACTCCACATGCACTGGACGGGTCTTTAAAGTTTTGGCGACGTTGAATTCGTGAGTCAATAAGTTCTTCTAGTAAATTCATTGAATGTTTACTTGAAATAGTGTTTCGGGGGTCGCTTTAACGCATTTTGTTCGACAGGTGTCACAAAGAAAACGAGCCCATTTGGCGATTTGTAGGCGCATTTGGGAGGCCTCAAGCTACAAAGAAAAAGGCCGGGATAGTGCATCCATTACCGCTGAAAAGACACAGGAACTTTCAAACGGCTCTAAAATGGACAACTAAGTCCACCTAGCAGAAAACGTCTCATACCTTTTCAGAGGCGTTGATCAAGCAAACAACAAACGCTTAATAATGTGCTGCCATCTGTGAGACATTGTCAGACTCCTAAGGGCCTCCAAGATGGCAAGCGTGCGGCTTGTATCTTGGAGGCCATGCGACTGTTGCTTTAGTATAAAAACCGGTATGTGCCATTCGCGAGAGAGCGCTGGTACAATGTACTCTGTGCGTGCGTGCGTGCGTGTGTGTGTGTGTGTGTGTGTGTGCGTGCGCGCGCGCGCGTGTGTGTGTGTGTGTGTGTGTGTGTGTGTGTGTGTGTGTGTGTGTGTGTGTGTGTGTGTGTGTGTGTAACAAAACATATTAATAAGTATGCACTTAGCGGTTGAAGGGCGAACTGGGGCCTGGATTTTGCTATCGCGTTTAACTATTAAAGGCGAAGCTTAAGGGTACCCCAATTTTTACTCCAGTTTTTCAAACTGAGCTCGTGGCGGTTATATTGGCACTTCGAAAAGTTTCGTCAAATTGAAACAGTGCATCATAAGGACAGATCCTTTGTGAGTGTGCGCAGCCCTCACAGCTTCTGAAAACTCTCGAACTCTAGGGACATTCCGAGCATTAGTACCACCGATGTTGAAACACCTAAAATTACTGAGGGTTCCAAGTCACTGCGGATTACGATTGAATGAGCTGAGCAATTTTAGAGAACGAGCAACGCTTTATAGCTCAATAATATCTATACTTCCAGAAGTAGAATAGATAACTGCGATCAGCTATAGAAAATCAGCAATTCGATCACATATAACAGAATATATGACTACATGGAGATAACATTACTACGTGCCAGTGGTGTCTGCGCCTACTCTTCCGAGTCGGTCTCTTTCTCGTAACATTATAACCGCCTCAAGTATCCATGGTGACCTCATTTGAGTAAGACCAGCAAACTTGGAGTCCTGACTTCTAGATTTCGATGTCATGTCCTCCCTCTGAATCTATATCTACACAAAGCTAGTCAGGTGGTGTCAGCCCTCTGTGCATTCTGCGAAGAAATAGAAACCACTGAACAATAGTTATTATCACGTCACCGGTACTCTTTAATTAGAAAAAAATCCCTACTATTTCATTTTTGGAGATAAGTATTAGGTTGACGGTAGTAACTGTGCTCAGCTTTGGTGCCTCTGTTTTGGTACATTGCTTCAGTGACATAATCGTTTCGGTTTGCGATTTTTTTTCAGGCATTTAAACACATTACACTGTAAAGCTCTACTCTAGTAAATACTGTTTCTTAACATTGATACGTGTTCTAACACTTAGATTCTGAATGGTTGGATGAAGAAAATGCCACCGTCTGGTCATCTCAAAGTCTCCGGATTTCACTTTCTTGTTTCTTCTCCCTTTCTGTCTCTCTCTCTTTCTATAATTTTTCTTACAATTTTTGTATCTTTATTTATTCAATAACATTGTTTTAGTGCTCATGAAATTAGAAAAATGCGCTACGCTTTCTTGGCAAATACGCTACAGTGGGTATGAACCATTTATTAAAGGAATCGAATCTGCTCTCGAACTGCTCGCGACGCTAGTGGTATCTTCGCTTCGTCTACGATCGGAAGCCAGCTGCTAGAACCAGCGCTCCAGGAAGCTCACCTAAATCGTCGAAACTCGATCACATTCAGGTCATTTCAACCGTTATTGTTCTCAAGCACAAGATGGGGACAACACAGAAGCCGAAGCACTCTTTCGGCTTTGAATCGACCAGCAGAGGCCCAGACAACAAGCCTTCCAAAATGGAAACCTACCTGCTGGAGCTTCTTGTTCATTTCCGGATGCAACAGGAATCTCACCACCGTAAGAGACAATCTACCGAGGTTGGGAACGCGAGTCAAGGACTTGATTACAAGTGCCACTCAAAAGATACGACCACCACAACTTCGCGGACGATGTCAAACAGCAAGTGCAAGCGACCGGGTGCAGGTAAATCTATTATCAGCTCGTCGAAATCAGCCGAAGAAGAAGATGAGTTCAAAGCCGACGAAATCTTCGATCACGAGACTCGAAGGCCGAAGCTCACCAAGCAAGGTGCTGTGGACATGACACAGCTACGAGATTTTTTGCGGGAGAATGGCCCCTCTGAAGAGCATGACCTGCGGAAAGCCTTTGGTATTTCCCAAGTTCAGATGATTCTTGACATGCATGGCATGATCACGGTGTTCTCGGACCGCTCCCCACTATTTGAAGTCATCTACGAATATTTGTGCATGTTTGTGTACTACAACTGCACCGATGACGAAGACGACCGTCTGGCTGAAACTTTTACTGAGTTCCTTAACAACGGCATACTTCAGGACGCGATAGAAGTTCATCGTACTGCAAGTCTTTTGTCACATTTCACTTGAACACTTGATTACTTCTCCTAAAGTAAATACAGCTATCTTTATTTCTTTACATCCGTGTAAATTTTCTGGTTTACTTACTGGTATGCCAACATGTGTTGGTGTGAGTCAGTAAACAGTTACTTAGGGAAGTCATAACTTACGTTAGCTAAGCGACCATTACTGACTCCTGCGCAAGTAACATCTGTCTATTCAGGCAATCAGTATAAGCGCGTAATTCTCTATGCGTATCATCGCTAGTGCGAAAACAAAATAGAAAACATGTGGCCTATTTTCCGAGAGTTCACTGAAGGTATTCATATAAGCACTGTTTTTGTCGATAATAACTTAAGCACGATTTGCATTCACGAATACCGTAAGTGGTCAGACTTTGCACCAGCGCAGGCAGAAAAAAAAAGGCTAATATAAGAATAGAAATAATTTGGGCAGCAAGCTTCTTGTCACTGGAAATTCTCGACACTAGATAAAGTCTTCCAAACAGGACACCATGTGAGCTGTACGGACCCAAAGTGATTTTCATGAAAATAATAAACAGTCGGTGTAAGTTTAGTAAGCTGAACAGCAAAAAATTCGGCAGATCCCACGTGCCTCTGAATCGACATTATGCGAAGCATGCGGAGGAAAGGTGACCACGTTGCAATTTTTTTATTCATTTAGCGTCATAAAATGACACTAAATATAGGTACAACTGTTATACGCGCAGACATAAGTTGAAGAGTTGATGTTTATATAACCAGTTGTTTCCTCTTGCGCCTCAATGCCAACTGAAACGTGCGTATTGGCAACACCTGAAACTGATATGAAGCGCTGACGCTCGCGAGGGTACTTGCATTGGACACTGCTGCATGAATCGACTCCAGAGCATGACAACTAACCACAATAGACGTTAACCCGACGTGACGGCTGTGTAAAAAGAGTGCATATTTAAGGTGTACAAAATTGGATAGGGAGCAATGCAACCACTATTGACGTTTCACTAAGGATAGCACCATTTAAAAAGTAATTCTGAGACCTGGCGTAGCTCTGTGCTAAAATGTTTCATTGCCACGCAAAATGATTAGGTACAATTTTTGCTGGGACCCTCACATTTATCCTTAGCATTCGTCAGGTTGACGCTACCGATGTCGGGTATTTCTTTACGCTGGTAGATATGATTGATATGTACGGTTTAACGTCCCAAAATTACCTTATGATTATGAGAGACGCCGTAGTGGAAGGCTCCGGAAATTTCGACACCATGGGGTTCTTTAACTTGTACCCAAATATGAGCTCACGGGCCTCCATCTAAAATGCAACCACCGCAGCCAGGAATCGATCCCGTGACCTGCGGGTCAGCACCCGGGTACCTTGGCCACTAGACCACCGCGGCGGCGATTTCTTACACTCGCGCGTTAAAAATTTTGGGCATTCGTTTTAGGGGCGTAGCTCCTTATAGCGGCGTCCGTTCGTCCCTAACAGTCGAAGTAGTAGTGTGTAACTAGTCTAACATTTTGACCTCCAAGGTGTGGCCAGTGGGAGATTTATTCTGTGCGTTGTTGAACAAAAAAATTCGCAGCATGTGCGTTAACTAAAAGCTGAATTTTTGTGTCTCTCATTCCCCCTGAGCAGCCTTTGGCATCTACATTGAGCCCTATCTGACAAGAAAGGGTTGCTACATTATACTCGCTGGTTGTAACCTCCTTGGTTTTAGAAAGGTTTAGCGAGCGTTGGACCGCAGTGCCATGAATACAGTGGCCTAGTATATATCATGAACTCGAAGTGGTTAAAGGTGGGAAGTAGACACGAAGCGACCGCCGTAAGAAAGTGTGCGTGTGCCTCCTCTGGTTCAGTCCATGGAATGTCCGCTGGATGGCGGTGCTTCTATAAAAGAATATATTATCAAAAGATGCGAGATGGTGGTACTTGGAGTGTTCAATATGTGGATGAAGGACACACAGACAGATACATGGACGGACGCACGGATGGCTGCACGGCCGGATGAACGCATGGACGGACGCAGGAGCGGATGCATGGACGAAAGCAGGGACGGACGCAGAGATGAACATGCGGACGCACGAACAGACGCACGGGCGGCCACACAGACGCATGCATGGATGGACGGAAGCAATAACGAATGGACGGACGGATGCTTCGCCCCACTATCCATCATTCACTCCGTGGATATGCTGCCATTTTTTTTAGCATCGCATTGCGCTGTCAGCGCAGCGTCATAAATACTACCATCCTTAGAATTATCAATGCGTGCTTTCTCTGGGATAAAAAATCTCAAACAAAATATCAACGTGTTGTCATCTGGTCTCAGATATGCGCAATAATTGCTTTTTATTTGACAATCGCATAAGTATGAACGCTGAAATTTGAGCAATATTCGTGGGCGCTGCGGTTGGGGTTAACCATTTGAAGTATCGTTTGGTGCGATCCGCAGTGTCGTTAGCGCAGACAAACAGAGAACGTGCATACAGACAGAAACACAGACACTCCAAAATTTTGGCGTCGGAGGTCCCCAAGAGAGACTATCGCCTTTAATATATTACATAAAAATCTTGTAGTGGGAGGACTTCGCATAGCACGTGTAATGCGTGACAGAAGTGGAGTATTGCGCTGGGTGTCGAAACACGCAAATTACGCAATCTTAATTTTCTTAAAACTCCTGCCATTTACGAAGCACTGAGACATATACATTCATGATTATCATAAAAAGCGTCTACAGAGTGTGCAGCTCCGCAGGTTTGAGTGCTGTCATACGGATGTCTATTGGGCTCCCTTCGCGAAAGGGGAGCTACGGCGTAGTGGGCAATGCGCAGCTGCACTTGCAGTAAGCATTTTAGGATAGTTTGAAACCTTCAATGATACGAACACATATTTTCGTATTGTCGCGCCCTGGTCTATGAATGCAACGAGAACCAAAGCCTGGCTAGCTGTTGAGAGGGCGATGCGTATTGCGCCCGATTATGGTATCGCGTTCTACTCTTGAAGGTAAAGCTCAAGTGTCTTCAAAGTTAATGTTTCAAGCTTTTATTCACAGTGCGGATAACGTTATCTATGCTCAAAGACAATCGTTACCTGTGCAACTAATCACATTGATTGGAGGAAAGCGGAAAGCTCATGTGCATTGTTAAAGAGAGACATCGTCTCCTTCCTGCTATCAGTATTGAAGAGAACAGGAATATGGCAGCATATATTCACAAGCCATCACATGAGGGGCGAGGGGGGAGCAATGCTTGATGTAAAAGAGGGTGGAGATTGGAGAAGTGATGCAGTAACTGTCTCCAGGCGAGGACACCACAACCATAACCCTGAAGGGAGGAGGAAAAAATGCCAGGAGAAGATTTAGAAGGGAGGGAGAGGCATTGCAATTGAGGAGGTGGGGTAGTATAACAGAGGACAGGAAACACGCACACACACACACACACACACACACACGCACACATGAATTTCCACGCCGTCAATTCCAGGTTAAGTCGACGTGGTCTAGAGGTGGTCGGATGACAAAGCTTAGGGGAGAGATATGCACTAATCTAGCTGCACCTTAGAACTTTTGGCGTTACCAGCTCTGTCGTGTACAGAAGGGCGGGAGGTTCTGCAGCGAGAAGTGGAATTTGTGGTCAAAGCGTGCAAATGCTTTTTTGAAATGTATTGTACCCAAATTCCTGTTTTGCGTGAACATGTGTACATCGCCCGAACCCTCAGTTGTATCAACACACGCCACGAAGAACACAAAAATTTAGTGAGTGGCACTCATTCATCTCACCCATGCCTCGCATTGTCAGCCATGTAAGAGCAAGTCTCTGTTTGAAAGCACACTAAAATTGCTTTTTCACCTCCGTCAACTTTCTTAACAAATCTCGGAGGCATATCAAATCACAAAAAATTGGAATGATATCTGTCAGCCAACCGTCTTTATCACTGAATGACAAAGGTCCTAAAATCGATGAACACGTGCCGTGGATATATGCTTTGTAACACTTTTTAGCATGCACGATGCGATGTTTGCAAATATGTCGGTTCTCTTTTATCTAAGAAAAATTCAGTTGTGAGTGAGCACTAGCGGTGTCTGTTTACTTTCTTCGTCTTTCGCCATATATTTGCATTAATAGTTTTCAAAATGCGATATAAACTAGCCCACTTAGCTACGAAACATATTATTATTTTTATTACTGACCATTAAGTACAATACGAATAAAATTGAAGGAAGTTTCTTCTGCTGCTTATTCACACCACTGGGCCTTTATCAGCTGCTAAGACCCCGTGAGATCTTGCTCTTTGGAACAGCAATGTTGCAGACTACCTGGTACCTAATAATGAATAACCTTAAATATAAAAATTAGAGACCCCAATTTGGAACAATATCTAGGAAACGATTCTTTTTATTTTTTATTATCAACAGAACTATAGGATAATCATTGTCAGCTGATGTTTGTTCTGCACGAAAATATTCGAAAGCTTTGGGTAGTATATAAACTGCACCTAAAGTCTCTCCTCTATGCATCTACACAAAAGCCTCTCTGTTGCGAACTGCCTTCGCTTTGTGCAGGACCTTGTTTGCTTCTAGAGTACTTCGTTGAGATGAGGGCTCAATCATCTCAAGTTCCCCCCCCCACCCCCCCTTCATTTTTCTTCCGCGAGGATCAATTCGACACGAGAACTCGATCGACCTGCTGATGGCACTAAGCACACAGACACTTCTCTGTAACATTTTCTTCGATGGATTTGCCCCAAAAGACGCTACCACAAGAGGAATGAACACGAACACGGCGCAAGCTCTAGCGTTATCATTCTTTTTGCACAATGTTCATGCAAGTTGAGTTACCAACTCGCCCAGCAGTCCGTCCTTTTCAAAGCCTAATAATCATATCTGGATTTTTACGTCCCAAAACCTGCACTCGATTATGAGAGACGCTGTAGTGCAGGGCTCATGAAAGTTAAACCATCTGGTGTTTAGCGTGAGCCGACAACGCACGGTATATGGGTCTCCACCATTTCGCCCCTTACAAAATGCGACCACCGCGGCTGGGATCAGCTGCCGAGCACCTTAACGACAGCTCCATCTTGGCGGACCCTTCACATATCCTAACCGTTTTTCTTTACCGCACCTGAAGGCATTTCTCGAAAGGGTGCAGCGCCCACTTGCTCTGGCAAAACGTTGTGTTGTGTGTACAGTTCGCTAACAACATACTGCAAATAATACCAGCAACGTATACTGTCAATTACAGTAAATGCGAGCAAAATTATATCTGACTATCTACAGTAAAAAAAAAGAACCATAAATAAATCTCAGCCACCCGACATCTAGAAGCCAACGTCGGCAACACTACTGCGAATAGCGTAACGAGTGGGTCGTCCAATGCTCCAACCCATTACAAAAGCTTGTTCTTGTTCACCGACAAACCGTGGCGCATATCCACTTCAGGCAGAATTCCTCATCGTCAGCCACTGCATGAACAATTGGCACAAATGTTTTGCGTTTAGCGGATACCGCATTTCGCAGAAGAATGACGAGAAATAGCATAGCGGATGTCGGCCTATTACCAAAAAATTAATAATTATGCCATATATGGATATCAGCAAGTGTGCTTGCAGTAGTTACCCAATGAGTGTTTAGAAAAGGCTCTGACAGGCCGCTCTTCAAGCTTTCGCTGTGACTGGGCTTCGCCTTGTCTGTAAGTCTGGCGTTTTTAGAAGTTTATTGAATCTTGCACATATGCATATAAATCTAATCGTCTCTTGAGAGAAAAATTCCTTAACTCTTCTTACTACATAACTTTATCATCTACAGGAGAACAACAGCTGTAATTACACATAGCGTTTTCATTTATACACAACGCGGCAAATGGACAAGCCTTCACACGTCGTAAATAGTTTCTTGTTCGAAACAGTGTGAAAAAACAACGCAAAATTTAACGGGAGAAACGAGACGAACGAACTTAGTGCTTTTTAGGAGCAAAGGTCTTCTTAGTCTAACCTTGTCAGGCGTAACCTCGTCAGGCGTAACTGGCAGTATCTCTCGAACAGCATATTAGATGGCGCTGTCTTATAGAAGTACATACAAACTGTGGTGGAATGAGGATATTCAAGATGGCACTGTACCACAACTTTCCAATTGTCTGCTGCGCGGACTGTGCTTGGGTGCGCGGGGTACGAGTGTCTCTCTCAGGGTTCGTCGTCGTACGTGTCGCATCGTTAGTGGGGCACAGACGAAGTGGAGTGGTGGGCGCGAATGGGCCGCTGTAGTTCGTGCTTATCGCCGCCTGGGTGCGCGGAGAACGCAGGCGGCTCGTGCTCATCGCCGCCTGCGTGCGTGCTCATCCCGGCCTGAGTGCTCATCGCCGCCTGGGTGTATGGACCTTTCAGCCTCCTGGATTATCGCCGTACGTGTCGGATTGTTGGTGGTGCATGGACGCCGCGAAGCGGCGAGCGCGGAAGGCCGCGGCAGCTCGTTCTCGTCGCCGGACAAACAGGCAGACAGGAGCACAGGTTGAATGTCGAACTGATAAAGGTATTTAAAGCAATATATAGCGTGAGAAGCAAGAGACAAAAGAAAGGCGGCGATGTTCAGCAGTTGGAAGCAGCACGTCATTTACCCTACATGGATTACAGTGAGGGGCGAGTCAGTTGTGTAAAGAAAGAGAGAAGAGGAGAGTACACACACTAACTTGTTTATAAATGGCACAAGTGTGGCTGCAATATACATTTGCAGCTACTCATTTTTCAGCAAAACTGAAAAGATATCGTGAATCTCAAGATTGTTATCGGTAAATTTTTACATAGTTTTATTTTGGTCTCTACGGGTCTCATATCTTTTTACCTAAGAAATATATGCTGAAAGTAAGCGACGCTTTTTTTTCGCTTTTTTTCCAAAAAAGTGCGCTGGGCACCTAATAATCATACCTTTAAAACTAAACTTACCGATGAAAGCTGCCTTATCAAACCAGCATAGCACTCGTTTTTTTTTTTTTTGGTTTTGAGAAAACTCCACATCACTAGGAAACATTATGTAGTTTTACAGCGAAAGCTGTTATGAGATCACAACTTGGTTCACGCGCAGTTGTTCGTCACCGCCACCGTTTCTGCCAATTTTGTAACCACATCGAGCAAAATTCGAAATAAGATTCGCACCAAAGATACAGTAGAGCTCGAACCAGGGTCCGCTGAGCGCCATCCCAGTATTCTACCACTGAGCTACGCTGATCTTTCCTCTTTGTCGCCTTGCCTATCAAGACTATTAACGTTTCTCAAATTTACATATTGGCCAAAATACAAGTGCATCACAAAATACACCCACAATATTCATTGAGGTACCGCAAGCTCTCAGCTGACTATTGATCCATACTTGGGCATTCGTACTGATGACTCAATGCGCACAATCCAGCCTCGTACATCCTCTTGGCCCTTCAGCACTTCAAGAAAAAGGCACACAGATTCGCAAAATTATTGGCTCAGAGATAGCACTCCCCCATCTGCATTTTCAAAGACACATCGGTTTTCGCATATACTGTGCAGGCTCAGAAGCATGGTTAAATCTTAAGCTACGCCTGCCTAGTTGTTAACCGAAAGAAGACGGATGCCGTGTGGACTTAACGATAATTCTTTTTTCAAGGTTCTGTGCAATATGTCCCAGAAAACGACCCCGCTCCCGCAATCTATGAACACGTAATCAATTGTTTCCGGTTCGCCACACAAGTGGCTATACGTGTTCAATGGGAAGAATATTCCCCTTTCCTGCCACCACGTTTTTACTGGTAAGGTACCAGTATGTAATTTAAAGAAAAAAAGTTCTGACCCCAGGCGCTACAAGCATTCTTTTAACATGTTCCAGAACATCGTGTCCTGGGCCTGCACAATATAGCTGACGGTACAATGGTACAGGCCGCAAAATATCAACAAGGCCTGTATACAATTTTTACATGATACTTCAGCCAGATCTCGCCGATAAAAAGAAAGACGAAACAACTTCCTTTAAATACCCCTGTATTGCTCCTGGCACATTTGATGACGATACGAGAAATCCCAGCAGCATTCTAGATAACCTTAGTTGTATAATATATCTCAAAAAAAGATCATCTACATCACGCAGAAAAAGGAAGCGATTGACAAATTGTCTTGTGTACAGATGAACTTCTCCGAGCCCGCCATCTCTAACTTTTCTGAAGAGGTTTGCGCGGCTTGATCTTTCCCAGACGAAGCTCCGAATGAAAACTGCAAATACGCTGTGTATTTTGTGTACACCTATTCTACTGCAGTGTAAAACCTGCATTACGTTTCACAGCTTGCACACAAAAAACCAGTCGCACGTTGTCGCCCGTGCGAATATCGAAATACTCCAACCTTTCCATTTTTCTATATCATTGCGCAATGCCTGTGTTTCTTTTTACAAATGCAGTTTGCTGTCATGATAAAACTCCAGCGGCACTCTTAAATACTTCACTGGTGTTTCCTGCCATTTATTGTTTAGAAATATTCTTGGTGTCACGTCGCATTCCCCATGCCAGAAGCCAAGGCACTTATCCCAATTTACGGCACTACCACTCACCAGGCAAAAAGTTTTCACGGCATTTGTAGCATGCATTATACTCTCATACTTTGTACAGAAAACTGCAATGTTGTCTGCGTATTGAAGAAGACTAAACTCAGCTTCATGCAATTTGAAGCCACTTATTGTGCTCTTTAGAGGTACGCTTAAACAGAAAAGTTCAATAAAAATAGCAAAAAGCAGGGGCGATAGCGGGCACCCTTGTCTCACTGACCGCAGCACAGGTATACGCCCACCAGCAGTTTTATTTATTACCAATCTGGTCGTGCATTCCCTGTAAGCCATGCGCACTCCGTCCCTAAACAAACTCTCTACGTTGAATGATTGATTCGTGGGGTTCAACGTCCCAAAACCACTATTTGATTATGAGAGACGCCGTAGTGGAGGGCTCCGGAAATTTTGACGACCTGGGGTTCTTTAACGTGCACCCAAATCTGAGTACAAGGGCCTACAACATTTCCGCCTCCATCGGAAATGCAGCCGCCACAGCCGGGATTTGATCCCGCGACCTGCGGGTCAGCAGCCGAGTACCTTAGCCACTAGACCACCGTGGCGGGGTGAAAACTCTCTACGTTCATGTGCTCAAATAATGAAAGGAGCAAGTCGTGCGGCACGCGATCAAATGCCTTTTCGAGGTCAATTTAAGCATGGCAAGATGACATGCATAGCGCCACAAGATTCTGGGACTGATCGTACTATGTTTACGTTGGTCTTTATTTCTATTCCTTTTATGCCACAAGTTTGGTGGGACCCAAGCAGTTTTGTCATAACTGTCTGGAGTCTTCTGGCCAATATTTTCATTAATAAATTACAGTCAACATTAGTTAGGGTTAATTGGTCTATTTGCAGTAACACTTATTAACTTCGCGGGATCAAATATTTCACATCCCGCAAATTTTTTCTGTTAATAGTACTGTATAAGGAAGCGCGCCTTCCTTCACTACTTTGTGGATTCCACATATTAACAGTAAAAGCATTTTTGAAATTTTATGGTTTACCACCAAGAAGATCTCAATATTCCTTTATCTCTGACCCAGACACTTTCTATCTTGTCAATTGGCCACAGTTTCCTACAACCCAGATAATGTTTTTAAAGAAACTAGAAAGCATATATGTGGACGTAAGAAATGAATTGAAGGTAATGGCTTGAATTGTAGCATTAGAATAGAATACGATGAAATTTATCTCCCGAAAGCTAAGCTCTAGTTTATCAGATATTCAAAAAAAATTGGCAGCATATCCACAGAGTGAATGATGGAGAATTGGGCCAAGCATTCCTCCGCCCATTCGTTCTTGCTTCCGTCCGTCCACGCGTCTGTCTGTGTGACGGTCCATGCGTCCATACGCTCGTCCGTGCGTCCGTTCCTGCGTTCATCCATGCATCCGCCCCTGCGTTCGTTCATGCGTCCATCCATGCATCTGTCTGCATGTCCGCTTGTCCATCCATTCAACACTCCAAGTACCACCATCTCACATCTTTTCATCACATATTCCCCGTATAGAAGCACCGCCATCCAGCGGACATTCCAAGGACTGAACGAGAGGTAGCACAAGCACACTTTCTTATGGCTTGCGTTCGGGTCTACTTCCCACCTTTAACCACCTCGAGCTCATGGTATATACAAGTTCACTGTATTCATGGCACTGCGGCTCAACGCTCGCTGAACCTTTCTAAAACCAAGGAGGTTACACCCAGCGAGTATAACGTAGCAACCTTTTCCTGTCAGATAGTGCTCAATGTACACGCCAATGGCTGCTAATGGGAAATGACAAACAGGAGAATTCGGCTTTTACTTTCTTACGGCTTGCGCTTCATATCTACTTCCCACCTTTAACCACATCGTGTTCATGGTATATACTAGTTCATTGTATTCATGGCACTGTGGCTCAACGATCGATAAACCTTTCTAAAACTAAGGAGGTTACACCCAGCGAGTATAACTTGGCATCTCTTTCTTGTCAGGTAGTGCTCAATGTACATGCCAATGGCTATAAAAGGGAAATGCAGCTTGCGCGTTAACTAAAAGCCGAATGCTCCTGTCTCCCATTCTCCATTACCAGCCATTGGAATGTACATTACACCTTTTTTATTCTTCAACAACGCACAGAAGAAATCTCTCACCGGCACCACCTTGGAGGTCAAAATGTTATACTCGTTACATACTACAATGGCTACGAGGGATGAACAAGGGGCGCTATAAAGAGCTGCGCTCTTAAAACGAAAATAATATATTATTTGGTACATGCAGAAACAAATATTATAATAACCACAGATGCTTCTCTGAACAATGACAAGGCAGGCATGGGAATTGTATCCGATTTTCTTGACTGGTTTTTCTGAAAGGGCTGCCTGATTGTAACGCGATAACCTTTAAGAGCTCGTGCTGCGGAAATTCCACCGTTGCCGTCGGCCCCGTTGGTGGTGAACGAAAAATAGTTTTTTAGCAAAAAAGCTTGTTACAGAGACCACCGTGGGAGGCCACTACTTGTTCACGAATGCGCGTGCCATCACACTGACAAAGCCGCGCATTCGAAGAAAAAAAAAGAAAATAATGCTCAAGGTCACGAGACGTGGGTGATGTAGTTTCTTTGCCCCCAGCACGCCTCCCTGCTTAGCTTCCAGCGTTTTCGTCGGGACGATAGCAGAGAGAATGCAATCGTAGCATGTGTAACACCTCTGTAACTCCACGCGCACAGGACGGATTCTTAAAATTTTGGCGGCGTTGAATTCGTGCGTCAATAAGCTATTCTGCTGAAATCATTTCGTGGTTACTTGAAAGAGTGTTTCAGGGGGCCCTTTAACGCATTTTGTTCGACAGGAGTCACGACGAAAACGAGCCCATTCGGCGATTTGTAGGCGCATTTGGGAAGCCTCAAGCTACGTCGAAAAAGGCCTGGATAGTGCAGCCATCACCGCTAAAAACACACGAGAACTTTCAAACACCTCTAAAAATATACAATCTATGTCCATCTAGCAGAAAGCGGATCTTAACTTTTCAGAGGCATTGATCAAGCAAACAGCAAACGCTAGATAATGTGCTGCAATCTGTGAGGCGTTGCCAGACTCTTTATGGCCTCTGAGATGGGAAGCGCGCGGCGTGTATCTTGGAGGCCATGCGACTGTTGCTTTAGTATAAAAACCAGTATGTGCCATTCGCGAAAGAGCACTGGTACAATGTACTCTTCGCGCGCTTGTGTGTGTGTGTGTGTGTGTTATTATTGTTATTATTAATAATAACATATTAATATTAACAATAATATGTTTATAATAACATCTTATTAGGTGTGTGTGTGTTATTATTGTTATTATTAATAATAACATATAATTATCAACAATAATATGTTAATAATAACATATTATTAAGTGTGTGTGTGTGTTTGTGTGTTACATATTAATAATAACATATTATTAAGTATGCACTTAGCTGTTGAACAGCGAACTAGAGGCCGGATTTCGCTATCGCGTTCAACTCTTAAAGGCGAAGCTTAAGGGTACCCCAATTTTTTCTCCAGTTTTTCAAATTGAGCTCGTGGCGGTTATATTGGCACTTTGAAAAGTTTCCTCAAATTGAAACAGTGCGTCATAAGGACAGATCCTTTGTGAGTGTGCGCAGCCCTCACAGCTTCTGAAAACTCTCGAACTCTAGGGACATTCCGAGCATTAGTACCACCGATGTTGAAACACCTAAAATTACTGAGGGTTCCAAGTCACTGCGGATTACGATTGAATGAGCTGAGCAATTTTATAGAACGAGCAACGCTTTATAGCTCAATAATATCTGTACTTCCAGAAGTAGAATAGATAACTGCGATCAGATATAGAAAATCAGTAATTCGCACTTATAAAACAGAAAATATAACTACATGGACATAACATTACTACGTGCCAGTGGTGTCTGCACCTGTATACTCTTCCGAGTCGGTCTCTTTCTCGTTACATTATAACCACCTCAAGTCTCCATGGCGACCTCATTTGAGTAAGGCCAGAAAACTCGAAGTTTCGATTACTTGATTTCGATGTCATGTCCTCCCTCTGAATCTATATCTACACAGAGTTGGTGAGGTGTTGCCATCTATCCCTCTGTGCATTCTGCGACGAAATTGAAACCATTGAACATTAGTTTTTATCACGTCACCGGTACTCTTTAATTAGGAAAAAAATACCAGCTATTTCAATTTTGGAGATACGTATTAGGTTGACGGTAGTAACTGTGCTCAGCTTTGGTGCCTCTGTTTTGGTACATTGCTTCAGGGACGTAATTGATTCGGTTTGCGATTTTTTTCAGTCATTCAAACGTATCCCACTGTAAGGCTCCACTCTACTAAATACTGTTGCTTAACATTGATACGTGTTTTAACATATAGATTCTGCATGGTTGGGTGAAAAAAATACCACCGTCTGGTCATCTCAAAATATCAGAATTTCACTTTCTTGGCAAATACAAATACAGTGGGTATAAACCATTTATTAAAGGAATCGAATCTGCTCTCGAACTGCTCGCGACGCTCGTGGTATCTTCACTTCGTCTACGATCGGAAGCCAGCTGCTAGAACCAGCGCTCCAGGAAGCTCACCTACTTCGTTGGAATCCGATCACATTCAGGTCATTTCAACCGTCATGGTTCGCAAGCGCAAGAAGGGGACGACACAGAAGCCGAAGCACTCTTTCGGCTTTGAATCGACCAGCAGAGGCCGAGACAACAAGCCTTCCAAAATGGAAACCGACCTGCTGGAGCTTCTTGTTCATTTCCGGATGCAACAGGAGTCTCACCACGGTAAGCGACAATCTACCGAGGTTCGGAACGCAAGTCAAGGACTTGATTCCAAGTGCCACTCAAAAGATAAGAGCACCACGACCTCGCGAATGACGTCAAACAGCAAGTGCAAGCGACCGGGTGCAGGTAAATCCATTATCAGCTCGTCGAAGCCAGCCGAAGAAGAAGATGAGTTCAAAGCCGACGAAATCTTCGATCACGAGACTCGAAGGCCGAAGCTCACCAAGCAAGGTGCTGTAGACATCACGACACAGCTACGAGATTTTTTGTGGGAGAATGGTCCCTCCGAAGAGCATGACCCGCGGAAAGCCTTTGGTGTTTCCCTAGTTCAGATGATTCTTGACATGCATGGCATGCTCACGGCGTTCTCAGACCGCTCTTCACTATTTGAAGTCATCTACGAATATTTGTACAAGTTTGTGTACTACAACTGCACCGATGACGAAGACGACCGTCTGGCTGAAACTTTTACTGAGTTCCTTAACGACGGCATACTTCAGGACGCGATAGCAGTTCATCGTACTGCAAGTCTTTTGTCGCATTTCACTTGAACACTTGATTATTCCTACTAATGTAAACACAGCTATGTTTATTTCTCTACATCCGTGTGCATTTTCTGTTTTACTTACTGGTATGCCAACATGTGTTGGTGTAAGTCAGTAAACAGTTACATAGGGAAGTCATAACTTACGTTAGCTAAGCGACCATTTCTGACTCCTGCGCAAGTAACATCTGTCTATTCAGGCAATCAGTATAAGCGCGTAATTCCCTATGCGTATCATCGCTAGTGCGAAAACAAAGTTGAAAACATGCGGCTTGTTTTCCGAGAGTTCACTGAAGGTTTTCATATAAGCACTGTTTTTGTCGCTAAGAACTTATGCACGATTTGTATTCACGAATGCCGTTAGTGGTCAGGCTTTGCACCAGCGCAGGCGGAAAAAATTGGCTAATATAAGAATAGAAATTATTTGGGCAGCAAGCTTCTTATCACTGCAAATTCTCGGCACTAGATGAAGTCCTCCAAACAGGACACCATGTGAGCTCTACGGACCCAAAGTGATTTTTATGAAAATAATATACAGCCGGTGTAAGTTTAGGAAGCTGAACAGCAAAAAATTCGGCAGATCCCACGTGCCTGGGAATCGACATTAGGCGAAGCATGCGGAGGAAAGGTGACTAAGTTGCAGTTTTTTTATTCGGTTAGCGTCATGAATTGACGCTAAATATAGGCACAAATGTTGTACACGCAGACATAAGTTGAAGAGTTCATGTTTATATAACCAGTTGTTTGCTCTTGCGCAACGATGCCAACTGGAACGTTCGTATTGGCAACACCTGAAGCTCATATAAAGCGCTAACGCTCGCGAGGATACTGGCGTTGAACAATGCTGCATCACGTTTATGACGGCAGGACACTGCCGTCATCAACGATTGGACCCCAGAGCGTAAGCTACGCTCTGTGTACTGCTTTCTCGAGGATGCCGCGGAAACGTAGTTTGAGAACCATCAAGCAACGCTTACGTCATGGGATGACTTTTACCGGCAGTTCCTCAAGGCCTTTGCCCGAGAGGACAGGAAAGAGACAGCGGAGCGTGCTATAGAGGCAAGGGTTCAAGGCCCTAACGAAAGGGTGATGACTTACCTAGAGGACATGGATCGGCTTTTCAGGCGTGCGGAGCCCTCTATGACCGAATCCAAGAAAGTCCGTCACTTAATGCGTGGTGTTAAAGAAGAGATTTTTGCGGGCCTGATTCGAAACCCACCTGCGACACTTGCGGAGTTTCATGAGGAAGCTACTGCCATGGAGAGGGCCCTTCAACAGCTTGCCAGGCAATATAACCGGGGTGTACATCCAAGTGAGGTCACTTCTGTCACTCTCGGCAATGACATCAGCGCATTGCGAGAGCTCATCAGAGTTCTCATTAAGGAGGAGCTACAAAAGATGCAGGTGACTGTTTCACCTGTAGAGCAGCTCTCCGTTGTGGAAATGGTACGCGCCGAGCTACGGCAAGCCGTTCACACTCCCCCACAGTCCGAGGTGCCACAACAGAGGCAATGCGTCGAAATGAGCTACGCGGAAGCAGTGCGATGTCCTCCATCGCGCAGCTCACCCTGCGTGTTTTACCCCATCGAGCGACGCGCTCACCAAATGGAGGTAGGCTTCCGTCCTCGCAGCTCGCCATTGATCGCCGAAGCACGACCGAGGAAGAGTGACATCTGGCGTACACCCGACCACAGGCCCCTTTGTTTCCACTGCGGGGAAGCCGGACACGTCTACCGAACATGTCCATACCGCCGTGTGGGTCTCCGTGGATTTTCGCCTAACGCCCCTCGTCCACGACCTTGCGAGTGACCACTGGAAATAGAGAGCTTCATCTCGAATCGATGCAGTATCGAAAATTGGTCGAACGAGCCTCGCTCTTCGTCGCCTGCTAGCTACAGGTCACCGAGCCCAGCATACTCACGCGGTGCTCCGAGACGCCGTTCATCCAGTCCTGCAAGTCTGGAAAACTGAGTTCAGCGACCTCCGGAGGTGCAGCCGCTGACGCTGACTCTACGGAAGATCCTCCACTACGACGACAGCGACAGCAGCAAAAGGTGTACAGAGGCAGCCAAACGTGGTACGAAGAGTAGTGACATCAAACATTGCGGTAACCGTGGACGACGAAGAAGTAATGGCACTAATCGACACTGGAGCAGACAAGTCCGTTATGAGCATGGGTCTTGCCTGCAGGCTAAAGAAGGTTTCTACTCAGTGGGCTGGGTCGCAGATACGTTCAGCAGGAGGCCATCTTCTAACTTCGGTGGGACGGTGCACAGTGCGAGTCAGCATTCACGGATTCACGTATCTCGGAGAATTTTTAATACTGCCCATTTGCTCGAGGGACCTGATTCTCGGACTGGACTTTCTGTACGATAACGGAGCCGTGATTGACTTGCAAGAGTCGCCGGTGACGTTTTCTACGGCACACGCTTTAGCGCGCAACCCTCACAACAGTTACGTCAACTCTTTGAGAATTGTCGAAGATGACCTCACGTTACCGCCGATGAGTAGCGTGTTGACCTTGGTAACCTGCGACGTTTTCGGTGAATTCAACGACCTAGAAGGTATTGCCGAGGCAAATATCCCGCTGTTACTCAAACAAAACATCTGCGTAGCCCGATGCCTTTTTCGGTTAGAGATTAAACGCTCTCGAGTCCTGCTGACCAACTTCAGTAATGAGTTTCAGCACGTCCCTAGAGGCACCACTGTCACTTTCCTCAGTGAAATC
This sequence comes from Rhipicephalus microplus, assembly GCF_013339725.1. Lineage (NCBI taxonomy): Eukaryota > Metazoa > Arthropoda > Arachnida > Ixodida > Ixodidae > Rhipicephalus > Rhipicephalus microplus. The sequence goes on from NC_051169.1 coordinate 32,653,744, forward strand.
GCCGACTTTTCTGATGTCAGCGCATTAGATACGACTTCACCGCATGCAAAATATTGTGCTGACCTGGGCAGCCACATTCACGTTAATCCAGACTTGCCAAATTCATGAAAAGAGCGGCTGCTGAACCTCGTGACGGAATTTTTGGACTGCTTCTCCACAGCATCTAAAGTTCAACGTACTACCTTTACAAAACACCGCATTGTTACGAAGGAGTCGGCGCGACCTCTTCGCCAACATCGATACCGTGTGTCCCCGAAGGAAAGAGAGGTGATTAAGCGTCAAGTACAAGAAATGCTGAATTATGACGTCATTCAACCCTCGCCCAGTCCACGAGCGTCACCTGTTGTCCTAGTAAAGAAAAAAGACAACACACTACTCTTCTCGGTCGACTACCGACGGCTTAACAAAGTCACAAAGCGCGATGTTTACCCCCTGCCACGAATTGATGACGCCCTAGACCGTTTACGCCATGCCCAGTTCTTTACATCATTAGATCTCAAGTCAGGGTACTGGCAAATTGAAGTTGACGAGGGCGACCGTGAAAAAACCGCATTCGTGACTCCCAACGGGCTCTACGAATTTAAAGTGCTGCCTTTCGGTTTCTGTTCCGCTCCCGCCACATTTCAACGCATGATGGACACTGTCACACAGGTCCCGTTAATTAGGGAGGCGATCGCCGGGCTAGTTCCAAGGGCCGAAGTATCGGTCCCCCGAACCGCACCACGAAAGCGTGGACAATTTAGAAGTGGTCCTTTTTGGCGCGCCAGCGGACGCTGGCTGGGGCCCAAAGAACAAGTCAGAGCTGAGAGTTGATAAACAAAACAGAATTATATTCTCAATAAAGGCAGATCAAAACCACACACAAGTATGCACACTCCACAATAGTTGAGTACAATATGTCACCAAACAAACAACCTACTACACAGTACAATCAGCCACACTCGAAACAACGGACACAGACAACAATACACACTACAATGCAGTCGCATGCATTGAACAACCAAGACACTTAAAGACTAAAGAGATAGGAAACCTATTCAGTCCAAAGTTCTTGGAACAAAAGTCTGGATGATACTCTTCTGAGAATCACTCACTCAAAGTCCCGCGTTGTTGTCGCTCCGCAGCCCCCAAAGTTTCTCTTCCAGGAAACCTTGCTGGACTAAAGTGGCAGACGTGTCTTGTATACTTGGATGATGTCTTTGTGTTTTCAAGCACGTTTGGCGAACATTTTTCAAGGCTAAAAAGCGTCCTCACTGCGATAAGGAGAGCAAAACTTACTATCAAGCCCGAAAAGTGCTACTTTGGCTATCAGGAACTCAAGTTTCTCGGCCACGTGGTGAGCTCGGGGGGTGTTCGACCAGATCCGGAGAAGTTGGTTGCCGTTGCCGATTTCCGTCGTCCTAGAGACAAGAAGGCTCTTCAGCGATTCCTCGTGTGCCTACTACCGCCGTTTTGTCGAAGGATTTTCAAAAATTGCGGATTCTCTTACAAGACTGACAAGGCCAGATGTACCCTTCGTATGGACGGAAGAGCAACAACAAGCCTTCGTAGAGCTACGCAATCAACTGTTCACAGCTCCAGTGCTGGCACATTTTTACGATACTGCCGACACTGAGACTCACACGGACGCCAGCAACGTAGGAATTGGAGCCATTCTTGTTCAATGGCAGGACGGTGCAGAGCGTGTGATCGCTTACGCGAGCCGTATTGTCACAAAAGCAGAGGCTAACTACTTTACCACCGAAAAAGAGTGCCTAAAAGTCGTTTGGGCCATTAGCAAGTTTCGACCCTATCTATACGGCCAGTCATTTCGAGCTGTCAGTGACCACCATTCGCTCTGCTGGCTTGCCTATGTACGGGATCCATCAGGCCGCCTCGCCCGCTGGAGCCTCCGCCTTCAAGAGTACGACATAACGGTGGTCTACCGATCAGGACATAAGCACAAAGATGCTGACTGGCTGTCTCGTGCTCCCATTTCCCCGACATCATCTGACACTGAACACGATTTACCGTTTCTTGGCATCGTGGATGTGGTACGGATGGCTGAGCTTCAACGTGAGGACACCGAGCTACTACCTGTCATCCAGCATCTTCAAGGAGAAGACGTTATCGTCCCACGCCGGCTCTCACGTGGATCAGCATTGTATTGCCTGCGGAACAATGTTCTCTACAAGAGAAATCTTGAGAGCAGCCAGGAAACTTTTCTCCTCACCGTTCCAACGGCACTGCGTGAGGAAGTTTTGCAGGCGTGCCACGACGATCCTTCTGCCGGTCACTTAGGCTTTGCTAGGACATTAGCACGCATCCGACAAAGGTACTAATGGCCACAGCTGTATTCGTCTGTTCAGTGTTATGTCCACACCTGCCGTGACTGTCTGAGGCGTAACGTTCCACCCGGCAAAGCCCGCCGGCTTCCTCCAACCTTTAGATCCACCTCGAGCACCGTTTCAGCAAGTGGGAATCGATCTTCTTGGTCCATTTCCTACGTCATCCTCAGAAAATAAGTGGATAATCGTCGCAACCGACTATCTGACTCGCTATGCAGAAACCAAAGTTGTGCCTAGTGGAACTGCAGTTGAAGTCACCAGATTCTTCGTCCACGACAATGTTTTGCGTCATGGTGCACCTGCCGTCCTCATAACCGATTGCGGAGCAGCATTTACGGCAGAGTTATTGCGACAAGTCACCAACCTGACGCACACTAACCACCGGAAAACAACAGCTTATCATCCCCAAACAAACGGCTTGACGGAGCGGTTAAACAAAACAATTACCGACATGCTATCTTTGTATGTTGATATAGAGCACAAAACGTGGGATGAAATTTTGTCGTACGTCACGTTTGCTTATAACACCGCTGTGCAAGAGACCACAGACCTAACACCATTCGAGCTTGTTTATGGCCGTCGCGTCACAACACCGTTAGACGCTATGCTCCCCGTAGACCAGGACACCAGCGGAAATGTCAGCGTTGACGACTTCGTTGAGAAAGCCGAGGAAGCCCGCCAGCTTGCACGGAACCGCATTCGTACGCAGCAAGATGTCGACGCTCGCCGTTACAACCAAGGCCGATGGAACGTCAACTATCAACCAGGTGACTATGTATGGGTCTGCACACCAGTTCGACATCGTGGCCTTTCGGAGAAGCTATTGCGACGCTACTTTGGTCCTTACGAAGTTTTGCGCTGCCTCAGTGACGTGAATTACGAGGTAATTCCTCAAACCTTGGATACCACTTTAAACCGAAGACGTCCACGTACAGAAGTAGTCCATGTAGTACGGATGAAACCGTACCACACCCGCGAGTTATGAACTGTTCGAACTTTTTTGATTGTTCACAACAGCGTTGACGTGGCCATCTTTTTGATGACCATCTCTAGCATCTTAGTCAATCGACCGGGACGGTCGCTCTTGAAAGGGGGGAATGGACGCAAGGTAGGCTGGCAACTATAGTGGCCAACATATGAGGAGGATAACGAAGTAGTTGTGTAGGTGCATGCTCTGGTGTTCGTGCTTTTGGCCTTTGGTCACGAAACTAAACGACCTGCTTTTGTGCCTGCATCCCTGCGTCGTTGTGACAATATTCGCCAAACCATCTTACCCTCCCATGCTAATTATGGTTCACGCCAAGTTAGGGGTGACCACGAGATTACCCAAACGTAAGTGGATATATAGATAGATAGATAGATAGATAGATACACAGATAGATAGATAGATAGATAGATAGTTGATAGAAAGATAGATAGATAGATAGATAGATAGATAGATAGATAGATAGATAGATAGATAGATAGATAGATAGATAGATAGATAGATAGATAGATAGATAGATAGATAGATAGATAGATACGCTCAAAGTCGCTGGCATTTGCTAAGAAATGCTGAGCATTTAAAACTTTCCGTTGATGGCTATTTGGGCGCAGCTTATCAAACTTTCAACTGAGAAGCACATTTTCAGCAAACCAAAGGAAGTTTACAGCTCCTATATCTAGCAGCTTATGTGTTCGTGCTCTTCTGGTCCCCTCTTCTCCATGCTGTTTACCGGAATCGGCAATGAAAGGTACGAAAGTATACGCCGAACTAGACTGACATAGCATGACGGTGGAAAATTAACATGCCTATCTTGTGCGGCACGAAACCGCTTCTCGCAAACCTTTAACTTCCCGTTAATCCTGCTGCCCGGATTTTTGCCCGATCCCCCTTTGTAGGTGTGCGCCAGTATTATAGGGATCATCGTCCTCTTCATCATCCCGCGAACATGTGTGGCACATACCCGATAACCACGGACCGTGGAATGTGCATGTGCGTCACTGTCTATGTCAACAGAAGAACGGCGAAAAATGGGCACTGGAACTTTTACCACGACTGTGTTGTGGAGCCTGTGTCGAATAAAATTCACTGTCAGCGTCGGTGTCGTTGGTGGGGGGGGGGGGGGGGGAGGTGAAATATCCTGATGGGTGCGAGTAATAAAAATCGCCATTTCACACAGTCAAGTATTCTACCGCAGAACACTGCCAGAATTCAGTTCAGTTAAGTTCAGTTTATTACCTTAAACGCCCCCCTTTCTAGGAGGGGCATTGCATAAGGGGTGGGGTTTTATTTAGGTTAACAATAAGCAGTAAAAGTTGTTTTAGCATTGAAGATGATCAATAATACGGTCCTGAAAGGCAGATGATGAGAGGTTCACACCATACTTAGGAAAAGGACCATAACGTCAGTGGTGGTTGAAGTGGTGACTCTCTCGTTCATAACAGTGTAATAAACGTTACATATTCAGTCCGGGTCTCAGCAAGTCATATAGTTAAGCATTATACTTTAGTGCAAATGCAAGTGGACTCTTTTAAGTCCATTTAGGCCCCTTAAGTCGTTGCACTTAATGATTCCAGAAATGAGGAGAAAATCGAACTTACCGACACATGCCTTGAAACGACTCAGTCTATTCCTATTAAAAAAAAACTACATTAACCATGTGCACATTTACACGGATGGCTCTATTACGCCGTCTAGTTCAGGTGGAGCAGTGGTTATACCATCACAAGGGGTAACTCGGTGTTTCAAGACTTCACATGTGACAACGTCAACGATGACAGAACTTGAGGCCCTGCACAATGCACTGGAACGCATCAATTCCGGAGAAAGACCAGGTAAATGGGCAGTGTTTTCTGCTTCAAAACCAGCGTTACAGTGCCTGCTATCAGTTCTCCGACGCGGATGTCACGACCAGTTGACCTACCACACCGTGAAACTTCACCACTTTTTAATACAAAAAGCCCACGACATCGTCTTTCAGTGGTTACTTAAGCATTGTGGTATAGGCAGAAATGATTTTGCAGATCATGCTGCTCGCACGTCACATAAAGAAGCAAACAGCGTTCTGATTCCGGTTTCAAGAACAGATGCGGTGAGGCAGATTCGTCAACTGGCCCGCAGTCTCACACTGACTGAGTGGAACACGCCAAGCGTACGACGCACAACACTGCGCGAGTTCGACCCTTCACCACAACTCCGGCCTCCACCCGGCCTACATCGACGTAAAGCTTCGCTTTTCTATCGCCTTTGGCTGGGAGTTCCTTTCACGAATGCTTATACCCCGTTAATTGAAATTACTGACACCTACTGTGCCACTGTCCTCGATTTGCCACCTTCTGTGAAAAACCTTCTGTGCCACTGTCCTCGATTTGCCTCAGATAGACAAGTACTTGCCAACGTAATGCAGCGACTGGATGATCGGCCTCTTTCTGGGCAGGTGCTATCACAGCAACGTCCACATGCCGTGACAGCCAGTGATTTTTTCTTTCTTTGTCACCTGTCATATCAAAACTGACCACACTTTACATATATATTTACATAGTGGTCAAAATACAAGTGTGTCACAAAATACACCCACAAAACTCATTGAGGTACCGCAAGCTCTCAGCTGACTATTGATCAATAATTGCGCATACGTAATGACGACTCAATGCGCACAATCTAGTCTGGCACATCCTCTTGGCCCTTCAGCACTTCAAGAAAACGGCACACAGATACGCAAAAATATTGGCTCGCAGATAGCACTTCCACATCCGTGTTTTAAAAGACACATCAATTTTCGCATATACTGTGGAGGCTCAGAAGCATGGTTAAATCTTAAGGTACGCCTGCCTCGTTGTCAACCAAAAGAAATTATCATGACGTGTGGACTTAGCGGTAATTCTTTTTTTAGGGTTCTCTGCACTATGTCCCAGAAAAAGACCCTATTCCAGCAATCTATAAACACGTGTTCACTTGTTTCCGGTTCACCACACAAGTGGCTATATGGGCTTCATGGGATGAATATTCCCCTTTCCTGCAACCACATTTTAACTGGCAAGGTACCGGTATGTTTTTAAAGAAAAACGTTTTGACCCCATGCGCTACAAGCATTCTTTTAACACGTTTCACAACATCCTGTCCTGGACCTGCACAATATACCTGATGGTACAATGGTACAGGCAGCAAAATATCGACAATGTCATTATAGAACTTTTTATTTGATTGATATGTGGGGTTTAACGTCCCAAAAATAGAACTTTTTATGCGATACTTCAGCCAGATACTCTCACGAAAATCTCGCCGATAAAAGGAAACACGAAACAACTTCCTTTAAATACCAATGTATTGGTCCTTGCACTGTTGATGACGATACCAGAAATCCCGGCAGCACTCTAGATAACCTTACTTGTATAATAGTTTTTAAAGAAGATCATCTACATCACGCAGAAAAAAATGATTGACAAGTTGTCTTGTGTACAAACGAACTATTCCGAGCCCGCCATCTCTAACTTTTCTGAAGAGGTTTGAGCAGCCTGATCTTTCCCATACAGAGCTCCAAATGAAAACTGCAAATTTGCTGTGCATTTTGTGTACACATATTCTACTGCAGTGCAAAACCTGCATTACGTACCACAGCTTGCTCACTAAAAACAATTTGCACGTTGTGGCCCGTGCGAATATCGAAATACCCACCTTTCCATGTTTCTACATCATTGCACAATGCCTGTGTTTCTTTTTTCCAATATGGTTCACAGTAGTGATAAAACTTTAGCGGCACTCCTAAATACTTCACTGGTCTTTCCTGCCATTTAATGTTTAAAAATATTCTTGGTGTGACATCCCGTTCCCCGTGCCAGAAGCCAAGGCACTTATCCGAGTTGTCCAAGGCACTTATCCAAGGCACTTATCCAGCATGAATTATACTCTCATATATTGTACAGAAAACTGCAATGTCTTCTGAGTATTCAAGGAGGCTAACCTCAGCTTCATGCAATATAAAGCCACTTATTGCACCGTTGTTAGGTACGCTTAAACAGAAAGTTCAACAAAAAACTCCCAAGCATTTCCCCGAGGGTGAACATGGTTAATTGTGAATGCACGGGGTGATGCTATGAGGGGGAGTAAAGTTAAAATCCGTTGGCATTCGCCAGTGAGTTAACGTAAACTCCCCCGTGTGATAACATTGCGATTCCCAGGAACCATTAGACCATCTTGGGAAACCTTGGTGAGTTTAAGCGTATATGTGAGAGTAAATTCGCACTATAATGATGTTTATGTCCGAGGCTCGCTTCGCTCACTTGCGCTCGGCATCACGGGCCCTTCGCCGCGCTGCCTTTTCTTCAACCGGCGCGACATCTTCAACGACGCGTGCAATGCTCGCATTCGCTTGGGTTGTACTCGTCGTTGGAGGTATCGCAGAAGATGTTGATGCCTGCGATGGATCCATACCTATGGCGACTTGCCGATCTCGAGCAAGTCCTGGCTGCGCGTGCGCGCGCAGCCATAGAGTGGAGGCCGGAGCGCGTGCAATCACGTGGTGTGTGTCGTCACTGCGCCATTGCTTTACGCTCCTCTACACTTCTCTCACCGTTAATAGGGGAGAGGAGGAGGCGCACCACGGACGGCAAATTCAGGGTCACTTATAAAGTGCGTTCGCACTTAAAATAGCAAAAAGCAGGGGCAATAGCGGGCACACTTGTCTTACTGACCGCAGCACAGGTATGCACCCACCAGCAGTTTTATTTATTACCAATCTCGTCGTGCATCCTGTGAAGGCATGCGCACTCCATCACTAATCAAACTCATGTGCTCAAATAATGAAAGGAACAAGTCGTGCGGTACGCTATCAAATGCCTTTTCGAGGTCACTTTGAAAAATGGCAAGATTCACATGCATAGCGACACAACATTATACGATTGATCGTGCTATGTTTATGTTGGTCATTATTTTTCTTCCCTTTACGCCACTAGTTTGGTGGGACCCAAGCAGTTTTGACTGTCTGGAGTCTTCTGGCCAATATTTTCATCAATATTTTATAGACAACATTAGTTAGGGTTAATTTTTCTATATGCAGTAACACTTCCTAACTTCGCGGGATCAAATATTTTACATCCCGCAAATTTTTGCTGTTGATAGTACTATATCAGGAAGCGCGCCTTCCTACATTACTTTGTGGATTCTACATATCAACAGTAACAGCATTTTTGAAATTTTATCTCTTTCTGCCAAGAAGACCTCAACATGCCTATATCTTTGACCAAGACACTTTCTATCTTGTCAATTGGCTACGATTTCTTACACCCCAGATAATATCTTTTAAAAGAAACTAGGAAGCATATATGTGGACATCAGAAATGAATTGAAGCTAATGGCTTGAATTGTAGTATTAGAATAGAATACGATGAAATTTATCTCCCAAAAGCTAAGTTATAGTTTATCAGATATTTGAAAACCAAACTAATTGATTATTTGGTACATTATTTGGTGCAGAAAAAATATTATAATAACCACAGATGCTTCCCTGAACAATGAAAAGGCAGGCATGGGAATCGTATCTGATATACTTGACTGGCCCTTCTCAAAGAGGCTGCCTGAGTGTAACGCGATAACGTTCAAGAGCTCGTGTTGGGGAAATTCCGCCGTCACCGTCGGCACCCTTGGTTGTGCACGAAAAATCTTGTGTGAGCAAAAAAAAAAAAAAGCTCGTTACCGAGATCACCGTGGGAGGCCACTACTTGTCGAAGCGTGCGCGCGCTATCACACTGACAAAGGCGCACATTCGAAGAAAAATAAAGAGAAAAAAAGTTCTCAAGGTCACTAGGCGCGCGTGATGGCTACGAGGTCACGAGGTCACGAGGCGTGCCTGGCATCCCTCCCTGCTTAGCTTCCAGCGTTTTCGTCAGGACGATAACAGAGAGAATGCAATCGCAGCATGTGACACACCTCTGTAACTCCACGCGCACTGGACGGGTTCTTAAAATATCGGCGGCGTTGAATTCGTGAGTCAATAAGCTCTTTCAGTGAATTCATTCCATGGCTACTTGAAATAGTGTTTCGGGGGTCCCTTTAACGCATATTGTTCGACAGGAGTGACGACAAAAACGAGCCCATTCGGAGATTTGTAGGCGCATTTGGAAGGCCTCAAGCTACGTCGAAAAAGGCCGGGATAGTGGAGCCATTTCCGCTAATAAGACACAGGAACTTTCAAACGGCTGTAAAAATGAACAACTAAGTCCATCTAGCAGAAAACGTATCATACCTTTTCAGAGGCGTTGATCAAGCAAACAGCAAACGCAAGATAATGTGCTGCCGTCTGTGAGGCATTGTCAAACTCTTTATGGCCTCCGAGAAGGAAAGCGTGCGGCGTGTATCTTGGAGGCCATGCGACTGTTGCTTTAGCATAAAAAACCAGTATGTGCCATTCGCGAGAGAGCAATGATACAATGTACTCTGTGCGTGCGTGTTCAGTAGTGTGTGTGTGTGTGTGTGTGTGTGTGTGTGTGTGTGTGTGTGTGTGTGTGTGTGTGTGTGTGTGTGTGTGTGTGTGTGTGTGTGTGTACGTGTGTGTGTGTGTGTTTGTGTGTGTGTGTGTAAGAAAACATATTAATAAGTATGCACTTAGCTGTTGAAGGGCGAACTAGCGGCCGGATTTCACTATCCCGTTCAACTCTTAAAGGAGTAGCTTAAGGGTACCCCAATTTTTACTCCAGTTTTTCAAACTGAGCTCGTGGCGGTTATATTGGCACTTCGAAAAGTTTCGTCAATATGAAACAGTGCATCATAAGGACAGATCCTATTCAGTGTGCGCAGCCCTTACAGCTTCTGAAAACTCTCGAACTTTAGGGACATTCCGAGCATAAGTACCACCGCAGTTGAAACACCTAAAGTTACTGAGGGCCCCAGGTCACTGCGGATTACGATTGAATGAGCTGACCGATTGTATAGCACGAGCAACGCTTTATAGCTCAATAATATCTGTACTTCAAGAAGTAGAATAGATAACTGCGATCAGATATAAAAAATCAGCGATTCGCACACATAAAACAGAAATTAAAACTACATGGACATAACATTACTACGTGCCAGTGGTGTCTGCGCCTATTCTTCCGAGTCGGTCTCTTTCTCTTAACATTGTAACCACCTCAAGTCTCCATGGCGACCTCAATTGAGTAAGACCAGAAAACTTGAAGTTTTGATTACTAGATTTCGATGTCATGTCCTCCCTCTTAATCTATATCTACACAGAGTTGGTGAGTTGGTGTCACCACTCTGTGCATTCTGCGAAAAAAATAGAAACCATTAAACATTAGTTTCTTTCACGTCACCGGTACTCTTTAATTAGAAAAAAATCCCAGCTATTTCATTTTTGGAGATAAGTATTAGGTTGACGGTAGTAACTGTGCTCAACTTTGGTTTCTCTGTTTTGATATATTGCTTCAGGGACGTAATCGATTCGGTTTGCGATTTTTTTTTTCAGACATTCAAACGTATCCAACTGTAAAGCTCTACTCTAGTAAATACTGTTGCTTAACATTGATACGTGTTTTAACACATAGATTTTGAATGGTTGGGTGAAGAAAATGCCACCGTCTGGTCATCTCAAAATCTCAGAATTTTACTTTCTTGTTTCTTCTCCCACTCTCTCTCTCTTTATAATTTTTCCTACAAAATCCGTGTCTTTATTCATTCATCAACATTGTTTTAGTGCTCATGAAATAAAAAATAACGCTACGCTTTCTTGGCAAATACGCTACAGTGGGTATGAACCATTCATTAAAGGAATCAAATCTGCCCTCTAACTGCTCGCGAGGCTCGTGGTATCTTCACTTCGTCTACGATCGGAAGCCAGCTGCTAGAACCAGCGCTCCCGGAAGCTCACCTAGTTCATCGGAACCCGATCACATTCACGTCATTTCAAGCGTTATTGTTCCCAAGCGCAATCTGAGGACGAAACAGAAGCCGTAACAGTCTTTCGGCTTTGAATCGACCAGCAGAGGCCCAGACAACAAGCCTTCCAGAATGGACACCAACCTGCTAGAGATTCTTGTTCATTTCCGGATGCAACAGGAATCTCACCACAGTAAGCGACACTCTACCGAGGTTCGGATAACAAGTCAAAGACTTGATTCCAAGTGCCTCTCAAAAGATAAGAAGACCACAACTTCGCGGACGATGTCAAACGGCAAGTGCAAGCGACCGGGTGCAGGTAAATCTATTATCAGCTCATCGAAGTCAGTCAAAGAAGAAGATGAGTTCAAAGCCGACGAAGTCTTCGATCACGAGACTCGCAGGTCATAGCTCACCAAGCAAGGTGCTGTAGACATCATGACACAGCGACGAGAGTTTTTCAGGAGAATGGTCCCTCTGAAGAGCATGACCCGCGGAAAGCCTCTGGTATTTCCCAAGTACAGATGATTCTTGACATGCATGGCACGATCATGGCGTTCTCGGACTGCTCCCCACTATTTGAAGTCATCTACGAGTATTTGTGAATGTTTGTGTACTACAACTGGACCGATAATGAAGACGACCGTCTGGCTGAAACTTTTACTGAGTTCCTTAACGACGGCATACTTCAGGACGCGATGGCAGTTAATCGCACTGCAAGTCTTCTGTCGCATTTCACTTGAACACTTGAATATTTCTCCTAATGTAAATACAGCTATCTTTATTTCTTTACATCCGTTGCATTTTCTGTTTTACTTACTGGTATGCCAACATGTGTTGGTGTAAATCAGTGAACAGTTACATAGGGAAGCCATAACTTACGTTAGCTAAGCGACCATTACCGACTCCCGTGAAAGTAACATCTGCCTCTTCAGGCAATCAGTACAAGCGCGTAATTAATTCCCTATGCGTATCATCGCTAGTGCGAAAAAAAAGAAATAGAGCACATGAGGCTTATTTTTCGAGAGTTCACTGAAGGTTTTCATATAGGCACATTATTCGTCGCTAATACCTTAAGCACGAGTTGCACTCACGAATGCCGTTTGTGGTCAGACTTTGCACCAGCACAGGCGGGAAGAAGTGGCTAATGTAAGAATTGAATTTATATGGGCAGCAAGCCCCTTATCACTGGAAATTCTTGACACTAGATAAAGTCCTCCACACTGGACACCAAGCGACCCATACGGGTCTGAAGTGATTTCCATGGAAATATTAAACAGTCGGTGTAAGTTCAAGAAGCTGAACAGCGAAAAATTCGGCAGATCCCACGTAACTGGGAATCGACATTATGCGACGCATGCGGAGGAAAGGTGACTGCGTTGCAATTTGTTTATTGAGCGGCACGTCATGAAATGACGCTAAATATAGGTACAAATGTTGTACGCGCACACACAAGTTGAAGAATTGTTGTTTATATGACGAGTTGTTTGCTCTTGCGTAACGATGCCAACTGGAACGCGCGTTTAGGCCAACACCTGAAGCTGATATGAAGCGCGTACGTTCGCGAGGATACTGGCCCTGGACACTGCTGCATAAATCGACTCCAGAGCATGGCAACTACCCACAATAGACTCTAACCCGAGGAAACGGCTGTATCAAAGGAGTACATATTTAATGTTTATAAAATTCGATAGGCAGCACTGCAACCACTATTGACGTTTCACGAAGCTTAGCGTCATTTGAAAAGTAATTCTGAGACCTGGCGTAGCTCGGTGGTAAAATGCTTCATTGGCACGCAAAATGCTTAGGTACGATTCCTGCTGGGACCCTGACATTTATCCTTTGCATTCGTCAGGTTGACGCTACCGATGTCGGGTATTTCTTTACGCTGATAGATATGATTGATATGTAAGTTTTAACTTCCCAAAATCACCTTATGATTATGAGGGACGCCGTAGTAGAAGGCTCCGGAAAATTCGACAACACGGGGGTTCTTTAACTTGTACTTAAATATCGACCCTAACTTTACACTGACGACCCTGCACGCAACAGTTGGTAGCGCTTTTACGTACGTATCCAATGGGGCTAGACAATTGCCACACTCCTTTACCAAGTTCTGTTATCGCTCATTACCTGTTGGAGTACTGCCTTGCGTAAACCGCGCCAAGAACTAAGAACCATCGAGATAATCTTAGAACCTTGCGATGCAAATACGTGCACACTGCGAATATAACATGTTGTTTTTGAATATACGTGGCTGCTAGTGATAACGCTGGAATATTCGACGGCAGATGTATAAAGGCCGACGCACATGACTGCTTGTCAGTTGATCGACGGCCGACGCTCTGTTCGCGCCTCTCAGTGCCAATAGTGACAGCGTATATCGCCGTATGCAATCTGACTTTCCAATTACCGGCCACAAGTTCGGCCAAAGAAGCAGTTTCATGTCGGAGAAGCCATCTCAGCCTTCGTCAGCGTCACCCCATGACACATTGTTGGTTTGTTGTCCTTGGAAATGCTCCCGCAAAACACCGGGTTGCTTTCGTCATTTAATGGTTCATGCGTCTGATGACACTGCAGTGTTTTTTCACCTTGGTACTTTCTTGTTCTGCCTGCTCTCACATTAGCGGCGTTTGTTAACCCTGCTCGTGAACGTCAGCAGCTTGTGATTGCTTCACCTGATCATCTACCTCACCTGTATCACCCGTACATTTGAGTAATTCATGCTCGAGCTGGCCCCGCGGACCTTTCACGCATGCAAGCGTTTATTAGAGGCAAGGAAAACGCCGCGAAAACTTTCGGATGATGCTACGTTACAATTTAAGACTTCGAAGGACCACGAGTATCTCATTCTCGTTTTCATGAACTTACCAATTTAACGAAATAATGCGAGCATCCTGATCCCTTTGTTAGATAGAGTTTTAGCTCTTAAAATATTGCTACGTGCCAGTGCACGGAGCTGAAAAAGACAAAGCTGATATACAGGCGCGAGCTAATCTGTGTGGCTGGCGCTGCTCACCTAACCGGCTGTAAATACATCGGTGACTACCCCTGCGAGTCGGTCTCCTTCTCGTAACATATTTGGCGGGGTTGTGCGATCCTTGTCCTCGCCAAGGAACTCCGAAGCGGATGTTTTCTCGCGGCTTACAACATGACCACTCAAGACTCGGGTACATCCTCTCTGGTTGCCCGCCCTTCTGCCCAGCCCGTCAATCCAGCGCCCGCAACAACTTTCGCGACGCTTCCCGCCCTCAAAGACCCCGGCGTGTTCTCGGGCAGTGCGAGTTCCGACGTCGACCTGTGGCTACGCCTCTAAGAACGCGTCAGCGCCACTTACAGGTGGCATCCCACTCTTATGAAGTGAAGTGAAATGAACTTTATTTGGTCCTGGAGAACTGGTCAGACACTCCCCTAAGAGGTGTCTGCCTTCGTTGCTGGCCACGTCCATGCCGGGACTGGAAGACCATGACTCTCCGCCCGTTCGCAGGCCTCCTGGACTGCCGAGTATTGGACTGAGAGTTCGGGGCTTTTAAGAGCCCTCTCCCAGTCTTCTTCTGTGCGGAACTTTGCGCCATGTAACACCGGGCACTGCCAGAGCATGTGTCTGGGCGGAGGCACCCGCTTCCGCACTCCAAGCTCACTCTGCCACAGTCGTCGGTTCTTCGGATGCTACAGGCAGGTTCATTCTCATCTCGTAGCACATTCAGCCACTTTGCTGATGGCATCACTCCAGGATGCCCTAGTTTTGAGGTACATAACTGCACACTCGCTCCCACTCTTATGCGTTCCCACTCTTATGCTCGCAAACTTCATCTTTTATCTCGACGAAACCCCCTCGTGTTTGGTTTTACAACCACAAGCATGACATAACAAGCTGGGACAGCTTCAAGGAAAAGATCCGTGAGCTTTTTGGCAACATCCCTGGTCGTCGTGAAGCTGCGAAAAATGAGTTGTCGACTCGCGCACAATATTCCACGGAGCCCTACATCGGTTACATTGAGGCTGTCCTTTCACTATGCCGCCAAGTTTACGAAAACATGTTTGAACCTGAAAAAGTTGCGCATATCCTAAAGGGTATCACCGACGATGCGTTCAACTTGTCGTTATTCAACAATGTGTCATCTGTTGATGCAATCATTCAAAAATGCCGCCGGTTCCAACAAGGTAAAAGCAGACGCATATCCCATCAGTTCCAGCGCCTCCCGAACAGCACTGCGACGTCCTCGTGTCTCGACACATATCATCCACCAGACACCTGTGACAACTTGACGCGAATCGTCAGGCGGGAACTTGAAACGGCTGCTCTAGCTAAGGTGGGACCAACGTCCCCTGACCCTTATCCGCCAATCACGTTGCCTCTCATTCAAGCAGTCGTCGGTCAGGAAATCGCCAGCTTGGGAATTCACTCAATCTCATCGCCTCCCCGCACCGACTATCAGCCCCAACACACGCCTGCACGTCGCTTCCCGACCAGCTCTCTCTCAACGTTCCGAACTCCTTCCGCATGGTGAAAACACGATGACAAGCCGATCTGCTTCTAGTGTCACAGAATCGGGCACATTTCTCGCCATTGCAGAAGTCGCTGGGGTGATCCTTCACAACAGTCCTCTCGTCCCTTCTATTCATGTTTTTCCGTTTTTCCTATCGCCATGACACCAGCCGCGACCATTTTGCCCAAGAACCTGCTTCTGAATACCGCTACTCCCACTCTCCATCCCCCCAACGTCGCCAGTCTCGTTCTCCACAGCCCCGCCGACCATCTTCCTCCGCCTTCTCACGAGGTTCCCCGACGGAAAACTAAAGGTTGCAGCCCCCGGAGGTGGCGCTGCATTAATCGGACTGACCGAAAATTCTCTTTTGACAATACCGACAAAACTGAACCTCATAGACGTACAAGTAGACGGCGTACATGTCACTGCTCTTGTCGACACCGGCGCTCAACTTTCCGTGATGACGAGTGATTTTCGCCGCAAGCTCTATAGAAGGTTCTCACACCTGACACCACTCCGTTCGTCGGATGCTAGAACAGCATCTATCGTTGGAATGTGCTCCGCTGGTGTAAGCATTGCGGATCGACCCACAGTTGTTCTCTTCACCTTCCTTGATAAACGCCCCCACGACGTAATCTTAGGCCTCGACTTCCTGCCCGCGCAATTTGCCCTCATAGACTGTTCGACCTGTACGCTCCGTCTACACTTGCCCGCAACAGAACCTCTTGCGCAACGGCCGAGTCGCCTCTGCACAACGGGACACGCGCGCCTCCCTACACAGACACTGACCTACGTAGAGCTCGTCTCAATACCACCATTTCCCGACGGTGACTATGTTCTGACCCTTATCACCGGTGTCCTCATAAACCGCGGCATTACATTACCACACAGCATTCTCTCCGTTGCAGAAAATTCTACGTGCCTCCCAGTTGTCAACTTTAGCTTGACACCTCAAGTTCTGCCGCAAGGGATCTTTTCGGCGTTGCTCTGCACCTTAGAAGACAATGCGGTAGATGTTTTCGCGATGGCCGCTCCTTCTGACCCCACGCTCAATATCAATCTGCCACTTGCTGCGACAGCGCTATCACGTCAATGATCGCTTCCAACTTAACGCCGCAGCAGACTGATGAGCTCCACCAAGTTCTGGTGTTCTACATCGACGTTTTTGACATCAGCAGACGTCCGTTGGAGAAAGCTACCAGTATGAGCCACCGAATAAACACTGGTAATGAGCATCCCATTCATAGGCGTCCATATCGGGTGTCGGCGGCTGAGCGTCACATTATCCAGAGTGAGGTCGACAAAATGCTCGCCAAGGACATCATTGAGCCATCCTGCAGTCCTCGGGCTTCTCCTGTAGTGCTAGTCCGCAAGAAAGACGGTGCATGGCGTTTCTGCGTCGATTATTGACACCTAAACAAAATTAACAAAAAAGACGTCTACCCTCTGCCACAAATAGACTATGCGTTTGAATGCCTCTATGGGTCCCACTATTTTTCCTCCATAGACCTTCGTTCCGGCTACTGGCAGATAGAGGTAGATAAAATGAACCAGGTAATGATGGCATTCATCACCCCCGATGGCCTATATCAGTTTAAGGTCATGCCTTTCGGCCTTTGTAACGCTCCAGCCACCTTCGAACGAATCATGGACTCCCTGCTCATAGGATTCATTCATTCATTCATTTTATTTCAAGTTCTCTTATTACATCAAAATACACAACACTGGTTAGACCCATAGCCACTGGCTAGTAGGGGGTCTAAATAAATATGCATTTAAAAGAACAGATTGTGTTTACAAAGCAGATATTTTATAGGTACACTTCAATCATACAAGAAAAAAATCGAAACAAAATATAAGAAGGATACATATTTGTGATAAGTCATTTGCAGTATCTTCCAGCATTGTTCCATGCAAACAACGGATTGCATGTATACAATACATCGAATACATAAAGGTACGTATACCATGTCAAGTATGATTTTGTTAGACATATAATCTATACATAACGAAGTGGAGATTACAACGAGGTTTTTGTTAGTGTACCTGTTCATTTTTCTGCAGAAAGTATTTTTTAAGAGCACAGGCAAACATTTTGCTTTCTTTTATTTGGTATGGTATATCATTCCAGACCTTTACTCCAGCAAATTGTAGCAATCGTTTGCCATAAACATTGTTAGTAGGCGGAAGATTGAAATTATGTAATGTGGCACGTCTGGTAAGGCGGCAAGAGGATGAAAATAGTGATATATGAAAGGGCAGGTTATAAGAAATGACATTATAGACGGTAAGTGCAATTTTTTGCTGTCGTAAATTATCGAATGGTATGATTTCCATATTACGAAACAATGGCGCGCAGTGTTGATCATATCTAGCATTGTTTATTATTCGAAGTGCCCGCTTTTGTAGTATACGTAAGGGTTCTAGATATGTTTTAAAAGTCCATCCCCATGAATCTATGCAATATGTGAGGTGACAATGAAAAAATGTGAAATAGAGAATGCGGAGAATACTACTTTTAAAATAATTTCTAGTGGTTAATAATGTACTGCATCCAGATCCCAGTTTAGCGCATACAGAGTTAATGTGGCTTTGCCAGTTTAGCTGGCTATCGAGAATTACACCCAGATATTTGAATTCGTTTGTCTTCTCAAGCACGCAGTTATTTATTGTAATGCAAATGGACTCATTACTTATATCTCGATAACGGGAGTGGAAAATAGTGTATTTAGTTTTCTTTGCATTCAGTGTTAGTTTATTCGCTATAAATCACTGACAAACATTTTTTAGTTCTACATTACTTTTATGCTCGAGATCCCTTAT
This sequence comes from Rhipicephalus microplus, assembly GCF_013339725.1. Taxonomy (NCBI): domain Eukaryota; kingdom Metazoa; phylum Arthropoda; class Arachnida; order Ixodida; family Ixodidae; genus Rhipicephalus; species Rhipicephalus microplus. The sequence goes on from NC_051169.1 coordinate 32,672,235, forward strand.
ATTGTCTGCAGTAACAATAACTGCTGTATTATCAGCGTACATTAGCATCTCTGCCGATGTCAATATGTTTGGTAGGTGGTTTACGTACAGTGAGAACAGTAAGGGTCCAAGAACGGAGCCTTGTGGTACCCCTGTGTGTATATTTAACGGGGAGGAAGTGAGATTATGCATAATCACCATTTGTTGACGTTCGCTCATGTAACTAGAAAATAAGTCAAAAATTTTGCCACGTAAACCGTAGTGTCTTAATTTCATTAGTAATATATCATGGTCAACTGTATCAAATGCCTTCTTTAAATCAAGAAAAACTACTGCTACAAGGAGGTTATTATTTAATACTTCGTTAATTTTTTGTGATAGAGATAGTACAGCAGTGGCGGTGGAATGGTGCGCCCGAAATTCATGTCGCTCGGCGCATATTACACGATGTTTTTCTAGGAAGACGCGCATCCGTTTTGCTAGAATTCTTTCAAATATGTTATTTATTATGCTTAAAACAGATATAGGTCTATAACTTGAGGGATCAGAGCGATCACCTTCCTTGTACACCGGTACTACTTTAGCAGTTTTCATACAGGATGGGTATGTTGACGTACGCAAGGAGTGGTTATATATATGGCATAGGATAGGGCCTAAGACGTCAATATTGTCTTTTGCTATCCGCGCTGTGATACCATCTATCCCGCTGGCTTTATTGGTGGCTAAATTAGCAGTAGTGTTTTGAATTTCGTCTAGACTAATGTTGTGTACCGCAAACGTATTCGGCAAAGACGGCGAAAAACATTGAGGAGTGGAGGAAGAAAACTGCATTGCTAACGTCGGACCAATTTTAGTGAAATAATGATTAAAGTTATCTAGAGTTTGTGCATCAATAGAATCAGGTAGCACGTGTTGTCGTGGTTGATTGCCAACAACTTCGTTTACGATCTCCAAAGTTTTTTTAGAATTGCCCTGAGCTTGTTCTATTAGGCGAGAGTAATATTCCTTCTTTCGCTGCCTCGTAAGGAGCACAGATTTATTCCTGAAAATTTTGAACTGGCCAAGGTAATATTTATTATTACTATGTTTCTTTCATTTATGGTACCAAAAATTTTTCGTCTTCAGCAGGTCAAGGATTTCTGCTGTCATCCAAGGACATAGCGGGGTCTTATATGAGCGCGCAGATACGTTTGAGCGGCTATTTCCAATGGCTCTGACAAGGAATTTTATTAAGTTCTGAAGTTCAACGTTGACGTCATCGTTATATAGACTGTCAGGGTCAAAGGCGAGAATGATGCTTCGTAATAAATTGTAATCTATTTTGCCCTCTGTTGTGATACATGGTGTGCTGCTTTTTCGTGTGTCATTTATGGAAACAAAGACAGGAAGGTGATCTGATATCGCTTCATCATAAACGCCGGCCTTCATACCAGATGTTATGTTCGTCAAAACATGGTCAATTGTTTTTGCTGATGTACTAGTTACCCTCGTAGGTATGTTTATTAGGTTACGAAAACTGAATGAGCTCAGTAATTGTGCGTAACTGGTATACTTAGAATTATGGGTGTCAATGTTCATGTCTCCAACGATTACAACCGGGTTGCTATAATCAAATGGTCCACCTGTTTGTGCTACAAGGACGACGTCGTCGTTTTTTCACCAACATTCTAAGCTCATCTAGAGCGCCTCTCAGCCATCCAGGGAATCTTCCGTCGCGCTGGCCTGCCGCTCAACTCGTCCAAATGTCACTTTGGACGCCATCAAATCACAGTGCTTGGCCATTTAGTTGACGCCAACGGTGTACAACCAGACCCAGCAAAAATCAGCGCCGTCAAAAACTTTCCTGAACCACGATCTGCGAAGCATGTACGCAGCTTTATCGGACTATGCTCCTGCTTCCGACGCTTCGTGAAAAATTTTGCGCACATAGTGAGGCCGCTTACGCAGCTCCTCAAGAAAGAAGTCCCGTTTTCACGGGGCTCCGAAGATGCTTTTGCGTTCTCGACTCTCGTCGCTCTTCTAACTACTCCTCTGATTTTGGCACACTTCAACCCTGCTGCCCCTACGGAAATCGGTACAGATGCAAGTGGACATGGCATTGGTGCTGTGCTGGCTCAGAAACAACATGGCCATGGTTGCGTTATATGCCAGCCCCCACCTATCCGCCCCTGAACGTAACTATGCGATCACAGAGCGTGAATGCTTGGCTCTTGTATGGGTGGTGGTGAAATTTCGACCTTATCTATACGGACGCCCATTTTTGGTAGTTACCGACCACCACGCACTCTGCTGGCTCAACTCTCTAAAAGAGCCGTCAGGCCGCCTTGGTCACTCGGCTTTGCGCCTGCAAGAGTTTACCTATTCTGTGGTCTACAAATCTGGCCGCCTACACCATGATGCCGATTGCCTCTCTCGGTACCCTGTCGATGATCCTGAGAACACTGACGAGCCCACGGAAAACTCTATCTTGTCATTGTCCGACTTCCTTAATATTGGGGAAGAACAGAAGCGTGATCCTGAGTTGCTTGACATCATCAGCCGTATGGAATCCTCCCCAAATGACGCTTCCATCCGCTACTTTGTCATTCAAAAGGGTGTGCTATACCGTCGCAATTTCGGACCAGACGGGCCCGATCTTCTCATTGTTGTGCCTAAGCATTTGCGCCACTGTGTTATCACCGAACTTCACGACACTCCCATGGCTGGACAACTTGGCGTATCCCGCACGTACGAGTGCGTCCGGCACCGTTTCTTCTGGCCAGGCCTTGCTCGTTCGGTACGCCGATACGTCGCCACGTGTGACCTATGCCAACGTCATAAAACACCGTCGCTGCTACCCACTGGCCATCTTGAACAAATTAACATACCCGCGGAACCATTTTACCGTGTTGGGTTAGACCTGCTTGGTCCTTCTTTCACATCAACATTGGGAAAGAAAGGGATAGCCGTTATTACAGACTACGCCACACGCTACTCTATTAAACGAGCTCTACCGACCAGCTGTGCAACCGACGTCGCTGACCTCTTGTTACGGGACGTTATATTGATTCACGGTGCTCCGAGACAGCTTCTCACAGACCGTGGCCGTACATTTCTATCCCAAGTCATCACCGATATTCTGCGTTCTTATTCTACGCAAGAAACACACACTGACAACCGCTTACCATCCTCCAACAAACGGCTTCACGGAACGATTTAACCGCACTTTAACAAATATGCTCGCTATGTACGTGTCCCCCGACCACCAAGACTGGGACCTTGCCTTAGCCTATGCAACTTTCGCGTATAATTCATCCCGTCACGACACAGCGGGCTTTTCGCCCTTCTACCTATTGTACGGAAGATAGAGAGATAAAGATGCAAGGAAAGGCAGGGAGGTTAACCAGACGCGCATCCGGTTTGCTACCCTGCACTGGGGAAGGGATAAAGGGGAGAAAAGAGGTTGAGAAAGTACACACAATCACGAGCACACTCGGGGAGCACACACAGTCTACAGGCGGTCGCTCAGGTTTGTTGACTTTAGGTAAAGTAGCAGTGCTTTAGTTGCTTTCTGCGCAACTGAGGCAGATGCCCAAGGTCCTAGTATCTTCTGCACACAAAATGGTCCGGGGTGAAGTTGATTCAAAACCATCCGGAGCTGGCATCGCTGTGTGTCGTAGCAAGCGCAGCTGCACAGGACGTGTTCGATGGTCTCTTCAGCTCCACAGTAGTCGCATGTAGGAGTGTCCGCCATACCAATGCGAAAGGAGTACACCTTTGTATATGCAACACCCAGCCAAAGGCGGCATAACAGTGTCGCATCGGAGCGGGAAAGTTGTGATGGTCAAGCTAAAGATTGTACGGAAGAGAGCCGACTTTACCACTGGACACAGTCATCTCAGCTCACACCTCGTCCACTAGCGAGTATGCCCGCGACGCGATTGCGAGAGCCGATCATGCCCGTCAGCTCGCTCACGCTCGGCTGATGGCGTCGAAAACCAACCAATGCCGTCGGTACGATGCGGAACATATAGACGTACATTTCGCTTCCGGTACCCTCGTTTTACTCTGGTCCCCTCATCGTTGGCTGGGCCTATCAGAAAAACATCTGTCTTATTACATGGGACCCTACCGTATATTGCGTCAAGTAACACCTGTCACCTACGAGATCAGCCCCATCTATTATTCATCATCTACTACGCGGCCCAGTGATATCGTACACGTCTCGCGGATCAAGCCCTACAAGAATGCGTCAGATAACGACCTCTAAAGCACCGGGACGGTGCCTCCGCCGCCGGGGGTCATGCTACGTGCCAGTTAATGGAGTTGAAGAAGACACAGCAGATAGACAGGCGCAAGATAATCTGTGTGGCTGGCACTGCTCGCCCAACCGGCTGTAAATACATCGGTGACTACCCCTCCGAGTCAGTCTCCTTCTCGTAACAATATTCAGTACTTCTGTCGACGCCAGTACGGCCACATAGTGTGGAAGAACCAAAATCTAAGGAAAACAAAAAAAATGTGCATTCCCCAATTTATAAATCAGTTAAATTTGTTTTTTAGACATTTTTAATGATTTGATATCCAATTATTACGTAATTTCTTTAACTATTCCTTTTTTTGCCAATCCGCCAGAGTAGATAAGAGTCATACATGTTGGCCATCATCATCACCTTCTTCTTCTTCCTCTTGTTCTCGAACTCCTCGGAATGCTCGCAGTATTTTCGCTTCGTCTACAATCGGAAGCTAATTACCTGAGCCAGCGCTACCGGAAATTTAACTAGTTCGTTTGACCAATCAGGGTATGTTAACCGACATTGTTATAAATAGCAAGAGCAGGACGAAAAAAAACCCGAAGCAATATTTCGGCTTTAAATCGGGCAGTAGAAGCCCGGGCAACACGTCCTCTAATATAGAAACCAACCTGCAAAAACTTCTTGTTCATTTTAGGATGCAACAGGAAGCTTATCATAATCAGCGACCGTCTACCGATATAAGAAGCAGTAGCGATGACATGATTGCCAGTGCCCTTCAAAAGATGAAAATGTCACTACTACGTGGACAAAGCTGAACAATAAGCGCAGGTGACCGGGTGCACATAAATTTATTATGAGCTGGTCGAAATCTGCTGAAGGTAAAATTGATTTTATAGCCGACGAAGTCTTCAATCACGACACTCCAAAGCCGAAGCTCAGCTAGAAAAACGACGTAGACATCATGACGCAGCTACGAAATCTTTTGCGGGAAAATGGACCCTCCAAAAAAATAACCTATAGAAAGCCCTTAGTATTTAACAAGAAGATACTTAACACGCATGGAATGACCATGGCTTTCTCGGAGTGCTCCCTCAGATTCGAATTATTATTGCATTTTATAATTTCAAAGTAGAAATATTGTTATGTGAATACGTGCCAGACTAGGAAGAAGCGGAAGGAGTGAAGAGAGTGAAAAAAGATTTAACGCTTACCTGTCCACCTCATCATGGTCTGCGATTAACTCGGCCACTAGTAGCGACCATATGCCTATATTGTTCAAGTATTCCAGTAACCTCCAGGATTAGATCAACGGTTACGCATGCAAGCTTAAGTACATTTGAGAAATCATTACGAGGCGCTTGATCTAAGCGAACATATGATAGGGAACCAGACACCATCAGAATGAGCGACATTTTAAATTACTCGTAGAATAATTGTAAATTCACAATTGAAAGTTTTAAACCTTCTACCAACCTGTAGTGGAAGTATGTGGCTGCTACATTTAACAGAACCGTTGCTAATGCGAAGTACAAATTTTACAACGAACGATCTGAGTTCCTATCAAAGCCCATCAATAGAAAAGCACTATTTCGCTTTCTGAAAAACAAGAAACTTTCTCCCGTAGTGAAAAACGTAGATTCCGTAATTTCATCATTAGATGAACTGAAAGCCTTTCTCGAAGATATTGCTCAGGACCTGAAAAGTCGCTTCACGATTGTTCTCTTATATCAAGTCCAGTCCCCCATATGGGTGAGGATGTTGAAGAAATCACAGCTGCATGATTATCAAATGTAGTAAGAACACTACCCCATTCTGCTCCTGGTTCCGATGGAATGACAACGTTGGTCATAAAATCAGTACATAAAATTTACCCACTTGGCCCACTTCAAGTTCTTAATCGTTTCATTAGAAGTTTTGGGATTCCACGTGATTGGAGATATGGTAAAAGTGATTCTATTATTTGAAAAAGAAGCAAGGCGCTGGGTTTATTTTAGATAATATCAGGCCCACTGCACTTGCATGCCATTTAAAGTAAAACTCGTCGAAACAAAGAGAGAGAGAATAAGGATGAAAGAAAAGCAGGGAGGTTAACAATGGCTAAGCCCGGTAGACTACCTTGCTCTGGGGAGAGGGTACGGGGAATAAAATTTAGAGAGAGAGAAGGAGGGAAATGTCACTCATTCCGTCGACAAAACGGCAGTTATGTTCTTAACATCCCAGACGGTGAGTGACATTCGGGTCTTAATCAACTAAGCACATTCGTTGCATTAACTTGCATGCGTGGTTACATGCACCCAAAACCTTGCCGATAGTGAAGCCATGATGGTGCCACTTGCGTTCTCAAGCAGCAGGCTTCTGAAGGCTTCCGATAACTGGAGTAATGGTGGCAAGCAGTTGAAACACGCTTTCAGCTGTCGGTGTCTGCATCTTGCTCCGCAGCACGTGCATAGTGTTATGCCTGCGAGTCCACAGCGAACGTCCGTGCCTCTGAAAAAGGCAATCTGTGTCAAGGCCAGCCCGCGAGTCCGCCTGACGCGAACAACTCAACGGCGTCAACAGGCGACGGCGCCTTTCTGGCGTGCACGTGCAGTGAGTCACCTCAGCAAGCGAGCCCGTTGAGTAAACAACCGGCGTCTTCCTGTCTGGCGGCTGACGCAATGCCTCGCGACGTCACGCGTTCTTGGGTGCAGCCACCTGCAGCGCAGCCTCTCCTGATTCGATGAGAAAGAATGACCCGGCCCAGCGGCAACCCCATTGGATGATTCTGACCTCCCGACCAGCGGCGCTTCTGGTTGGACATTTGGGTTGGACCCGGTGCATAGAAAAGAAGCCCTGCGGCGCGTGGAAAGACCCCTTTGAAAGCAGACCCATTTGAGAGTAGAGCTATGTGTTAGAAAGAAGAGCTCGGCTCTTCGCGTCTCTGTCGGCCCCAGTGCCGAATTTGTAACGCCTCTGTATATATGCTGTACATAAACCTTGTTTAACTCACCGTCGTCTCATCCGCTCGTCGATCAGCTCTGCGCAGAAGCAGTCGCAAGCTGAGAAACCTACGCTACCAAACGGCTGGTGACCTTCCGGGTGGAATTCGAAGCAGTGGCGCCTTCGGGACCGTGTTGGCGTCGCCGTCTTTCGAAACAGTGGTTGCAGCGGTGAGATTTCGAGGCGCCTTTCGTAACGTCGTCGTGGGTGGCAGCGTCGCAACAGTGGTTGGCAGCGTCGCAACAGTGGTTGGCAGCTGCGGGATCAGCCGGCGTCAGCGACATCGATGCGGTGAGTGCCTGATGTTTTCCCCTTAGTTCACCAGACTACTCTAGCTCAGGTTGTAGTAGTTTAGAGAAGGGCTGTGTGAAGCATTAGACTGAGCTTTGATCGTTTCAAGCCAAGTCGAAGCGCTTTGAAACCAAAGTTAATGCGGAGGGTGTAAACACGGGAGTGTTAAAAATTGCTTGCGCGTCTTGCTAGTAGGCTTATAGTGGGTACGGCAAGTAGATTCTTAACAGGGGCAAACAGCAAGAGGCTAGTGTGAACGATGGAGAACCTTAAAGTAAAGGAACTCATCGAAATTTGTGAGGAACTCGGCATTACTTTGGGCCGTGCGAAACGAAAGCAAGCGATCCTTGAGATCATGAACGATGAGGGAGTTTCGGCTGAGGAAGTCGATGAGGCCTGGGAGGATATCAAAGCACGCCGCGAAGAGGCCTAAAGGCGAGAAGTAGAAGCTCGCGAACGTGAAGAAGCTGAAAGGCGAGAACGCCGTGAGGAGGCCGAGAGGCAGGAGTTAAAACGAATAGAACTGGCAATCCTACAGTGTTCGCAGGCGCCTAGCGTTGCTTCTCCGACAATTCAGGTCAGCGGTCAGAGAATTCGCGACCAACTGCCACCGTTCGTAGTAGGCGAGGACATGGCCCTCACACGATCGCAAGCGCGGAAGCTTTCGCGGGAGCTTGATCTTGTTCTGTGTGGTAAAACAAGTTCAAAAGTAGCAGATCTGTGGAAACTTGGCGGTGAGTCGACGGAACCTCAGACACAAGATTCTCTGTGTGAGTCATTTGAGCAGTCACTCGAGCGGCCCGTCGCCGAAGCGACCAGCGTGGTTTCCGTAGCAAGGGGAGACGACATGGCGCCATTGAGTCGAAACGAGAGGGATGCAACGCTCTCGCCTGTAGCGGAGAGTTGGAGTGAGCTGTCGAGGGTTGATCGAGAGACGCTCATTCGAGAGAAGCGTGAGGACTTCTCGATTAAAGCGCTAGGGAAAAGCCACATGAAAGCTGCACAAGTGTTGGCGAAGGAGTATAACGACAAATCGGCGAAAAAGCACGCTTTTGAAGTAGGAAATCAGGTAGTGCTGCTGCGGCCGTTCAAAAGGCACAAGCTTGAGATTCATCGGGAAGGGCCCGCCAAAGTAATATCTAAGCTTTCCAATACCAATTATGAGGTGAAATTAGGAAGGCGGCCGAACAAAATTTACCACAGTAACTTGAAAGCAGTCGTAAATCTGCTTTTGAATGCTTCAGAGGAAGAGGGAGCAGAAATATTTAGTTCTAGTGAGGTAATCGAAAAGGGATCGGAGGTAATCTTGGAGCAGTTGAATCTAGAGCCTAGGTTAGGTGAAGTCCAGAAGGAGGACCTGAGAGGGAATGTTCGTTTTTACGAGAAATCTGGACTCCCCTATTGTAGTTGCACAGATGTGCAACGTCGCAAGCACGAGGAGCTCTTGGTACCGCATAGGTATCGTCGCCTAAAAGTGGCTGGTTACTGAGGTGGAGCATGATACTCTGACAGCGCAACTTTGACGTTCGCTAAAAAAAAGGAAAGCTCAACGCTTATGCAGACGCATTGAGCAGTGCGTTCTAGCTAGTACCTTCTCAACCTTTCGGTTTCTCGCTGGCGATTCGGGGCAAAATTTTGACCTCATCACGACCTTAGCTGAGCGCTCTCGTCCAGAGTGAGCTCAAAGAGCCAACTTTATGTTGTATTCTAATTCGTTACGATGTTGTACGTGTAAAATAAAATGAGTTCTCATTTAAGAGTCTTGTGTCCCACATGTGCCTCTTGATGTAGAGGGAACGAAATTCCGATAGACACGTAGCTAGGTATATGTTGTACTGTACTTTGTCTGGTGTTCTGTCGGGTGACCGAGGGCACTTGCTTGTGTCGTGTGTTGTCTGTTGTCGATCCGTTCTTGACAAGTTGCAGAACCATCGACAAGTGCTGAAACCAAAGATTGTCAGAAGAGACGAGCGAAGCAGGTCGGCAAGTTGTGGCGACAAGCCAGTGGAGCTGGGATCCGTCCTAAAGAATGGGATGTGTTCCCTGAACAGAGTTTGGAGCTGCATTCTCCCCATGGCCCTGGAGGCGAACCTGGAGCGACCTGGCGAAAGAGCGCGCCTGACATCCAAGCCAAGTGGAAGCAGCTCGTCTTTCCGGCGCATTGTCTGGCGGCGGGGGTGCTGTTATGCCTGCGAGTCCACAGCGAACGTCCGTGCCTCTGAAAAAGGCAATCTGTGTCAAGGCCAGCCCGCGAGTCCGCATGACGCGAACAACTCAACGGCGTCAACAGGCGACGGCGCCTTTCTGGCGTGCACGTGCAGTGAGTCACCTCAGCAAGCGAGCCCGTTGAGTAAACAACCGGCGTCTTCCTGTCTGGCGGCTGACGCAATGCCTCGCGACGTCACGCGTCCTTGGGTGCAGCCACCTGCAGCGCAGCCTCTCCAGATTCGATGAGAAAGAATGACCCGGCCCAGCGGCAACCCCATTGGATGATTCTGACCTCCCGACCAGCGGCGCTTCTGGTTGGACATTTGGGTTGGACCCGGTGCATAGAAAAGAAGCCCTGTGGCACGTCGAAAGACCCCTTTGACAGCAGACCCCTTTGACAGCAGACACATTTGAGAGTAGAGCTATGTGTTAGAGAGAAGAGCTCGGCTCTTCGCGTATCTGTCGGCCCCAGTGCCGAATTTGTAACGCCTCTGTATATATGCTGTACATAAACCTTGTTTAACTCACCGTCGTCTCGTCCGCTCGTCTATCAGCTCTGCACAGAAGCAGTCGCGAGCTCAGAAACCTACGCTACCAAACGGCTGGTGACCTTCCCGGGGGAATTCGAAGCAGTGGCGCCTTCGGGACCGTGTTGGCGTCGCCGTCTTTCGAAACAGTGGTTGCAGCGGTGAGATTTCGAGGCGCCCTTCGTAACGTCGTCGGAGGTGCGCGTCGCAACAATAGCACTGACCAGGGTGCTAACCATGCCGAGAAGGTGTCCCTTGTTCATCACGTTATGAGGTGCCGATGAAGTGTCCCTCACTGTCGAAGTCTGATTCCTCTCATCAGGCGCATCTATCTTTGGGAGTTCGGCCCAAGCGTCACCTGTATTGCTGGTAGAGGCATCATTTTCCTTTAAAATGGCTGCGTAATGACTGAGTAATAAGGATGAAATGTCACTCAACTCCTAGCAGAAGCGCCTTTGTTCTTGGAACCGATAGATAGCGCTTGGCCAGAGTGGAGGATGTGAAGGTGGTTTTGGACGTGCTTCACGGGGCGACGAGGTTATTTGAACCGCTTAGCCTTCCTTTTTTTATCTATTCATTGCTTTTTACCGCTCCCTCTCTCTCTCTTGCGTTTATACTGATCTTTTCTTTCCTCTACTCTATTTAACAGAATGTTTGAAAATAATTATGACTTTTTCATATCTACTTGAGTAGGTGCAGGAAGACTTACCTCTTGTAAAGTCACACAAACCGTATCTTTTCCACCCCTGTTGAAATTTCTGTCTCACTCGTAACTACTCCAGCCATACTAGCGATGCCGGGAGTGTGGACCTTTATCTTCAGTGACGTAATCACTCATTAGGGTCAGCCGTGAGCGGTGAAATTTCGACGATTCACTTTGTACTAGCCTCGAGAATGTATCGCCTGAACACGGCTGTCAAACATCAGGCTTCCTGTTTGTCCGGGAAGTGCACGTTGAAGCAATCGGAAATGACCAGTGGTGAAACGTATACCTATGAGCAGTCCGGATGAAGCCACCCAATTACGATAGCCGCGTTTGCAAAACCCTGTAAAGCGAGTTGGACGTACGGAAGCGGAAGCCGTTTTTTGCGGTTCTTTGAAACACGCAGGACGTGAGGGAACATTATTCCGTGATTCCTAAATACCCTTAGTTATTACTTATGCAAAGAATCTGCGTGTTTAGAAAAGTGGAGTAAAATTGTGGAAGCTGTACGAAAGCTATGTAGTACTCAAAACCTGGACAGGATCCTTTCAATCACGTATGCTGAAGTTTCCTCTGTTACGGATAGCAACAAATGAATTTGGTCATGTTTATAGGAGCACACACTCAATGTTAAACTGATAAAGCTGTTGAAAGCAATATATAGTGTGAGAAGCATAACAGCAGGAGACAGAAGAAAGGCGATGATGTTCACCAGTTTGAAACAGCACGTCACTTACCCTACACGGATTACAGTAAGGGGCAAATCAGTAGTGTAAATAAAGAGAGAAGAGGAGAGTACACACGTTCATAAATAGCGCAGGTGTGACTGCAATATTACATTTGCAGCTACTGATATTTCAGTAAAACTGAAGAGATATCACAAATTGCAACATTGTTATCGGTAAATGTTTACATGGTTTCAATTTGGTCTCTACAGCTTTAACTAAGAAACATTATGCTAAAAATAAGCGAAGCTTTTTTCACTTTATTTCCAATAAAGAGCGCTAGGCAGCTATTAATCACACTTTTAAAATTAAACTTACCGATGAAAGCTGCCCTATCAAACCAGCCTAGCTCTAGTTTCTTGGTTTTCAGAAACTCCACACCAGATCAGAACTCCGTTCACGCGCAGTTGTTCGTCACCGCCGCCGCCTCTGCCGGTCTCCGTAACCACATCGAGCAAAATTAGAAAAAAAAACTTCGCACCAAAGTCACAGAGGGGCTCGAACCCGCGTCCGCTGGGTGCCATCCTAGAATTCTACCACTGAGATACGCTTATTTTTTTGTCGCCTGGCTTATCAGGACTGTTCACATTTCACATATTTACATATTGGTCAAAATACAAGTGTGTCACAAAATACACCCACAAAATTTATTGAGGTACCACAAGCTCTCAGCTGACTATTGATCTATACTTGGGCAATCGTAATGATGACTCAATGGGCTGTTGAGAAACGGCGGACCGATCCCGCCGAAGCCACCACTGTTGCGAAAGACGGCGACGCCAACACGGCCCCGGAGGCGCCACTGCTTTCAACTCCGCCGGGAAGGTCACCAGCCGTTTGGTAGCGTATGTTTATCAGCTCGCGACTGCTTCTGCGCAGAGCTGATAAGACGAGCGGACGAGACGACGGTGAGTTAAACAAGGTTTATGTACAGCATATATACAGAGGCGTTACAATTTCGGCACTGGGGCCGACAGAGACTCGAAGAGCCGAGCTCTTCTCTCTAACACATAGTTCAGCCTTTCGCCTAAGACCGCTGACTCACACACATGTCGGCACTCCGACACGGGGACGCCTCTCACATAGGACCGCCGATCGCGACGCGCCGCAGGGCTTCTTTTATTTACACCGGGTCCAACCAAAATGTCCAATCAGAAGCGCCGCTGGTCGTCCGGGCAGATTCCGCCAATGGGGGCCGCCGCGCCATGCGTCAGACCACCCGACACGCGGCCGCCGGCTCGCTGTCACGCGCGCAGCTGACTCAATGCACGTGAGCCAGAGGGGCGCCGCGCGTGTTCACGCCGTCGAGGTGATCGCGCCAGGCCGACTGCGGGCTGGCCTTGACCCAGATTGCCTTTTTCAGAGGCACGGTCGTTTGACGAGGACTCGCTGGCATAACAGCACCCCCGCCGCCAGACAATGCACCGGAAAGACGAGCTGCTTCCACGGGGCTCGGATGTCAGGTGCGCTCGTTCGCCAGGTCCCTCCAGGTTCGCCTCCAGGGCCATGGGGAGAATACAGCTCCAGACTGTTCCGGGAACACATCCCATTTTGACGACGGATCCCAGCTCCACGGGCTTGTCGCCACAACTTGCTGGCCAACTTCACTCGTCTCTTCCGACCATCTTCGGTTTCAGCACTTGTCGATGGTTCTGCAACTTGCTAAGAACGGTTCGACAACAGACAACACACGACACAAGCAAGTGCCCTCGGTCACCCAACAGAACACCAGACAAAGTATAGAACAACATATACCTATCTACGTGTCTATCGGAATTTCGTTGCCTCTACATCAAGAGGCACATGTGGGACAAAAGACCCTTAAAATGACATCTCAATTTTTTTCCCACATACAACAACGTAACGGATTAGAATACCACATAAAGTTGGCCCCTTGAGATCACTCTGAACGAGAGCGCTCAGCTAAGGTCGTGATGAGGTCAAAATTTTTGCCCCGAATCGCCAGCCAGAAACCGAAAGGTTGAGAAGTTACTAGCTGGAACGCACTGCTCAATGCACCTGCATTAGCGTTTACCTTTCCTTTATTTTTTTTTGATAGCGAACGTCAAAGTTGCGCTGTGGAGCAACATGCTCCACTTCAGTAACCGGCCACTTTTAGGCGACGATACCTATGCGGCACCAAGAGCGGCTCACACTTTCGACGTTGCACAGGGGAACAACGATACGGCTTGCTACTGATTGACTCCTCACCGCTTAGCTCGATATCGTGTTCGATCACCCTCATGTTTCCGGGGCAGTCCGAAAACACGTCTTCAAACTCGGGACCAATCTTTCTCAGGTCCTCTTTCTCAGGTCCTCCTTCACTTAAGCTAGGCTCTAGGTTTATCTGCTCCCAGATTACTTTCGATCTCCTTTCGATTACCTCACTAGAACTAAAATTTTCTGCTTCCTCTTCCTCTGAAGCACTTAAGAGTAAATTTACGACTGCTTTCAAGTTACTGTGATAGATTTTGTTCGGCCGCCTTCGTAATTTCTCTTCACAATTGGTATCAGAAAGCTTCGATACTACTTTTGCGGGCCCTTCCCAATCAACCTCAAGCTTGTTACTCTTGGACGGCTGCAGCAGCGTTACCTGATTATCAACTTCAAAAGCGCGCTTCTTCCCCGATTTCTCGTAGTGCTCCTTCGACAGCACTTTTGCCGCGTTTTTCTGGCTTTCCACTCGCGCTTCAATTTGGCTTTCCACTAGCGCTTCAATCGAGAGATCCTCACGCTGCCCTCGAATGAGCGTCTCTCGATCAACTCTCGGCAGCTCGCTCCAACTTTCCGCTACAGGCGAGAGCGTTGCAACCCTCTCGCTCTGACTCAATGGCGCCACGTCGTCTCCCCCAGCGCATACCGCGCCGGCCGCTCCCGCGACGGGCCGCTCGCGTGACTGCTCACATGACTCACGCGGAAAATTTCCTTTCTGGGGTTCCGTCGACCCGCCGACAAGGTCACTTGAGAGTTCACCGCATGGAACCAAGTCAAGCTTCCTCGAAAGCTTTCGCGCTTGCGATCGCGTGGGAGCCATGCACGCTAAGTTGGGGAAGAACGATTTGCCCTGCTCTTTGAGAAGCTGCTCTGAGTTGTTGGAGAAAAGATAAGAAAAACGACCATTCAGCGCGGCAGACACAGCCGCTTCGGTGCAAAGCTTACCGAACGGGCCTTCAATGACAACGGTGGCGATTGGTAAGCGAACACTCTGCTCCTCGGCGACTTGCCTGATCCACGCGCATTCTCCTGTGAAGTCATCCGGAGACACCAATGAAGGATGGACAACGTCCATGGTTGCCGCTGAGTCTCTAAGTGCTCGGCACGTTTTCTCATTGACCCTAATTTCTTGGAGATACGGCTCCAACAACCGCATGTTTTTTTCTGATTCTCGGATCGTTGCGAAGGCAAACTTTTCCTGACAGTTTCTCGCGATGTGCCCTTCCTTTTTACAGTTGTAGCAGATTAGCGGCTTCCGTTTGTTTTCCGGTTCTAATGCCTGTGTGGTAGAAACCTCACTCGATTTCTCCGCTTCTGTTTGCCCTTCCCCTACACTGTCCTTCGTAAGAGACGGGTCCTTCTTGAAATTACGGTGCGGAGCGGGTTTCCGTTGATCAGGTTTCCTTGAAAAGCCCTCTTTCCTTTCATCCTTTTCAACGCGCGCTGCCCTGCTATGCAACTTTCGGCGAGTATAATACTCCTCAGCTAACTCAGCTGCCTTGTTTAACTGTACGTCCCCAAGTCTGTCCTGCAGCCAAAGTTTGACATCCTCCTCGATGCAGCGGTAGAATTGCTCCAATGCAACGCATTCCACCACTTTATCGCGGTCGTCATAAACACCTTCGCCCTTGAGCCATTCAATTAAATCGGCTTTAAGACGAAACGCGAAGTCAACGTGTGACTCATCCCCCTTTTCAGCATACCGGAACCTTTGTCTGAAAGCCTCGGGTGACAACTTATAACGTCTCAAGAGCACTTCCTTAACCTCGTCATAGCTCTCAAACGCTTCCCTCGACAAGCAAGTTATCGCGTCGGACACTTCGCCGGGAAGAAGAGCGAGCAGGTTCCGCGCCCAAAGAGACCGCTCCAAAGCATTTCGCTCACAGACGTGTTCAAACTTGACGAGATACTTCGCCATGTCCTCGCCTACTACGAACGGTGGCAGTTGGTCCCGAATTCTAAAACCGCTGACCTGAATCGTCGGAGAAGCTACGCTAGGCGCCTGCGAACACTGTAGGATTGCCAATTCTAGTCGTTTCAACTCTAGGCGCTCTTGTCTCTCGGCCTCCTCGCGCTCGCGAGCTTCTCGCCTTTCTTCACGTTCGCGAGCTTCGCGCCTTTCAGCCTCCTCACGTTCGCGAGCTTCTACTTCTCGCCTTTCAGCCTCCTCACGGCGTGCTTTGATATCCACCCAGGCCTCATCGACTTCCTCAGCCGACACTCCCTCATCCTTCATGATCTCAAGGATCGCTTGCTTTCGTTTCGCACGGCCCAAAGTAATGCCGAGTTCCTCACAAATTTCGATGAGTTCCTTCACTTTAAGGTTCTCCATCGTTCACACTAGCCTCTTGCTGTTTCCCCTGTTAAGAATCTACTTGCCGTACCCACTATAAGCCTACTAGCAAGACGCGCAAGCAATTTTTCACACTCCCGCGTTTACCCCCTCCGCATTAACTTTGGTTTCAAAGCGCTTCGACTTGGCTTGAAACGATCAAAGCTCACTTCAATGCTTCACACAGCCCTTCTCTAAACTACTACAACCTGAGCTAGAGTAGTCTGGTGAACTGAGGGGAAAACATCAGGCACTCACCGCATCGATGTCGCTGACGCCGGCCGATCCCACCGCTGCCACCACTGTTGAGAAACGGCGGACCGATCCCGCCGAAGCCACCACTGTTGCGAAAGACGGCGACGCCAACACGGCCCCGGAGGCGCCACTGCTTTCAACTCCGCCGGGAAGGTCACCAGCCGTTTGGTAGCGTATGTTTATCAGCTCGCGACTGCTTCTGCGCAGAGCTGATAAGACGAGCGGACGAGACGACGGTGAGTTAAACAAGGTTTATGTACAGCATATATACAGAGGCGTTACAATTTCGGCACTGGGACCGACAGAGACTCGAAGAGCCGAGCTCTTCTCTCTAACACATAGTTCAGCCTTTCGCCTAAGACCGCTGACTCACACACATGTCGGCACTCCGACACGGGGACGCCTCTCACATAGGACCGCCGATCGCGACGCGCCGCAGGGCTTCTTTTATTTACACCGGGTCCAACCAAAATGTCCAATCAGAAGCGCCGCTGGTCGTCCGGGCAGATTCCGCCAATGGGGGCCGCCGCGCCATGCGTCAGACCACCCGACACGCGGCCGCCGGCTCGCTGTCACGCGCGCAGCTGACTCAATGCACGTGAGCCAGAGGGGCGCCGCGCGTGTTCACGCCGTCGAGGTGATCGCGCCAGGCCGACTGCGGGCTGGCCTTGACCCAGATTGCCTTTTTCAGAGGCACGGTCGTTTGACGAGGACTCGCTGGCATAACAGGGCACAATCCAGTCGGGTGCTTCATCTTGGCCCTTTACCACTTCAAAAAAACGGCACAGAGATTCGCAAAAATATTGGCTCACAGATAGCACTTCCACATCCGCGTTGTCAAAGACACATCGATTTTTCCATATACTGTGCAGGCTCAGAAGCATGGTTAAATCTTAAGCTACGCCTGCCTCGTTGTTAACCGAAAGAAAACGGATGCCATGTGGACCTAACAGTAATTCTTTTATCAAGGTTCTCTGCAATATGTTCCAGAGAAAGACCCCACTCCCGCAATCTATGAACACGTGTTCAATTGTTTCCGGTTCACACCCAAGTGGCAATGCGTGCTCCATGGAATGAACATTCCCCTTTCCTGCAACCACGTTTTAACTGGTAAGGTACCAGTACGTAATTTAAAGGAAAAGTTTTGACCCCTGGCGCTACAAGCATTCTTTTAACATGTTCCAGAATATCCTGTCCTGGGCCTGCACAATATAGCTGACGGTGCAATGGTACAGGCAGCAAAATATCGACAAGGTTTGTATACGATTTTTTACGTGATACTTCAGCCAGATACTCTAACGAAAATCTCGCAGACAGAAGGAAAGACGAAACAATTTCCTTTATATACACCTGTATTGGTCCTTGCACGTTCGATGACGATACGAGAAATCCCGGCAGCACTCTAGATAAGCTTAGTTATATAATAGTTCTCAAAAATGATCATCTACATTACGCAGAAAAAGGGAACGATTGACAAGTTGTCTTGTGTACAGATGAACTACTCCGAGCCCGCCATCTCTAACTTTTCTGAAAGGTTTGCGCGGCTTGATCTTTCCCAGACAACGGTCCGAATAAAAACTACAAATACGCTGTGTATTTTGTGTACACCTATTCTACTGCCGCGTAAAACCTGCATTACGTTCCACAGCTTGCACACTAAAAACCAGTTGCACGTTGTGGCCCGTGCGAATATCGAAGTTCCCCAACCTTTCCATTTTTCTACATCATTGCGCAATACCCGTGTTTCTTTTTTCCAATACAGTTCACTGTCGTGATAAAACTCCAGCGGCACTCTTAAATACTTTACTGGTGTTTCCTGCCATTTAATGTTTAGGTATATTCTTGGTGTGATGTCTTATTCCCCATGCCAGAAACCAAGGCACTAATCCCAGTTTACGGCACAACAACTCACCTGGCAAAAAGTTTTCACGACATTTACAGCGTGCATTATACTCTCTTACTTTGTACAGAAAACTGCAATGTTTTCTGCGTATTGAAGAAGACTAAACTCAGCTTCATGCAATTTGAAGCCACTTATTGTGCTTTTTAGAGGTACGCTTAAACAGAAAGGTTCAATAAAAATAGCAAAAAGCAGGGGCGATGGCGGGCACCCTTGTCTCACTGACCGCAGCACCGCTATACGCATACCAGCAGTTTCATTTATTACCAATCTCGTCATGCATTCTGTGTAAGATGTGCGCACTCCATCACTAAACTAACTCTCTACGTTCATGTGCTGAAATAATGAAAGGAGCAAGTCATGCGGCACGCGACCAAATGCCTTTTCGAGGTCAATTTGAAGCTAGGCAAGACTGACAATCATAGCGTCAAAACTTTCTGGGATTGATCGTGCTATGTTTATGTTGGTCTTTATGTCTCTTCCCTTTATGCCACAAGTTTGGTGTGACACAAGAAGTTTTGCCCTAACCGTCTGGAGTCTTCTGGCCATTATTTTCATCAATATTTTATAGTCAACATTAGTTAGGGTTAATTGGTCTACATGCAGTAACACTTCCTAACTTCGCGGTATCAAATATTTCACATCCCGCAAATTTTTGCTGTTGATAGTACTGTATCAGGTAGCGCGCCTTCCTACACTACTTTGTGTATTCCACATACCAACAGTAAAAGCATTTTTGAAATTTTATGGTTTACCGCCAAGAAAATCTCAATATTCATTTATCTCTGACCCAGACACTTTCTATCTTGTCTATTGGCCATGCTTTCCTACAGCCAAGATAATGTTTTTTTTTTAAAGAAACTAGAAAGCATATATACGTGGACATAAGAAATGAATTGACGCTAATGGCTTGAATTGTAGTATCGAAATAGAATACGATGACTTTTATTTTCCGAAAGCTAAGCTCTAGTTGATCAAATATTCAAAAAAAATGGGCAGCATATCCATGGAGTGAATGATGGAGAATGGGGCCAAGCATTCCTCCGTCCATTCATTCTTGCTTCCGTCCGTCCATGCATCTGTCTCTGTGACCGTCCATGCGTCAATCCACCCGTCTGTGCGTGCGTGTGTTGGTGCGTCCGTCCCTGCTTTCATCCATGCATCCGCCCCTACGTCCGTTCATGCGTCCATCCATGCAGTTGTCTCTGACCCGCAGGGCGCGTGTTCGAATCCCGGCTGGGGCGGCTGCATTTGCGATGGAGGCGGAAATGTTGTAGGCCCGTGTGCTCAGATTTGGGTGCACGTTAAAGAACCCCAGGTGGTCAAAGTTTCCGGAGCCCTCCACTATGGCGTCTCTCATAATCATATCGTGGTTTTGGGACGTTAAACCCCACAAATCAATCCATGCAGTTGTCTGTGTGTCCATTTGTCCATTCATTCAACACTCTAAGTGTAACCATCTCGCATCTTTTCATCACATATTCCCCATGAAAAAGCACCGCCATCCAGCGGACATTCCAAGGACTAAATGAGAGGTGGCACACGCACACTTTCTTACGGCTTGCGCTTCGTATCTACTTCCCACCTTTAACCACCTCGAATTCACGGTATATACTAGTTCAATGTATTCATGGCACTGCGGCTCAACGCTCGCTAAACATTTCTAAAACTAAGGAGGTTACACCCAGCGAGTATAACGTAGCAACCCTTTCTTGTCAGATAGTGCTCAATGTACATGCCAATGGCTGTTGATGGGGATTGCAGCGTGCGCGTTACTAAAAGCCGAATGCTCCTGTCCTTCATTCCCCATTACCAGCCATAGGATTGTACATTGAGCACTATTTTTTATTGCTCAACAACCCACAGAAGAAACCTCACACTGGCACCACTTTGGAGGTCAAAATGTTTTACTTGTTACATCCTACAACGGCTTCGAGGCACGAACATGTGTCGCTATAAAGAGCTCTGCTCCTAAGACGAAAATAATGTATTATTTGGTACATGCAGAAACAAATTATAATAACCACACAGGCTTCTCTGAACAATGACAAGGCAGGCACGGAAACTGTATCTGATTTGCTTTACTGGTTTTTCTCAAAGGGCTGCCTGATTGTAACGCGATAAACTTTATGAGCTCGTGTTGCGGAAATTCTGCTATTCCCGTCGGCCCATTGGTTGTGAACGAAAAATTGTTTGTGAGCAAAAAAGCTCGTTACAGATATCGCCGTTGGAGGCCACTACTTATTCACGAATGCGCTTGCTATCACAC
Organism: Rhipicephalus microplus; assembly: GCF_013339725.1. Classification (NCBI taxonomy): domain Eukaryota; kingdom Metazoa; phylum Arthropoda; class Arachnida; order Ixodida; family Ixodidae; genus Rhipicephalus; species Rhipicephalus microplus. The sequence goes on from NC_051169.1 coordinate 32,692,852, forward strand.
TGACAAAGCCGCGCATTCGAAGGGAGAAAAGAAGAAGAAAATAGTGCTCAAAGTCATGAGGCGCGAGTGATGTAGTTTCTTTGCCCCTGCCACCCATCCCTGCTTAGCTTCCAGCGTTCTCGTCGGGACGATAGCAGAGAGAATGCAATCGCAGCATGTGACACACCTCTGTAACTCCACGCGTGCTGGATGGGTTCTTAAAATTTTGGCGGCGTTGATTTCGTGAGTTAATAAGCTCTTCAAGTGAATTCATTCCATGGTTACTTGAAATAGTGTTTCGGGGGTCTCTTTAACGCATATTGTTCGAAAGGTGCCACGACGAAAACGAGCCCATGTGTGTGTGTGTGTGTGTGTGTGTGTGTGTGTGTGTGTGTGTGTGTGTGTGTGTGTGTGTGTGTGTGTGTGTGTGTAACAAAACATATATATAAGTATGCACTTAGCGGTTGTAGGGCGAACTAGGGGCCGGATTTCGCTATCGCGTTCAACTCTTGAAGGCGAAACTTAAGGGTACCCCAATTTTTACTCCAGTTTTTCAAACTGAGCTTGTGGCGGTTATATTGGAACTTCAAAAAGTTTCGTCAAATTGAAACAGTGCATCATAAGGACAGATCCTTTTCAGTGTGGGCAGCCCTTACAGCTTCTGTAAACTCCCGAACTTTAGGGACATTCCGAACATTAGTACCACCGCAGCTGAAACGCCCAAAGTTACTGAGGGTCCCAGGTCACTACGGATTATGATTGAATAAGCTGACCGATTGTATAGCACGAGCAACGTTTTAGAGCTCAACAATATTTGTACTTCCAGAGGTAGAATAGATAACTGCGATCAGATATAGCAAATCAGATTCGCACACATATAACAGAAAATATAACTACATGGACATAACATTACTACGTGCCAGTGGTGTCTGCGCCTTCTCTTCCGAGTCGGTCTCTTTCTCGTTACATTGTAACCACCTCAAGTCTCCATTGTGACCTCAGTGGAGTAAGACCAGAAAATTTGAAGTTTTCATTACTAGAATACGATATCATGTCCTCCCTCTGTATCTATATCTACACAGAGTTCGTAAGATGGTGTCACCCCTCTATGCATTCTGCGAAGAAATAGAAACCACTGAAAATTAGTTTTTATCACGTCACCAGTACTCTGTATTTAGAAAAAAATCCCAGCTATTGCATTTTTGGAGATACGTATTAGGTTGACGGTAGTAACTGTGCTAAGTTTTGGTGCCTCTGATTTAGTACATTGCTTCAGGGGCGTAATCGATTCGGTTTGCGATTTTTTTTCGGGCATTAACACGTATCCCACTGTAAAGCTCTACTCTAGTAAATACTGTTGCTTAACATCGATACGTGTTTTAACACATAGGTTCTGAATTGTTGAATGAAAAAAGTGCCACCGTCTCGTCCTCTCAAAATCTCTGAGTTTCACTTTCTTGTTTCTTCTCCCTTTCTCTCTTTCTTTAAATTTTTTCTTACAATATTTGCATCTTAATTGATTCATTACCATTGTTTTAGTGCTCATAGAAAAAAAATATGCTACACTTTCTTGGCAAATACGCCACAGTGGGTATGAACCATTTATAAAAGGAATCGAATCTGCCCTCAAACTACTCGCGACGCTCGTGGTATCTTCACTTTGTCTACGATCGGAAGCCAGCTGCCAGAACCAGCGCTCCAGGAAGCTCACCTAGTTCGTCGGAACCCGATCACAATCAGGTCATTTCAACCGTTATTGTTCCCGAGCGCAAGATGGGGACGAAACAGACGCTGAAGCACTCTTTCGGCTTTGAATCGACCAGCAGAGGCCAAGACAACAAGCCTTCCAAAATGAACATCAACCTGCTAGAGCTTCTTGTTCATTTCTGGATGCAACAGGAATCTCACCACAGTAAGCGACAATCTACCGAGGTTCGGATCGCAAGTCAAGGACTTGATTCCAAGTGCCACTCAAAAGATAAGAACACCACAACTTCGCGGACGATGCCAAACAGCAAGTGCAAGCGACCGGGTGCCGGTAAATCCATTATAAGCTCGTCGAAGTCAGCCGAAGAAGAAGATGAGTTCAAAGCCGACGAAGTCTTCCATCACGAGACTCGAAGGTCGAAGCTCCCTAAGCACGGTGCTGTAGACATCACGACACAGCTACGAGATTTTTTGTGGGTAAATGGTCCCTCTGAAGAGCATGACCTGCGGAAAGCCTTGGGTATTTCCCAAGTTCCGATGATTCTTGACATGCGTGTCACGATCACGGCGTTCTCGGACCGCTCCCCACTAATTGAAGTCATCTACGAGTATTTGTGAATGTTTGTGTACTACAACTGCACCGATAATGAAGACGACCATCTGGCTGAAACTTTTACTGAGTTCCTTAACGACGGCATGCTTCAGGACGCGATAGCAGCAGTTTATCGCACTGCAAGTCTTCGGTCGCATTTCACTTGAACACTTGAATATTTCTCCTAATGTAAATACACCTATCTTCATTTCTTTACATCCGTGTGCATTTTCTGTTTTACTTAATGGTATACCAACATGTGTTGGCGTAAATCAGTGCACAGTTAAATAGGGAAATCATAACTTACGTTAGCTACGCGACCATTACAGACTCTCGCGTAAGTAATATCTGTCTCTTCAGGCATTCTGAATAAGCACCTATTTTTCTATTCGTATCGTCGCTAGTGCGAAAAAAAAGAAAATAGAAAACATGTGGCTTATTTTCCGAGAGTTCACTGAAGGTTTTCATATAGGCACTTTTTACGTCAATAATAACTTAAGCACGAGTTGCAGTTAGTGGTCAGACTTTGCACCAACGCAGGCGCAAAAAAGAGGCCAATATAAGAATAGAAATTATTAGGGCAGCAAGCCCCTTATCACTGCGAATTCTCCACACTAGATAAAGTTCTCCAAATACGACACCATGTGAGCCATACAGGCGCAAAGTGATTTTCATGAAAATAATAAACAGTCGGTTCAAGTATAAGAAGCTGAACAGCAACAGGCGGTGTAAGTTTAAGAAGCTGAAGAGCGAAAAATTCGGCAGATCCCACATGCCTGGGAATCGACACTATGCGAAGCATGCGGAGGGAAGGTGACCACGTTGCATTTTTTTATTCAGTGACACGTCATGAAATGACGCTAAATATAGGTACAAATGTTGTACGCGCAGACATATGTTGAAAAGATGATGTTTATATGACCAGTTGTTTGCTCTTCCGCAACGATGCCAGCTGGAACGTTCGTATTGGCAACACCTGAAGCTGATATGATGAAGCGCAGATGCTCGCGAGGATGCTGGTCCTGGACACTGCTGCATAAATCGACTTTAGAGCATGGTAGCTAACCGCAACAGACGTTAACCCGATGTGACGGCTGTTTCAGAGGAGTACCTATTTAATATTTATAAAATTGGATAGGCAGCACTGCAACTACTATTGGCGTTTCACGAAGGTTAGCGTCATTTGAAAAGTAATTCTGAGACCTGGCGTAGCTCTGTGGTAAAATGCTTCATTACCACGCAAAATGCTTAGGTACGATTCCTGCTGGGACCCTGACATTTATCATTTGCATTCGTCAGGTCGACGCTACCGATGTCGGCTATTTTTTAACGCTGATAGATATGGTTGATATGTGGGGTTCAACGTTTCAAATCACCTTATGTATATGAGAGACGCCGTAGGGAAAAGCTCCGGAAATTTCGACCACATGGGGTTCTTTAACTTGCACCCGAATATGAGCACATGGGCCTACAGCATTTTCGCCTCCATCGAATATGCAACTGCCGCCGCCGGGAATCGATCTCGCGACCTGCGGGTCAGCACCCGAGTACCTTGGCCACTAGACCACTGCGGCGGGGACCACTGCGGCGCGCATTAAAATTGCCCTTGTGTGTTCTCGTCGTTCCTGGGTAGATGCCAAGTGTCCATCACCTGTGGCCACTGTCTGGCGGAAAGTGTTTGACGACGTACGTGACGGGATTATGACGTTATTCATGTCTTGACCAGGGCGTCATATACGCCAAACCTTCTTACCCTCCCATGCTAATTCTGGTTCACCCCAAGTTAGAGGTGACCACGAGAGCACCCAAACGTAAGTTGAAAGATAGATAGATAGATAGATAGATAGATAGATAGATAGATAAGATAGATAGATAGATAGATAGATAGATAGATAGATAGATAGATAGATAGATAGATAGATAGATAGATACGCTCGAAGGCTCCAAGAGAGAGGTAGAAGTTATTAGAAGGCAGAGAGGTCGGCCTGAGCTAATTTGCTCTAGCCTGCAAGTCTACACGGGGGATAAGCAAAAGGGGAAGGAAAGGGGTATGAAGAATGATGATGGGGACAAGAAGAGGTGGTGCGTATGCACAGTAGCCACTTAGCATAGTACCCTACAGTCTAGTTTCTAGCCCAGTGCTTTTTATAAAGTGTAGAACAGCCTTTGTAGCCGTTTTTGACACTGTTTGGTCGTTCATTGCTGACAATACGTGGCTTTCACTTAATGGTGTTCGTCGGATGCTTGCCAACGTTGCAGTTAGCATTTTTCTTTGTGCCACGTATAATGTACAGTCACAAAATATGTGAGCTATCGTTTCGCGCACTTGGCAGCGTTCACGATTCGGGCTGTCCGCACGGCCGATTAGGTGGGTGTAGTGGCGAGTGAATGCGACGACGAGGCGAATTCGGTGCAGTATAATAGCATGTCTTCGGCTGATTTTATCTGGAAGACGAAAAGTCATACTGGGGTCTGTTTTCTGCAGGCGCTTGTTCCGGTGATCTGGTAGCGACCAGTAAGTGGCAACACATTCGCGTGTGAGTGATCTCAACAATGTGTTGACGTCACTTCGCGAATACGGTACTTTGACGTACATAGGAGTGTTGTATACTGCCACTCTTGCTTCGCTATCCGCTGTTTCGTTGCCAACCAGGCCGCAGTGTCTAGGAATCCATTGGAGTGTAATCAAGTGACCGCTCTTATGTGTTAGGTCAAATGCTTGGACGATTCCTAACGCTAACTCGTAAAATTGGCCTCTTCTTGAGCAAGAATGGATAGCTTGAAACGCTGATTTTTCATCGGACAGAATCGTCCATTTACGCGGTGCTTGGTCGTTGGCCATCTCAGTCCTGCTATAACACGAAGGACATACATAAAACTGATTAGTTTGTTTCGCAGCACAGTCACATGCTTTGTATGACCAGGACAGGTTGCAATCAATGAAGACTATTAAATAGCGGTGGTGCTTGACCGCGGGAATCATTCCTCCGTGAGCGAAGATTGGGTACCGCGACATTGATTTCTTCGTAAATGCCAGTGCAGCACATTTTGCTATTGAAAGTTCCAGGCCCTGACGATGCAAGTACTTAGATGTTATTGATGTGCCTTGGTGTAGTCTTGCTCGCAGTTGTGGTCGCGTTGCTCCAGATGCCCATATGCATATGTCTTCTACATACACACTGATTCTGACAACGTCGGGAATCTCAGCTTCAATGCGAATGAGTGCTATGTTGAAAAGCATGGGGCTCAGGACGGCGCCTTGCGGAACTCCACGGCTTACGAGGTGCCTGGCCGTGTCACCGCCAGATGTCGACATAAAAATGGTACGTCCTCTGAGATAGCTCACTATCCATGCATGTAGTCGGCCACCTACGCCGATGTCTTCAAGTGCGTCAAAAATGGCCTCATGGTAGACGCTATCGTACCCGCCCTTTATATCCAAGAAAATGACCCCTGCCAATCACCGACGTAGTCTTTCCTTTTCAACAGAATAAACTAGATCTACAACGCCGTCTATAGATGATCGACCTCTATGGAAGCTATCTACAAAATCTTGTAAGCCGACATTATTCTCCAGCAGCCATTGCAATCTTGCCAGCACCATGCGTTCCATCACCTTACCGATGCAACTGGCTCAAGCAATGGGTCTATAAGAAGACAACTCGTGTGAACGCTTGCCTGGTTTCGGTAAGGCCACTATATGGCTGCACCTCCAACTCTCTGGGACAGTCGCTGTTTCCCACGTAGAGTTGTAGAACGACAAGAGAGCCTGCCTTGCTTCCTGGCTAAGGTGATATAGAGCCGAATAAGTAATTCCGTCAGGCCCTGGTGCGGACGACTGACGGGACGCAGAAATCGCAGCGTCGAGTTCGTGCATTGTGAATGGTAAGTCGAGGCCATCGTCGCTGGATGGCGGGGATGCTAAACACGAAGGTGATAATGATGAGGAGGACATACCTATGAGTAAGTGGCAGTAATCTTCTGCAAACCCTACTTCAGGTCGACCTTGCTTTAGAGCCAAAGCTCGGAAAGGGAACAACTGTTGAGTGGGCGTCTGAAGGCTTCGGACAGTTTGCCATATTCGAGACAGGGGATTTCTGGGATCAAGAGAGCCACAAAATACCCTCCACCGTTGCCTATCGAGCTTATCGAGGTGCCGCAATACATGTAGTTGTGTTTGGCGTGCTGTAGATAGGTCAGATGGTGATTTCGTCTTCCTGTATTTCCTTCCTGCCCGGCGACGGATTGCACGAAGATATTCATATTGTGCGTCAAGTTGTGATCTTGGTAGCGACACATTCACAAGTTTCGTATGGGTTGTTAAGGCTGAGGCAATGAAGCTTTCTATTTCAGATAGAGATTGAATGTTCCCGCACTGAGCATTTACAGAAGCTTGGAATCCTGGCCAAACTACGCTTTTCACAGGCGGGGGATTTGAACGACAGAATCCTTTTAGCTGTATATATGTAGGAAGATGGTCACTTCCATGTGTTTCAGCGTCTACGAACGAACAGGTGGTAGGCAAGAGACTTCTGTTCACAAAACATACATCTAGACAGCTGCTGTACGATTTGCGCCGGAGGTAAGTAGGCGAGCCATCGGCAATGGACATCAGGCCCTGATTGAGCACTAAATCGGCAATGTCCCTACCGCGGGTGTTCATTGAGGCAGAACCCCACATGGGATGATGTGCATTAAAGTCCCTAACTAATACATAAGGTCCAGGGCACGCTTGGAGCACATACAAGAGATGGGAATAGTCCACGTGGCTTCTAGGTGGAATGTATCCACCAATGATTGATATCAAACGTCGCTTGTGCTTTATAGATAGGCAAATATAGTCGTTAGAAGCATAAGGAGCCACGGCATGTTTCACGTACGCTAAATCTCGACGTACGCATATCGTTACTTTGCTCGCATTTCGATCATCGCGAGACCACAAAGTGACGTATCCGGAAATCCGAAACGACGAAATCATATTCGGCTCACAAATTACAACCAACGGAAATTTGTATTTAAACATCCATTGTCGAAAGGCAGACACTCGGCTTCGCAAACCTCGCGCGTTCCACTGCATTATTGCAGAGGTGCGCACGCGTTCATCGAAGAAATTCGCCATATTGTTTATGGAAGGGCCAGAAGTAGCGGTTCCAGCACATTGAGGATCTGCACTGCTGTTTTCGCACCTGGCGTGTATAGCTCGTTGAGAATGGCACGAATAGATTTTAGTAGATGTTTCAGCATAGTTTGGTTCTTCTCAGTGTCTTGCCTATCATTTTCCAGTCTCTTTGAAGTTGCAGCCTATGATGTGGTATTTTTTATTGCTCCGGTCGGTAGCGAAGGCCACTCAGTATCTGAAGCATCGGCGTGCAACGCGGGCGTTGGTCCACTTTCTGCATCCCTGGGACGTGGTGCGTACAACATGGGTGTAGTGGCCTGATATTGCCCGCGTGTATGTTCATCTGTTGCTGATGGTGATGCATCACTCCTATGTCCATTATGCTTTCACTGGTGCCTACGTTTTCGACAACGTCTGTGTCGGCGGATGGACGTGACAGCCTCTCTGTGTGTTGAGTTGTCTCTGACCATCTTCCGCAGAACGCGAATTTCTTCTTTGATCTTCGGGCACTCCTTCGACTTTGCTTCATGTGCACCAGAGCAGCCTGGGTATTTCAACGGAACAGCAGTATCACAGTTTTCCACCTTATGAGACCCGCCGCACCACTGGCAAGTTTTCTCACTTTTGCACACTGCGCTGACGTGTCCCAACTTGCAGCACTTGTGACACTGCAAAGGCCGTGGCACGTAAGGGCGCACGGTATGTCTCACGTATCCAACCTTCACGCAAGGGGGCAGAGTCTCAGAATCAAATACTAGTTTGATGCAGCGAGACTGCCCGAAGCGGCGTATGGTCATGATTCTGACTGTCGACGTCACAAGATTCTGGAGGTCAGCGTCTGTGATATCAGCGTCGACGTCATTTATCACGTCAGTCGTTGTTCCTTTCCCGTGAGCGAGAAACGCGCGAACTGAAATACTTCCGAGCTGCGTGACGGCCTTCAGTCTGTCAAGAATGGTTTTGTTTGTCACATCAACTGACAATATGTTTTTCCTGCTACTTATGCGAATTTCATTCACTTGAGCAGGTGCAACTCGCTCGAAATAATTAATCAATGACTGCCTGTTTAGTGAGTTCAGGTTGCCTGATGTAGAGATGGGTTCATACGAGTTGGTGAAACATCGCTTGCCTATGTCTAGCGCTGGTTGTGGATCCGCCGTTGATGACGTCCCGCGAAGCTTCCTCTTCAACCGGCGGGTATATAATGTCCTGAAGTCGGCTTCCGATTCCATCTCTTCCACTGATGAGCTCTCGGTAGAATCATCACAAGGAGCAGATGCGCCAACGTGGTCACCCACATTCGGTCCATCCTTATGCGAACGGCTAGGGCCCGCTGTCTCGGTGGATGGATGGTCCCCCATCCCGGGGGGTGACGTCTACCGTTCCGCTTGTTCAGAGAAAGTCAGGAATTCTGACAGTTTAAAAAAAAACGAAAGTTGTTCAAGGCAGAATAATGCTCGAACGCACTTCTTCTTCCTCGCCTTCTAAAAAAGTCTCCCAAGTTCGCTAAGAAATCCTTCGCATTTAAAATGCCGCTTTCTGCTCATCTCCAAATCTCAGAATTTCACTTTGTTGTTTCTTCTCTCTCTCTCTCTCTCTTTCTCTCTCTAAGTTTACTTACAATATTTGTATCCTAATTCACTCATTACCATTGTTTTAGTGCTCATATAAATGAAAAAATAAATGCTACGCTTTCTTGGCAAATACACCACAGTGGATATGAACCATTTACTAAAGCAATAGAATCTGCTCTCGAACTGCTCGCGACGCTCGTGGTATCTTCGCTTCGTCTACGATCGGAAGCCAGCTGATAGAACCAGCGCTCCCGGAAGCTTACCTAGTTCGTCGGAACTCGATCACATTCAGGTCATTTCAACCGCTATTGTTCCCAAGTGCAAGATGGGGACGACACAGAAGCCGAAGCACTCTTTCGGCTCTGAATCGACCAGCAGAGGCCCAGCCAACAAGCCTTCCACAATGGAAACTGACCTGCTAGAGCTTCTTGTTCATTTCCAGATGCAACAGGAATCTCACCACGGTAAGCGACACTCTACACTGTAAACCAAATTACACCCATATAGGTGTTTTATAGTGTCTATAACTCACACCCCAACACCCCACCAAATGGGTGTATCAAGCAGGGCTACACCTATATCGTGGGGCGGATTTCCGAATTTACACCCTATGGCACAAACATTTTTTCGGGTGGAAAGACAAATGTACACCCAAGTGGCCTTAAGGGAGTGAGGGTGTAAAAGCGAATGCACCCAAGTAATCTTAAGGGCATAAGGGTGTAATATTGCTATGACGCCCTAACACCCTTAAAAAACAAAAGTAGTGTAGGGGTGTAATTGCTCAAACAGCAAAAAGGGTGTGGGGGTGTTCATGCTGAATAATGCCCCACCACCCATACAAAAGATACCATAATTCGAAAGTTACCCCTTTCCAGTAAGCCCCTGTGGAAGCACGTGAAAGCTTACCCTTTAGCTAGACCTTTCATGTGCAGATGTCCTATGGTAGTGGCTCCTGCCACAGTGTGGTAATCCTGGCCTTAGCACAGGTTTTATGGTGCATATATGAAGCAGGGCATATAACACGTAATCCTAGCTTTATGCAAAGGCATCACTCAAAATGAGCTGCCACACATAAAACAACATTCACAAAGTCATGCCATTGTGCAAAACGAAATCAAGCTTTATTTTATTAGGCACAGAGAACATACAGGATTCAGAGACAAATTGTACCTTAATCAAAAGCCTTTTTCAATTGTGCAAAGCAGAATGCCATTTGCTACAAAAGAAGACCGGAAATCAGACGTCAATGGTACGGCATGGAGCTCTAACGACCAATGCATGCATATCAAAGTACAACAAAAGAGCCTTTATTTGCACTTAAAAATGAAGAGCTAATTTTAACATGCTTCAATGCAGCACAAAAGCACAGTGCAGTGAAGCATACAAACAGCAGGAAGAGTAGTGCAATGCAGCATGCCTTGTTTCTCCAATATACTGAAATAATATATCAATGCACACTACAATTACCACAATGATACGCCACAGTTTGCATGTGTTGTGGCATGCCTTATGCATATTATGCAAGGCTAGTGGTATTCTAATGAATGTAATGACAAAACAGTCTTAAAATGGCATTTTCATTTCACAATAACCCTTGTGTGTTCAGACATTCAAAATACTGGGGAAACAATAATACAGGAGTGAAAACAATAGGCAAAATTACAATAGCTTAACAGGGTCACTAGATACTAACCACGCAGAATAATTGATTTAAAGATGTAAAATATCAAGCGCATCACATAATATGTCCCCCTGAAACAATGCAACATCAAAGAACATAAAATGGGCACACAAAAGCAGGGTGAAAGAGTAACCACTTACAGCTAGCAGAGGTGGAGCAGCCAAGCTATCATCTGGAGCAATATTTTGGAGCATCATATTTTGCTTTTCTAGGGAGAAAATCTAAATTTGGAGCAGGTTTCAGGAAAAACAAACACAGCATTTTTGAGCTTGAAATTTCAAATTTACAGCATTCATTGATATGTGCAGTTTAACGTCCCCAAACCACCATATGGTTATGAGAAACGTCGTAGTGGAGGGCTTTGGAAATTTTAAACACCTGGGGTTCTTTAACGTGCACCCAAATCTGAGCACACGGGCCTAATGCGTTTCTGCCTCCATCGGAAGTGCAGACACCGCAGCCATGATTCGATCCCACGACCTGGGGGTCAGCAGCCGAGTACCATAGCCCCTAGACCCCCGCGGTGGGGCTCCAAATTTACAGTAGTACAACAAATTATACTGAATCACACACACACAAAAGTATATGTAGAAATTATTTGACATACGCTAATTCATTCAAAATACACGAGAGTGCAGCTATTTCAACAAAAGCACTCTTGAACTGTCCCACAGTGCAAACAATGCTATCCTCCCTATATACGAATGCTCCTCGACTCGAATCTCATCCTTCACTTGTACTAGCTGAGCACAGCACCACCGCTTGTCTAAAAATGACGCAGCGTTTCTTGAGAATCGCAGCAGATTATCCCTGATATTGAGTGACTTGCTCTGCCTAGAGACTGCGCTGGAATCAATTTTCTCAAGTCAAGGTGAAGCATTTAGTGAAGGGACGTTCTAAAATACGGGTGTAAAACTCGCAGTAGCATTTGGTGAGCTTGTCCAACTGTTTGACAGGCGACCCAGAAATTCCAGATATTCGTAAAGGAGGAGCTCAAGGGGGTGGCGAAAAGAAAAAAAGTGGCATACGATTTTCTTTATCGTCGCTTAAGGCTGCAAAAACCTCATAAATCACTCTGAAAGACGGCCAGCACTTATACTAGTACTCGTTATTGAATGGCATCTGCATGGCAGAGTAATATAGGGACAAAAATATTTTGTGTCCTGTAAATCAAAAAGCACTTTTCCGCAGAGCGAAAGCGTATTCTGGCAAAAGCGACTTAAAAAGCGTTATGAACGTCACAGAAAGGGGGCGGGGGGGGGGGGTAGAACTTTCTTTTAAACCGTTCTACTCTTTTCTTTTGCTGTGAGGTTAGAATATAGTCAATTAAAAGTTATAATTACGGTTGGCACATCTGTATTAGATTGAATGATGATGACCCCGCCTCGATGGTTTAGTCGCCAAAGTACTCAGCTGCATTTTTCATGCAGACGGAAATGCTGTAGGCCCATTTCCTTAGATTTGGGTGCACAAGAACCCCAGGCGGCCGAAATTTCTGGAGTCCTCCCCTAAAGCGTCTCATAATCAAATGGTGGCTTTAGGACATTAAACTGCACACATCAATCAATTGGATGGTGATGCGCAAACTTAAGTTGAATAATGGATCTTATGTTTCTTTATAAAATTAACAATACTTAGAAATAATTGAGGCTGGTTGGGCATTTCATAATGGTTTTGTGCAAAATTAGGAAATTGTATCCAATTGACACAATTGGCACGGCTGCTGTTCCCTTGAACATGCAAATATGAGTACGAAAATATCATGTAATATTTTGCTACAGACATTAAACATGTGTTGTGAATAGACATGAATGCCTGAATTGAATAGTCAATTTCACGTCAAAACCACGACCGCACAAAGAAAACACATGAACAGGACGGGTGCTCACTAGCAGCAGTTTGTACCTTATAGTCATAATATACTATATATTCATACGTACAACCTTGAAAAGGTGGCGAGCCGGCATGAAGTACTGATTGTGTTCGTGCCCCTAACAAACTAGCAAAATTGCGCCGGTGCATCGCTGAAAATCATGCTGAGCAGCTTAAAGGCTGTAAAAAAGCATGCGTGGCCATTCACGGTCTGCCACTGAAGTGGTTTACAAAATACCCCTATCGTGCAGAAAGACACATGTTAGCCAGACGACGAGGGAACACGCCCTTACGGCAAAGAATAACGACGGTGCACGTTCAAGAGCACATGTCACTTCATGTGGATTCACACCAAGAGCCATTTTGATGGGCTTTCACAAAAGAAAAGGGGTATCACTTACGTTAGCAAAACTTCACTCATCATGTATGAGCTGGAAGCACGGTATCTAGCGATCATGTGTCCTATAGCGTGATTAGGTAAGGGACGGCCCGAGTAGGTTGCACAAGCATTGACAAAAAGTGGGTTTATATCAGCCTATTTCCTCAAGAAATCAACAATTGCAAATGAGTGCCCAATCCGTTTATGTGTTTTCTTCGTTTGTGTGGTCGTCATTTTGGCGCAAAATTGACTATTTAATGCAAACATGCACCAACTATCCCAACAGCAAGTTCTACTACATATTGATGCTACTGCTGCACATGTAAACAACAATAGCACGTGCAGTTAGTTCCCTTAGAACTGTGATAAAAGGGGCACTATACAGTGCCTCAGAGGAGGCACTTTCAGTATATTTTTTGGTAAATAAAGGGCTTAATAAGCATAGGACCTTTTTCTGTGTTCATGACACACTGTTAAGGTGATTTCATGCTAAACGCCCAGCCGTTTTGGCGACCATCTCAAATGCATTCGAAAAATATTGTGCTGATTAACTGTATTGAAAGCAGTGAAACGGTAGGATATTTCGGAGAGAAAAAATGTTTGGTCGCAAGGTTGCCGTCGGAACTTTCGGGCATGTCGTTTGTGTGTGTGTGAAAAAATTTACTTTAAAAGTACGTTCTATACCAAACTTGGTCTACATGTTGAGTAAAGGTTCTTGTGTAAGGTGTTTGAAGCTCAGTAATATTATTGCAACTATACTGGCACATAAGCTTCTAAGAATTTATCCAAAATGTGCTATGTTTGCAATTTCTTTATTGCAATACTGCAGTTTGTATGAATATCTGTGTAGTGAATACCTACTCCCCGCAAGGTATATTTTGAGAAAAAAATATTTGAGACTTATCAAGCTGGTAAACTTTATGAGAAAAAATCATAAACTCTACAAAATCGTAATTTTTGATCATATTCAGATGCGATTTATGCCATGTGGTGGCTTAACTAAAAATTACCTTTATACATAAATTGAAAGCAAATGAACACTTCTTTTCATATACTATCATTGAATTTTTTGTTTTAAGGAAGAAAATATTTTTTTAGCATTCCCATTGGTGCCTATCTTCCCATTTCGTCATACAACAGCTGCCACCTTGAAATTTCCTATTTTCATCAATGGGAAAGTTCAGAACTTATTTTCTTCCTTAAAACAAAAAAATGTAATGATAACAATTGGCACATGAAAATACCTTTTTTTTCCTTTCGATTCAGGTTTAAAGGTCATATTTATTTGGACCACTCCACAGTGCAAATCGGGTCTCAATATAAACGAAAATGACGATTCTGCAAAACTCGTAATTTTTTCTCGTAATGTTTAGCAGCTTAAGAAGTCTCATAATATTATTTCCTCAAAATATACCTTTTGTGTAGTTAGTATTCATTAGTCAGACATTCATAACACATGTTGGCTAAGTTCTTGTAGGCGTAGTAAACGAAGAAAGTGCTTAACAGCGCAAATGACAAGAAAGAAAAGATGAGACGAGAACAGAGCCCTGAACAAACAACCAAAGCTTATTGCAAACCAACTGCAATATACAGAAAACAGAATCTGCACATAACCACGCATTATAAGCAGAATTGCACATACATGCACCATACGGCCTACCTTATCGACAACCGGTCATATAAGGGGACCCCAGATAACTAACTTCACAGCAGTTAAAAAAATTGAGGGTGCGCTAAGACAGGAAGTGCCAAGTTCTTGAATATAGAAAGCTTCACTAATCTCGTGCTCGCGCCGATTTTTATATCCCCCGTAATCAAACACTTGTCAAGAATTGGCTGTCAACAAGACTTATTACAATGGTCTACCAAGTGGCTGGGAAGGAAACCTTTTAGAGAGTTAGGGTGCTCTCTCAACCGATCATTCATGCATCGCCCTGTGTGGCCGATGTCCACAGGTAAATAATATCTTGTAGAGAATAGCTAAAACACATTCAACATGGTGCATAGAGTGTTTCTTAGCGCATGCTTCTTTCTCAGGTCCTTCGCTGTTGACCCTGCGACATAGGCCAGCGAGCTTGTTGCATGCGCACAACGCAACTCTTACACCTATTTTTCCAGCGACCTTCTTTAGCCTATGGGAAACTTCGTGTACGTAGGGAATAAGAGCCTCGCTAGAATGAGGCTTGTTGAGTTAGCTCTTGCTTTGTGTCTCATCAGGCAATCTTAGTGACGTTAGGAGAGTCTCGGCAATAGAAGTTAGCAGGGGATTAGAAAAGCCTGCTTGTTGAAGGCAGTCAACTTAGAACGAGAAACTGCACTCTATCTGGTGGTGACAAGAGTCAGTTAGAATTGCCTTTAGGCAGGAAAAAGCGATGCTTCGCTTGACTAGCTTAGAATTAGTGGACGTAAAAAGAACGCTTTTCCTTGAGAAAGGTTCGTACCGCCAATATACATGGTCAAACAGAAAACCATTTCCAAGTCAAGGCATCGTAACTTGTCGTCATGAATTGAACTCCGACTTTAATTCCAGTTGCATCATTTCACGCCAAAAAATGTCAAATATCTCACCGGTGCAGATGTGTGCAATGGCTCAAGTTTAGCACCGGTTCTTTGTGACTTTTTACTCGCGCGGTATGAAAGAAGTCTCATGGCTAACTTTGATCACACGAGTACAGTTAAAGTGTTCGACTACGTTGACGACTTTTTAGAGCTTTACCGCATCAATCAATCTGACCCTCGGCGAACCACCGATGAGATATTTGACGTTTTCGGGTGTGAAATGAAGAAACTAGAAATAACGTCGGAGTTTATTTCTGACGACAAGCTACGATGTCTAGAATTAGAAATGCTTTTTTTTTGTTCATCATGTATGTTGGCGGTACGAGTTATTCTCAAGAAAGAACCTCCTTTTTACGTCCGCCCATTCTAAGCTGGTCAAGTGAAGCATCGCTTTTTCCTGCCTAAAGTCAATTTTAACTGGCTCTTGTCACCGCCAGATAGAGTGCAGTTTCTCGCTCCAAGTTCACTGCCTTCAACAAGGAGGCTTTTCTAATCCCGAGCTAACTTCCATTGCCGAGACTCTCCTAATGTCACTAAGAGTGGTTGATAAGAGACAAAGCAACAGCTAACTCAACAAGCCTCATTCTAGCAAGGCTGTTATTCCCTACATACACGAAGTTTCCCAAATGCTAAAGAAGGTCACTGGCAAAATAGGTGTAAGAGTTGTGTTCTGCGCACGCGATAAACTCGCTGGGCTATGTCACAGGGTCAACAGCGAAGGACCTAAGAAAGAAGAATGCAGTAAGAAACACGCTACGTGCCATCTTGAATGTGTTTTAGCGATTCTCTACAAGATATTTTTTTACTTTTGGGCATGGTTACATTGGCCAAACAGGGCGATGCATGAATAATCGGTTGAGGGGGTACGCTAACTCTCTAAAAGGTTTCCTTCCCAGCCACTTGGCAGATCATTGTAATAAGTCTTGTTGTCAGCCGATTCTCGACAAGTGTTTGATCACGGGGGATATAAAAATCGGCGCGAGCACGAGATTAGTGAAGCTTTCTATAATCAACAACTTGGTGCTTCCTGTGTTAGCGTACCCTCAATTTTTCTTAACTGCTGTGAAGTTAGTTATCTTGGGTCCATTTACATGACCGGTTGTTGATAAGGTAGGCTGTATGGTGCATGTATGTGCGATTCTGCTTATGGTGCGTGGTTAGGCACAGATTCTGTTTTCTATATATTGCAGTTGGTTTGCAATAAACTTTGATTGTTTGTTCAGGGCTCTGTTCTCGTTTCTTCTTTCCCTTCTTGTCCTTTGCGCTATTAAGCACTTTCTTTGTCTACCATACAGCACCAACCAGTCGTATCAAGCACATTGTTAGTCTTGGAGGCGTATGTGCCAGTGAAATTGCACTAATATTACTGCGCTTCAAACACTTTACACATGAACTTGTACTTAACATGTAGACAAATTTTGGTATCGAAGCAATGAGCAGTACTTTTAAACTACCTTCCCACAAACCACACTGAAACGATATTCCAGTAAGTTCAGAAAACAACTACGTGACCGAAAATTTTTTTCTTTTGAAATTATTTTACTGTTTCACTGTTTTCAATGCAGTAAATCATCACAATTTTTTAATACATTTGAGATGGTCGCTAAAATAGCTGGGATGTTTGGCGTGGATTGACCCATTAGTGGATCAACCTTTTAAGCTGGCGACATGTAGGCCATCTCCAGTTTTTCATACAACTGTAACATTATGCATTGTACACAGTTTTCTACATGCACTGCTGTTGATCTGATGGCAAACTGATACTTATATTGAAAATATAAATAGGTATATAGGACACATAGCTTGAGATGAAGCCTTTCCCATCAGAGGAATGTTCCTAAAATGTACAAGATATTTGGTGCACCCTATGAGTAGCGTCCACCACTGCTGCGACCCTTTAAGTGAGGTCGTGAGCCCGGAACAGCTGCTTTCAGGTTGTGATGAAGAGTGCACTGCATTGTCAGCACCCAGTCCATCGTAGAAGACGTAGTGTGCTTTCCTTTCAACATTCTGCATGTAAGAGATGCACAACATTCAACTAAGCATTTAAAAAATACTGGGAACAATCAGAACCTCATTATGATGTGTCATATAATAAAAAGCTCCAGCTTCTCCACTTTCAACTTTACCACTATTCACTTTTACGTTTACAAGCATCTGTGCATATTAGTGTACGAATGCAAGTGCCATGTTTGAGTATAGTTTTTTCACCACCGTGGTGGTGGTGAAAAAGTGCTTCTCTCTTGAATCATGCACCTACCAAGAAGCTTGAAATACACTGGGAAGCTCAAATTTCAGCGTTTATACCAAGTTTTCTTGTTAAGCTAGAATACCCTAACCAATAGGCCACTACAATGGTTGATACAAAAAATTATATAAACCCATTCAGACAGAAAAGTAGCAATATTTATCATTTACTTTGAAGGATCGTTGTGTAGACATGTACACATTACAGATGTACAATCTACTGTGTGAAAATAGTGTAAAACATCGAGCAAGCCCCAATATGGAAGGATCAACAGCACTGTGTATTTGTGGAAGCTCACCTCTAAATTTCTTCTCCAGTTACATAAATTTGGTGTACTCGATAATTTTATGTCTTTCACAGGTTGCTTATTGGTCAACAAAATGATTACTTTAGGCCACGAGTAAAACTGACTACTCTCAAGAATAAATAAGACGTGCTAACCCTATTCTTCGAGTGCATGCATAAGCAGCTCATTCGCAGTTGAATTTTTTTAATTCATAAAAACAGCCATGCAACAGATAATGTATCACAAGTAAGTTAAATATATGCTCAATAAGCTCTGAACTGTTGGACCATAAATATGTGTAATTTAAAAAATGCACGACATATTGGAGAAGTAGCTAACAGGAATATATGCACGGAGGGCTTATTAGTTGGATCAGTGTCCTTACATTCGTAAGGATGAAACCTGCACAGACAAAATGCAGGAAACGGACAAGAGCTGTTAGGTCTGCCTGCTTTTATTTACAGCCACCTGTGTCGCCATCCTCATTTTGTTTTTCGCGAGCGTGTTCTTTAGTGCTAACTATGCCTACACCATTATCATCTGTGCTGTATCAGTCTAACTGAAAGTTTTGTGTGCGTGTTTGTTGGTACACTTTGGCTAAGCTTTCATACGTAACCACATCGCAAAACCCTACACCAAAATATACAGAAATATTCTATTCTACAATATTCTATGTGCCGCAGTACAATGGTGCAAAAATGCAAAAAGATGTGTGCAATGAGTGTGGCTGTTCAATTCCTTATTAAAGCAGATCAATATTTCTATATCCTGATTATTTACGATATACTAGTATAAATATAAACAGACCTAGCAAGGCATAAAAAGCGCAAATCACTGATTAAACAAGGTACATATAAATTCTTTGGTTAGCTGCACGATTTTTAACAAAACACGTCACGCCGCTGCAAAGCGCAGGCATCAAAGGGGTACTGATACAAAGTTTAAGTATTTTTCAATTGTTGCTTTAAATAGCGTATTTACTCGCATTAAAAACGCACCCCTATCTTCAGTCATTGAAATCTGGATTTTTTTTTCTCCCACGTAATAAACGCGCCCCATTTGTCCACTGCAGTCCCGCTAACTGACAACTGGCGCCTCTTTTACCGTTGATCTGCTTCGTTTTTATTATTATTATTATGCCATTTCTTTCGCCAACCTCGGCTCGCTCAGCTCCCCCCCCCCCCCCCTTTGTTTTCTCACCCGCTGCCGAATGCCGTAAGGTTTATCTGCGCGGCGCACATCCCCCCCCCCCCCCCCCCCGTTTTCTTTAACCATGCCCCAAAGCGAGGTTCACGAACACTGCGACTGTTGAGACATCGCAGCTGATAAGCACACAGCGAGCGAAGGTCACGAAGCTACCGACGCCATGAGACGGTCGCTTCCTGCAATTACGAGTATCGCGGGCAAATCGGGAGTTGGCAGGCAGGCACGCACTTCTGCACTTCGTTGTTCGCATACACGAAAGCTTACCTTTTCAGCAATAGCACGAAATCCAAAAGCGTTCTCCATGTAGCTCCCAGCGTACAGTCCGTTGATTGCTTGATCGGAAACTCTCTGCTTGCGGCGGGCACAAGCTTCAACGAAAGCCGTTGACAGAGGACACACACTCCGCCGCACCAAAGTTGTTCTGTACTAGCCGACACGCCACAGATTGCAGTGACACGTACTGTATCTACTGTAAGCACAAGTTAAACTGTGCAAGCCGTATAAGTACGCGTCCCTGACAAAGCAAGTGAATAGTAAAATAATAAACCACCGTCAGCCTGCAGCAAACACGCACACGACATGTTACCACCCAATTCAAAGTCTGCCTGTTGACGATAGCGATGCGCAGTTGCCCCCGAGACCTCAAAACCGAAACCGAAACCGAAACACATAGCAGTACCGTTTTATGATACAATTTCCAAGCTATGTCAAGCCTCCAAGATATAGTGTAATATTTCATGCTTGACAACATATTTATTTGCTAGCAGAGCTTCAAAGTCTTTTTTTTTGCCACTGACGTGTGCAGGCGGCAAATGCGTAGCCTTCGTAATGTACATTTTTTTTTTCCCGGGTTAGGCGTTATTGCGGCGTTGTTTCGACATTTCGGAGTCAAAATTTGTTACTTGCGGAACATAGATATAAATAAAAAGTTAGGGAAGGGTGGCAAGGAGGTTGTTCCATATTTGACACATCTCCCACTCTTTTTATGTTCGTTTGAGGAGATAATTTTTAATTCAAAATGGGGCAAATCTAGAACCGAAACAAGCTCAACTAACGCTGCCTTGACATATACATACTATCAACGTCCTTCTAGAACAGTAATATTTATAAATAATGTTTTAATATTACTGTCTTAGAGGAAACGTGAACGTATGTATGAGCTAATTGAGTGTCATTTGAGCTACTTTCGGGTCAGGATTTGGCCCATTTCGCAAAAAAAAAAAAAAAGCTTGCGATTCGGATCCGCACGTATGCAACTACAGGCAAAAATTTACATACAAATTGCGCCAGGCCCCCTTTTTTCCTCTTTCTGTTCCCTTGCACGCATAAATCCTAGCAACACCCCTGCTGTGCTATTAGCTTCTTTTAAATAACACTCTGCCAATCAGCAAGAACCGGGGGCTTTGCTTTTTTTACCGACAAAGTATGAAGGGCGCTTGCTTTTATTTCAAGTCTTAAATTTGGTGTGAGCATACCAATGTGCGATTATCAGTGCATTGTAACGTGACAGTAACAACTGTCAATTACAATGCTGCAATTAGTCAACTACTCTCCATCTTTGTGGCACGGGTACATTGCGCTAGTGTTGTCTACGATCGTTCACGTGTATATTATACGGCGCGCAAGCGTGCATTTCAAGTAAATATAAAAAGAGCACTAAGTGCCCACAGAGTGGTGCGACCCATTGGAAGAGTTCACCCGTGCTTAGCGTATGTCCTGCGGCGCAGCATGCGAGCTTGTCCTGCGGCGCAGCATGCGAGCACAGCAGCTGCATCAGAGTAAGCTTAGCCTGTTAATTTCAAACATGCCTAGTCCCGTGGCAATGCGAATACTACAAACATTCAATTTGAACTGACCCATGTTCATAGATCTAAATATAACTCACTGAATAAATCAGGGACTCGTGTATTGATGCGAAATACTTCAGTGTGAGGAAATATATGGACCCCCATTGTAAAAAATTGTCCCCGTATCTCCATGTTTCTGCAAATGTCGTCAAAAGAAGATAGTCTTGCGTGTAGAGAGAGTGAACAGGACATTTATTTGGTGTTCTGCGCAAGAAAGTCGGGGAGTGGTATTCTGTAGGCACTGCGTTTGAGTGCCTCGAGCGTACAGCTAAGGCGAAAAAGAACATCAAATCAGGTCGCACGTGAGACATGAGCGCCATCTGGCAGTCTTCCTAGAAAACAAAGCGTGTGGCTTTGATAGGGGTGTGCCCGCCCATCTCAGAGGTGATAAGGTGTAGAACGCAAGACGACGGGTAGATTCCACCACCTTAGCAAAGCGTTGGAAACACTCCCTGTTCCGTGCAAGCATTTCATGGTCAGCGCAGCGTGATAAGCGCTACGGCCCTTAATATTACTAATGTATGCTTTTTCTAGTAAAATACGCACATGCAGAATATATACGTGTTGTTATGGTGCCACAGACATGCGCAATCATGGCTTTTTAATTGACGATTGCACAAGCATGAACGCTCAATCTTGAGCAACACTGGTGGGCGCTGCAGATGAGGTCGGCCATTTCAAGTACCAGATGCCGTACAGAGTGGACAAACCGACAAATGTACAGACAGACAGACAGACAGACAGACAGACAGACAGACAGACAGACAGACAGACAGACAGACAGACAGACAGACAGGCAGGCAGACCAAAATTTTTGCGTTGAAGGTCCCCAAAAAAGACTATCGTCTTTAATAAATCAGGACCTCTGGTACAAAAAACTTAGTGTGATTTCAAATGAGAAAGCGCGCACGATAGCCTGTCGAAAACCGTGTGTAATCGTTTCATGTTATGTTTAAGTGCAACATAATCTCTTTTACTGATGTCTCTGTGAGAATTAGGGAAGAATGGACATAAGCGGCAGCAAAATATTTTTAGTAGGAATCCCAAAAAGTTAACCCATGAATTAAGTCATTGAACATGTGAGGAATCTTCTGAATATAATAAATAGGTGGTGGTTTAATAAATATAATACATAGCACGATATATTTTGGCGAATGAATTATGGGAAATGAAAACAAATGCCGCAACATCGATCTTTTCACCAGACTTTTGGCATGCGGTTTGATTGCATCCGTTGAGATGTGATATGTATTGATGCTCTAAACTATATACATATATGATAGGTGTAACGTTTAAGGAAGCACCCTTGGGTGTAATTTGCCAACATATACCTAAAATACACCTAAAAATGAGAAATGGGCGTACAAAAGGTGGAATTGCAGAACTTACACCCATGCGGATAAGTTTGGCAGAAATAATAGGTGTAAGATGGGTGATTTATTCAAAAATCCACCCTTAAGGGTGTGAAATGATTTGCAGTGTACCGAGGTTCGGATCACAAGTCAAGGACTTGATTCCAAGTGCCACTCAAACGATAAGAAGACCACAACTTCGCGAACGATGTCAAACAGCAAGTGCAAGCGACCGGTTGCAGGTAAATCCATTATCCGCTCGTCGAAGCCAGCCGAAGAAGAAGATGAGTTCAAAGCCGACGAAGTCTTCGATCACGAGACTCGATGGTCGAAGCTCACCAACAAGGCGTTGTAGACATCATGACACAGCTACGAGATTTTTCCCGGGAGAATGGTCCTTCTGAAGAGCATGACCTGCGGAAACCCTTTGGTATTTCCTAAGTTCAGATTATTTATGACATGCATGGCACGATCACGGCGTTCTTGGACAGCTCCCCACTATTTGAAGTCATCTACGAGTATTTGTGAATGTTTGTGTATTACAACTGCACCGATGACGAAGACGACCGTCTGGCTGAAACTTTTACTGAGTTTCTTAACGACGGCATACTTCAGGACGCGATAGCAGCAGTTCATCGCACTGCAAGTCTTCTGTCGCATTTCGCTTGAACACTTGAATATTTCTCCTAATGTAAATACAGCTATCTATATTTCTTTACATCCGTGTGCCTTTTCTATTTTACTTACTGGTATGCCAACATTTGTTGGCGTAACTCAGTGCACAGTTAAATAGGGAAGTAACATCTGCCTCTTCAGGCAATCAGAATAAGCGCTTAATTCTCTATTCGTATCGTCGCTAGTGCGAAAAAAAAAGAAAAATAGAAAACATGTGGTCTATTTTGAGAGACTTTACTGAAGGTTTTCATATAGGCACTTTTTACATCGGTAACTACATAAGCACGAGTTGCACTCACGAATAGCGTTAGTGGTCCGACTTTGCACCAGCTCAGGAGGGAAAAGTGGCTAGTATAGGAGGAATAGAAATTATTTGGGCAGCAAGCCTCTCCTCACTGGAAATTATTGACACTAGGTAAAGTCCTCCATACAGGACACCATGTGAGCCGTACGGGCCCGAAGGGTTTTTCTTGAAAATATTAAAATGTCCGCGTAAGTTAAAGAAGCTTAACAGCAAAAAATTCGGCACATTCCACGTGCCTGAGAATCGACATTATGCAAAGCATGCGGAGAGAAGGTGACCACGTTGCAATTTTTTATTCGGCGACACGTCATGAAACGACGCTAAATATAGGTACAATTGTTGTTCGCGCAGACATAGGTTAAAGAGTTGATGTTTATATAACCAGTTGTTTGCTCTTCCGCAACGATGCCAACTGGAACGTGCGTATTGGCAACACCTGAAGCTGATATGAAGCGCTGATGCTCGCGAGGATACTGGCCCTGGACACTGCTGCATAAATCGACTCCAGATCATGGCACCTAACCACAATAGACGTTAACCCGAGGTGACGGCTGTATCAAAAGAGTACATATTTAATGTTTATAAAGTTGGATAGGCAGCACTGCAACCACTATTGACGTTTCACGAAGGTTAGCGTCATTTGCAGAGTAATTTTGAGACCTGGAGAAGCTCTGTGGTAAAATGGTTCATTGCCACGCAGAATGCTTAGGTACAATTCCTGCTGGGACCCTGACATTTATCCTTTGCATTCGTCAGGTTGACGATACCGATGTAGGGTATTTCTTAACGCTATAGATATGAATGATATGTGGCGTTTAACGTCCCAAAATCACCTTATGATTATGAGATACGCCGTAGTAGAAGGCTCCGGAAATTTCGACCACATCAGACTCTTTAACTTGCACCCAAATATGAGCACGCGGGTATACAGCAGTTTCGCCTCCATCGAAAATGCAACCACCGCAGCCGGGAATCGATCCCGTGACCTGCGGGTCAGCACCCGAGTACCTTAGCCACTAGACCACTGCGGCGGGGATTTCTGAACGCTCACGCGATAAAATTGCCCTTGTGTGTTCTCCTCGTTCCTGGGTGGATGCCAAGTGTCCATCAGCTGTGGCCACTGTCTGGCGGAAAGCCTTTGACGACGTACGTGACGGCATTATGACGTCATTCATGTCTTGACCAGGGCGTCATATATGCCAAACCATCTTACCCTTTCATGCTAATTTTGGTTCACGCCAAGTTAGAGGTGACCACGAGAGCACCCAAACGTAAGTGGATAGATAGATAGATAAATAGATAGATAGATAGATAGATTGATAGATAGATAGATAGATAGATAGATAGATAGATAGATAGATAGATAGATAGATAGATAGATAGATAGATAGATAGATAGATAGATAGATAGATAGATAGATAGATAGATAGATAGATACTCTCAAAGTCACCGACAATCGCTAAGAAATTCTGAGCATTTAAAAATTTCCGTTGATGGCTATTTGAGCGCAGCTTATCAAAAAGTAACGTTCATTGAGAAGCATATTTTCAGCAAACCAAAGGAAGTTTATAGCTCTTAGAGCTAGCCGCTTATGACTTCGTGCTCTTCTGGTCCCCTCCTCCCCTTGCTGTTTACAAGAATCGGCAATGGAAAGTATAAACGTTTACGACGAACCAGACTTGCATATGAAGGTGGAAAAGATGACATGCCTATCTTGTGCGGCACGAAACCGCTTCCCGCAAACCTTCAACTTCCTGTCGATTCTGCCGCCCGGTTTTCATCCCAATCCCCCTTTGTGTTTGTGTGCTAGTATTATAAGGATCATCACCATCATCCCGCGAACATGTGAGGCACATACCCGATAACCACGGACTGTGGGATGTGCATATGCGCCACTGTCTATGTCACCAGAAGAACGGCGAGAAATGGGCACTGGAACTTTTACCGCGACTGTGTTGCGGAGACTGTGTCGATTGAAATTCAGTGTCAGCGTCGTTGTCGTTGTGGGGGGGGGGGGGGGGGTGTGAAATATTCCGATAGGTGCGAGTAATAAAAATCGCCATTTCACATAGTCAAGTATTTACCGCAGAACACTGCCAGAGTTCAGTTCAGTTCAGTGCAGTTTATTACCTTGAAAGCCCCCCTTTCTAGGAGGGGCAATACATAAGGGGTGGGGTTTTATTTAGGTTAACATTAAGCAGTAAAAGTTGTTGTGCATTGAAGATGATCAATGATATGGTCTTGAAAAGCAGATAATGAGAGGTTCACACTATACTTAGGAAAAGGACCATAACGTCAGTGGTGGTGGCAGTGCTGACTGCCCTCATTCATAGCAGTGTAATAAACGTTATATATGCAGTCCGGGTCTCAGCAAGTCATATAGTTAAGCTTCATACTTTAGTGCAAATGCAAGTGGACTCTTTTTAGTTCATTTAGGTCATTAAGTGGTTTCACTTATTGATTCCAGAAATGAGGAGAAAATCGAACTTACCGACACATGCCCTGAAAACAACTCAGTCAATTCCTACTGGAAAAAATAAACTACAGTAACAACGTGCACATTTACACGGATGGCTCTATTACGCCATCTAGTTCAGTGGTAACCTGGCCATTGTGGTATAGGCGAAAATTATTC
This sequence comes from Rhipicephalus microplus, assembly GCF_013339725.1. Taxonomy (NCBI): domain Eukaryota; kingdom Metazoa; phylum Arthropoda; class Arachnida; order Ixodida; family Ixodidae; genus Rhipicephalus; species Rhipicephalus microplus. The sequence goes on from NC_051169.1 coordinate 32,718,868, forward strand.
TGCAGATCATGCTGCTCGCACGTTACATAGGGAAGCAAACAGCGTTCCGATTCCGCTTTCAAGAGCGGATGCGGCGAGGCAGATTCGTCAACTGGCCCGCAGTCTCACACTGACTAAGTGGAACACGCCAAGCATACGACGCACAAGACTGCACGAGCTCGACCCTTCACCACAACTCCGGCACCTACATCGACGTGAAGCTTCGCTTTTTCATCGCCTCTGGCTGGGAGTTGCTTTCACGAAAGCTAATACCACGTTAATCGGAATTACTGATAGTGCGGCATGCGATGTTTGCGGCACCGACGAAAATATTGAACACCTTCTGCGCCACTGTCCTCGATTTGCCTCAGATAGACAAGTACTTGCCAATGCAATGCGGCGACTGGATGATCGGCCTCTTTCTGTGCAGGTGCTATCACAGCAATGTCCACATGCCTCGACAGCCAGTGATGTTTCTTTATTTGTCACCTTTCATATCAAAACTGTACACACTTTACATCTTTACATAGTGGTCAAAATACAAGTGCACGTGTCACAAAATACACCCACAAAATTCATTGAGGTACCGCAAGCTCTCAGCTGACTATTGATCAATAATTGCGCATACGATACGTTATGATGACTCAATGCGCACAATCCATTCCGGTACATCCTCTTGGCCCTTCAGCACATCAAGAAAACGGCACAGAGATTCGCGAAAATATTTGCTCGCCGATAGCACTTCCACATCCGCGTTTTCAAAGACAAATCGATTTTCACATATACTTTTCAGGCTCAGACGCATTGTTAAATCTTCAGGTACGCCTGCCTCGTTGTTAACCGAAAGAAAATGTTATGCCGTGTGGACTTGGCGGTATTTCTTTTTTCAAGGTTCTCTGCAATATGTCCCAGAAAAAGAACCCATTCCAGCAATCTATAAACACGTGTTCAATTGTTTCCGGTTCACCACACAAGTGGCTATGTGTGCTCCCTGGGACGAATATTCCCCTTGCCTGCTACCACGTTTAACTAGTAAGGTACCAGTATGTAATTTAAAGAAAAACGTTTTGACCCCAGGTGCCACAAGCATTCTTTTAACACGTTTCAGAACATCCTGTCCTGAACCTGCACAATATAGCTGACGGTACAATGGCACAGGCAGCAAAATATCGACAAGGTCATTATGCAAGTTTTTTACGTGATACTTCAGCAAGGTACTCGCACGAAAATCTCGACGATAAAAGGAAAGACGAAACAACTTCATTTAAATACCCCTGTATTGGTCTTTGCACTATTGATGAGGATAGGATAAATCCCGGCCGCGCTCTAGCTAACCTTACTTGTATAATAATTCTTAAAGGAGGATCATCTACATCACGCAGAAAAAAGAAACGATTGAAAAGTTGTCTTGTTTACAAAAGAACTAATCCGAGCCCGCCATCTCTAACTTTTCTGAAGAGGTTTGCGCGGCTTGATCTTTCCCAGACAGAGCTCAAAATTAAAACCGCAAATACGCTGTGCATTTTGTGTACACATATTCTACTGCAGTTCAAAACCTGCATTACGTACCACAGCTTGCTCACTAAAAACAATTTGCACGTTGTGGCCCGTGCGAATATTGAAATACCCCAACCTTTCCATTTTTCTGCATCATTGCTCAATGTCTCTGTTTGTTTTTTGCAATACGGTTAACAGTCGTGGTAAAACTCTAGCGGCACTCCTAAATACTTCACTGGTCTTTCCAGCCATTTAATGTTTAGAACTATTCTTGGTGTGACATCCCATTCCCCGTGCCAGAAGCAAGGCAATAATGCCAGATTACGGCAATACCACTCACCTGGTAAACGTTTTCACGGCATTTACAGCATGCATTATACTCTCATATATTGTACAGAAAACTGCAAAGTCGTCAGCGTATTCAAGGAGACTATCCTCCGCTTCATGCAATTTAAAGCCACTTATTGCGCTGTTGTTAGGTACGCCTAAACAGAAAGTTCAATAAAAAACTCCCAAGCATTTCTCCGAGGGTGAACATGGTTAGGTGTGAATGCACGGGGTGATGCTATGAGGGGGAGTAAAGTTAAATTCCGTTGGCATTCGCCAGTGAGCTAACGTAAACTCCCCCGTGTGATCACATTGCAATTCCCAGGAACCATTAGACCCTATTGGGAAATCTTGGTGAGTTTAAGCGTATATGTGAGAGTTAATTCGCACTATAATGATGTTTTTGTCCGAGGCCCGCTTCGCCCACATGCGCTTGGCATCACGGGCCCTTCGCCGCGCTGCCTTGTCTTCAACCGGTGCGACATCTTCAACGACGGGTGCAAGGCTCGCATTCGCTTGCGTTGTACTCGTTGTTGAAGGTATCGCAGTTGAGGTTGATGCCTGCGATGGATCCATACCTAAGACGACTCGCCGATCTGGAGCAAGTCCTGGCTGCGCGGGCGGGCGCAGCCACAGAGTGGAGGGCGGAGCGCGCGCAATCACGTGGTGTGTGACGTCACTGCGCCATTGCCGCAGATGTTCCTCTCCACTCCTCGCAACGTTGCTAGGGGAGAGGAGGAGGCGCACCACGGACGGTGGATTCAGGGTCACTTATAAAGTGCATTCGCACTTGAAATATCAAAAAGCAGGGGCAATAGCGGGCACCCTTGTCTCACTGACCGCAGCACAGGTGTACGCCCACCAGCCGTTTTTTTTTATTACCAATCTTTTCGTGCATCCTTTGAAGCCATGCGCACTCCATCACTAATCAAAATCTCTACATTCATGTGCTCAAACAATGAAAGGAGCAAGTCGTGCGGTACGCTATCAAATGCCTTTTCGAGGTCAATTTGAAAAATGGCAAGATTTACATCCATAGCGACACATCATTCTACGATTTATCGTGCTATGTTTATATTGGTCATTTTTTTTCTTCCCTATATGCCACAAGTTTGGTGGGACCCAAGCAGTTTTGTCCTAACTGTCTGAAGTCTTCTGGCCAATATTTTCATCAATATTTTATAGACAACATTAGTTAGGGTTAATTTTTCTATATGCAGTAACACTTCCAAACTTCGCTGAATCAAATATTTCTCATCCCGCAAATTTTCGAAATTTGCGCTGTTGATAGTACTGTATCAAGAAGCGCGCCTTCTTACACTACTTTGTGGATTCCACATATTAACAGTAAAAGCATTTTTGAAATTTTATCTCTTTCCGCCAAGAAGATATCAACATGCGTTTATCTTTTAACCAGACACTTTCTATCTTGTCAATTGGCTATGATTTTCTGCACCCCAGATAATATTTTTAAAAGAAACTAGGAAGCATATATGTGGACATCAGAAATGAATTGAAGGTAATGGCTTGAATTGTAGCATTAGAATAGAATATGATGAAATTTAACTCCTGAAAGCTAAGTTCTAGTTTATCAGATATTTAAAAAAGAAATTATTACATTATTTTGTACGCGCAGAAAAATAATATAATAACCACAGATGCTTCTCTGAACAATGAAAAGGCACGCATGGGAATGTTATCTGATTTGCTTGACTGGCCCTTCTCAAAGAGTGTAACGCGATAACGTTTAAGAGCTCGTGTTGCGGAAATTCCGCCGTTACCGTCGGCACCCTTGGTTAGGAACGAAAAATCGTCTGTTGGCAAAAAAGCTCGTTACAGAGATCGCCGCGGGATGCCACTGCTTGTCGACGCATGCGCGCGCTATCACAGTGACAAAGCCGCGCATTCAAAGAAAAAGAGAAGAAAAAAGAGCTCAAGGTAATTCAGCGCTGGTGATGTAGTTTCTTTGCCCCTGCCACCCCTCCCTGCTTAGCTTCCAGCGTTTTCATCAGGACGATATTATAGAAAACGCATTCGCATCATGTGACACACCTCAGTAACTACACGCGCACTGGACGGGTTCTTAAAATTTTGGCGGCGTTGAATTTGTAAGTCAATAAGCTCTTGTAGTGAATTCATTCCATGGCTACGTGAAAGAGGGTTTGGGGGATCTCTTTAACGTATTTTGTTCGACAGGAGTCACGACAAAAACGAGCCCATTCAACGATTTGTAGGCGCATTTGAGAGGCCTCAAGCTACGTCGAAAAAGGCCGAGATAGTGCAGCCATTACCGCTAGAAAGACACAGGAACATTCAAATGGCTCTAAAAATGGAGAACTAAGCAGAAAACGTATCATACCTTTTCAGAGGCGTTGATGAAGCAAACAGCAAACGCTAGATAATGTGCTGCCATCTTTGAGGCATTGTCAGACTCTTTATGGCCTCTGAGATGGCAAGCGCGCAGCGTGTATCTTGGAGGCCATGCCACTGTTGCTTTAGCATATAAAACAGTATGTGCCATTCGCGAGAGAGCACTGGTACAATGTACTCTGTGCGTGCGTGCGTGCGCGCGCGCGTGTGTGTGTGTGTGTGTTTGTGTGTGTTTGTGTGTGTGTGTGTGTTTGTGTGTGTTTGTGTGTGTGTGTGTGTGTGTGTAACAAAACATAATTATAAGTATGCTCTTAGCGGTTGAAGGGCGAACTAGGGGCCGGATTTCGCTATCGCGTTCAACTCTTAAAGGCGAAGCTTAAGGGTACCCCAATTTTCACTCCAGTTTTTCAAACTGAGCTCCTGGCGGTTATATTGGCACTTCGAAAAGTTTCGTCAAATTGAAACAGTGCATCCTAAGGACAGATCCTTTTCAGTGTGCGCCGCCCTTACAGCTTCTGAAAACTCTCGAACTCTAGGGACATTCCGAGCATTAGAATCACCGCAGTTGAAACACCTAAAGTTACTGAGGATCCCAAGTCACTGCGGATTACGATTTAATGAGCTGACCGATTGTATAGCACGAGCAACGCTTTATAACTCAATAATATCTGTACTTCCATAAGTAGAATAGATAACTGAGACCAGATATAGAAAATCAGCGATTCGCACACATATAACAGAAAATATAACTACATGGACATAACATTACTACGTGCCAGTGGTGTCTGCGCCTACTCTTCCGAGTCGGTCTCTTTCTCGTAACGCTGTAACCACCTCAAGTCTCCATGGCGACCTCAATTGAGTAAGACCAGAAAACTTGAAGTTTCGATTACTAGATTTCGATGTCATCTCCTCCCTCTGATTCTATATCTACACAGAGGTTGTCAGGTGGTGTCACCCCTCTGTGCATTCTGCGAAGAAATAGAATCCATTGAACAATAGTTTTTATTACGTCACCGGTACTCTTATTTTGAGAAAAAACAGGCTATTTCATTTTTAGAGATAAACATTAGGTTGACGGTAGTAACTGTGCTCAGCTTTGGTGCCTCTGTTTTGGTAAATTGCTTCAGGGACTTAATCGATTCGGTTTGCGATTTTTCAGGCATTCAAACGTATCCCACTGTAAAGTTCTACTCTAGTAGATACTGTTGCTTAACAACGATACGTGTTTTAACGCATAGATTCTGAATGGTTGGGTGAAGAAAATGCCACCGTCTCGTCATCTCCAAATCTCAGGATTTCACTTTCTTGTTTCTTCTCCCTTTCTCTCTCTCTCTCTAAGAATTTTCTTAAAATATTTGTATCTTAAATCCTTCATCAACATTGTTTTAGTGCTCATAGAAATAAACAATTATGCTACGCATTCTTGGCAAATACGCTACAGTGGGTATGAATCATTCATTAAAGGAATGGAATCTGCCCTCGAACTGCTCGCGACGCTCGTGGTATCTTCACTTCGTCCACGATCGGAAGCCAGCTGCTAGAACCAGCGCTCCCGGAAGCTCACCTAGTTCGTCGGAACCCGATCACATTCAGGTCATTTCAACCGTTATTGTTCCCAAGCGCAAGAGGAGGACGGAACAGAAGCCGAAACAGTCTTTCAGCTTTGAATCGACCAGCAGAGGCCCAGACAACAAGCCTTCCAGAATGGACACCGACCTGCTAGAGCTTCTTGTTCATTTCCGGATGCAACAGGAATCTCACCACAGTAAGCGACACTCTACCGAGGTTCGGATCACAAGTCAAGGACTTGATTCCAAGTGCCTCTCAAAAGATAAGAAGACCACAACTTCGCGGACGATGTCAAACAGCAAGTGCAAGCGACCGGGTGCAGGTAAATTCATTATCAGCTCGTCGAAGTCAGTCGAAGAAGAAGATGAGTTCAAAGCCGACGAAGTCTTCGATCACGAGACTCGAAGGTCGAAGCTCACCAAGCAAGGTGCTGTACACATCATGACACAGCTACGAGATTTTTTTGCGGAAGAATGGTTCATCTGAAAAGCATGACCTGCGGAAATCTATTGGTATTTCCCAAGTTCAGATGATTCTTGACATGCATGGAACGATCACGTCGCTCTCGGACCACTCCGCACTATTTGAAGTCATCTACGAGTATTTGTGAATGTTTGTGTACTACAACTGCACCGATGATGAAGATGACCGTCTGGCTGAAACTTTCACTGAGTTCCTTAACGATGGCATACTTCAGGACGCGATAGCAGTTCATCGCACTGCAAGTCTTCTGTGGCATTTCACTTGAACACTTGAATATTTCTCCTAATATAAATACAGCCATCTTTATTTCTTTACATCCGTGTGCATTTTCTGTTTTACTTACTGGTATGCCAATATTGTTGGTGTAAATCAGTGAACAGTTACATAGGGAAGCCATAACTTACGTTAGCTAAGCGACCATTACCGACTCCCGCGTAAGTAGCATCTGCCTCTTCAGGCAATCAGGATAAGCGCGTAATTCCCTATGCGTATCATCACTAGTGCGAAAAAAAAGAAATAGAACACATGCGGCTTATTTTCCGAGACTTCACTGAAGGTTTTCATATAGGCACTTTTTTCGTCTCAAATAACTTAAGCACGAGTTGCACTCACGAATACCGTTAGTGGTCAGATTTTGCACCAGCACAGGCGAAAAAAATTCGCTAATATATAAATAGAAATCATTTGGGCAGCAAGCCTCTAATCACTGGAAATTCTCTACACTAGATAAAGTCCTCCAAGTAGCACACCATGTGAGCCGTACGGGCCCAAAGTAATTTTCATGAAAATATTAAACAGTCGGTTTAAGTTTAAGAAGCTGAACAGGAAAAAATTCGGCAGATCCCACGTGCCTGGGAATCGACATTATGCGAAGCATGCGGAGGGAAGGAGACAACGTTGCAATTTTTTTATTCAGTGACACGTCATGAAATGACGCTAAATATAGGTACAAATGTTGTACGCGCAGACATAAGTTGAAGAGTTGATGTTTATATAACCAGTTGTTTGCCCTTGCGCAAGGATGCCAACTGGAACGTGCGTATTGGCAACACCTGAAGCTGATATGAAGCGCTGACGCTTGCGAGGATACTGGCCGTGGACAATGCTGCATAAATCGACTCCAGAGTATGACAACTACCCACAATAGACGTTAACCTGACGTGACGGCTGTATCAAAGGAGTACATATTTGGTGTTTATAAAATTGGATAGGCAGCACTGCAACCACTATTGACGTTTCACGAAGGTTAGCGTCATTTTAAAAGTAATTCAGAGACCTGGCGTAGCTTTGTGGTAAAATGCTTCATTACCACGCAGAATGCTTAGGTACGATTCCTGCTGAGACCCTGACATTTATCATTTGCATTCGTCAGGTCGACGCTACCGATGTCGGGTATTTCTCAACGCTGGTAGATATGGTTGATATGTGGGGTTCAACGTTTTAAAATCACCTTGTGTATATGAGAGACGCCGTAGTGAAAGGCTCCGGAAAGGCACCCTTGGTTAGGAACGAAAAATCGTCTGTTGGCAAAAAAGCTCGTTACAGAGATCGCCGCGGGATGCCACTGCTTGTCGACGCATGCGCGCGCTATCACAGTGACAAAGCCGCGCATTCAAAGAAAAAGAGAAGAAAAAAGAGCTCAAGGTAATTCAGCGCTGGTGATGTAGTTTCTTTGCCCCTGCCACCCCTCCCTGCTTAGCTTCCAGCGTTTTCATCAGGACGATATTATAGAAAACGCAATCGCATCATGTGACACACCTCAGTAACTACACGCGCACTGGACGGGTTCTTAAAATTTTGGCGGCGTTGAATTTGTAAGTCAATAAGCTCTTGTAGTGAATTCATTCCATGGCTACGTGAAAGAGGGTTTGGGGGATCTCTTTAACGTATTTTGTTCGACAGGAGTCACGACAAAAACGAGCCCATTCGGCGATTTGTAGGCGCATTTGAGAGGCCTCAAGCTACGTCGAAAAAGGCCGAGATAGTGCAGCCATTACCGCTAGAAAGACACAGGAACATTCAAATGGCTCTAAAAATGGAGAACTAAGCAGAAAACGTATCATACCTTTTCAGAGGCGTTGATGAAGCAAACAGCAAACGCTAGATAATGTGCTGCCATCTTTGAGGCATTGTCAGACTCTTTATGGCCTCTGAGATGGCAAGCGCGCAGCGTGTATCTTGGAGGCCATGCCACTGTTGCTTTAGCATATAAAACAGTATGTGCCATTCGCGAGAGAGCACTGGTACAATGTACTCTGTGCGTGCGTGCGTGCGCGCGCGCGCGTGTGTGTGTGTGTGTTTGTGTGTGTTTGTGTGTGTGTGTGTGTGTGTGTAACAAAACATAATTATAAGTATGCTCTTAGCGGTTGAAGGGCGAACTAGGGGCCGGATTTCGCTATCGCGTTCAACTCTTAAAGGCGAAGCTTAAGGGTACCCCAATTTTCACTCCAGTTTTTCAAACTGAGCTCCTGGCGGTTATATTGGCACTTCAAAAAGTTTCGTCAAATTGAAACAGTGCATCCTAAGGACAGATCCTTTTCAGTGTGCGCCGCCCTTACAGCTTCTGAAAACTCTCGAACTCTAGGGACATTCCGAGCATTAGAATCACCGCAGTTGAAACACCTAAAGTTACTGAGGATCCCAAGTCACTGCGGATTACGATTTAATGAGCTGACCGATTGTATAGCACGAGCAACGCTTTATAACTCAATAATATCTGTACTTCCATAAGTAGAATAGATAACTGAGACCAGATATAGAAAATCAGCGATTCGCACACATATAACAGAAAATATAACTACATGGACATAACATTACTACGTGCCAGTGGTGTCTGCGCCTACTCTTCCGAGTCGGTCTCTTTCTCGTAACGCTGTAACCACCTCAAGTCTCCATGGCGACCTCAATTGAGTAAGACCAGAAAACTTGAAGTTTCGATTACTAGATTTCGATGTCATCTCCTCCCTCTGATTCTATATCTACACAGAGGTTGTCAGGTGGTGTCACCCCTCTGTGCATTCTGCGAAGAAATAGAATCCATTGAACAATAGTTTTTATTACGTCACCGGTACTCTTATTTTGAGAAAAAACAGGCTATTTCATTTTTAGAGATAAACATTAGGTTGACGGTAGTAACTTGAGCTCAGCTTTGGTGCCTCTGTTTTGGTAAATTGCTTCAGGGACTTAATCGATTCGGTTTGCGATTTTTCAGGCATTCAAACGTATCCCACTGTAAAGTTCTACTCTAGTAGATACTGTTGCTTAACAACGATACGTGTTTTAACGCATAGATTCTGAATGGTTGGGTGAAGAAAATGCCACCGTCTGGTCATCTCCAAATCTCAGGATTTCACTTTCTTGTTTCTTCTACCCTCTCTCTCTCTCTCTAAAATTTTTCTTAAAATATTTGTATCTTAATTCTTTCATTATCATTGTTTTAGTGCACAAATAAATAAAAAAAATACGCTACGCTATCTTGGCAAATAAACCAAAGTGGGTATGAACCATTCATTAAAGAAATCGAATTTGCTCTCGAACTGCTCGCGACGCTCGTGGTTTCTTCGCTTCGTCTACGATCGGAAGCCAGCTGCCAGAACCAGCGCTCCAATCCCGACCTATTCTTCTCCGTGCATTGGCCCAGATTTACCAAACCACAAATAGTATTTGTTCAATCGTTACTTGAGCCCCTAAATGTACACGTTCGTGATCTGATTCCTTTAACTGAGCAACAAAATTCTCCAGAAATTGTTTACCATGATATCTTCCCAACTCACGCAAAGCTATTACCTACAGGCATTTTAAATGGTTTATTGCAGGACCATTTAAGTACTCTGCCAACAAATGTCATTATAGCAACGGACGCATCTCAATCACATGAAAAATCAGGCGTTGGAATATATTGCCCCGTACTTGATTGGTCATTTTCACTTCGCTTACCGGACTTTCTTCCTGTCTTTCTGGCTGAATTCATGGCAATAATGTTAGCTTTGCGAAAGGTAAATATTTCCATTCCAGTTGTAGCAGTCATAACTGATTCATTATCAGTGTGCTCTTCTCTGTCCGCATCTGGTCACTCACCTACAGTGAAACTTTTTAAATCGTTAATCCCCTGTCATCTCCGAAGTATTCATTTAATCTGGACACCAGGGCACAAAGGTTTGTTGTTAAACGAAATAGCTGATTCTCTTGCGAAGGCATCCCTTTCGACACCAATTATTCCTATTTTCCCCCATACAGTATACATTACGGTGGCGCGATTTCGCACACTTAAAATCAGGCAAAATTTATCTGACCCTGCACTGACGGCTTCTCCAGAGTACAAACACTTGTTATTTCCCTGGCGCAGTGAACTGACTAAATCAAGGATGATGGAAGTTGTCATCACGAAATTTCGTTGCCGCGTTACCTCCCTCAATTTTTACTTGCATAGATCAGGCATATTGAATTCCCCTATGTGCATTTACTGTAATCAAGAGGAAACAATCAGTCATTTTTTATTACATTGTCGCCGTTTCGATTTATTGAGGCAAAGCATACTAGCACCACCTCTTCAAAGACTGGGCTTGCAACTATCACAGCCTGATCTTCTTTCATTTGGAGCCTCTACACTGGGTTTCAGCCACAGGGATGTTTTATTCGCCGTTCAAGAATACATCACTGCGACTAAACGATTTTCTTGCTAAATTGCTGTCTCAAAATTTGTCTTATTTTTTTTTCTGCAAACTTGATATCGGTATTTCAATTCAAAATTAAGTTACAAAAAAAATTGTAGGAATGACACAATGCTGAAAGTTTAGGGCAAATTCACCTTAAAATCGGCCAATCCCCTTCTTTGGGTACGAGCCATTTCTACAGGGAAACAACAACAACAACAACAACAACAACCAGCGCTCCAGGAAGCTCACCTAGTTCATCGGAACCCGATCACACTCAGGTCATTTCAACCGCTATTGTTCTCAAGCTCAAGATGGGAACGACACAGAAGCCGAAGCCATCTTTCGGCTTCGAATCGGCCAGCTGCGGCCCCGACAACAAGCCTTCCAACATAGAAACTGACCTGCTAGAGCTTCTTGTTCACTTCCCGATGCAACAGAAATCTCACCACGGTAAGCGACAATCTAGCGAGGTTCGAATCGCAAGTCAAGGACTTGACTGCCAGCCACTCAAAAGATAAGAAGATTACAACTTCGCGGACGATGTCAAACAGCAAGTGCAAGCGACCGGGTGCAGGTAAATCTATTATTAGCTCGTCAAAGTCAGCTGAAGAAGAAGATGAGTTCAAAGCCGACGAAGTCTTCGATCACGAGACTCGAAGGTCGAAGCTCACCAAGCAAGGTGCGGTAGACATCATGACACAGCTACGAGCTTTTATGCGGGAGAATGGTCCCTCTGAAGAGCATGACCCGCGGAAAGCCTTTGGTATTTCCCAAGTTCTGATGATTCTTGACATGCCTGTCATGATCACGGCGTTCTGGGACCACTCCCCACTATTTGAAGTCATCTGCGTGTATTTGTGAACGTTTGTGTACTACAACTGCACCGATGATGAAGACGACCATCTGGCTGGAACTGTTACTGAGTTCCTTAACGACGGCATACTTCAGGATGCGATAGCAGCTCATCACACTTCAAGTCTTCTGTCGCATTTCACTTGAACACTTGAATATTTCTAATAACGTAAATACAGCTCTCTTTATTTCTTTACATCCGTGTGCATTTTCTGTTTTACTTACTGGTATGCCAACATGTGTTGGTGTAAATCAGTGAACAGTTACATAGGAAAGCCATAACTTACGTTAGCTAAGCGACCATTACCGACTCCCGCATAAGTAGCATTTGCCTCTTCAGGCAATCAGGATAAGCGCGTAATTCTCTATGTGTATCATCGCTAGTGCGAAAAAAAAAAGAAAACATGCGGCTTACTTTCCGAGAGTTCACTGAACGTTTTCATATAGCCACTTCTTTCGTCGCTAATAACTTAAGCACGAGTTGCACTCACGAATACCGTTAGTGGTCAGACTTTGCACCAGCACAGGTGGGAAAAAGTGGCTAATATCAGAATAGAAATTATTCCGGCAGCAAGCCTCTTCTCACTGGAAATTATCGACACTAGATAAAGTCCTTCACACAGGACACCATGGGAGCCGTACGGGCCCGAAGTGATTTCCATGAAAAAAAATAAACAGTCGGTGTAAGTTTGTGAAGCTGAACAGCGAAAAATTCGGCAGATCCCACGTACCAGAGAATCAATACTATGCGAAGCATGCGGAAGGAAGGTGACCGCGTTGAAATTTTTTTGTCGAGCGACACGTCAAGAAATGACGCTAAATATGCGCACAGATGTACGCGCAGACATACGTTCAAGAGTTGATTTTTGTATAACCAGTTGTTGGCTCTTGCGCAACGATGCCAACTGGAACGTGCGTATTGGCAACACGTGAAGCTGATATGAAGCGCTGACGCTCGCGAGGATACTGGCTCTGGACACTGCTGTATAAATCGACTCCAGAGCATGACAACTAACCACAATAGACATTAACCTGACGTGACGGCTGTATCAAAGGAGTACATATTTATTGTTTATGAAATTGGATAGGCAGCACTGCAACCACTATTGACGTTTCACGAAGGTCAGCGTCATTTTAAAAGTAATTCGGAGACCTGGCGTAGCTCTGTGGTAAAATGCTGCAATGCCACGCAAAATGCTTAGGTACGATTCCTGCTGGTACCCTGACATTTATCTTTTGCATTCGTCAGGTTGACGCTACCGATGTCGGGTATTTCTTTGCGCTGATAGATATGATTGGTATGTAAGGTTTAACGTCAAAAATTACCTTATGATTATGAAAGAAGCCGTATAGGAAGGCTCCGGAAGTTTCGACAACATGGAGATTTTTAACTTGCACCCAAATATGAGCATACGGACCTACAGCATTTTCGCCTCCATCAAAAATGCAACCACCGCAGCCGGGAATCGATCCCGCGACCTGCGGGTCAGCACCCGAGTACCTTGGCCACAACACCACCGTGACGGGGATTTCTTACACTCGCGCGTTAAAATTTTCGGGCATTCGTTTTAGGTGCGAAGCTCCTCATTGCGGCACCCATTCGTTCCTTGTAGTCGTAGTAGTAGTGTGTAACCAGTCTTACATTTTGATCTCCAAGGCGGTGCCGGCGGGAGATGTCTTCTGTGCGTTGATGAACAATAAAAAATTCGCAGCATGTCCGTTAACTAAAAGCCGAATTCTCCTGTCTCTCATTACCCCTGAGCAGCCTTTGGCATGTACATTGAGCACTATCTGACAAGAAAGGGTTGCTACGTTATAGTCGCTGGGCGTAACCTCCTTGGTTTTAGAAAGGTTTTGCGAGGGTTGGGCTGCAGTGCCATGACTACAGTGAACTAGTATATATGATTAACTCTAGGTGGTTAAAAGGTGGGAAGTAGACACGAAGCGCAAGCCGTAAGAAAGTGTGCGTGTGCCTCCTCTCGTTCAGTTCTTAGAATGTCCGCTGGATGGCGGTGGTTCTATATGAGGAATATATGATAAAAAGATGCGAGATGGTGGTACTTGGAGTGTTGAATAGGTGGATGAACTGACACACAGACAGATACATGGATGGACGCACGAATGGCTGCGCGGACGGATGGACGCATGGACGGACGCAGGAGCTGATGCATGGACGAAAGCAGGGACGGACGCACAGATGAACGTGCGGATGCACGAACAGACGCACGCACGGATGGGTGGATGGACGCACGGGCAGCCACACAGACGCACGCATGGATGGACGGAAGCAAGAACGAATGGACGGACGGATGCTTCACCCCACTATCCATCATTCACTCCGTGGATATGCTGCCATTTTTTTTAGCATCGCGTTGCACATAAACACTACTGTCCTTGAAATTACTTATGGGTGCTTTCACTGGGATAAGAACACTCAAAAAAAAAAATATCAACGTGTTGTCATCTGGTCTCTGATATGCGCAATATTTGCATTTTATTTGACAATCGCACAAGTATGAACGCTGAAACGTGAGCAATATTGGTGGGCACTGCGGATGGGGTTAACCATTTGAAGTATTGTTTGATGCCGTTTGAGGTATCGTTAGCGCAGACAAACAGAAAACGTGCAGACAGATGGAAAGACAGACACACCAAAATTTCGGCGTCGAAGGTTCCCAAGAAAGACTATCACCTTTAATATATTACATAAAAATATTGTAGTGGGAGGACTCAGCATATCACGTGTAATGCGTTACAGAAGTGGACTATTGCGCCGGGTGTGGAAACACGCAAAATACGCAATGATATTCTGCTTAAAACGCCCACCATTTACGAAGCACTGAGACATATACATTCATGATTATCATAAAAGCGTCTACAGAGTGTGCAGCTCCGCAGGTTTGAGTGTTCGCTTGCGGATGTCTATTGGGATCCCTTCGCGAAAGGGGAGCTACGGCGTAATGAGCAACGCGCAGCTGCTCTTGCAGTAAGCTTTTTAGGATAGTTTGAAACCTTCAATGATACGAACAAATATCTTCGTTTTATCGCGCCCTGTTTTATGAATGCACCGAGAACCAAAGCCTGGCTAGCTGTTGAGAGGGCGATGCGTATTGGGCCCGAATATGGTATCACGTTCTACTCTTGCAGGTAAAGCTCAAGCATCTTCAAAGTTAATGTTTCAAGCTTTTATTCACAGTTCGGATAACGTTATTTATGCTCAAAGACAAACGTTTCCTGTGAAATTTATCACATTGATTGGAGGAAAGTAGAAAGCTCATGTGCATTGTTAAAGGGAGACATGGTCTCCATCCTGCTATCAGTGTTGAAGAGAACAGGAATATGACGCCATATATTCACAAGACATCACATGAGGTTCGAGGGGGGAGAAATGGTTGATGCAAAAGAGGGTGAAGAGTGGGGTAAGTGATGCAGTAACTGTCTGCAGGCGAGGACACCACAACCATGACCCTGAAGGGAGGAGGGGGAAAAGGTCAGGAGAAGTTTTAAAAGCGAGTGAGAGGCATTGTAATTGAGAAGGCAGGATATTATAACAGAGGACTGGCAGCACGCATGCACGCACACACACACACACACACACACACACACACACACACACACACACACACACACACACACACACACACACACACACACACATGAAGAATTTCCTCGCCGTCAATTCCAGGTTAAGTCGACGTGGTCTAGAGGTGGTCGGATGACAAAGCTTAGGGGAGAGATATGCAGTAATAAAGCTGCACCTTAGAACTTTTGGCGTTATCAGCTCTGTCGTGTACAGAAGGGCGGAAGGTTCTGAAGCGAGAAGTGAAATTTGGGGTCAAAGCGGGCAAATGATTTTTGAAATGTATTGTACCAAACTCCTGTTTCATGTGATCATGTGTACATCGCCCAAACCCTCAGTTGTATCAAGGCACGCCACGAAGAAGACAAAAACTCAGTGAATGACACTCAATCATCCCACCCATGCCTCCCATTGTCAGACACGTAAGAGCAAGTCTCTGTTTGAAAGCACACTAAAGTGGCTTTTTCACCTTCATCAAATCACTTAAGAAATTTCGGAGGCATATCAAATCACAGCAAAATGAAATGATATCTGTCAGCCAACCGTCTTTATCAGTGAATAACAAATATATAAGTAAGACTGAACACGTGCCGGGGATATATGCCTTGTAACACTTTGTAACATGCGCGATACCATGATTGCATGTATGACGGTTCTCTTTCATCTAAGAAAAATTCAGTTGTGAGTGAGCACGTGTGGTGTCTGTTTACTTGCTTCGTCCTTCGCTATATATTTGCATTAATAGTTTTCAAAATGCGATATAAACTAGCCCACTTAGCTACGAAACATATTATTATTTTTATTACTGACCATTAAGTACAATACGAATAAAGTTGAAGGAAGTTTCTTCTGCTGCTTATTCACACCACTGGGCCTTTATCAGCTGCTAAGACCCCATGAGATCTTGCTCTTTGGAACAGCAATGTTGCAGACTACCTGGTACCTAATAATGAATAACGTTAAATATAAAAATTAGAGATCCCAATTTAAAACAACATCTAGGAAATGATTCTTTTTATTTTTTATTATCAACAGAACTATAGGATAAACATTGTCAGCTGATGTTTGTTCTGCACGAAAAGTTTCGTAAGCTGTGGGTTGTATATAAACTGCACCTCAAGTCTTTCGTCCATGCAGCTACACAAAAGCCTCTCCGTTGCGAAGTGCCTTCGTTTTGTGCAGGACCTTGTTTGCTTTTAGAGTACTCCGTTGAGATAAGGGCTCAATCATCTAGAGTCTCCCGCCCTCCTTCTTCCGCGAGGATCGATTCAACACGAGGATTCGATCCACCTGCTGTTGGCACTAAGTGCACAGACACTTCTCTGTAACATTTTCTTCGATGGGTTTGCCCCAAAAGACGTTACCACAAGAGGAATGAACAAGGACACGGTGCAAGCTCTAGTGTTATCATTCTTTTTGCACAATGTTCATCCAAGTTGAGTTACCAACTCGCCCAGCAGTCCGTCCTTTTCAAACCCTAATAATCACATCTGAATTTTTACTTCGCAAAACCGCCACTTGATTATGAGAGATGATGCAGTGCAGGGCTCATGAAAGTTAAACCGTCTGGTGTTAAGCGTGAGCCGACAACGCACGGTATATGGGTCTCTACCGTTTTGCCCCTTACAAAATGCGACCACCGCGGCTGGGATCAGCAGCCGAGCACCTTAACGACAGCTCCATCTTGGCGGACCCTTCACATATCTTCACCGTTTTTCTTTACCACACCTGGAGGCATTTCCCGAAAGGGTGCAGTGCCCACTTGCTCTGGCAAAACGTTGTGTTGTGTGTACAGTTCGCTAACAACATACTGCAAGTAGTACCAGCAACGTATACTGCCTATTACCATAAATGCGAGCAAAAATATATCTGAATGTCTACAGTAAAAAAATGAAGAATAAATAAATCTCAGTCACCCGACATCTAGAAGCCACGTCGGCAACACTACTGTGATTAGCGTTACGAGTGGGTCGTCCGATGCTCCAACCCATTACAAAAGCTTGTTCTTGTTCACCTACAAGCGGTGGGGCATACCCACTTCAGGCATAATTCTACCTCGTCATCAGCCACTTCATGAACAATTGGCACAAAATTCCTTACAAGTGTTTAGCGGATACCACATTTCTTAGAAGAATAACGAAAAAATAGCGTAGCGAATGCCGGCCTACTACCAATAAAATTTTAATATTATGCCGTTGTGGGTATCAAGCAAGTGTGCTTGCAGTAGTTACTCAATGAGTGTTTAGAAAAGGCTCTGACAGGCCGTTCTTCTAACTTTCACTGTGACAGGGCTGCGCCTTTCGCGCATCCTGGCATTTCTTGGAGAAGTTTAAGAAATTTTGCACATACCTATATATAAAGCTAATTGTTACTGGCGAGAATAATTGCGCAAACTCTTTCTACTGCATAACGTTATGATATATTGCCTACAGGAGCGCCACTGGTGTAATTATTCATAGCGTTTGCATCTATATACCACGCGGCAGTTGTACAAGCCTTCACACATAGAAAATGGTTGCTTGTTTGAAGCAGTGTGACAAAATGACGCGAAACCTACCGGGAGGAATGACATGAACAAACGCAGTGCTTTTTCAGGAGCGAAGCTCTTCATAGTCTATCCTTTTCCCTCGTCAGGTATAACCAGCCGTATCTCCCAAACAGTATATTAGATGGCGCTGTCTCATAGAAGTACTCACAAATTATGGTCGAATCAGGGTATTCTAGATGGCACCGTACCGCTACTCTCCGATTGGCTGCTGCGCGGGCTGTGCTTGGGTGTGCGGAGAACGAGTGCCTTTTTTTAGGGTTCGTCACCGTACGTGTCAAATCACTAGTGGGGCACAGACGAAGTAGAGTGGTGAGCGCGAAGGTGCTCATCGCCACCTGGGTGCGCGGAAAACGCAGGCGGCTCGTGCTCATCGGCGCCTTCATGCTCATCGTGGCCTGGGTGCTCATCGCCACCAGGGTGCGCGGATCTGAGTGTTTGATTGATTGATTGATTGATTTGTGGGGTTTAACGTCCCAAAACCACTATATCATTATGAGAGACGCCGTAGTGGAGGGCTCCGGAAATTTAGACCACCTGGGGTTCTTTAACGTGCACCCAAATCTGAGTACACCTGAGTGTTGTCATGGAGAAGCGAAATTAAGGCGAATACGTAGGTGAAGATGAAATCAGCTCGAACAAAACAGGGTGAATTTGAGATCGTTGGGATAGGCAGTTGGTCCATCAGTTCATATAACATACACTAATGGTGATGATCGAGATGATAAAAGGTGGTTAGAAGCGCATACAGTGTCACGTAATTTTTAAACCAAACCGCTCTTTCTAAAGCACAAAGGGCTTAGCCACTGAATTGTACCACTACTTACACACGGTTAAGAAATGCATAACGAAAAATTCAGAAGTTGAATACCACACACCCTACACTTGAATAAAAAGTGACAGGTGTGATGCTAGGAGATAAAGAAGCATTGCGGATAGCAAAACAAACGGCCATGGCTCATAATCTCGTTGCCGATATGGCGATAAAAGTAACCCTGGCTGGGTCGAGTAATGCGTAGGACTGATAACCAATGCTTAGTCAAAGCAGCTAATGGCCTTACAACGGGATGAAAAAGTGAGCCGGGAGCAGTAAGAGGTTGGAAGGTGTCTATAAAGTAATCCAAAAGTATTATATGTAATCAGCACGTGCAAATCAATAAAAACTGGATATCAGTGACAGAGCCACTCGTTGGATATAGGACGAGAATAGGAGGTGAAGGATAATGAAAACAATTACACTTTTCATGAATACCTCAATGACGGTAATTCGCGGTAACACAATGAGCGTTACGTACATACAAAGGTCAGAGGTGCCCCTCAAAAGAAACCTCAAAGAATTATGGAAAAGCAGCAATACGGAAGCAACACTGGGCTCTGTATGATAAAGTCTATTGTGGTGTACGAGAGAGGTTTTACGGACGCGTGCTCACTGCAGCAACACTTATAATTAATGAAATACTCCCCAGAGCGCTACACGAACGCCTATTGCGACGGAACATTGTTAGATCGGGACAGTCGGACGAGCGCTGACGTAAATTTATGCCGCGAAAAAGCTCCTCGGTGTTAAAAAAAGAACGTCAGTCCACACAGAAAGCGTGAGGCAGCTGGTCGTACCAGCACAAACACCGTGAGTTGTATTTTCTTCGGGCACGTGTCGGGAAATTTTGAAAACAGACGTGGCCTGCTCCTTTTGTCAAAAGCACGCGATCCGTGCGAAAATGGCAGATGTTTAGGGATCACTCAGTGTGCACGCATCGTTGAATAGAGACTTGGAGGGACTCGGAAGCATTCTTTGTATGCGCAGTACGTGGCAAAAAGGTGTACTCTTTGTACGTATATGCCTCTTTAGTAATATTATTTTGTACCTTGGATTTTACGCGCCAAATCGTCATATAATCATGAGACACGCCGTAGTACTGGGCTCCGAGAATTTAGATGACCTGGTGCATTTTAACGCGCACTGGCATTGCACAATACATGGGCCTTTACCATTACGCCTCCATAGTAATACGGCCACTGCGGCCGGCATCGAAACGCGGCATTCGGGACATCAGTAGAGCACGGTAACCGCTACACAACCACTGCGGTATATGTTATGTTATGTTATGTATGTATGTATGTATGTATGTATGTATGTATGTATGTATGTATGTATGTATGTATGTATGTATGTATGTGTGTATGTATGTATGTATGTATGTATGTATGTATGTATGTATGTATGTATGTATGTATGTATGTATGTATGTATGGATGGATGTATGTAGGTATGTATGTATGTATGTATGTATGTATGTATGTATGTATGTATGCACTGAGAAGTGCTAGGCCGCTGCAACTTCACCCAATCTATATATCACAAACAGACAGATAGATAGAGATAGATAGATAGATAGATAGATAGATAGATAGATAGATAGATAGATAGATAGATAGATAGATAGATAGATAGATAGATAGATAGATAGATAGATAGATAGATAGATAGATAGATAGATAGATAGATAGAAAACGTGTCTAGTTATTCGCTGTCACCTTCGCTGGAAATCGCTAGCATATTGCTGAAAGTAATGCATACCATATTGATATCACGTCCCGTGTAGTTTTCTCTGCTACTATTACGAATTCTATGTGCTGATAGTCATCACTGGTAACGCGATTTAAGTGAATAGAGATGGACCGAAAGAAAATTGTGATTAAGTTGCTGTGTCGCAAACACTGATCATAGAGTACAAGTCCGCACTACATGACAGATGAATGCTCGGTAGGAAATAACTTGGATCTTTTACATTACACGGCCGACATCAAACTCGGTGTCTTGCTGCCAATTGATGGTTTAACCTTTTCTTCTAAGAAAAGGCATCCTCAATAGAGATTCCCGTAGGCCGCTGTTCGAGAAGGAAACATTAAAGTGCTGTTATGGTTCACCTTTCAAATAAATACAATAATAATTATTGCAAGTTCCTGGTCTCCAAATGATGGTAGACAAATTTGCAAGGTTAATTATAGAGAGCTCAACGCTGTGCGTTCACTTCCAGCCACAGCAAAAAGTAAAACTCAAAAGAACTGCCTTTTCGCATAGAAAGAAAAATAATGTAGAGTGAAGGTAATGCCACACGGTTCATTGCACCCTAAGCTGCTCGTATGAGGTTTCGTTTAGCTCACAAGCATTGCACACTTTGCGAGTGAAAGAGCTTCACCGGTTCCTTGCCGTTGCAAGCCGAGCCGTTCAACGAACGTCAGACGAACGGCGCCATTCAAGCAGCTTATTTACTCCGAAACACCTCATTTTTATTTCTCTTTTTATAATGCACACAAATGCGAGGAAAGGATGTGGCATTTTCAAAACTATATTGCCTTGCGAACATTAAGTTTTCTAGTTTGCCGAAGTATCGTTTGTTCTATAAATTCCTCATAGTATAAACATGTTACTGTTGCATAAAATAATAATGAGTCATCCAGTTATTCCATTCAGTAGCACACATTAGAAAAAGTGCGAAGGCTTCATAGCGCGTTCTTTGATTTCATTCTCCTACTTACCTTGCTCCCACTTTTCGTCCCTTGGTTGTGAATCGATCGCAGCGTTTTTTAGGTATTTAACAGTAGTTTCAAAATGCGGCAAAATACCGGATTGTTAAAATAGAAACTAGTGATCTACGTGAACTCGCAGCTGTTACCTTGTAAATTATGATTTTTGAAAAATATGAGTGCAATTTTTACAGACTTCTATACAATCATGGGGTGGTCTCACCGCTTTGGTGTGTGTTCCATACACCACAGAAAAGCAGGACTGTGGCATTGAAACACACAAAATAAAAAGGTAATACGCCAGGTGAAACCATATATTCTCAAATGATCGTGAGTGTCACGTTGAAGAACGTGTGGCCTGACCCTCATAAATGAATCAATAGATTTTTGAGGAATTTATCATAGCCCTGACAATTGATTACATTGAAAATCTGGCACAAAAGAACGAGGTCATTGTACTAGCGTATATAGCGACCAGAGTGCCACGTTTTCAAGTGTGTATGTACCTACAAGGCGGCTGCCTTGTCTGCGGTTACTTGAAATATCTGTAGCCTTGAAAGTCCGTCTAATGCTTGTTTTGGTAAATTTTTGATTTGCAGTATGATATTGAAAGACCGCAAAGTTATTTGAAATGTATTTTTGTAGGGAGTTCGACACGACGCACTCGGGGACTTCAGCTGTGGCGTACTGCCTCATTCACATCGTCTTTGAATTTTAGCATGATGCCAGCGCACGATAAACCACGCAATGAACGCATGCTTTGTTCTACTGAAACCTAAAATCAACAAAACATACGCAGTCGCAGCACAGAGATTCGGAAAAAAACAATCTAGAGTGCAATAGTGCTGCGCACATCAACTCAAGATGAAATACCAAAAGCTGGCGTCTACGTCACTGAAATGTTTTACATGGAACCACCAACCGATGGCAATGACGTTTTTTACCTTTTTTTAGGCACGTCCGCAGAGCCATAGAGCACAGTAACATCATTGAAAATGCTAGATGGTCATTACTCCTACGGTTAAGTGACTAGCCAATTACATCCCACTAATGGCAACAATTTAGGAAATTAAGTCGACGATTGTGAAGTATGCGTTATCAGATTCAAGAGAGTTAT
This sequence comes from Rhipicephalus microplus, assembly GCF_013339725.1. Taxonomy (NCBI): domain Eukaryota; kingdom Metazoa; phylum Arthropoda; class Arachnida; order Ixodida; family Ixodidae; genus Rhipicephalus; species Rhipicephalus microplus. The sequence continues at coordinate 32,741,373 of NC_051169.1, forward strand.
CTGCCGGCTTTACTTCGTATAAAACTTTAGTTTTCGTTATACGTTGGCTACTTCCCCCTTGAGGCGGAGGTGTGATTTTTTATTGTTTTGATAAGAAAATTATTATGCGACAATTCTTGGCATTGGCCTCCTTCTACTTTTTTTCCCCCGCTTGTCGTTTTGGATCTTGACAATGATCCTAACTACGTTGTCTTTGAACGCTTTCATTGTAAAGACGTCTCAAGCAATGCAACATATTTATGTGTTGACTCGCTATTTACAGCAAAGCTCCATTTGAAGTATGTACAGTCACTAGTAAAAACAAAATATAAACATCTAAAAACTAAATTAGGCTCCAAACAGTCGCACACAAAAAGAAAATTCACTCAAACTGTGCAATGAAGAAGAATACGTTTACAAATAAATAAGCGTTGTATTTAATTTGGTGCCACCAACTTTAAATAAACCACATTCCAATATTTATTTCTGTTCACCTCATACTTCCACAATGCATGATATAAAATGTGTGATGCATAAAGATGAAGAGGCCTATGACGCAGATATTCAGTCAGTCAAGAACTTTATTAAAAGGTCCTGCGGTGTTTAAGCCTCTACGGTTTCCACGAGGGACATCCTAGGAGTTGCCATTGTAGGTGACGCCCGAGTCACGACGGGAACATGGTGGTGTTCCGCCGATTCCTGGGCCCTCTGCAGAATGCCATTAGTTGATGTTCGAGCTTGGGGCTCTAGAGTGCCACACAGTTAGTTATAACAAAAACCTTGAAACGCATCCTGTATCAGCCGACACTAGTCGCTGGCAGGTTCATCTGTACTTTCCTTATTCCTGAGTGTACTTGCGAGTGTATCTTCGCGAACAGTGCAGAAAAGGACAGAGAACTAGAATACCAAACAGCTCTGGCACTGACATCGAACTGCTATTAAATGTATACATGAGAAAAATAAAAAAAGACTAGTGGCTATAGTGCTAGGCTGCTGAGCCGTACGTTGGATGATCGAATTCTGACTGTGGCAGCTGCATTTTGATGCAGGCTAAATGCAAAAGGGCCATGTACTTAGATCTAGATGCGCAATGGTCAAAAGTTCCGGATACCTCCATTACCGGTTTTTCCCAAATCACGTTGTGGATTCGGAGTCTAAAGCTCTGACAAATACTAATAAATAGGAAAACGAAGACTAGACATCACACGTGTGATGACACCACATGCACTTGTACGTAATGCCAGGTTCATTACCTTGAGGAACAACCAAAAAGAAAATATCAAGATCAAGGAAACAGGATGTCGACGCAGTGCACGTAATTATGGCTAGCACACTCGCCCGGTACCACACCTTATTTCGTTTCCCTGGTGCGGCCTTTGGGACAGGGCATGCCAGACCGAATGAAATGATCGGTAGTCGTTACATCAGTTCGTTCTCGAAGATTTTCGGCATGTATGCTAGGAAGGCTCCAGAGGGAGACTTCCGGGCCTCGACAAGTCGAGCAAAGGAGCCGACATGGCGTAAAAGCAAAGCCATTTCTGCTGAAGGAGAGATTTCCGGTTAATGAGGATCGACCTCAGTGGGAACGGCGAAATAAGAGCTCACAAATGACGAGAAAGGAGCATCGCAGCGTACAGAGAATTACTTTGAGGATCGTGATTACTTGCGGGAAGTTAGCGTATGCTGATGCTGACCCGTCCATAGTAAGAATATGATTGCTATCTGCAACACCAAGGCTCTAAATCATTTTCCTAAGGTACTTGATTCTTTATTACACTAAGCATGGACGGGGTGCTTTCGTAACGGGGTGGGGTCCTTTCATGGACGGGATGCTTTCTTGACCTTAATTTTCTAAACAAAGGATTCGACTTTATCTGCCATATCTAGTTGCTTTTATAATAAAAGACCCGAACTCTCTTTGTGCTGTTGCATGGAACCCTCTACCCTACATATAGGTGCATACAAACAATTTTCGGAGCTTTTTGATACTGGCCATTAGTGCCCGGCCGCGGTGGACCTATGGCTAAGGTACTCGGCTACTGACCTGAAGGTCGCGGGATCGAATCCCGGCTGCGGCGGCTGCATTTCCTGTGGAGAGGGAAATGTTGTAGGCCCGTGTGCTCAGATTTCAGGGCACGTTTAAGAACCCCAGGTGGTCGAAATTTTTGGAGCCCTCTATTACGGCGTCTCTCAAAATCATATGGTGGTTTGGGGAAGTTAAATCCCACATATCAATCATTCCATCAATCATGGCCATTAGTCTGTCTTTTTTCCGCAAAAACTTGGGATGGTTTGTCAGGTATGCATATGTATCACTGAAAGCAGATATGTGCCAAGCAGCTACAGGCATAGCCATGAATGCTTAGTGATAGCCTATCGATAAACAATAAATATATTAGCGGCTACTGATGCATAATCAATGAATTACAATACTTTTAATAAAGCTAATGTATAAAGAAAACTATCAGCGCAACGCATAACGCGCCGCACAGTTACAGCGAAAGGCCTCGCCGTGGTGTTCTAGTGGCTAAGATACCCGGCTGCTGACCTGCAGGTCGCGGGATTGAAACCCGGCTGCGACGGCTGCATTTCCGATAGAGGCGGAAATATTGAAGGCCCGTGTGCTTAGATTTGGGCGCACGTTAAAGAACCCCCCCCCCCCCCCCATAGTAGAAATATCAGCCGTCATGCAGACACTGCAGAATCAGGGCGTAGATGAAGTATATATAAACATTCTGGAAGAAATCTACAGGGGATCAACTGCTACCATAGTGCTTCATAAAGAAAGCAACAGAATACCAATCAAGAAGGGTGTAAGGCAGGGGGACACAATCTCCCCAATGTTATTTACCGCGTGCTTACAGGAGGTTTTCAGAAGCCTAGCATGGGAACAGTTAGGGATAAGAGTTAATGGAGAATACCTTAGTAACTTGCGCTTCGCCGATGACATTGCATTGCTGAGTAACTCAGGGGACGAATTGCAACTCATGATTACGGAGTTAGACAAAGAGAGCAGAAAGGTGGGTCTTAAAATTAATATGCAGAAAACGAAAGTAATGTACAACAACCTCGGAAAGGAGCAGCGCTTCGAGATAGGTAATAGTGCACTTGAAGTTGTAAAAGACTATGCCTACTTAGGGCAGGTAATAACCGCAGAGCCTAACCACGAGATTGAAGTAACTAGAAGATTAAGAATGGGGTGGAGCACATTCGGCAAGCACTCTCAAATAATGACAGGTAGATTGCCACTGTCCCTCAAGAGGAAAGTATATAACAGCTGTATCTTGCCGGTACTTAGCTACGGAGCAGAAACCTGGAGACTCACAAAGAGGGTTCAGCTTAAATTGAGGACGACGCAGCGAGCAATGGAAAGAAAAATGGTAAGTGTAACCTTAAGAGACAAGAAGAGAGCAGAGTGGATTAGGGGACAAACGGGGGTTAAGAATATCATAGTTGAGATAAAGAAGAGAAAATGGACATGGGCCGGGCACGTAGCACGTAGACAGGATAACCGCTGGTCATTAAGGGTAACTAACTGGATTCCCAGAGAAAGAGAAGGGAAGCGGGTTAGGGGGAGACAGAAGATTAGGTGGGCAGACAAGATTAAGAAGTTTGCGGGTATAAATTGGCAGCAGCAAGCACAGGACCGGATTAACTGGCGGAACATGGGAGAGGCCTTTGTCCTGCAGTGGACGTAGTCAGGCTGATGATGATGATGATGAAAGAACCCCAGGTGGTCGAAATTTCCGGAGCCCTCCACTACGGCGTCTCCCACAATCCTACGGTGGTTTTGTGACGTTAACCCCACAAATCGATCAAATCAGTTACAGCGAAAGCTAGAAGAGCGGTCTTTGAAGAGCCTTCTTTAAACCCTCTTGAGGTAACTACTACAAGCACACTTGCAGGATACCCGCTACGTTATAAATAAATGTTTGTTTGGTAGGGCGGTATTCAGTATGCCATTCTTCGGAAAAGCATGTATCCGCTTCAAACTTGCTAGGACTTTTCTGCAATTTTTTTCGCTATGGCTGACGAGGACGAAGAATTATGCCTGAGGCTTATGTAATGGGAGGAGCGTTCCAAAAATTCGATGAATCGCTCGTTACGCAGTTCACACTGTGTGACGCCTGGTTGTTCCTTTGCGGTCTGAAAACGCTTTATTACTCATATTAACGCGATTCCTCTCCCGGCATGAAACCTGCATGGGTCAATTTTGGAGCGCACTTTTATGCACCTACGCAGCACAGTGGTAGAATACCGAGCGTGCATGCAGGAGACCCGGGTTCATGTCCCATTGTGTGCTTGACGTTTTTATTTCATTTACAGAGTTTTTTTTTTTTGATCCGCATGATAGTGCATGGTTACGGACACTGGTTGCAGCGCCGGCGGACAACTGCAGTTCCAGGAACGACCCTTTTGATATCATAACAGCTTTCTCTGTAAAATGCTCTATCGATGTTTTCTAATACGCAATGAATTGCTAATAATAAGAAATGAATAAGTAATAAATTTCTGAAAATTCTTGGCCGTGCTCGCCCTGGCCGCGCATAGTGAAGAATAGAAAGGGTATTGTCAACGAGGAGGAGGGAAAGGACCAGTTGGGATTGTGAAGCATAGCACAGTCATGAGTGGTATAGCGTAACGACTGGTGTGAAAGAAAAATCAGGGTGCAGAGGACGACAACACCACCAGCTTTACTGTTTTCTTCGCAGCACTTAAGTGCGTCACTGCTCGAATTTTCTTTTAAGGTTACTTCTCTACCACATCCCTGGCAAGTGAAAAATATGCTTTAGACGTATTGTGTCACTTCAAGTGTTCAATGAATCAGCTCAATTCGCCGTGTGAGTACTATAGTTTTTTATTACTTCCCGACACACAGAACAACCTCGCAAGATGGCTATTTAATAGAAGCATTAAGTTGAGCGGCCAGTTTTTCGAATTGTGCCTAGAACTAACGCAAAAGGTGAATAGGTGGGTTAGTTAATAATTTTCATTCAGGCGTGTGGCACCAGGGATGACTGAAGATAAAATGCCAAAGAACGAAACACGTCAAACAAATAGCGCTCATGTTTTGCATTGTTCTTCGAGTTTGCTCCCGCGCTGTCAATTCTTTGAACGCTTAGGACTACCGCAATCTACCAGTGAAACCTCCCTATTTTAGGACGTCGCTCAAACCAGCGAAGACTAATAACTAATTCATCCCTTTTTATATCATAATTTCCGGTTGTACTTTGTTTCTAGAAGAAGATTTATGTCCTCCAAGTCTTGATTCACCTAGCGCTTCGTTACGCTGTTCGTTCTAATACTACCATGCGGAACATGTTCAACGCGAGATATGAAGATTTAGGTGCACTTTCCTGCACGACGCCTACGTATATCTATCTTGATTTTTGCACTGTGCGCACTCATAATTATTTAGGATAGATGTCTAGTCAAACTCGAAAAGTGGCCATTGTCTTCAATACCAGTGACACAAAAACTGTCACTCTGTGACGTCAGATATACCAATCATTTGTGTTTTCATAGTGAATTTATCATGTGACATCGTCGCCTGTTTACGGGTGGTTGATGCCAAATGCAGTACCCCAACCATTTTAGGTGCAGAAAGGTTTTCTTAGAGGGGGTAAGTGTTAGGAGGGGGGGGAATCAATACTTAGAAGAAAAAAAAAGAATCTGGCTTTTGCACTCGAGTCATCTAAGACAAATTCGTAAATCATCGTATTACTTTTTTTGTAAAAGGAAAAAAAACAATATTGGCCTATTATGGCAAAGTAGAACTTGCTATGCAAACGAACAGATAAAGGCATAAATATGTACGTTACCAATATGCATGCAGATAGAAATTATACTAGTGATTTAATAGAGCCACTATGTGCCTATTATTTTGGAGGGGAAAAAAGCAATAGACTGCTCTGTTTCTAAGCAGTGCCAAGCTTATAGGTTATCGTGAATTCTTTATTTGTTTGTCTTTTGTGAACTAGAACGTAACTTTTGATGCATATATGCCCCTCTTTATTTGACAGATCGCTGCTAAGCTAACGAAATCATACATGCAAAAAAGTTAGGGCAAGAATACGTGACCTTAAATATCAGGTTAGGAGAAAACAACGCGCTGTGTCGCTGAAGTGACAGCGCCGTCAGTGCTGTCATGACGATGTGCCCTTAACATTGGTTGCTTATTATTGTTTTATGAATGTGCATGTACAGTCACGCTATGCAATAGGATGAAAAGGTGTGCTGATTGGTAATTCATGATGGTTCAGCGAACTGGGAGCGCGGGAGTAAACACAGACACAAAGCAAGGAGGAGGCACACAGCGCACACGCACCACGTGCTGTGTGACTCCTCTTTGCTTCGTGTCAGGGTTTACCCCCTCTCTCCCAGTTCGCTGAACCTTCACGCTACGCACACTACGCCGTAATTATTTCTTACGCGAATCATTGAATGGCGTATGGCCATCGGCTGTGTCCGATGTCCATACGCCAACGTACGCAGCCGCTCCCTTTGTTCATGTTTTCGCAGCTGATGATGATGAAATAGATGATCATACATGAATGCCTTTTGATGGAAGGGCCTTGAAAACGCCCTCTAATTGCACAATTCACATGTTTTGATGTCTGGCGCGATTCAACGTCTCAGCCGCAAAAATGTACAAGTGTTAAGGAAACTTCTTCCCCGGCATGACATTCACATGGTTTTTCCGTTTTTCTTTTTTCGAAAGAGATTCTAGCGTGGCCTTGCGGTAAAACACCTTGTGACATAGACATCCTTGTTTTGACTCACACTTCAACCGAATGTTTTCATTATTTATTTTGTTCGCATGGTTCTTTTTTCTTTTTTGACCCTGGCTTGATGATGATCTTTCGCTCGCAACTCCCGAGGTCTACGGCAGCATTTTGCAAAACAGGTCCTTTAACGCTGTTTTTATTGTATAACAGGTCGTTGTTTTAAAATATCTCATTCACAGTAGCCTCGGGCAAATTTCTCATAATATAATTCAAAGAAAAAAATGTTGTGATCACATGAAATGGCCTAAAAACATTATTAAAATATATTTGCGTCAATGGTTTCTAGGGCGCTAACGCTTATATAATATAGTAGTGGCATATCACTCATTTTTTGCCCATTTTGTATGGTGAAAAAGGTCATCGCCGATCATGTTCATTTTTCGTAGAAATAACACTGAACGTAGTATACGTGATCAGAGAAAACGTCTGTCGAAGGTTTATAATAAATACAAAAAAGCAGTGCTGTGATGAAAAAAAAAATGGCAGCATATCCACGGAGTGAATGATGGAGAATGGGGCGAAGCATCCGTCTGTCCATTCGTTCTTGCTTCCGTCCATCCATGCGTGCGTCTGTGTGGCCGCACGTGCGTGCATCCACCCGTCCGTGCGTGCGTCTGTTCGTGCGTCCACACGTCCATCTGTGCGTTCGTCTCTGGGTTCCTCCATGCATCCCCTCCTGCGTCCGCCCATGCGTCGATCCGTCCGTGCAGCCATCCGTGCGTCCGTCTGTGCATCTGTCTGTGTGTCCATTCGTCCACCTATTGAACACTTCAAGTACTACCATCTCGCACCTTTCATCATATATTTCTCAGATAGAAGCACCATCATCCAGCGGACATTCCAAGGACTGAACGAGAGGAGGCACACGCACACTTTCTTGCGGCTTGTGCTTCGTGTCTACTTCCCACCTAAAACCATCTCGAGTTCATGGTATATACTAGTTCCCTGTAATCATGGCACTTCGGCCCAACGCTCGCTAAACCTTTCTAAAACCAGGGGGGTTACGCCCAGCGAGTATAACGTAGCAACCCTTTCTTGTCAGATAGTGCTCAATGTACATGCCAATGGCTGCTAAGGGGGAATGAGAGACAGGAGAATTCGGCTTTTAGTTAACGCGACGCTGCGATTTTTTATTCAATAATTTTGCTAATTTGTTGCGTGTGCGCTCAAGACGTGGCGCACGATATATTGTGAAGTCCCGAAGCACGATTGTCATTACAAGATTCTCGCTTCTGTCGAATGAGAAAAATTCACGACATACCTAATTGTATACATTAAAAGTGAATTTTTGATCATTTAAGTGCGGAATCATTTAAAGGTTGCTAATCATGGCAGAAAAAATATTTTTTTTTATTTTCTTCAGCAGCTACATAATCCAGGCATTAAAGGATTAAATGGAGTTTGTTACACGAAAATTCTATGTCGAGATCCACCAAGATATCAGTGACGTACCTTAGCCACGGAAATGACGCCTAGAAATAAAATCAGATAATGAAGAAAAATGTCCTTAATGGAAGTCTAACCTCTCGGTAAATCATAGCGGCTGCCAGGCATGCTACCCACTGCTCCACGGTCCCATTTTTTGTAGGACTTAAAAACACGTTTTTTATATCAAGCACCACCCTCCCACAGTACTCTTGTAAAGTGCTATAATGTGTCATGACCACAAAGCAACAATTTGTACCTTTAAAGGGTCGTTTCTACGCGTCCATGCTATTCGACGCATTTCGAATAGGATAAGTGCAATTTTATGAACGCCTCAACACACTGCCAGGTGGTGACCTTACTCAAACTGTCGGCCTGGCTCACAGCATCGATCCATGTAATAAAATTGTCGATTATTTCCTTCGAAGAGTACCCTGACGGAATGCGAAGCAGCAGCATTTTGCACAGCATTTATCTATTCGAAACAGGCGTCAACGTGGTGCTAGAAGAACGGTTTCAAGTGAAACTCGGTGTAGCATTTACTCTAGCAAACGTTTGTTTGAAGCGCAAAGACAGGATGGCAGGTTGGGTTTCATTTATTTTCATCTCAAATAAAGGAGCCGAAAAAGTTTTTCCACTCGACTTGCGGTCGAGCGTTGCGGGCGGTTGAGATAATCAAGCGAGAGAAAAGTGTGTTTAGAGAGGGCAGATGAATCGGCAGCTGCAGGCGCTTCAACGAGCGTGCCGCGGGTGAAAAATAAAGTGACGTCAGTGCCCATCTGCGAGAAAAACCAGTAACGGGAGCTCGACGTCAATGCGTAGCGGCGGCATGACCTACTTGGCACCGCTCCAACACCTGCGGCGAGGAAAATGCTAGCGGCGAGTTTCTACGGATGCACACATGTACGTGGTTACATACGTGAGTAAAAGAGCTGCTTTGCATGTAAAACATTTCTAAAACGCATAGAGCAACGCATCTGCTTCACCTGGTTGTAACTCCGCATACCCCTTTACGCTAACCACGCGAAAAAAATTGTGACTGGCCAACAGCGAAGACACAACTTTTGTTGCCTTTCGCTCTAATCGAGCAGTGGCCTTCAATAACTCTAACATGCCGTGAGCACAGGCACCATTAGCCTAAGTTTGGGGCACAATCACTCACGTTCTTTTGGCTGCCACATGGCTTTCTCTGATGCTGCTGTTACCGTTGGCTACTACAGCTACCATGGGCATCCACGACCAAAAATACATATTTGGTCATTATTCAATCATTCATAGACGTTAGTCTTCATATGCAGATCTGTACTCAGTGTCAACGTGGATGCATCTACAGAAAAAAAAACGGGGATTTATATGTCAAACACCAACAAATATAGAATAAGCTTTTGTATATCGATGTAACGCATCAGGAGACGTTCTACTTTCGTGCTATGCGTATTCTATGAAGAAGAGATCAACGACGTTTTTTTATGGGTGAAGCTGCTTACGCTGTGATTCATACGTCATGTATCGTCGTGCCCACCTCTCGTTTAGTCCTTTGAATGTCCGCTGGATGGTGGTACTTGTATGTGATTTCATAATGGTGAAAAGATGCCAGATGCTGATACTTGGAGTCTTCACTAGAAGGACGGACGGACGTACAGACAGACAGACAAGACAGACAGACAGACATACAGACAGACAGACAGACAGACAGACAGACAGACAGACAGACAGACAGACAGACAGACAGACGGACTGACGACCGCACAGAAGGACGGACGCAAGGATGCTTCACCCTACTCATCATCATTCGCTCCGTGGATATGCTGTGATTGTTTTCTTTGTACTATCAATGCCAGTCTCAGAAACCACGTCCAAAGAAGCGTTAACATGGTTAGATCTGCTCCACCAGGTGCCGCGAAATTTTCAGCTGCTTGCAAGAATGCCGTCAGCTTTTACAGGGAACCCATTCAATTATTTCTCACTATTTTTCCATAGCGTTTATTGGCCTTTGCCTTACGTAAACGTGATACAATAGTCGCACATTTCCATATCTCTCCTAATTCCAACCGGAACTATCAACTTTCTGGTGGCTTTACTAATTAAAAGATTTTTACTTGATATTCAGAAAACCAGAAAGAAGTGCTTGATTGGATGTGCTTGAAATAGACACAAGCGTGTCGCGCGTTGCTCGAGCCACTACACGCAGGAAGCCTATTAGTGAAATAAGCCTTTCCGTCCGCTCCGACGAGTGATACTCTCACCACAACTCTGACTTACTTCTCCCTAAATGCATCCTTGTTCTTGACACCCTTATATATATAGCGGGCCGCTCTTAATGGGCTCACTAGATTTCACTCTCCTAGACAGTTTTTCAGTCATGCGAAAGCCACCTAGAATGGAAACGTTCATTTCCTTCAGTGGCCATCCCACCGGCTCGGCTCACTCTTCCATTTTTTACCGCGCGAACGAAGTCAAAGCAGCCACATCACTCGGTATTTTGATGTGGCGAAACATTCTTTTCTCATTCCCGTCCTCGTGCCATCATTCCCTCGGTTTGCCTTGGTAACGACAGTGTCATCGAATCCCGACTAATTCTCAGCCATCGTTTGTCAAAAGACGCCTTGCTCTCTCCCATCATCTTCGTGGGTACGAAAGTCACTGCGACTTCCCGGTAAGGTGCAGTAGCAATGCCTTCCTTGATGTGCTCACTTTGCGCATTGAGTTCTACATGGTCAGAATGAAGTACGGCGGCCGAAATAAGGCCAAATCATAGTTCAATTACTCACGACAAGAAATCAAACAGCAGCCACAACAGAAGTACTTTAATCTAGTCATTAATTTTCACTTCAACATATTTACTTATGGCATAGAAGTGCATTTTTGTGCACTCTGTAGCACTATCTCGCCTTGCTTTCGTTATTATTTCTGAAGCTTAAGCCTGCATCTGTAGCCATCTGTGTGCATTGTTAGTTGAGGCCACTATCGTAATGAGACATCTATCTATCTATCTATCTATCTATCTATCTATCTATCTATCTATCTATCTATCTATCTATCTATCTATCTATCTATCTATCTATCTATCTATCTATCTATCTATCTATCTATCTATCTATCTATCTATCTATCTATCTATCTATCTATCTATCTATCTATCTATCTATCTATCTATCTTATCTATCTATCTATCTATCTATCTATCTATCTATCTATCTATCTATCTATCTATCTATCTATCTATCTATCTATCTATGCTTGCTGTAAGCATCCCTCTAAATATTCGCTGTTGCCATCGCCGCATGGTGGAGATGGAAAGGTGCGTCGCAAGTCACTCGGCAGAAGGGAGGAGCTCTGTTGTGGGTAAATAACGCTGCGAGCTCGCTAGGGGCGCACGTACAAAGTTGTTGAATGTCCGTAATTTTCTGAGACGAACATCAAGGCAACGGCCAACTGCATTACTAAAAAACATAAAATAACGTTTGCTGAGTAACGTGTAAATGTACCTGCAGTAGCTTTTGAAGAGTCCAGTGAACGTGCAGTTGTCTTTTAATTACAAATTTTTTTTACGTTCTTCTTGAGATAACGCAAACAAAACTGTATTTCACTTAAATCTTTTAATCCATGGGTGGTTCCGAACATGCCAAGAAGGCATTTTCTGAAACGGAAATATGAATTGACAGAGCTAAGAAAAGAATCGCATCAAATTCGAGGAAAGTTTTATTGCAGATCAAGTCACCGATACTCGTCTCTGTAGGTTGTTTTATCAGAAACAACTGTGTTTTTATTTATGATTAACGTGCACGGTTTTCCTCCTCAATTCAAAAGAATCCGTGTGTGCCACTCTTTCGCTCTGGCCGTGCAGGTGGTGACTACCTACCACTACTACGACGACTAATACTACTACTACATGCATCACGGACGCACGACCCACGGCTTAAGAAGCTTCGCCCCCAAAAGACCAAGAACACAACTATATTTGAACCCACGTCTCCACCGTACCAGCCCAATTTTCTACCACAAAGCCACGGTGCTGCTTAGAAACCGTGTGCAAAGTGGCCTTAGGTTAGCTTGGTGTCGGGAAAGGAAACTCGGTAATATGAGTAATAATAAATTTTATAACAGCAAATGAACAACCAGGCGTGTAAAAATGCGAATTGCGTAACGAGAGTCGTGTAATGCTCCAAATCATTACACAAGCTTGTTCTTGATCCTCTAATAATTGTTGCACGTATCAACTTTTGGCATAATTATTCATCGTCATCAGCCACTGCATTAAAAAACAGTTGCATGTGTGTAGAGCGCACAACGCTTCTGCGAAGAGTGACGAATGATAGCATGGTAAGTGCTGACCTACAACACAAAAATTATGGTCATTTATAGAGTAGTGGGTACCCAGCATGTGTGCTTGTAGAAGTTACCCAAGATGTGTTTAGGAAAGCCTCTGAAAGCCACTTTTGCTGTGACTGTCTGCGCAAGCCTGGCGGTTTTAGAGTTCCCCATGCAAAAACAAAAATAAGCCTCTTCGAGATAAGCAATGGCAGCCCTCGAACGACACGTATATCACGCTAAAATGCCTCATTATATATCTATTCAAAACAGGTTGAAAGATACAATGTTACGGCAAGTAACTAAATTAGCTCTTAATGTCGAGCGTATTGGAAGAGAAAAAATGAAGGCAGGAAGATGTATATATTACACACACAGCCTTACTAAAGAAATTGTAAGTAAATGTTTGACTACTCTGTTTGTTCGCGCGTAAAATTTGTTTTTTTTTTGTCAACACATTAGTGATTTGTATGAAAGGGTATTACGAACCCATAATATGTGTGGAGTTTATTGTGATGCCGACAACAGGATAAATGTATCGAAAATGCATGCTGTAATCGTTCGGAGGCTTACGCCACAGCACATTATTCAAATCGCGGGATTTATTTGTTTAGGAGCACACACTCTTAGAAAAAAAAGTGTGCTTAGGAACGTCGTCTGTAGCTCACAGAACCTCAAACATGAGGACTTGCAAGAGTAAAAAAAAAAAAGTCACGAACTTCATCGGTGATTCGTCTCGACTAGCGCTTTGAAACGACAGAGGTTTCAAAAGTGGTTCTGCGGCAATTCGCAAACCTTTGCAAAAGCCGCCCGTCTTGGGAGTTTGGTCATACCTCGTAGCAAATATTTGCATATTCCGAGCAAACCAATCTTATCCCAAACCGATATACTGGGAAAGAATATCGATTGTTGAAGTCACTCTTTCTGCCACTCTTTCCATCTCCTTTAGAGTTGTCGCTCTTTTCTTCATGTATGTGTATGCCAGCGGCCAATAAAAGGTATTGCTGCGTAAAAATATATCATCCAGAAAAATATCAGTGGTATTTCGCACATAATATGACCAATTATTTGCCTTCGGAAAAGGAGAACGAGTGGTCCTAGTAAAGGGCTCAGTTTCGTTATGACACAAAGCGAAATATACTTTCTTTAGAAGATCAATCTCTAGCCAGTTGTGTCTGATGACTTTTGGACGAGAGTCTTGACGCGTCATGACGAAACACACAGACCACATTTTTTCGTGTGTGTCATTAAACTGAAAACTAAGAGTAGCTCTACCACCTGCGTACATTTGCCACATTGATGATTTTGGCACACTAGTTCATATTGACTTTTTTTAGTCATTATATCTTATAACGGCTAAACAATGAGTTATATACACGCATCTCAAGTTTTTACTCACAGAGCCGCTCTATCTGAACACTTCTAATAGTTTCAAAGTTTGAGTTGGGGTTGAGCATGGTCGCCTATTAGTGTGCAGTGTTTAGCCTTTCGTACCACGTCGATTGCATTGTTTCGCTTGTTTGCCCATTCTCTATAATAAAGTTTGACCATTTTGGCAATGTGATGGTAGCCTGGAGAGTACGTCAAGGGGCTCATTAGCTTAAGCCAGAACCCAAGGTAGTGAGATCAGGAGTGAACTAGGATCAGAGAGGGGTTCTACAGAAAATTAGCTGTGTGCAGTAGCAATTACGGGTCAGAAAGAAGTGTATCTCTATATAATCAGCACTAATAATAAAAACTGTGTTGGGCATAGCTGTAGGCTCCTGGCCTAGAGTAGAAATAAGAAAAAAAAACTTTTTTTGAATAACAGCAACTCGAATGGCGCGGCCTGGGTCTCGCATCTGGGAACGTCAAGGTCTTGTGTCTGCAGCACCTCGCGCGCTCGCTGTATGGCCCGTTGCTGATCGTTGAGGTGAGAGCCTGCGCCCGGTGGTGCGCCGTATCAAAGAGAGTTTCACGGTAATAACAAGCTTCTATTGGACCTGACATTGCCGCAGCATCTCTGCAAGGATATCTAAAAAATGTTGAAGTGCGTATGACGGCGTAAATATTCTGATACTGAGAAAGCTACGAATACGATTAGGAAACCCTTTAGCGCAGCACGTCCGCTCACGTGCAGGAGTTTGTTGACAGGTATGAGCTTGTATGAGATGAGGTGTATGAGTTTGTTTGTGGCAGGCTTAAGGTAGCACCTGAACATTGCATCACTTGTCCTTAATAAATGAACGTAAGGCTCTTTGAGAGAGGCATGCTTCGCTCCAGCGATTTAGCCAAATTATACACGGCCACAACAAAAAGCAGTTTTTTTCGATTGCCTTGTCAAAGTGGGAAACAATAATCGCTTAACCCACTCATTTAGTGTCGCTCATGTGCTGATTTAGTGCAGCTGGAAACCATGACTGCAAATGATTTCCTACTAAAGAGCTTCAATGACACCGTGAGAAACCGCCATGTCGCAAATTCTGAAATGAAAAAGTAATGTCTTATTTCGATTCTTACATACTGAAAAACAATAACAAATATAATAAAAAGGCCTTTTATATTGTGCGAACATCTCTTCATACAAGAATATGACCATAACAGGCTAAGAGAACTCTGAAAGTTTCAGGCGTGTTGTAACATTGTAGTTATACGCGGCAGAAGAAACCTCCCTAACGAGAACAGTGAGTGTATGCCTAAAAGCCAGATTATATCTGTAAGAATTCTACATCTTTTTTATATGAACGCGCCTGGATTAGTCTGACTTAAATGTAGGTGAGACGGCATACAATATGTAAAGAAAAGAGCCCTGTAATTAAGGGCGCTATCTAAGGTCTTACGTGTCAAAGACACCATATTAATATGCAGAATGCTGAAGCGGAAATCACCAGGGATTTCGACCATCTGCTGTAATTTATCCTGCGCGGACATCACACAGTGCATGGGCCTTGAGCATTTCACCGCCACCGATATACATCTGGAAGAGAAATATTAGCGTTGTAATTGCACAAGGCCCGTGAAATAGTACAGTCGGTTCGCAATGAAACAGCGCAGATGACGGTATGGCTGAAATAGACAAGATAACGCACTACAAGATGTTATCCATATCACCAGACCCCTGATCTGAGCTTCATCATTGTCATGAGCATGCGAACGTTATTATATTACTGAGTACGATAGATCACAACTTTTCCGCCTAGGTCAATATTTCGCCACTCGTTGTCTAGCGGCTAGCTAAGGACGTTTTGAAACAAAGGTTGAGTCTGCACGCCTGCGGCACAGGAGCAGAGTTGTATGCGAAATAATGATTAAAGCTAAAAAATTCGAAGATACCGCGTACAGTGGGAATCGATGATATGCGAAGCAAGAGTTAGAAATGTTCATATATCTCTTTAAAATCAGCACAACGTTCTAAGGTGGAGATAAATGATGCCGTGCATGACTTCGTTGTCAAGATTATCATGTTTTGATGTGTCGTTTACCTTCGCCCATCAATTCACGTCACGTGAAACTGAATTTATATATCTGAAGCTAGCATTGATTGATTGATATGTGGGGTTTAACGTCCCAAAACCACCATTTGATTATGAGAGACGCCGTAGTGGAGGGCTCCGGAAATTTTCACCACCTGGGGTTCTTTAACGTGCACCCAAATCTGAGTACACGGGCCTACAACATTTCCGCCTCCATCGGAAATGCAGTTGCCACAGCCGGGATTCGAACCAGCGACCTGCGGGTCAGCAGCCGAGTACCTTAGCCACTAGACCACCGTGTATCTGAAGCTAGCAAAACAGCCGCGAGCACGCTATGAGCGAGGTATGTTGCCATGTTGCTACATGACACGCGTGTTAGGATTATCATGTTTTGCACCAGTCATATATTTTATCATCTATTGACGTCACGTAACACCAAATTCGGTATATGTGGAGCTAGAGAAACGGCCGCGAGCTTATCAAAAAGAGCTCAATATACTCTGATGTAGCGTTGACGCGCGCGCACGTTTGGCACAGCGACGCTACGTCAGCAAAACGAAAGCACTTTATCGTCTGTCGCCAGGCGCGACCAGCGTCCGTCGGCACGGCCCGACGGCAACCGGCGCGAAAAGCGACATGCTGCGTTTGGCGCCGATGCATTACCAAGACAGTACTGCATCTCCCTATTTTTGTGATGGAGGGATGCTGGACGCGCTGAAACGCGCATGCGTCAAAGCAACGCAGCGGGGCACGCACCTGCGAATATATGGCAGGACCGGCGTCTGGCGTGGCAACGCCGGCCTGACGCGACGAAAAGAACACCGGCAAGCACGCACACCGCGTCACGTCGAAATATATTGGCGCCTTAACTGTGGCATGTAGTCATGTTCTCACATGACACGCATCTCATTATTATCATGTTTGCACCAGTCACATACCTTCACTATTCATTCGCGTCACGTAATACCAAATTTGGCATATGTGAAGCTAGCAAAACAGCCGTGAGTGCAAACCACTGTGGCATGGAGTAATGTTGTTACATGACACGCATGTCGGAATTATCAATTTTGGATGTGTCATTTGCTTTATATCGTCCGTTCACGTCGCGTATTACCGAGTATGGTACATGTGAAGCTAGCGAAACGGCCGTGAGCGCGTCATGAGGGTAGCAGGTAGTCATGTTGTTACATGACACGCATCTCATGTTTATCATGTTTGGGCCAGTATCATACGTTGTTCATCTATTCACGTCCCGTTATACCAAATTTGGTGTAAATGGAGCTTGCGAAATGGCCACCAGCGCATAATGAGCGTAGAATGTAGTCAAGTTGTTACATGACACGCATCTCATGATTATCATGTTTGCACCAGTCAGATGCCATCGTAATCTATTCACGTACTGTATGACCAAAAAGTGCATCGTCATGTACTAGCGAATTTGGTATATGGGACGCTAGTGAAACGGCCGCGAGCGCATCATGAGCGTGGCATGTAGTCATGTTTTTACATGACACGCATGTTATGCTTTTCATGTTAGGGTTTGTCGCTTGTGTTCGCCATGCAATAAAGCCATACCATAACAGTTTTGCAACACGCCTTGTGACCGAAGCCACCGCAAGAGCTGCAGGGCCATGAAAGGTAAATCATGATATTAATGGCATACTGGTAATGAGTTTCATGTAAAGCCTAGCCAAATACGTTCTTCGTACAGTCATGTTATACCATACCAAGTTTGGTATTGATACCATTATCGAAATGGCCAAAGAGCTTAAAGTCATAAGCGGATAGATAGATAGATAGATAGATAGATAGATAGATAGATAGATAGATAGATAGATAGATAGATAGATAGATAGATAGATAGATAGATAGATAGATAGATAGATAGATAGATAGATAGATAGATAGATAGATAGATAGATACGCTCAAAGTCGCCAAAGTTGGCCAAAAAATGCTTCGCATTTAGTAGTGAAACACCATACCCTGAAAGAATACGCACTGGCTTATAGTTGTGCGGACACACAGAGGGGGATTTCCATTCCCAATGTAAGGGTTCCTGCTGTAAAAACAAAACAAGATCATTCTATAATTGCCTGCTGAGGTGCTCGCGTTGCTTTGAGTATCACAGTGCACCATGACAGGACCGATACCCTGCCATAGAAATCACATTTGAAAAAAAAAACTTTCGTAGCCACGCAGTTTGGCCACTACGATGTAAGCCCAATCAAACTCAACTTCAAGCTCTTGCAGGCATACTCTCCAATGCGAAATGGAGTTCCACTTGCCTGCGCTTTCCATTAGGCTGCTGGTGAAACTAGGAAACTGGGCTTCTTTGCAGTCAGGTGCACTGCTCGTGACAGCGTATCCATCTTCATGGCCATCTGGACAGGTCGTGATCCTTCTCTGTCACCCGCAGAGGGCCAGTGATTTTTTAATGCAACGCCATCGCAAACCGATTGACGGGCTTCGTCGTGTGTACTGAAGTACAGGTGAAGATATATCCACAAGAAACCATTCAGAAAGCGCACCATTTCAAGAAGTGGTAGCAGTGGCTATGCATTGAAACTTAAGGCGCAGTAGGGAGGAACATTTATCGTGTGCCGACAGTTTCATGGAAGTGTCGTACCGCGCACCCGAATCTATTGAAGTAAGTGCACTGCCAACGTACACGTAGGCGGCACCTTGATAACATTTCATCCCAAAATGCTGCACACACTACGCATACAGCTGCAAGAAAGGCAACAAAATATGACTAATAGATAATACTTAAAACCATCTATATGGGATACGTCTTTTTTGCAATATATCTGCATCACTTCTTAAAAGTCAGCTTAATCAATCTAGCACTATATCGAAGTCTAGCCCAGAATAGCCGGTCGGTCTCTATAAATGATTTTGGAATATACTGAATAAAGCTTGGTAAAAGGCTCGGTGCAGATTATTTATCAAGCTATTGTAAGCGCATGCCTGTCGAAAATCCTATTAAAAATAGCAGAACAGAGGACACAATACCATAGCATAATACCATATAATACCGCAATAACCCGATGCTCTGCTCGATTTGAGAGAGACAAAAAGAAAAAAAGGTGAAGATGTTACTAGTAACCAGTTTTCTATTGTTAACAGGTGTGGAGAAATGGGGAGCGAAAATTGTGCAGTGTAATATTATTATTATTATTATTATTATTATTATTATTATTATTATTATTATTATTATTATTATTATTAAGAATGATTTAGTTACACGTTTTTACGGCCTGCTCCGTTCCAAGTGGGCCCGCGAAGCAGCAGTAGAGCGGCGGACGATATTGTTGTTTTAGTTGTTTATTTTCCGTTCCGGACAGGACATTTCACAGTTTCTGCGCCCTCTGGCAAGTTCAGCCTTACAAAATGAAACGATAAATGCCGTTTAATAGGTAAAAAAGAAATATACATAACTCACTTGTCCACAAATTATTGAGACGCGCTTAAATTGTGTTACCAGTTCATTTCATAGGAGGAAAATAAAGCGGGAACTTGAAGATAGCCATATGATAGTCAGCGAGGTTGCGTTCCAGAGCCAGTTCAACCCGCTTGGACGCCAACGCATCAGCAACGTTTTCTTCAGCTGTGCCGTCTTCCTTACTTGGTGTGACTTGCCTTCATTCGGCGACTTGAAGGGAACACAAGTGTCTGTCTATGCGACAGCGCAGACGATTGTGAAGCCACTGTGCACGTGGGAAGTGCGCTGAACACTGGAAGCAGCCATCTTAGAACACGCGGCAGTCGACGCACGAGGGAGGAAGGGCGTGTACTCGACACTACTCATTAGCGGGAGAAGCGACCACGCTCAACGATCTTCTCAGGCTGCCTGTAAGCAGAGCGTGGGCATCGCTTCACTAGCCTCCTTACGGCTAAGCGGAAAGCACATGCGCACTCACTCCAAAATTTTGCTTACCTGCTGAGCGTAGCATAAGAAACTCCATAACGAAACACTCTATCATATATGTATTTTTTTCAACGCAGAATACCAAGTACACAGAGAAAAGAGGGAGATGGAATGGATGGATGGATGGATGCTATGAGCGTCCCCTTTATAACGGGGTGGTGACAAGTATGCCACCAGGCTCAAAAAAAAAAAAAAAAACCTTTTTTCCTTTTTTTCTATGTTGGCCTAATGCCTCTACTTCGATAAATTCTATCTTAATGGAAAAAGGTAAATTTTCAGCTTAAGTTCTCTGCCATTTACGGCACACTGTCCATATTTTATTTTTCCAATATTTATTTTTGTCCTTTCTCTCTAATTTTCTGCCACCAATACTCTAACCGTCTCTTACTTATTTCAATCGCGGGTGTGTTCAGCTTTCCATTGTTGTCCCTAAAACCCAAGGCTTCCTGTAGGTTCGTGCCCAAACGTACACCTGGGTGGATATCTCCACATTCAATCAGAACATGTTCCGCCGTTTCCTTATCTTTCCCGCAGCATGTGCATTGTTCTTCTTCTTTACTGAATCTTGCTTTATAACTACGCGTTCTAAGGCAACCCGATCTCGCTTCAAACAGTAAAGCGCTTCCCCTTGAATTATCGTAAAATGCCTCCCTCCTTATTTCATTTTTGCCCTTTCGGTAGTTACTCAAAGCCGGTTTTTTCTCCATAGCTGCCATCCAGTAAATCCTCTCCGCCTCCCTGACTTTTCCCTTAACGCTCTTTGTTGACATATGGCTCACAATACCAGCCGTATATTTACTAGTGAGTCTTCTAGTTCTTTTTCTCCACTGTGTGTCCACGCTCTTCCTATACAAATAACGGAACACCTTCTCTGCCCATCTACTCTCCTTCATATTTCTTAGCCTTTCTTCGAACCTTATTTTGCTCTGCGCTTCCCTCGCCTCAAAACCTGCCCACCCCATATCGCCCTTTACAGCCTCGTTTGTCGTCTTCCCGTGAGCACCCAACGCGAGGCGTCCCACAGTCCTTTGATTTACATCCATTCCCGATTGCACCTCTGCCCTCATGCACACCACTGAGTTCCCAAAAGTAAGCCCTGGAACCATTACACCCTTCCACAGACCTCGAAGCACCTCATACCTATTGTATCCCCACAATGCAAGTGGACAACCGCCACCTTGTGGGTCACATTGCTACTATTTTTGGAGGAAAGAAAAGATAGAGTAACAAGCAGACAGAGAAAAGAGGGAGAGTGCAAGTGCACAACAACCAGCTTGTGGGGCACATTGCTACTATATTTGGAGGAAAAAAAGGATAGAGAAAAGGATGATAAAACATTAAGAGCAAGGAATACAGAAAGAAAAAAAAGAATGGCAAGGACTCCGCCGAAAGAAATAAAAACGCGAGAACACGAAAAAGAAACGTCTCTAAACGTGCGGTCAGTTCGTTTTGGTACATGAAAGGCACCATAGCTTGAAGGGCATGGTCACGTCGAAAAGCACAACCTCTTGTAGAAATACAATCGTCAATGGTCACGCTTTTAATTCCAAGGAATGTATATTTCTCAATCAGTAAAAGCTGTGCCACAATAAATGTGGGATGGTGTGACATAACATGCTCAAGTGTTTCTAAACAGCGGCAAGCCGCACACAATTGACTGTCAACATGCCCTTGATGGCGTAGACGTTCATGCATCAGCACTTGTCGAACGTTAGTTTCTATAACAGTGTTCTAGAACGAAGAAGCAAGCTGCGACCACGAACATGAGGAGAGAATGAGCCATGTACGGCGTGCTGGTCTATGTGTTGCTTTAGGAGGTACTCGCGTATAAGCAGAAGGGCATCGTTCACTAAAAACAAAGATGTAGGAAAATGTGTGGCGTTTGGTTTCCCACATATTCCATTTATCCCTGCTCAGACATGGACGTCCACAGACGCTGTCGTTCTTGCTGGCGTCTTCTTCTCTCGTGCTGGTTCGAACACGCGGAGCAGCTGCGGCACAACTTCTTCGTCTTCTCCGAGACGCTGACGGCTTGCCATAGCCCACTCCCCCCCTCCTACTCTAGCAAGGTAGCCCGTGCGCGAAGGAGCGACGCCTATGAGCAGGTTGTAGGTTCTACTGTTGCGAAGCGTGTTCGTCTGGTTTTCGCGGATGGCTTGTAATCTTCGAGGACGGCGTCGGTGTCGAGAAAAGCCGGCTGTTATGCGGACAATAAAGACACTGTCTTCGCGTTCATTAAGCAACAGAACGAAGTGTTTCGGGCAACGCTTTACGACATAAAAGGGTCTGTCCTAAGGAGGTTGTAGTGGTGGTCTGATTGCGTCATGTCGTACGAAGACGTGGGTGCAAGTCGCGGAGAGCACCACTGACGAAACTTGGGCGTGAGTGTTGACGTGGAGGAATGAATGAACCATCTGTCATGGCATTCATGAGGTGACTGGCATAATCAGCAACGTCCAATGGTGATACCGGTGACGTGTCGAAAAACTGTCCAGGAAGCCTTAGGGTAGTGGCAAATACGAGCACAGCTGAAGAGCAGGACACATCTACGTATCGTGCTGCGCTGAACGAGGAGAATGAGTGGTAGTCACACCCTCCAGGGCATCAATGATTGGGAGGTCATTAGCGAAGCTTTCAGTTAGGGGTGAAATCGCTCAACCAAGCCATTCGACATCGGGTGGTATAGGCCATCGTCTTGATGTCTACACCAAGCATTCAGGACAAGGTGCGGAAGAGCGCAGAGTCAAATTGACGACCACGATTCGTTGTGATGGTCTTGGGAACTCCGTAGTGGTTTATCCACATGGTGATGAGTCCGCTGGTGACTGACTCTGCCGTAATGTCGATGAGCGGTAGTGCTTCATGCCACTGCGTTAACCGGTCTACGCATGTTAGCATATGCTGGCTGTTTTGCGATGGGCGCAAAGGGCCTACGAGGTCCAGGTGCAAGTGACTGAACCGCGAGTCAAGAGGCGTGAAGGTACCTAGTGGGCTGATCGTGTTGCGCTGGACTTTGGTTAGCTGGCAGTTGAGGCAAGCACATGTTCAGTGGCGGACATCGATGTTCATTCCAGGCCATAGATATCGCCCTGTGATGAGGCGCTAAGTCACATGTATACCTGGGTGCGACAAGGAATGCAAGGCGTAGAAGACCCTGCGGCAAAATGGTGCTGGAACGTAAGGGCGAGGATAACCGGTAGTGGTGTCGCAAATGAGGGGAATTGCGCAGCCTGGAAGTTGGACATCTTCAAGCTTGAGGAAGTTCTCTTGGAGTCCCAACACCTGAATCTCATTGTCGTCCTGTTGTGCAGTAGCCATGGTTGCGAAATCGACTGGTGGCCGCTCATCCATAATTGCGTTGATTCGGGAAAGCACGTCAGCAACCGGATAGTCTTTGCCACTGATGTGCCGGATATCACTCGTGAGCTTTGATATGTAATCAAGCTGGCGGATCTCACATGGGGGGGGGGGGTAGCAGTTGATTGACACGCAAGCGGCTAATGGTCGGTGAGCATATGGAACTACCGACCTTCTAGGAAGTGTCGACAGTGCTTGACAGCCAAATAGGCCGCGAGCAGTTCACGACCAAATGTACTATAACGACGCTCAGTCAGTGAGAGCTTCTGTGAGAAGAAAGCGACCAGCTGCCAAACTCCGTCGATCAACTGCTACAAGACTGCTCCTATGGCGATGTCCGAGGCGTCCCCTGTGAGTGACGTGATGGCGTCGCTCTTTGGATGCGCGAGGAGCGTTGCGTTAGCCAGAGCTTCCTTGACGGAACTTAAAGCTGTCTCTGCATCGCCCGTCCAGAAGATGGAAGCTTCGGGCTTCGTTTGACCAGTTAGAAGTGCGTGGAGTGGCTGCAAGATGGCAGTGCAATGAGGAATAAACCGCCGGTAATAGTTGGCAAGCATGAGGTATTCACGTAGTTTCTTCGTAGTTGTTGGTTGTGGAAACTGCAATATAGCTTCAACACGCACGGCCGGTGGAGAGATCCCATGCAAATCCACGTGATGGCCAAGAAAGTCTGTTGACGATTAGTCCATATTTATGGAGTCGCTTGAAAACCTGACGCAGGTGAAGTTCGTGATGTTCTGCAATGGTGCTGAAGACAAGGATGCCATCGATGTACGCGAAGCACAAGGTCAAAACACAAAGTACCTGGTCCATGAACCGATGAAAGGTTTGTGCGGCGTTTCGTAGACCGAAGGGCATACGCATGTATTCAAACATGCCAAATAATGTTATTATGGCAGTCTTCTGTACGTCGGAAGACTCGACAGGTATTTTGTAGTATGCCTTTACTAAGTCGATTTTGCTAAATACGGTGGAACCATGCAGCAATGCCGTGAAGTCCTCGATGTGCGGTATCGGATAGCGGTCCGGTACCATCAGTTCGTTTAGGGCGCGTAGTCACGGCATGGCCTCCAGTCACTTGAGGGCTTGGGAACCATGTGTAGCGGTGACGACCAGGCACCGGAAGAGGGGCGGGTGTATCCGAATTCAAGCATGTACTCGAATTCTTCGAGTTCAGTCTTGTAGTGGTCAGGAACGAGACGACGAGCACGTGCAAACAGCGGCGCTTCTACTGTCACTATGTTATGAGTGACATTTTAGCGTATCGGATCTTCAAGAGATGGAGCACTAAAGAGGTCGCAAAATTCTTGCAGAAGCGTAGAACACGGCGGGGAGACTTTGGCATGAGCTGCACAAGACGCAATGGTAGCAAATTTGATGTCGCGCCCTGAACTGTGAGGAGGGTCTCAAAATCCACGAGACGGCTATGTACTAGGTCTACTAGAAGCTTAAAATGACAAAAAAAATCCGCTCCGATGATGGGTACACGCACGTCGGCAATTAAGAAGGTCCACCGAAACGTGTGTCTCAGGCCGATGTGAAGCGTAACAGACCTCTGTCCGTAGGTTCGTATGGTCGAACCATTGACCGCGGTGGCAGGCGGCGAGGTCTGGCGTCGTCGGCGGTACTCCAACGTAGGAGAAACAACACACACTTCGGCACCTGTGTCGATGAGGCAGCGGACTTTGGTGACGCGGTCCCTGACGTGGAATAGGCGGCTGCATGTCGGGCCTGAAACACTGGCCACCGTCAGTGCGTGTCCCGTGTGTTTCCCGCAAACTGGCATGGATGTTTGCACTGACGAGCTCGAGCTCTCTATCGTTAGGGGTACCAGCAAACGACGAAAATAGACTTAGCGATCTTTCGCGGCTTTGGCGCCGTTATCGTGACGCGTTGCGGTGGTGGTCTATCTTGAGCGCGCTCAGTTCAGTGGCCAACTGATCCACCTTGCGGTTGAGATACTCGTTAGCTTGAAGAAGGCGGTCCAAGCGTTCGTAGCGGACCGGTGCAGAGAAGGTAGATTCACGTGTGCTCTCGATCGCAGATAGGGACGGCGCACCGATATCCATAATCTTGTCGGTCATCCACGCTAGTGAGTCGAGGGTTTCTGTAGACGGTACAATCAAAATCATCCGCACCTGCTGTAGCAGTCACTATAAAAAGAGTTCGCGTAGAATCTATGTGTTCAATGCAGCAGAGTGGTCCCCTATCAGGTGTCGCATGCGACGCAAAAGCTCCGTAGGTGTTCGGTCACCAAAATCTTCCGAGGTGAGTATCTGCTGCAGCCTACGCTGTTCCGACTCAGTTGTCCGACGTATGAGCTCCTCTCAAGGGTGTCGTAGGGCTTGTCAGGAGGTGGAGAACGCAGAATGTCTCTTACGATGGCGATAACAGCAGGTGGTAAAGCGCCGATGACGTAATCTTACCTCGCTGTTTGCAACTTTACCCGCGTTGTAGTCGGAAGAGTAGCTCGACGCTCAGAAACCAGAGTTCACAGTCCGCCTGCCAAAACTCCGGGAGCCTGAAAGTAGCGACGACAGGGTCAGGTAATGTGGGATTCAGCGTGACGTCGCTCTTGGGTTTGGTGTCCATGGTCAGCCGAAATGAATAGGGCTAAAGAAGCGGAGTTGGCCGTGACGTCCGATGCGTTGACGAAATGACGAGTAGGTGCGCGTTGCTGCTCAAAGTCCGGTTCACCACATGTAGGAAGACGTGTGGTGTTTGGTTTCCCACATAATTTATTTATCCCTGCTCAGACGTGGACGTCCACGGACGCCGTCTATCTTGCTGGCGTCTTCTCTCGTACTGGCTCGAACACGCGGAGCAGCTGCGGGAAAACTTCGTCTTTTCCGAGACGCTGACGGCTTGCCATAAAGTTATGACGACCATAAGTCGTCATACTGTAGCTTGTTGGAGGAACTAAATTGCTAGTTTGAATAAATTGCCATTTGTAAGCACCCCTGCAGTCAGCCGAGCCTGTCCCAACACGTCATTGTATCGGCACACACTGGCGCCTAAAACTGGAGCCAAGTAAACCAGCAGTTGATCTGACCGCCATAAGTCAGCTTCACGTCACCAAGCAAGGCATACATCTATCGTTGATGCGGCAGTGTCAACGGCAAATGGTTACTTTCTTCTGCCAACAATAGTGGGTGAGTCATAGAGCGACTTTTAAGGGTAAGTAATTGATTGATTGATTTGTGCGGTTTAACGTCCCAAAAAGGGTAAGTAACGTTACCTTATTTTTGGCACAAGATTGACCTTGTTCACCATGCTGCGCTGCTACTCTCGACAGCTATGCCTTCTGAAATGAACCGAGTGCAAGTGCGAGGGTGATATGTTTATTACTTTAGCACCGTATAGGATCATTCAACTAGGCTCCACTTATACACAAACATGAAAAGTTTCCCTTTATGTTAGTGTACACCGCTGTTTTAGTTTGTAGCATGTCAGTCATTCTCTTTTCTCTCCACAGAAAAAACTCAACGCAAACAATTCAGTTTCTTTCACACGAAATCGGTTTATGCCAGGTTCCATCAAGGCTTCAGTGACCTACTTCCGTCACGGATGTGACTTTGTAAAATTGACGCTACCTAATAGGCAAAAAGCGTTCAAGAAAAAGTTCTTACGATGCTTTAGGATGATACTTTACGATCCTTTAAGACGCCCATATCAAATAGCGGTGTTTAGTGTGTGCTTGCTGATGTCATCTTTGTGCGCGATTAATGATACGCTGTCTCCAGGTAACTGTTAGAAACCTCAGTTAGCACCATGGTTAAATCACGATAATGGGTGGTAGTCGTTACCTTGGAGACAGGCCACAAAGCATCAACGTGTGTGTGTCCTCGTTAAACGGTGCTATAGCTGTGAATAGACATTGTACAATCTCTCATATATCACTATACAATAAGAAACATTTCTGTGAAAGTGAAACATTTCTGTTTCACTTTCGTGTTATAGTAGTTCCTATGATGGAGGGATCAGCCACGTTTTTTGTTTAGATTATGTTAAATTTATTAAATCTATATAAGCTCACATGCCCCTCTGCGGTGGTCCAGTGGCTAAGATACTCGGCTGCTGACCCTGCGGTCGAGGGATCGAAACCCAGCTGCGGAGGCTGCATTTTTCAATGGAGGCGGAAATGTTGTAGGCCCGTGTGCTCAGATTTGGGTGCACGTTGAAGAACCCCCAGGTGGTCAAAATTTCCGGAGCTCTCCACAACGGCGTCTCTCATAATCATATGGTGGTTTTGGGACGTTAAACCCCACATATCAATCAATTATATAAGCTCACACTGGGAATATAGCACCAGAAATTTAGGTTTTAATGTCACAACACCTAAATTGTATTGGTCATGGCACTGCTGGGCTCCATTACGTTGCTTTATTATATATAACAAAAGCAGTTGCGATTGGTAAGGGAATCGTACGCCGCTAAACCATAAAGAAGTTGGTGATTACGTGCCTACTAAGCAGAAACGTTTTCACAGTTATGATTTATTTATTATTATTAGGTTATTAAATTCTTGGTGACTCATTATACATGTAACTATTCTTTCCGTTGTGCAGCGTATTTGTGTGTCGTGTGTCTCTCTTTAGTGTGTGTCTCGTACGTTTGCGCTTTTTAGCTTCTACCTCAAGTATGTGCGTAAGAGCGCTCGGCGTTTGGACAACACATTTATGCGATTTTTTTATAGCGTTCTGATGGGAAAGCCACAAATATATATTGCCAGCACATAGTATCCAGAAGTCATGCAGCATTGCGAGGCTTTTGCTCCTATGGATTTAGCGGACATTCTCTGAACTACATCACAAACCAGCGCAGGAAGTCTCTTTTTCATACAGCAGCCTGGGTGACAGGAGCGACGCTAAATTATACGATGGCTCATAAAGAATCAACTATAGAAATATGACGTATAACGTTCTCACGGCAAACATAAAGCAAACAGGAATGGACCGCGGAGCTTTTCCCCGAGGAGCACTACAGAGTGAAAAAGCGCGCCACGCCAGCGGTGACAGCGGTTCTGACGCAAATGGCGCACATGACGTCCTTTTCACAGAAAGCACAGAATCGGCTCTTTATACGCTTTTACGACCTCGATAACCCTTTCGGACGTAGATTACAGATGCGTTCCCGTAAGGATTGTTGATAGCATTGATGGAAGAGCGAAAACCAAATAGACGGTACCCGTCTGGGATTGGATGTGTTTTCGCAATAATCTAAAGGTGTGCCAAGAAAAGCTTCACTATACCACGTTAGTGTCACATTATGCAACTACACTCTATACTAACGTTGCTTACTATGCTTATACCAGTGGCGATCCTTCAAACATCAACGAGAATATTTCGTATGGCGCAATGAGAACCTACGTATCTAAGAGTGGTAGAATTGGACGTGTAACACAGTTTGACGTATGGAAAATGTCAATATTGCTTAAAATTATCTTATATCAAGCAACTTAGCTCGTTGTACTTACTGCTCTTAGCTAAACATTTAAACAATTCATCTTTTTTGTCTCAAAGAGACAGAAACTGTGGCTACGGCTTGTGCGAGAATACCTGGTATAGAGCGCAATGAAAGCTTGTGTGACATGAAACGCGAATTTCTCTAGTGTTCAGAAGTTGACCGTATGTTTTATGAATACATGAAGATCAACTAAATTCCAGCTGTTAGTTTCCCTTTTCATCACCGAGGCTTGTATTCAGATATTCGTCGATCCACTGTTGTGATTTCGTTTTCCAGAAAGCGCAGTGTTGGCCTCGGTGGCGGCGTCCGCGTCTTTTTTTGAAGTGAAATATTAGCGTTGTCCGTGAGTGCAAAATCGCGATACATGTAAACAAATACTTGATAAATAACTTACATTCAAGAGAAAAATAAACGCATGAATTCTGCGTGGCAATCAGATGTTCTACTAATGAGCCACCATTGCTTGCAGCTACTTCTGAAAACACACAAACGCACGCACCGCATCTTACACGAGAAGCCTCCTTAGCGCATGCAATATGACGGGGGGGGGGGGGGGGGGAATAACACAGCACCAGTGATCAAGACATGTGAATTGCGCAACAAGTGAAGGCCTTAAAGGCCTACCTGTCAAAAAGGCCTCGGACATATAGAGCTTAATATTCATCAGTTAAAACACAATAAAAAATTAAGTAGCTGAGTATATTCGCGTGTTGCTTTATAGGATGCGTAGGGAATGTGACTACGGGGCAGAGAGGGCGCATTTGAATCATCCTGTACAAAGATATACATTATCGCCATAATTAGGCAATATTGAAACAAAAAATACAACAGAAAATTAACGAGCATGCACGCCGGTATATCAGTAAGTGTCCCATAAGTCCTTAGGCGTTATTGAGTCGAAAGTAAGACGCCTATTCTAACGCAAAGATTTACCGTCGTTGTCAACGCGCCTCCAAACGGCATCTGTCTCAACACATTTCACTTAAGGGGAGACACTGCTTCACAAACACGTTTTTTTAAGCATACAGTTACGAAATTTTTACATGGTATGTATTCATATGTGCTAATTTTAAATATATAAATGTTATTATAATATCTAGCTTTGAAACTATTCAACAGTTTCTGCATAGTTTGAAGCATAATTTATTTCTATACTGTCAGTATGAGAAAGCCAGTCAGCATGTCACAATACCTTGAAATGTAATACTGTGTGCAATAAAACAAGAATGGACGTTCTATACCTATTTCAACAAAAGGTATGGCACATTGAACATTGACAAGAGTGGGCGATGTCAAGCTGGGTAAAACTGGAACAAAACTAACAATGTTCAATAAATCACAACCTTTTTTGAAATGAGCCTAAAAGATCGTTTCTTGTTTTACGACATACAGTGTTCGTTTCACGTCATCGTGATATGTTAATTTGCTTTATACCTTTTACAATTTATAAGTACATCTTGCTACCAATAAAAGTAAAACTAAAGTATTCGATATTATAAAAACAGCAATTTGTAGTAGAAAAGTAATTGAATTTCAAATCAAGACATAAGAACACATAAGCTTCAATAGCTTCGTAGGATTCGACTTCGTAAACATGGCACGGTCTTGATACGAGGTTAGCATAGAGGTAGAAGGCCAACCAGTGCACATGCAGATTGACACAGGCGCAGCCGTAACGATAGTCCCAGAAAGCGTGTATAGGGCTACTTTCCCACACGTAAGATGCACCCCGTCCCGAGTATCGTTAAGCACATACACGGGAGAACAGCTGCAGCTTAAGGGACCGTGCGAGGTGGTGGTCAACCACAATACTCCGCGAATGACCTTGCCAGTAGTGGTAGTGGTAGTGAAAGATCAAGGCAGGCGACTTCCGGTGCTGGTGGGTCGTGATTGGCTCGAACGTCTCAAATTAGACTGGCACGGAATAAGAAACGTGCATTGTGGGGACAGGGTGCAGGCACTGAAAGAGAAATATCACTCCGTGTTTTCGGGTGAACTGGGCAAAATACGGGGTTTTGAGGCGAAAGTTCTTCTCCGGAAAGGCTGCACGCGAGTGTTTTGCCGCGCTAGACCGGTCCCTCTCGCAGTACGAGAGCCCCTAGAAAGACAGATCATGAGTATAGTACAGAAGGGTACATTAAAGCAAGTCACTGGCAGTGATTGGGCCACTCACATCGTGACTATTAAGAAAAGCGATGGCACTCACCGAATTTGTGGAGACTACAAGATAACGATAAAGTCGGTTTTAAAAACCGATCATTATCCCTTGCCAAGGCCGGAAGACTTGTACTCGAGCATTGCAAGCGGCAAAGATTTTTGCGTTCTTTATTTATCATCGGCGTGTCAACAAGTGCCTCTATGTCCAGAATCCAGACTACTGTTGACCAACAACACGAGCATGGGTCTTTTTGAGTTTCAAGGACTGCCATACGGGGTGGCCAGTGCGCGCGCAATTTTTCAGTCCCTAATGGATACAGTATTAAGTGGCATACCGAACGTCGGGCGTTATATTGACGACGTCATTTTGCCAGGTTCAGACGCAGCGGATTGCCAAAAGACTCTTCAGCAGGTCTTGGCACGGTTCTGCGATTACAAAATCACGTTGATTGAAGCCAAATGCCGTTATTTGAAGATTCTGTGACGTACTTGGGTCACAAGGTAGATGCATAGGCAATCTACCCGACCGAAACAAAGAAAAATGCAATCTTGCAGGCACCAGAGCCTACAAACAGGACAGAACTAAAGGCGTAATGGGGAACGCTAAATTTTTATGCAAAATTTCTGAATAATGTCTCAACGATCGAGCCACTTTACAGGTTCCTGCGAAAAGAGCAAAAGTGGTCTCGGACGAAGGAACAAAGAGGCGCTTTCGCCGCGACAAAGAGGCTACTCACAAGCAGCCGCGTCTTAACATTCTATGGTGTAGCAAAGCTGATCGGGTTGTTGTGTGAGGCGTGAGCGTACGGGCTCGGGGCAGTGATCTTCCACGAGACGGTGGATGGCGAGCGGCCGATCACATTTGCTCCACGAACGATGACACCGGTGGAAAAGAACAACGCTCAGGGTGAACGCGAGGTCCTTGCCTTGGTTTTCGGGTTAAAAAAATTCCACCGCTACCTGTACGGAAGGACGTTCACCCTGTACACAGACCACCAGCCGCTCATCGGTATTCTGGGGCAAGAGAAACCAGTGTCTAGCATAGCCACGGCAGGCACGCAACGATGGGCGATGACGCTGGTAGCTTATAAATGTCAGTTGAAGTATCGAC
The DNA here is from genome assembly GCF_013339725.1 of Rhipicephalus microplus. NCBI lineage: Eukaryota > Metazoa > Arthropoda > Arachnida > Ixodida > Ixodidae > Rhipicephalus > Rhipicephalus microplus. Next base: position 32,773,348 of record NC_051169.1, read on the forward strand.
GTGGGAAAAATATAGAAGTAGCGGACGCGCAGTCGAGACTTCCTTGCGCAGATGGCAGCATAGAAGAGCTAGCCGAGTGTTTAGCAGTCTTTGAGTGTCTTTCTTTAGAAGCTACAATGATAGCAAGAGCGTCAAAAAGTAACATAATCTTGTCCCGCGTTGCCGAATTCACAATGAATGGCTGGCCCAGCAACTGCGCCGAGGAACTGAAGCCTTACTATGCCAGGCGGTATGAACTGTCGCTTGAACAAGGCTGCGTCACGTTGGGCTCTAGGCTTGTCATTCTAGACTCCCTGCGGGATAAAGTGCTAAACTTGTTACACGAACAGCACCCCGGGGCAAGCCGGATGAAAATGCTTGCCAGAAGTTATGTGTGGTGGCCAGGAATGGACCTAGCGATTGAGCAATGCGTTTAACGATGTTCGATCTGTCAGGCCGCCCAACCCGCCGCTGAACTGGTACCACGGCACCCGTGGATGTACCCGGCAAAGTGTTGATCGCGAGTACACGTGGATTTTGTGGTCAAGGATGCGGGTGTGTTTTTGCTCTTAGTCGACGCTTACTCGAAATGGGTAGAAGTGTGGCCAATGGCTTCCACGTCTGCAACTAAGACAATCGAAAAACTGCGAGGCACATTTGCCGCATACGGACTTCCGGAAACACTGGTAAGTGATAATGGGCCACAGTTCACGTCCGCCGAGTTAGCAGACTTCTTGGCGGCTAATGGTGTGAAACACGTTCGCATTCCTCCCTATAACGCCGCATCGAATGGGGCGGCAGAACGCATGGTGCAGACTGTCAAGCCAGCCTTGCTTAAACAAGTATTGGAAGAGAACGCTTCGGGTAGTCACTGTTCATTCCAAGAACGAGTCGACAATTTATGTGTGCGTATCGAAACACTCCCAGCAGTGTGACAGGGCAGTCACCGGCCCAGTTCTTTCTAAGAAGGCAACCGCGCACGAAACTTTCTTTATTGAAACCTGATTTTGGGAAGGCAATGCGGGATAAGCAAGAGGGCGTGAAAGAACAGGGTGACGAGAGGCGGGGTGCTGCGCGTGTGTTTCTTGTGGGTGAGCACGTTTATGTGAAAACAGTGCGCGGACAACTTGTGTCATGGCAGGAAGCAGTGGGGACTCAAGTGGTCAGTGCGGTGACGTGTGTGGTGAAAGTGCAGAACCAGTTTCGTTTCGTCCACGCCGATCACATGTGGTCGCTAAATTCCAGCACGTCCACGATGGTGGACGACGTGGAGAGACAGCAAACCCAAATCCCTTCAGCGGAGACAGCTCCTTTCACACTTACGATGCCCTCAGCCACGAACTTCGAGCCCACGGTACTCGCGCAACCGATTCCTAAGCCAACAGCAAGTGAACCAGGTGGCCACGCCGCAGCCGAACGCACCATGCCGCCGGAAGCTCCAACACAACCCGAAGTGACGACACCGACTTAACCTCCCCCTATAACGATCAATGCGCCTAAGAGCAGTGACACCCAGGCACGAGGATGCGGAAGCCACCAGACCGTCTCCGACATGCAGACTTTCACACGTGAAGTGATACATTCTTTCTGGGAGGGACGAGATGTGGTAACGTGAAACGTTAACCTCAGAACAGCGATAAGGCTGCCATGCTGTTTGCGTTATCTGTCTGCTGCTTGTACATAGTATCTGTTGTGGCTGGTGACGTCACACCAGTCTTATATATATTGGTTGCTCAGCACTGAATAAAGGCTGCTGATTCCTGTTGTTCAAGCGGTGACTCGGTTATATCACTACTCAAAAATAAATCAAAAAGCACTCGAAGCAGGGTCTCCCCACCAAGTGTCTTTATTACCTGACGACTTCAACTTTACGTTATGAGTCGCCGAAATCTGCGCCGTTCCTGTGAATTCATCACAAGACGTCGTCTCGTGATGAAAAGTGGCCTGATAGCAGATGCAGTGTAACACTCATGTGCGGCTTACACGCTTAATCGTGTTTCACGTAATTTGGTACTTATTGCCGGGACACAAGAGCTTTTTCCTATGATATCCTGGATATAGATAGCTTTTAGGTGGGTCTCCATTAAGAATGTAGAAAGCCTGCGATTTCTTCAATCCTGCACGCAGAGCTAAACCACCTTAGGTACAGGAAGCTTTCGGAGGGGTGAAGTGAACAGCGAGTGAGTCACAGAAGGACAAGAAACCAACGACGATCAGTTGCTGACATCCAAATCAAACTGTCCCTCTCGGTTCCTTGTACTTGTGTGTTGTAGTGTTGTGCGTTTACACCAGATGGCCTTCTGAGTCATTGGACTCACAATAGATGGCGCCACTGCGCTCGTGTGTATATAAACGATACTCGCTGATTAAACTGGGTTATTGTCATGGATCGTACAGTGGTGTAGCGTGGTTACTTTCACGTGTCGCCGGGCCGGCTACACGACATTCTGGCGACGAGGATGGCTTCCACGGGCCTTTTGCCACATCCTCCTTTTCTGGCCACCCCACGGCACGCCCGATGTGCCATGGGCCCGATGGTTACGACTGTTCGAAAGGTTTCTGCTGGCGTCCGGAGCGAACGAGCTACCCGCACCCCATCGCCGAGCCCTCCTGCTGCACTGTCTTGGGATGGAAGGACAGCGCATTTTCGACGCGCTTTCACCTAGTACGACGCAAACCAAGGCAGAGCCAACGAGTGCTGCACCCGGTGTCACGGCCACGCCAGATGCCGCCGCTGGAATCATCGGAACCACTGCACCTACTGGAACGCAAGACATGACCACGGAAGCCCTACGCCCACCCGACGATTACGACGTAGCCGTTGAGATGCTTTCGAAGCATTTCGCCGCCCCTTGCAAAGTCCGCCTTCAACGCCATCGATTCCGGGAGCATCGTCAACTGCAGGGGGAGCCCATCACTGATTTCGCCGTAGCGCTTCGGGAGTTAGCAGCTCTTTGCAATTTCGCCACTCAAGCGGACGAAAACCTGTGTGAACAGTTCGTAGCAGGCGTCACGAGCCCGCGGCTACGAGAGCGATTGCTGCTGGAGGGCGATAACCTTACGTTCGATTATGCTGTCGAGGTAGCACGGCTTCGTGAGCAAACCCAGCGTGAATCCGAAGCCTTCGCCAATCCTGTGCAGCGCATTTAGCAGCAGTTGCGAGACAGCTCAGCAAGGCACGATCGACGAAATAACGGCGATAATGGCACACGCCTCCCGGGCCGTCGCCACTTGAGCTGCTCACCCGCGTACAGCGCACCTTCACCTGATATGAATGCCGCCGCCGCTGCTGTCCCCGGGCCTAGAAATGTGAATGCCTGCGGAAACTGCGGCGCAGCACGGTGTTCGCCTACGGAAGGTCCCGCGCGCGGTCGCACATGTTTTGCCTGCGGACGCCGCGGGCATTTTAAGAGAGCATGTCGCAGCTACCGTCGCGGCCGAGAAGGGTATTCTGCAGAGGTCCAGGAAATCGTTCCGGAAGAGGATGCTACCAGTGTCATTAGCATCTTGGTGGTCCGTGCTGATAAGAGCACAAGCGCCTACGTGGATGTCAATGTCGCGTCAGTTACCGCAACGACACGGGTGCATACCATGAACTTTTTGGTGGACACAGGCTCGGCCGTGTCTATTATGGGTGAGCACAAATTCCAAGGCTTGTTCGCAAACGCAGTACAACTGACAAGTTCCCATCTTACATTGCTGGATTTTTCGCGCAGGAAGATTCCCGTTCTCAGGTCATTTCACGCCATAGTCGCATACAAGGGGAAAGAAGCCATTGTAACTTTTCATGTTACGCCATGTGGTACATCTCTCCTTGGCCTGGATGCTGTTCAAGCCCTTGGCCTTCGCATCATGGGAGAGGAATTGCGCTGCCTGAAAATGTCCACGCAGGAATTCCGAGAGCTTCCAGCAATGAGTTCAGGCCTTTCCCAAAGCCCCAGGCATGAAAAACACCTTGGCCCTCCCAAGTTTGGAATGCCGCCAACACTTTGGACCAAGTTTGGCCACTTGTTTTTGCCTGGCCTGGGACTTGTAAAAGGTGTGCAACACAAAGTTAAGATGAAAACTTCCATCGCGCCAGTCGCACAGAAGCTGAGACCTCTACCGTTTTCAGTCCGCCAGCCGGTCTTTGACGAGATTGAGAAGCTACTTGCTGCTGATGTCATTGAGAGAGTCAATGCTTCCGATTGGGTATCTCCTATTGTAGCAGCCCGCAAAGCAGACGGTAGCATTCGACTGTGTGTCGATCTCCGGGAACCCAACAAAGCTATAGTAGCAGACAACTTCCCTTTGCTTCATATGGAGGAGCTGCTTCACGCCCTCAATGGAGCCCGCTGCTTTTCCAAGGTGGACCTGGCATCAGCCTACTACCAGGTTGTGCTGCACCCAGACAGCAGGGACCTAACTTCATTCATAACTCACGATGGCCTCTTTAGATTCAAGAAGGTCTGCTTCGGGTTGGCATCGGCACCAGCTGCGTTTCAGCAGATCATGACGAAAATTCTTGGAGGTTGCAAAGGGGTCTTATGCTACTTGGATGATATAATCATTTTTGGCAAGACGGAGAGCGAACACAGGCAAAACCTGGAGCAAGTGCTGGAACGAATAGCAGAAGCTGGGCTCAAGCTGAACGAAAAATGCGTCTTCAACACGTCGGAGCTGTCGTTCTTAGGACATCGCGTCAGCGCAGAGGGTATAGCACTGCTCCAGACCAAGATTGATGCAATCATCAATGCTCCTGCGCCTAGAGATGCAGCCACGCTACGCTCCTTTTTGGGGCTAGTTGAATACTATTCCAAATTCGTGCCGCGACTGGCAGAGCAAGTAGAGCCAATGCGTCATCTACTTCGCGAAGACGTGCACTTCGACTGGGATAACGCTGCGAAAGAGAGCTTCGCGGGAGTAAAAAGACTTCTAGCATCCCACAAGATCCTCCGAATGTTTGACCCGACGCTACCTGTCATTGTCGCAACAGATGCCTCTGCGTACGGTCTCGGTGCCGTACTGCAGCAAGTGGAGGGGTCCCATGTGCGTACAGTGGCATTAGCATCGCGGACATTAACAGAGACAGAACGAAAATACTCGTCCGGAGAGCGCGAGACCCTTGCCTGTCTGTGGGCCTGCGAGAAGTGGCACGTTTACCTGTGGGGCAGATCATTTACTCTACTGACGGATCACCAGGCTTTGGTGGCACTGCTCTCATCCCGTAGCACAGGACAGCGGCCACTTCGTATTGCAAGGTGGACTGCACGACTGCTGCGCTACAACTTCAAAATACAGTACCGCAGTGGAGCCCACAACCAGGTAGCAGATGCCTTGTCCAGACTGCCCGCGCCAGACAGAGAAGGGGGCTTCCATGTTGATGAAGAGGTTGTGTCCTTGGTTACATCGTCTGTACATCGAGAGAATCTTCAGGTTGCTACCGCGGAGGATGACATACTACGGCAGGTAATGCAATTTATCCAGTCATCATGGCCAACCAGGAAAAGACTTGCCGCAGAACTGACTCTGTACTACGAAATAAGAGACGAGCTCTCGGTATTAGATGGGTTGCTTCTGCGCACAGAACGCGTTGTAGTGCCTGCCAAGCTAAGGGATACATTCATCCAGTTAGCTCATGAGTCACACCCGGGAATTGTGAAGACTAAGCAGCGCATCAGGGAGAAGTACTGGTGGCCTTGCCTTGACTAGCATGTGGAGGCCGCCGTCCGGAGTTGCAGCATCTGTCAAGCCTCGGACAAGAGTGTCAAGAACTGGCAAGCCCCACTACAGCCTGTCCCGCTTCCTGACAGGCCTTGGGACAAAATATCAATAGACATCATGGGCCCCTTTGAACGTGCACCGGCCGACTGTCGATTTGTCATCGTGGTAGTGGACTACTTCTCCAGATGGCCAGAGATTGCGTTCTGCAGTGACATCACTTCTCGCACGGTGATCAACTTTCTGCTTCCTGTCTTTGCGCGGGAGGGTTACCCGACTGAACTAGTCTCAGATCACGGCCGACAGTTTACGTCGAGTGAATTCGAGTGCTTCCTTGCAGACAGGGGCATCAAGCATTTCTTCTCGGCAGTTTACCACCCTCAAGCCAATGGCTTAGTGGAAAGATTCAACAGGGTCTTGAAATCGTATATACAACTAGCTCTACTAGAGCAGTGACCAATCAAGACCACAGTTATAGAGTACCTGGGTATTTACCGAGCCACACCCCACAGCGCCACTGGCATCTCTCCAGCAGTGTTGCTCCATGGCCGCCACATGAGGACATCATTAATTGTTGTTGGCCAGCCATCAGCAGATTTCGGCACCCATCCCGCCCGTGAACTGCGTAGACTTCGACGTCGTGGCTGCGAATACCAACAAAGAAATAAGGCGTATGCAGACAAGTGAAAAGCATCCCGGGAGCCCAAATTTAAAGTGGGGGCCTACGTGCGGGTGAAACGCCCGGTACCTGGAATAAAAGGCACCCCTAGTTTTGGGGCTGCACTCAAAATACTGAGGCGGGTAGGACGATGGTCATTCCACTTGGAGGACGGCCGTACCTGGAATGCCTCCCAACTGTCGGCTGTAGCCCATGAAGCTGTTCACGAAGAAACGAGGGCAAGACAAGAACCGCTGTGGGCGGACATGGAGACAGACGGGTCGGCAGGAAACGCCACAGCACGAAAACCGTCCTCGAAGGCAAAAAGCCACACGACCCAAAATATCCCAATACAGGAAGCTGCACAGTCTCCGGGGGGGGGGGGGGGTCAGCACTGCCTCTTCATACGCCAAGCCCACCACGGCCTCCACCAACGGGGAGCACGACCGCAGGACTGGGTGCTGACCGTGCCGACGAACCAGAGGACGTCCATCAGCCAGAAGAGCAGCCGGTGCCCCTCCGTCGCTCTACACGGGAGCGAAGACCACCAGAGAGACTCGGGGACTATGTGCAGGGACTAGTTTACTGGGGAGACTTACTATAGTTTTCTGTCACGGATAGTGACTGTTTCTTTTCTATGCACATAATCTGTGTTCTATTATCAGGGGAGGGGGTAGATGTAGTGTTGTGCTATTACACCAGATGGCCTTCTGAGTCATTGGACTCACAATAGATGGCGCCACTGCGCTCGTGTGTATATAAACGATACTCGCTGAAAAACTGGGTTATTGTCATGGATCGTACAGTGGTGTAGCGTGGTTACTTTCACGTGTCGCCGGGTCGGCTACACGACATGTGTATCACGCACTTTTCACGTTGCTATGGAAAACCGACTAGTCGGGCTCTACGTTTAGTGTTGGAGGGCGTCGTGGAAAACAATTACTCCTTGTGAGAAACGAAAATAAACGGACCAGTCCCATATGAGCTTATAGGCGAATGCGTATAAGGGACTTTGTGAGTAATATTTCTTACACATACGTTTTTTTAGATGCGGAGCATCTAATACTCGAGGCTTGTAGTGCGGCGCCGTCCGCAAGCTTCCTCCTCCTTCTTCCACCATCTGTGCATCCCTTCCTCCTCTACACACCGCGCGCGCTTCACTCCTCCACCATCTGTGCACCCTTCCTCCTCTACACACCGCGTGCGCTTCTCCTCTTCACGAACATTCGCTAGCTGTATAATGTAGCGCGCATGCGCCGTCACGCTTCGAGAACATCGGCAGCTGACGCGCGCGCATGCGCCGTCGCGCTTCGAGAACATCGGCAGCTGACGTGCGCGCATGCGCCGTTGCGCTTCTCCCCCTTCTCGAACATTCGACAGCTGACAGTGCATGCAGCGTCGCGCTGTATATATACTCAAGGTCGGCGCTCGCTCGCTCAGTTGCCGCTCGTCGGTTGGTTTGTACGGCGCGTCGACGTCCAAGGTCGCGGTGAAATGAATTCCAACGAATTCACAAACACAATGATCGACGTCCCTTTGACCAGCGCCGCCCTTTCGCATACGTGTGTACGTGTTCACTCATTTAACACCCCCTCCTACAACCACGTTAACCAATTTAGCCATCGACTCAAGTAAGTCGCAATTTAACACCCCATTTCACAACCACGTTAACCAATTTAGCCATCGACCCAAGTAAGTCGCACTTTAACACCCCGTTAACCAATTATATGCTCCGCATCCTCCTCAGTGTTCCCCCGAGGGAAGCTGCGGGCAATTTTTTTTAATATAGTGAACACAGACGAGCAATATACATATATGAGGCAAGAGCTGGAAGGTCTTATTGAGCTGAGAAAGTTTCGTTGTAATGAACAAAGATAGGGAAGTATTTTAAAGACTATAGTCTTTCTTGGGGACCTTCGACGCAAAAATTTTAGTCTGTCCATGTCTCTGCCTGTCTGTACATTTGTCTGTTTGTCCAATTTTCATGGTACTCCAAACGACATCAAACGCTACCTCAAACGGCAGACCCCATCCGCAGCGCCCACCAATATTGCTCAAAATTTAGCGTTCATACTTGTGTGATTGTCAATTGAAAAGCTATTGTTGTGCATATCTGAGGTACCATAACAACACATCAATACTCTGTTCAAACGCCTTTATATTAGACAAGACATACACAAGTAATTCTAAGAACCCTAGCGTTTATCACGCTGCGCTGATAGTGCAACGCTTGCACGAAAAGGCAAGTGTTTCTAACGCTTTGCTAAGACGATACAGTGGTGGCACCTACCCGTCGCCTTGCGTTCTACACCTTATCACTTCCAAGACGGGCGCGCGCGTCGCTAGCTTTGTTTTCTAAGTTAACTTCCAGATAGCGCTCATGTCTCATGTGTGACGTGACTTGATGCGCTCATTCGCCTTCGCTGCACGATCTAGGCACTCTGAAGCAGCGCCTCCAGAATACCATTCACCGATTTTCTTGCGCAAAACATCAAACAAACGTTTTGTTCACTCTCTCAAGACGCAAAAGACAAATGTGATATCTGCCCATATCCAAACGATCATTCATCATTGAAATGCTGTTTCAGCGGGTTGCGGGTCTTGCACCCAACGTATCGACATTAACACCAACGGCAACGTTCTTGGAATAATGCCAGGATGACTGTCTATACGGCGCCCTCGAAGGCGCATTATCAACAGATGACACTATAGTGTCCTCTCCTCTGACATATCTACAGAGATCACCAAGTGCAGAGGAGTTACGGAGACTCATTGATAATCCTATACCATATCCTCTCTGAAAGCGGACTTGTCTCTATTTTTTTGTACAACGTTGCCTTTATTTGCCTTTATTATATAGCCTTTATTATATACTAGGGGCCAGCGTCATGAAAGTTGCGTAAGGGAAGATTAGACTCTATAAGACGCACAATGAAAGACTAAGTCAATGTTGCAACCAAATTGAGGCAGGACTATATCGAGAACAAGATAATAGACTTTCTTGTTACTCGGGATCTCCAGGAGTCTTATACTCGGTGTCACCCGGCTTGTGTTAAATATCTGCCCAGTTTAAGGCTTGCGTTACAGAGATGAGATCTGTCTTGCTCTGTCTAACATAAGTCATTATTGTAGATAGCACGTCCCGCGAAGTTTAACAGCGTGATTGGGTAAGGAAAGTCGTAAGTGAAGTAGGATATAGGAAAGACGGGCTCTTTTTACCTACTGCAGTTACAGTGATTGCGCAACTTTTTAAAATACCATGTCAGGGGTGGTGTAAAAGAAGAATGCGCAAAAATTGACCAGAAAGAACACTTTATGTAATAGTATTTCACCGGTTCTGGATAACCCCCGATACAGTTGTTGTATTATAGGAACCAAATGTGCCATCAACAAATGCTATGCCATGTATTGAAGGCTTTGATAAAAAAATATAGCGTATCTTTTCAACGTAAGGACATCTGTAGTGGACGTAACAATTTATTTATGTATATAATACCGGTTATTGTTACGTAAGTGATGGAAAACGGGTATTATTTTGTTACGAATATTTTGTTTATATTTTGTCGTAGACATGTACTACGTCAGGCTACTTTGGCACTGCATAGCATTCACACAACCACTGTACGAGTGATGCAATCATTCTTACTGGATATGACCCTCGGGAAAGCTTAAGTTAGAGGAAAGTGCAAACCAGTTAAAACTAAATATTTCAAGGATATTCTTCTTCATCATTGTGTTCCAATGACATGGTAAATGAATCACAGAGAATCATCTCCTAGTGAACAAACCTATAACGACACATTCCCGAGAAACAAGTGTAGTTCTACTGAAACTGAACCTTAATACCCTCTTTGGCGAGTTGATGCAGAAAAATTACTTCATTCAACAGTTTGAAATTCGACCAGGGTTTTCTTTCTGGCTCAAGTTCAGTAACAATATATGCTTCCTTCTATCGTCACATAGTAGAGCAATAAAACTATTCCACGGCTACGTACTGAACATATTGGCACTTAGGAGGGAAACATTAATTTACATAACCCTAATAACGGCCTAAGCTGGTGTAAACATGTGCAGGCTTCTGCAAAAAAGAACGTAATAACTTCATTAGCTGAGCAACGCTTGCGTATCATGCGAGGAAAACAGATATGCCCTGATTTTGATGTACAGAAGCGTACCCAATGCTGACAGCGTACGCTACCGAGAGAAACAAAACTACAAAACTTACTAGCATATCGCAAACAAGCCACAGAATTGCTTCGGTTGTGAAGTTTTCTTTTTTATATTATGTCGTATCGCTCTGGACAAAGTTCCCTGTTGTGCAATGCACCCGTTTAAAACTGCGAAGCTATAAACAGGTGCTTTCAGGGCTGAGCTGTAACCCTATTTTAGTTAAAGAAGATCTAAAGCGTACACAATCTTTTTTACATATGGGCTGGTAAGAGAGGTGGACCTTTCAAATAAAAGAGAGTGGAATAGCCCTAAATTATTCAGAGCAAAGTGAAAACTTGATGAGGAAATTGGTATATTTGTTGGTGGGTAAAATGAGTTTCAGTAACAATATATAAACATAAAAACGTTTTCTCTGAGCTTCAATTCGCTTTGTGCTTAGTAACACCATATTTATAACACGTGGGTGCTTCCGCGAATTTCTCAATTGAAAGACTGTCCACTAGAAAGACATTAAAAAAAGGCTGCACATGAAAGCCGTGCAGCACCTAACAAGCTCACTGGAAACGTCAGCTTTTATACTATTTAGCTTCAGTGGACGCGGTGTTCTCTTTTCTCTTCATGCGGCAACTCGGGACGAATAAAATACCACTGCAGAACAGCAATTAATTATTGCTTGATAAAGTGGTTGCAATTAGCTCGGTAATTGGTGGACGGCCACGAACGCCACAACAGCACCACAAAACGACGTTCTCTCACACACAAAAAAGAAAATTTGTAGCAATTGAAAAAAGAAGCTACTGTTGTACCTACCTAAAATTTCGCCGATGCCTAACTGGGCTCGTATTCACCAAAACGTCTTACTATCAATATTTCAGTGAGCATATTTCAACCTATTCCAAAGCGAGGCACCTCATTAGCAAAGCCAGCCGACCAAAGGGAAAAAGCGCTTACAAAGGAGAAGATATGTGAAAAGGGCCCCTATAGCCCCGCACTCACAAAAACATACTTCCGCTAATGCAGTCCTGAGGAATGACGCGATTCATTGGCGAAGTTAGACATATCAAATGTGAACATCGTCTACCTTCAAAATTTTAGTTGTATGTACTTCATTACTATGTATAACACTGACAAAAAACAGCTTTCGGAAATCGGCCCGAGCCCCGTCGCAGTGGTCTAGTGGCTAATGTACTCGGCTGCTGACCCGCAGGTCGTGGGATCAAATCCCGGTTGCAGCAGCTGCATTTTCGATGGAGGCGAAAATATTGTAGGCCCGTGTGTTCAGATTTGGGGGCATGTTAAAAAATCCCAGGTGGTCAAAATTTTCGGAGCCCTCCACTACGGCGTCTCTCATAATCATATGGTGGTTTTGAGACTTTACACTCCACCTATCAATCAATCAATTTGGCCCCTGTGCCCGTATTTACAAAAATCTGTGCAGTGAGAATCGGAGCAGTGTCCTTAAAAAAAAAACTGCCAGCATTCCTAACGCTTTTGAGATAACAGAAAAGCCGGCCAACCACCGATATGTCGCAAAGAAGACGGCAAGTGCAGCCTTGCTTCTCGCAGGAATACATAGATTTGAGTACTTTATTATGAACTTTATTGCTAGGCTGATGTTCATTCTCATCGAATCACGAAAAACCGGCCATCTGACTAGTTCGTATATTAGTAGTAAAAACACAGTGCCGGCATACGAAAGAACACAAGAGGACAGAACACTGGATATACTAATCGTCTCAACGCTTTTCAATTAAACTGACGGCGCCTTCTTCCTGAGAAGTCAGCACAGAATATTCTGCCACTTGAACTCGCTCACCTGAGATGCTGAGCGAGTTTCTTGGTGAAAGCTGCGGTGCACACGCTCCAGACAACAGCGCCTCGAGCAAGCCAGGAACAAGGCGTCTTTGAATAGGCCAATCTGCCTCCATGTTTGGGACCTCAGGATGCGACAAAATGGCAGGGCACGAACACGCAATGGCTTTAAAAATTCTGCCATCTACGCGACGGGTGGAGGTAGAAAAAATTGTCTGATGGCGAACGAGAGCAGCCTGGTTTTGCCCGTTGCAGGAAACAGCATAGCTGTTTGATTGTATTTTGTTGCTCTTCCGTTAGCACGCTGTCAAAAGTAGGAGCTCCACGAAGACATCAACTCGACGACGAAGTTCAGAGAAGATTGGAAACAGCTCGTGCAGCGCACTATACCACGACGCCCGAGGCAGTGAGAGCCGAGCTACGATCGGTGCGCCAGCAACGACACACCAGCGTTGTCCACGTGGGCTTACAAGAACAAGGTCGTCTCGCCAGCAAGATCATTGGTGACGGGAGCGTCAGGACTATGATTCGGCAGCCAGTGACGCCGGCGTCCCGAATGGTGGCCGCCGAAATCGAGTGGGTTTGAGCGGGGCTCAGTGCACAGCAACCGCGTACAGCAAGCGCTGACGTTCGTGGCGCAAAGCCTCTTTGAAGCAAGCCGACAAAGACAGTCCCCTGGTGGCCACGTCAGCCTGGAGCACCGGGTGTTGCCTGCCACCACTAGGCCTAAGCTCGGTAGCCTCCGCCATGTCAGCACCGACAGCAGGCTATGACGACGATTGGTGATTACGTCGGCAGTGGCACGGACGGCGACGTTCGCAGAGAACGTCGAGACAGAGATCTGACACGACCGATCAGGACATTGACTAGTGGCGTCTCAGTGCGACAAGTAAAGTTACCGTAAGCACCATGAGAAGCAGTAAGGCTGTAGAGATGTCTCACAATACTTATAGTTTAGTCTGTAAAGAAATTCGTTGGGAGGTTTACTTTGGGAGTTATTACTATTTGTTTCGTACGATTTTTGCACATATTGTTAGAGTGGCATGAGTGCCTAATAAGTGGGTCGTGTTGTTAATCGTGTCTAGTCTCAATCCATCGCCAGCAGCTGCCTGTAATCCATGAAACACGCTAACCGATTTTCTTTTAAAGGTTGAAGCAGGCTGTTTCCTAATGTAACACGCAACGACAGTTCCAACACAGGCCTGATCTGCACCTTTCAAGTCTATACGGTAGTGCAACATACCTCGCTACTGGTGTGTGTATGCACTACATAGCATGCAGTATTTAGCTGATTATACTGTGGGACCGTCCACTGGTTGCATTCTACTTAGATTCTAAAGCACGTGCTAAAACGTGGCTGACAACCTATAGGTACGCCCTATTTCACTTTTTCTCTATAGGATCAATAGAAAAGCTAACACTGACACCATGTTACTGTTTTCGCACGAGACAGTTCCTTCGTTAAGAAAGGTGCTGAACCAGATGGACAGCGGCGTGAGTAATCTCAAGCGTAACTACTGCGATAGATTCTCGAAGTTGCATAACCACCACACAGTGTTCGACAGGGTGCTACAATATCCGTACTAGCCAAATTGATCGCGTCTTGGCAGTAAGACGATCAGAAGATAAGTGCTACATTCATACGACATAAATGTGTACTATAATGTTCAAGCTGCCATTTTTCTGTGCGTGCGTGCACGCATGCACGCGTGTGTATGCGTGCTGCCTGAATGTGCGTGTGTGCGTGCTCGTATCGGCACGTGTGCTTATTCCTTATATTCTTTCAATTTCTTGTATACAGGTGAAAATACACGAAATCACATCTTGGGCATGTTTCATCTTACCGCCGTAGGGTTTCTGAAGTTAAGACACTCGTTTCCCTTTTAACCTTTACTTCTCTCTGTTGAAAAGGCCGGCATTCAAGCAAAAGAAATATACTGAATTGTATTACACTGCTCAATGTGTGAAGCCTTGTTTGAAAAAATGAAAGTAATAAACATAGATGCCTTTTTTCCCAGGTCGCTCAAGAAACCAGTGCCCAAAGGCAAGAACGAGCCTACAATATAAAGTACCAGTTTTTATGCATTATCTGCATATGGGCTTAACATGTTGCGGAATAAACAAGTACTAAACACGACCGTCCAAAAGAAATTCCCAGGTACTCATTTTAATTAAAAAAACTGTAACAAAACAGATAATTTGAACGTCGCTCGACCGCCTGCTTCTGACAGCACGAGTATTAGAAGGCTGTACACAGACATCACCTGCTGGAGCCAGCGGTACACCCGATACTTTATGTGGCTTTAACGTGGAACAAAATAAAAATACGACGTGCGTGTTTTCTGCACATAACAATTTTGAAAACGTTTTCGTGCATAGCCACGGAACTCTGGTGTTGAGCGCTCAGCAAATGTGGTCGTTAAGACAAGAAAGAAGTTCTTTCTATACTCTTGAATAACCATTCTAATAAAAAATTCTTTAAGAAAGACAGCTGCGATGCCTGAAAGAGTGGTTCTCGAAGAATCATACAAACAAGCACGCCGAAATCATGTACTCAAATATGGCGCGTTAATAACCGCGTGCCACGTGCTTCAACACACAAGTGCCTCTTTGCTTGGAATTCGCGTGAATGAGTTGTGAGTAACCCTTTTCAAATCAAAATTAAGTTACAAAAAAATTGGTAGGAATGACGCAATGCTGAAAGTTTAGGGCAAATTCACCTTATAATCGGCCAATCCCCTTCTTCGGGTACGAGCCATTTGCACAGGGAAACAACAACAACAACAACCCTAGAAGTGCTCATTTCCTGTATTCAACGGGTGTTTTGTTTCATTACTGACAAAAGGTTTTCTCTGAATACTCTTTATTTCCTATCAGCTGGCTTGCTAAAACATGCGCCTATTACCACTGAATAATAGGTTCATCTAAGAACTAAAGAGAAATGTTCTCACAAGTGGTTTTTCAGCTCACTGCTATAGCGCACATTACTTGTTCACGCTTAGGCATTCAAAATGGCGGACGTAACATAAAAATGATAAAAATGTCAATGAATGAAACTGAGATCTAACGTACGTATACACAGGAAGGGATAATGCGAGAGTAAGCTAACCAATAGTACTAGCATGATCGATATTATTGAAACACCCCGTACTCATATTACGCCAAGCTTATTCAGTTCTACGTGGCTCCTCGATAGTGCGAGAGGTAAAGTGAGCAGCCAGACAGTAGTTTATTGTTCAGCGAACACGTCATGCGTGCTTTTCCCGAAGGAGCATTAGATAGGGGGCGACGGGACGAATCGCAACGTCGTCATGGCAACGGCACCTCTCAACGCCATGCGGGATGATGACACAGACTTCGTTGACAATTTTTGTGAGCGTCTCTTCCGTCTTTCCGCATTGCACAGGTCCGCAGACGAACCCAGCCGGCGCATGCAGGTGCCCTGCAGTGAGTGATTGATGAAGGTATCGTTTTGTTTTGCCGCCTCGTCTGGCGATTCTCGTCGCTTGTATACAATGCCAGCTAGCTCGTTCTTTGTTAGAACAGTTCAACAGCGCGTCGGAGAGAAGGTGGCGCTGGTTGGTCCAGAGAAAAAGGAAGGAAAAAAGAATAATAGGCAAGAAAGATGGCGGGGCCCTCACATATGGCGGCTCCATGGAATGAACGTTGGGGCCCGACAATCGATATATTGACATACGCATTCTTGACATCTGCTCTTGGGCCAAGAATAATTTTCTTCGAGGCTGTCACAATCTTACTGTTTTTTAAACTTTTTTCAAGTGGCACAGCAAAGAGCAGAGACTGCAACACAGTACTCCCAACTCCCGCACACACACAGACTTTGCCGTCTGTAGATATATTTTATCTGTGTGGGAGTGGCAGGCTACAGTGACATTGAAAACAAACAGTAAGGTTGTTTAGTAGACTGCTGTTACCTATGAAACGGCATCTAAAGGCATGGAAACTCGCGGAATCTGGGGCAATCACTACACTGCTATTTGAAAAATACTTCCGGGAAAACGATTTGATAATGTTAGAGGTATTCCTTCTTTTTGCCTAAAATACTACAAAAGTTCTTGCGTTTTCTTATTTTGATCATTTTAGAGTTCATATCAATCTAAATTTGCTCGTTATCTAAAAACTGGACAATTTCAAGTAATTTTTTTTTCGTTTCTTACAACACACGAATCACCAACCATCCATAAAGATACGAAGACATCCTGTGAAAAAGCTGACGAATTACCCACTTCTGTATCGGAACTACATCTGCATTAAAAAAGTGAGTATACTGTTTTTTTTTTTTGCTTACGCTAAACAGACTGATAGACAAAGCGAAATATATAGACACATTATTTCTATAGTTAGCTGATCACAATTGACTCGATTACTTCGCTAATGTTAGCAGATTACAAAAAGAGAAAACAATAGGTGGTGAGGTTAACAACCGGACAGCGTAGCAAACCGGACGTATGTTCGGTTTGCTACCCTTCATCAGTGGAGAAAAAAAGAAGCGAAAAAGCGAATAGAATAGAGAGAGAGAATGACCAAGATAGATAGGGAGAGATCCGATCACGTGCACATATGGAAGAGCGACATGTAAGCTAAATTAAAGTGGCTCTCCGGAAGCCACACGAGTGAAATTATACTCTTACATACCCGTTCAAAGGAAGCGTACAAAATATTCATCGCAGTTCTCACCTGTCTATGAGCAAGGCCAAACTAGGTTTTGCGGTCCTGATTACGCCACAACTGGAGGTGAGTGAATACTTCCGACCACTTCTCGAATAATGTCAGGTCGAAGGCTTTTGTTGTACGTGACACCTGAGCCGCAGCCCATCGAAAACGGCGGCTCTTTCCCGATAAGCTGTGAAATTTCTTGGCCTGCAATAAGAAAAAAAGGTCACGAGCTAAATAAAAATCGTATCAATATCACATTTACACTAAGGCTCGTGCATCCTTATTAGCGAAACCTACAAGTCAGTGGCAAAGGACACTTAAAAGTAAAAGTTCTGCCACTGGTAAGAAAACGACTAATTCCTGTTCCAAACGTTCACGTACTCGAATATTTACTCGTGAGAGGCACTGCTTTCAGGGGCCGCTGATACACAGAGAAAGCTACCCTGGATGCGGATACATACGCTCGTAAACTATTGAGCAAGGGATGTGCCGAAATCTCTTCGTGACTTCATTAGCACTGAACGTGCTCGACGTGACCACCACCGTTATGACCCCATATATCTCTGCGTGTTGGTGCCAAACAAATAGCGCCAGTTGTGGTTGCTGCATCGGCACTATCAACGTCAGACTGACGTCCCTAGTACTTTTATAACATAGTACTTGTTATTCATGTTACACGTCCAACAAACCGAGAAGACCTACAGAAAAGTATTTCTGCAGAGAAGTGGGATTATTACGAGCACGTACTCTGACGATATCACCCACTTGCAACAAGGTTTTTTGCTTAATTTTTTATCAGCGGCTCCTATGAGATCAGTAGATTGTGCGAATTGTAAATCTCAGACACCAGCGCGAAGTATATAATCATTGCGTTTAACGATGCCGACGCGAATAGTGTTTGTAACCCTCGCAAGTTTGCTAACTTCGTGTTAAAAGAGGACTATTTTATTAGGCAAGAACCACCCAAGCTCTGCCTCAGCCGAAAAACTGCAGTGTTTGATTTTTATTCGATGCACAACAGCAATTTTCAAACACGACTTCTAAATGTTACAGTGTTTTCATTATTTAGCATCCAGCATTCTACAGAGGCTTATAATTGGTATTTGGCTTGTTTATATAACACATCTAGCAAAGCTAAAAGGGCTGTTTTCGACCAAGACGTGTCTCGATTGCTTGTGCACATGTGAGCTCAGTTTTAAGTGCTGCATGCCAGTCACAATTACAGAACCACTATACGCTGGCGCAAATTGCGTTGTTCTTTTTGCTGACTTGTTCCCAAAGTGGTTATTGGTTCGAAGTTGCCGCATTGCCGTATGTGAAAATGCTTAGACAAGATTTGAAATGTATAAAGCATTGTGTTTGATTCTCTTCAGTATTTTGCCGAAGAACCCTGATTTAGACTGCACGGATGACGATGTGACCACTGTGCATTCTCGAATGAATACGCATGCGCACTCTGTCATCCCCTTTAATGCAACTTCGCTACACAACGGCACCGAAAGGTTTGCTTTTTCATGCTTATCTTTTTAATCGTTCGTAGCCGCGCTTAGTTCACATGCTCACGTGCCTTAATAATGTTATATACGCGATATTCTTCCATTTCTCAACTTCATACACATTATTTTCACATTTCATCGGTAAAACTTTGCGCATGTCGCCACGCACATATCACTTAGAAGCCTTTTACTCCTCCACTACCCAACCCTAGCTTCCACTCACCCTCGTAAACACGGAAGAATACAGTGTTGTAGCTGATATCATTAAAAAGAGTTGCTTCTCACAAGAAGTCACGTTATTCAGTCATCTTATTCAAATGAGCTGTGTCATTAAGAGGCTACATGACCTATCAATATTTGTGTCATACAAAACTGCATAGTTCCCGTAAGTAGCTATCATATATTCACAAAAGAAATGAAGTGACATTTCAGAAGGGCCCTCAATTGAAAGATCAACTACCAAGGCATAGTCACATTGTCATGGCTTCGATGTGGAACAATGCGGGCACCCAATAACAAGAAGGGCACACTAGGCGAAAATCTTGTGCATTGAAAACCTATACATAATTCATCCCGTAATGATAATAATAGGAGACCATAATTTAAGTGAACGCCTATTTTGTTTCTTGCGCTCCTATCACCCCACTTTGATACATGAGAAACAATTTTAGTTTAAGAATAATTTTTTTTTGTTTTTTTTAGTGCCCATAACTGCCAGTTTTCGTATTCGGACCTAAATGCATAAAACTATCAATAAATGCCTATTCACCAAATTTGCGATTATATGATCACATAATGGCCTCGAATGCGCCTTCAGACGTAGTTTTAATCGTTGTTCCTGTTACCGAGCAACATTGACTCTTGGAAACTCTATGGCGTTCGGACAACTCCCGGAACCCCCCCCCCCCCAGCCGCCATATAAAGTCGGACGCATCGACCAGCCAAAATCACTTGCTGACATGGAGAGAGTACTTGGTGAATGCGAAGCCACGAAAAGCCGTACAGTGAAATGATAAACAACAAAAGAAATAAAGGTATAATGTACATGAGAACTTTGTTCTTATTTTTAAGGGGGAAAGTCCTTGTCTTTCGTTGTGGCTGCGGTATAAAACCAATGCTACTTTATTTGTTCTGTTATATACAATACGGGTGTACGGTATACCAACACTTTTTCTCTTATAACGCTCGGCAAGCATGCCCAGACTTTACATAACTTACTTTTTTGGACGTTCAATGACAAAGTCCACTCCACTACGAATATAACCAACACCTAATAGATGCTTAAACTGTGCGTTAAAACTGTCACTAATTTCGTCCTCACACTACTTGGTGACAGCAGACCTAAGACAATACATAGTGATGCCCTTTTTTACTACTTTCTAGTGCTTCGACGGAAAATGTAAAAGTGGCTTTGACGATCTAGGAGGATACTGCCAGCCTGCGTGCTTCTTCGGAAACTTTAAGGAAATGCGCGAAAAATTGTATTCCAATATTCTGAGGGAAATACTCATTAAAATTCAGCCCTCCTCAATTGAATTTATTTTTCTTGCTCATAGAGGTTATCATCGTTTGAATGTCCTCAACACTGCAAAGGACACATATCACATATCAAAAGACTTTAATAATAGAATCATCAAAGGCGCCTTTCAAGCATTTGTCAAGTTTGCTAAGGTATAAATCACTAAGAACCAGAGCAGCGATAGAACAATACTTGTTCCAGATTTTTTTCACGCAGAAGCGCCCTCCTTCCAACCTACCAATATGAACTCTAGGTACAAGTAAATAATTTCTAGAAAAGCACCTGTTGAAATACGAACCGTATTGATGAAAACCGTGTTGTTCATAATTACAGTCACTATGGGCTCATATCGCCTCCATAGCTCCTTCACCTTGACAAGTCTGTATTAAGTCCTTCCATTTTTTTTCCTTTTTGCTGATCCCTTATACTCGATTTCCTGATTCCCTGCTGAAGGGCAGCAAACAGGACGAGAGTCTGCCTGAGCTCCCTATCTTTTGTTCTTTTCGGCCTCCTCCTAGCTCTTTGTCTGCATAACATGCTGAATGGTTGGAAATCCTTGATTGCCCGAGAATTCCCGAGTGATTGCCCGAGTGATTGCCCGAGAATTCTAGCTCCCAAACAAGGTCTGTCATCAGAGCAGAAGAAAAGTGCCGCGTAAAGCGTATCGCTGACAGTTGAATTCGGATTACGCATAGAGGAGGGGAGGGGGGATTCTTCGCAGTTTTACTAAATCCTTAAGTTTGGTGTGCGGCGCTATAGATCAGGAAATAACCATTATGAACAGCTGCTCGGGGACGCAATAACCAATCCCTGGCAAAGCGCTAAAGGCGCTTAGTGACAACAAAATTAGAATGGCCAGATATGTCTCTGAATTGAGAATCCAGTGAATGCAAGCAAAAGTTGGTAAAATATGGCAAAATCTGGTGCTTTGTTTTAATTGATAGCACGTAGATAGATGTACGCGTAAAATTCTTTCCTTTCGTTGATTAGCATTCAGTTTAAACAGTAATCAGGGATTAAATCATAGCCTAACTTTTCCTAGTGTTCCTAGTGAAAAGTGTTCTGGTGAAAATAACTGCTAAGAACAGAACTGGCGTTGCTTCATTTCTAATAACAGGTATATATTTGATGAGGACAACCTCGTGCCTTGCCATGCGTGTCTCTTGTTTGAATATACACTTTGGAAAAAAATATTAGTTTACATTTCATGAACATGTTTCGTTGTGTGTCAGCACGGTGTAGCATACGAATTAAATTGTTGAGACCAGGGGTTTGCAACCTGCGACCGCCAGAAGGATATAAGAAACCTTTCCCCCAAGTTTTCCGTTGTCACTTATCCGAAGCCTGGCATGGCATTTTTGACTTGAAATGGTGTTTTCGCATGGAACATATGTTTGTAATTGGAAACCACACGACATTAACCTAATATATATACAAAATATGTACATTGTCAATTTGTCTCTTCACTAAGTTTTTTTCTCCTTGTCTAAAAAAAACACGAAGAAAGACTATGAACGGAATGTAATTAGTGGGCTTTTCTGAGGGTTTGTATGACGCAAAAAAATCATCTGCCTTCCTTGTCTCGTATTGGTGAATATGCCCCCGCAAAGCGCCGGGCGACTAATTCACGATCCATAATGCTGCCCGAACCCCTCAGCCCATGTCGCTTAGGCCTCGCTCAGGTCACCATGCACTACCGTTTTCTGGCGTGGTTTGCCTGAGAAGCATCAGCGCGCTCTCGGCCAAGGTCTTGCGTGATTTGGCTCAATCTGTACCATCTCGCGATACACGACGATCTTCGGGCACGAAGTTAACAGAGCAGTAACAAGCCGTACAGTTCACCGCGCATGCATTAGGAGACTTACTGGCGCCTGAACATTTACCCTTGAAGCTGTTGCCAGTGCCTCCTCGGATGCTTCTCAGCAGGTCATCGACGCCGGTCACTCACAAGTGGATGTTTTTGCAGTGCAACGATTGCGACGACGTGCAAGGTTTCTCCCAGATTCACCAAGTGGGCAGCCGCAGTGTTTGTCACCACTCGCACACGCGAGGGCTGATGTACGCCACACGTTTACTTGTTTATGACTTTATCCATTAAGTCTTCACTCAACGACAAAATATGTAGTTCTTCAACCAAGATTATTAGCTGCCCCGGCTGTATACTTGTTAAGGTGCTCGGCTGTCATTAGAAAAATTTGGTGCTATTCGGACTGTGGTGGTCACGTTTGATAAAGGAGTTAGGTGTGCACTAAAAAACTCCCGTGGACAAAATTTTCCGGAGCCTTCCCTTGTGACAAGCCACATTATTCCATCGGGATAAGAGCATGCAATTTAAATAAACACTGCTAATTATCATAACCGTAGTCTTATAAAAGCTGGGCTTAAACACCCATTTCAAGTAACGAAAGCGAACATCCGCCAATCAACGCAGTTCATGCGATGCCAGAGCATTCGAGCACCAACGTGATGGCTCTATGCGCTAATGCCAAAGAAAAAAAGGCGCTACGGGCTGTCGTCCACCGACTTTCCTTTCTTATAACATGATAAGGAGCGGGATAACTAAACAAAAAAACGAAAAGTGCGGATGTTTTCTGTAAGTGCTCCCGCCTCTATGTCAAGAGGGCGGCCCCCTCCACCACACAAGGCCAGCTGGAAAACCGCCTTCCCCCAGAAATCAAGATCCTAGAGCCTCTTAGCCCAGCCGGTCCTCAACACTAATCACTCTGAGGGTTTTGTTGCGAGCAGAATCCTTTGTCAGGCCACATGGCCTTTAGCTTCTACTTCCTTTCTGTTATAAGCGGAAGAAATAAAGTGCATTCAATTCAACTCAATTGCTTCAAATAGTCTTACTGATGGACAAGCTGTGACTGATTGCAGGCAATGTTGCTGTAGAGTGCTTTAACGGTGGTATACTCACGACTGTCTTGCTAGTTTTGTAACCTGCATGTCATCCCAGGATGTGCCTATTCTCGTCCATTCTTTTAAACCTTTCTTTTAATTCCTAAATACAGGGCAGCAAACTGTATAATTACACTGGTTAACCCATCTGTCTTACTTTATCTCTCTCTCTCTCGCTACTTTTCGGTAAAAAATGAGTTACGGAAGATAAATAATCATTATAGAAGCAGAGAGACAGAGGGTCGGGCCGTTTACGCCCGAAGCAGACTAAAAGAAGAAAAAAACGTGGTTAAGCATATCAGAAGAAAACATAAAAACACGTAGAAAACGTGTTCCTCTATTCGCAGAAGCGTGAAAGGCTGGCTTGTTACACTATCGACATTCCCCAACGTTTACACAAACACTACGCTGCACTGTTTCACGTGTGAGCCCAGAAACTGTACCTTTTCATCTTTCATAAGGGCTTAAAAAGTTCGAAATGCTTGCGAGAAACACGAAAGGGTCAACAAGTCTGTAGACATCACTTTTTTTTTCCACTTACATCCTGAATTATTGAAGACAGTGGAATGGTGGCATTGGTTACTGAAACAATTTACCCTACTGTCTTCCTTTTCTTTTTTTGAAGCGGAACAAAACACAATATTACGCTTAATAAAATGTGGGAGGCATAATTAATTGTCGTATTTCATCTGATTAAGCATCTGCCTAATTAACAAATTAATTAGGCCTCTGCCTAAAGGGTGCAACATGCTCACTTTCATAGGCGTGAGTGAAATGTATAGGCGTGAGTGAAACGTCTTTCGCAGCCGGAATCATGGCAAAATTGACTTCTAAAAGGAAGCTAATAGTGTCTGGGGCTGTATAAAGCTATTAGTCGGTGACCTCCAGTCACAGCTGCCTTGCTTAAGCTCAACCGAGAATACTATATCCGCTATTTGGACATATTCGCATTTCATCAGTGTACCTAATCGTCTTCCGTTGTTAGTTGGTCTTGCTTGGTCCTAGTTGCCACAATGTTGCATTAGCAAGACATCACTTCTTTCTATATAAAGTGTTACTTTGTCTGCACTGCCGAGAGCATAGTTCTCTTCTAATTAGAGATGGGTGCCTTAAAATATCTGCAACAGTGACTAGTTTAACATGCTCGCAACATAAAATTAGGGCAAGCTAATCACAAGACCTTTGGGGTTTTTTATGTAGTTTATTACGTCATTGTCATTTCTTATATACTATTTTAGTAAATCAATCATAAAAGCAGTCGAACCTCACAATAGGAGTGAAACTCAGAAAATAAAGAACTGTTTTAACGTTTTATATGGTTCTTCCTGAGGTTATCGTTCTTTTAAAAACAACGAAAAATATTTCAAAAATTATTCAAATAAGGAGAACACAAGAATTGCAATAGATCATCCAAACTGCAGCCGACAGCTTGTCTTTGATCCCCTCAATGTAAAGGCCTCCAAGATACACCTAAACATTGTATAAATTTGGCTGTTCGCCTGTTGCACCCTTCGCTCAAAGTACGCGCGCAGGGTTAACATCTATGTTCCATCTAAGCGTGTCGCAGGAATGTTATATAAGCTTCATAAGGTCAAAGCTTCTCTCTCGACATTTTAAGCTGCAGCATATTATTCTAGTACGACACATGATCAGCCACGAAAGGTATAGCGTGCTTTGTGTGGAGCTTAGACATTGCTTGAATTGTCATGACAACTTGAAAACATATGAAAGCTTGTCTATGGTTTCCACTATGTTATATGAAAACGCACGCAGATATGAAGAACATAAGAAAAATGGGGAGGCAGAGTGCTGACAGATGGCATTCGAATGTGCACAACGCCTATCTGCTCTCTCGGGAGGAGGGAGGACGAGACGGGAAGAATCAAAAAGGAAAGAAATAATGAGTAAATAAAGAAACGATCATAATTACGAATAAAAATAAACATTAAACATAAAACGAACGTCCGCGACGGGGGGCCGTGCCTGAGGATGAATACTGTGGGGTAGAAAAGACGGATGACAAGCAGACGAGGATGCATGCCCGCATGTCGTGAGTGTTCTCTACCTCGCGGTGTACAGCGATCATGAATCACCAACTGGGCCAAACATTCACTAAGGTTGAAGCCCTTCATTTGAGAACACATAACAATAGCTGCCAAAAAAAAATTAAGGTGGCTTCACACCACGAGCGCCTATAGCCTGAAAGGAGTTTGGAGCTGGGCAACCCTTTTCGTTTCTCTTTGTTTTTTGTCCACTCTCTTTTTTCTCGTTTTCTGTTTTTTTCTATTTTTATTTCATTTTATGTGTTGCCTTTTCTTGGTTTTCTATTTTTTCTCTTCTCATCGCTTCTTCTCCACTTATATAATTCATGATTGTTTTCTTTATTTCTTTTTATACACGCTTAATTGCACATCGCCAAGTGTCTTGCTGACTTTGGTAAGTGATCGTCATCAAGTCACTGGCAAAACAACTGCCAGACTACTTCTTGGCGTAAGCGCGCGCTCACTTATCATCAAGGCACTCGAAGAAGGGACTTTCAGACGCTAGCGCACATTCGCTATGCTTCACATCGTGCTCCATGCCGAGTAACAACGACAGCATACTACAGCGCACGATAACATACAACAGTATGGCTCCGTAAAGTGTCGTGTACTTCAAAACAAGCTTATAGCGTGTTAAAAAATCAAACGCTTGCCCGAGAGCGAATCCAGTGTTTACGCAAAGCGTCTGCTATTACCCTCCGCAGTTTATTACTAAGACTATCAGTATTTCAGACTATCAAAATCAGACTACCAAAGGAGTATTTTGAGAATAAACAATCAAGGCCATCTGCACAGAAAGAAAACTCAAAGTGGTACAAAAACAAAAAAAAAATCTAAACGGACTTTCTTTGGAAGTAGAAAAGGGCACATGCCATATGGTACAACGCGAATTCCTTTCGCAAAGTGAAAGTAGCAGTATACGAAGAAAAGAATCCCGCGCGGGTGTTTTCCAAGATCGTGCCGAGACACACACACACAAAAAAACAATGTTGTTCAAAGTTCGAAGCCGTGCTGGTGCGAAAGATATCCGCTCCCCGAGGACAAGTAACCATAAGTTGGTCTAGGTATCACCTCGTAGCTCTCTCTCTCTCTCTTTGGATATGGCGTATTGGTTTTCACTGCGCGCTCAACGCAGCAGTAAAAGCGCCTGGACAACAGCGAAGAGGTTCTTTTGTTATTTTAATTAAAACGAGCGAATGCTTTTTATGCTGTTGTTGTTATGAACTCGCGTGCTCTTGCTTTGGAAATGTCGTAGTAGAAAATGGAAGCGGTGTCGCACACCTTAAGCAAGTTGCAGAGGAGTGCTAAACTGTTAGAAACCGTTGACCAAGCAAAGTTTTCAATGCAGAAACATTCTACGGCTGCATCTGAACAAGATAGGTGGTTCTAGATTTAAGAGATGTTTTGTAGCAAGAAGCGCATAGTCAGCTTCGCAAATTATTTTTTATTAAAAAATTGGCAGATTCCACGTACCTTCGGAATTGACGCTATGCGAGGAATGTTGGAGATAAATTGACTATGCCGTAATTTTTTTTATTGAACGACACTTCATGAAAGGACGCTTAATGTATGTATAAATGTTGCACACACAGACATATGTGGAAAAGTTTGTAGGTGTTTATATAACCAGTTGTTTGAACTTGCATAACAATGCCAACAGGACAATAAGTACTAGCACCACCAGAAGCGATAAGCAGATAAGAAGCGCTTTTGTTCACGAGGATGGTATCCATAGACACCGATACATAAATCAACTTCAGTGCATCACCTAACTTCAAATTACAATAACCAGACGGGACGGCTCTATCAAATGAATACATGTCTAAGCTTTATAAAATCAGATAGCCAGCACTGCTACCTCAATTGACGTTTCAAAAACTTTAGGGTTCATTTGAAAAGTTGTTCTCGGACCTGGCATGACTCAGTGGTAGAATGCTTGATGTCGACGCCGAATGATAGGGTTGGATTTATGCTGGGTCCCTGACATTTACCCCCTTATTCACAAACGCTCCTCGACTCGACTTCCATCCTTCACTTGACAGAGTTGGGCACGGCGCCACCGCTCGGCTGAAAATGACGCTGTGCTACTCAAGAATCGCAGCAGATTATCGCTGATATGCAGTGACTTGCCGTGCCTGGAGACGGCGCTTCCATCGGCTTTCTCAAGTGAAGGTGATTGATTGATATGTGGGATTTAACGTCCCAAAACCACTCTATGATTATGAGAGACGCCGTAGTGGAGGGCTCCGGAAATTTAGACCACCTGGGGGTTTCTCAATTGAAGGTGAAGCGTTGAGTGAAGGGACGTTCTAGAATACGGGGGTTGTTCTTTGCATTTGTCGGATGAACGCTGCCGATGTCAGGTTTTTCTTAACGCTAACGCGTTAAAATTGTCCAAGTGTGTTCTCGTCGTTTCTGGTTAGATAGTTTCAATGACCTGTGGCCTATACCCGCCCGTCATGTGTTACTGTCCAGCGGGAAGTGTTTGACGACGTACGTGACGGGATTGTGACATTATTCGTGTATTGATCAGGGCGTCATATTCGCAAAACCATTTTACCCTCCTATACTAATTTTGTTTCACACTAAGTTAAGGGAGTGATCACAAGAGCCCCCAGACACAACCAGCGGCACATGCACAGATAGACTCAAAAGGTTCCTGCAGTACGCGAAGAAATGGATTTAATAAATAAATATGAGAGGTTAGTGAGAAACGTTGTGCCGGCAATTCTTTTTCCCTCGCAATATGTAACCGTCGGTAACTCAAAAACAAGCACAAAATTATAGGAAGCCTACAAAAGAACACTCCCGCACATGGAGCCAGTTCCTTGATACAACAAAGAATGATTTACTCTACAGAAACGTTTACAAAATACAACTACAGGTATTTACACAAATTAAATGTCCATACAAATTAGAAGTTCGCTAAGATGTCAAAAGTTTATAAATTTCTTTTGTATAATGTAACAAACTCTCAGCGTTTTTTTTAATTCATAATTTAAACTAATAGCCACACTTCCATTTCTGTAATTTCGGGAAATGAGTGATGCAGGGAGTATATATAAGTTTTATCTCCCGTGGGCTTTGATTAGTGGTGGAGGAGGAATGTCAAAGTAAGAGCTTTACCAAACGCTCATTTTCATATGTACACGTGAAAAAGTTTTTATCCCAGCCAGGAGAAATGGTCAGCGGCTATCATATGGTTAGGCAGACGGGTATTGCAAGCATTCTGTTACAAAATATCGTACAAGGTAGAATGGCTGAAGTAAAGAATAAACATACCGTAAATCAAAACAATCACCGCTGATTATCGTTACGCTAATATTGTTGCAAGAGCCCAGTTCGCATAGCCAGATAAAAGAAATAAAGTTTACTTTGCTATAGCAAGGATATGCAAAGGAATCAATCTTCGTGTCTTCGGAGGAAGCAACATCGCATTGAACTTGAAATCCGTTTTTGTAGTTCAATGATCATTTATATGCATGCTTAACAGATAAGGTCGGCAAAGTGCTGGGCCACATTTCTTGACATTTGTTTCTTCGTTGACATTTGCCTCTTGTTGACATTTGCCATGTAGTAGTCCCTCAGCAGACTTGCATTGGAACCAGCTTCACCGTCAGTTAAATTTGTTACATTGTAATGCGCATTCACAATAACAGCAATCACCTCGAAAAATAACCAAACAATTTTTTTTTTCACCCTGATCACGTTTGATCAGCCACATCGATTACTGATTATAGGAGGACATACTCTGACTGAATGCCCGTTACATAATTTCCTGCAACGTCTCTGTTACAACAGCACCTAATATGACCTTCACGTCGGAAGCTCCATTACCGAGAATGGTTCCGCGTCTGTGCGTTTGTTAGTGCGCGTGTGCGATGAGTCATGCCCTTTTGCTTGCGTGCCTCCTGTAGAGCGGCTGAAAGACGCTGTCAGGGTTAAGTGGTTTTGCGTGTTGCCGCTCGACACCCTATGGAGCGCGAAAAAACAGTGTTCTCTGTCGCGTGACACAGTGTCTGATGTAGGAATGTAGGAACAATGGCACGCAGAAAGCCCCTCCAGACGTTTTATTACTTGCTTAGGGGAGCCTATCGATCCCTCCCGTGATATCTGGAATGCATCGATCTTCATGGCACCCTGAACGATGCATTTCAATTATCCTATGTGCTTGAAAGGCTACTGTGGCACTTCCATGTCGCAAAAAAGTTTTGCTGTGAAGGCTCGATTGTTCTCGTCACAGCTGTATAAAAATGTCATTGTCATGTCCAAGACGTTCGACGTTACGGATGCTTGTGTTCCTTTACATTTCTGCTCCTGAAACTACTATGCGTGCTTGCAAATCAAACTTTCTCATGGCCATGAATACAGTTCTTAATTGATTTTTCCTTCATTGAAGATTGTGTTCATTGTCAACCGAAGATATAATACAATCACACATTGTAAATATCCCATCAATGCAATACGCGAATGCATGGATTAACACTACTATGTGTTTGGTCTCACTACCTTTCAATAACGAGGGAGACCATGATACGGTTTTGAAGAGATAAGTATTATGTCTAATGCAACCGTAGCGGTACGTTGTAGCAACAAAACGAAAAGAGCTCTATCGAGGGAAACTTGAGCACATACATTTCATGTGATTAGGATCACCTCTGATGGCCACTTCTCGTGTCGTTTTTGTTGGAAGCACATTAAGGACCTCTTTCATCTGCAATGGAAGGAAAACGCCAAGATCATTTTAACAAAGGCTCTATAGGCTCCATTCTAGACCTATTGTGATGGTTTTGGCACATTGAAATTATTTTTGAGACGATGTATAAAAGGACCAGCAACGTATTCTGAAAGCTTTTAATCTGTGTGCTGATGTTATCATGTTATAAATATTTTTAATCGTGTCATTGATATTACTGTTTGGGCATACCAAGCATGGCATCGTATGAGAATGATTATTGTCCTAATCATACGCGTTCACCCTTATTGTCTTTTTGTGGGAGATTATATTTTATTTTATTTATACTGTTACTTATATGTGATGTAAAGTAAAATGAGCCCCTCGAACAACACCCTTAAAGAATAAGTTTTCTTTCATGAACATCCCGAATTGACATGACGTTCCTAAATATACTCACGGCGTTAATTTTACTTGCGATGTGACGTTGTGACATCGGGCATTGTTAAGATAATAATAATTCCATGTCGAAAAAAGTAACTACAAAATTATTTTATTCGTGCTCTTGGAATATCTGAAGAAATGGAAGGTGTTTCTGAATTAGGGTGCTCACTGAAGCACTCTCAGCATCAGATAATGCTTTTTTTGTTTGCATATAACAAACAGGCATAATAACAAACATTGAAGAGCACATCCTAACTATCTACTAACCATTTATCAAATAAGATCTTTTCAAATTGTGTAAGCTTCGAAATACATTCGCCTTTTCTGATAAAAAAACATCATAGGATGTCATTCTCATTGCCCCACAAAACGCTATGGTGTCCCATTTTTTCAAATTATTTTCGGCAAAATGTGAAAGCGACACGGCAAAGGAGGTTCATATTCAAAGAAACACTCAAGCAAAGCTATGTGTTCGTTCAATGGTTTCTTTCATGCTGTGCGCGTCAGGTTCATTGTCATTCTCTGCTTGTCCTGATTCGACGTAAGAGGGCCACATTGTTTTGTTATTGAAACACGCTCTTGCATCATTTTATTTTATTTTCCTGCTCTGTCGCACGCATATGGCACGTAAGCACGCGTCTTGGACATTTGATGAGGAGTACGACGCTCGGTTTACTGGTCACGCTTAAACATGACCTGGCACAAAACTTAAATAACTTAAGAGAGCGAAACGTTGGATAACTTGGTGGTCCGTTATACAAAAAAAAAAGCACGACAAAGGACAAGAAATAGCAAGGACACAGGCGAGTGCTGAACTTACAACTGAATGTTATTTTGAAAATAGAGCAGAATATAAAAAAAGATGCGAACAAAAGATTGCGAAAGTATATTTGCCAAAAATCAAAAAGCGGAATCACCTTATACGTCACTTACGGCGGTCATGCACGCCAAAGAAACAGTGCACTTCTTTTTCGGTCAAAGCGATAGATGGGATGCTCACGCAGCTATTGCCGATTTTACCAATTTATGCTGCCTCAAATATCTCGCGCGTTAGTTGGGGACTACATGGCCCCACCTTTCGAATAGGGGTTCGCATCCAGGAGTGCCACACGTGCTGCACTGAAGGGCTAAGTGCCAACTGTTTATTTGTCGAATATTGTTACTCTGATTGCGCAACATGTCATTCACGCACCGGCCGGTCTGCCCGATATACTGCTTGAGGCATGTCAGCGGGATGCCGTAGACATCCTCTACACATTCTGTGTCGTGATTTAGGTGCTTCACCTGGCAACTCGGCTCCTTCTATCCGGAACAACTTCTGAGAAGCAGTGAATGACACGTGAACATTGAAGCGTTTTGCCGCCCTTTTCAATCCGCGGGAAACACCATGGATATAGGGCACCACGACCGTCTCTATTGTCTTGCATTCAGAAGTGTCACCTACGTGCTCAATCAGGCTGCAGTGAGGCTTATTACTTTTCAGTGTAGCCTCAGACACTGTTAACACCAATGGTCATAAATAACCCGCTTTTTCCATCTGGACAACCTGCTGCGCGAATCATCAAAAAACTGCATGCACGCATGAACTCTCGAGAGCATTCTTCACGAACATTTTAACAATACACGTTTTCACTAAATATATGACATTTTGTAGAGGTTGGTAGTTCTACCACTTATTTCTACATTTATGGTATTTGACCCATTTAGACATGTTTTTCTACAAGAAAATCCACAATAAATGACCTAAAACTCTAGAAAGACCGATCTATCAAGGAAACGTTCATGTCACAGGAATTGAAGAGAACAGATCGCTAATCACCGGCGAGTGTATTTGAGAGCCGATTTGTTAATTTACGCTCTATGTCACATATAGGACAAAAATAGTTAGTTGTATGTGGCTGATTGGCTTCTACATTTGAGAAGAGCTGCTGTCTCTACCTTGAAAGCACAGTCTAGCTATCTGCATCATTCAATGACTTTACGTCTGAGCCTGGACTGTATGATTTATCTCTCGCTCTCACTTTCAAAGTGCCGTGGCTAGAATACATTCCCTTGTTTGTGGATATGACGCGTATCGATCTTCCCTCAGAAACTGGAACGCTTTGAGGCCGTCAAAATAAGAAATGCTGACTTGGTGTTCATGTTCCAAAACGTCACATGCAGTTTAGACCGTCAGCCTGGCTTGTATATGCAATATACGTTATATAAAATAAACAAACTGAAGAAATCAAAAGAATATGCCGATGACGCAAGTAGCAGTATTCTTTGAAAAAACCTGCTAAAAACTAACCCAATAGTTTGGAATTGTACTTCTCGGCGTCATGTGAAGAGGCGAAAATAATATGATATGAGAGAGGCGGGCTGGTAAATTGTAATGGTAGGATGCGGTTCGCTACCCTCTCTAATCTCTAATTCATGCTCATATATAAAAGTGGCACAATAGGAATGCAAGGAACAAAATAAGCAATTACCTATAGTCCAGTCTCTCACGAAGGTTTTTCGCGTGTTATCGCTACCATAGGTATTGCACTGCGTGACAACAGGGCTGATAACACCACCAACGTGACGTGTGGCGTTTATCTCAATATAACAAGATTTTGTCGCAGGTACCAATCTTTCGATTCGCTGCATGGCGTTGGTGGAACTATTGTGGAACTCCCAATAATAAAAATACTTAAAAATGATGAGCAGCGTCGGTCAGATAGTGATGTAGCATTTTCAAAAGTTCTTTAGCAGGTGAGCGCAGTGATTTTGTGTATGCAGCACTGTGACGTGCATGTCGTGAGCAGATTTCAGCAACGTATTGTATACTATAGCCAGCCTTAAGATTACAATTTTCTGTTCCTTCAAACACTGTATTGACTGAACTATGCCAGACGTCCACGAAGGTGCATATAGCATCAACATATCTTTGCAATAAGTCATCTGTGATTTATTGAAGCACACAACAATTTCATACGTCCTAGCTGCCCTTTAGAAAAAAAAACAATGCATATAGGTGTTGATATCGTATTTAATAAGGCTGGAGACTTACTCCCATATTCACAAACGCTCCTCGACTTGACTTCTACCCTTCAATTGAGAGAGTTAAGTCCTGCGACACCGTTCGACTGAAAATGACGCTGCGCTACTCAAGAATCGCAGCAGATTATCGCCGATATGCAGTGACTTGCCGTGCCTAGAGACGGCGCTCTCATCGGCTCTCTCAAGTGAAGGTGAAGCGTTGAGGAATTGATTTATTTGATTGATATGTGGAGTTTAACGTCCCAAAACCACTATATGATTATGAGAGACGGCGTAGTGGAGGGCTTTGGAAATTTCGACCACCTGGGGTTCATTAACGTGCACCTAAATCTGAGCACACGGGCTTACAACATTTCCACTTCCATCGGAAATGCAGCCGCCGAGCCGAGATTCAATTCCGCGACCTACGGGTCAGCAGCCGAGTGCCTTAGCCACTAGACCACCGCGGCGGGGCGATGAAGCGTTGAGTGAAGGGACGTTCTAGAATACGGGGGTTAGCGGTTGTTACCCCAAAACCTTATAAAAGATACGCGAGTGGTTTTCAAAACAAGAGGGCCAGTCTCTTACACATAAAAAAGAGAGTGATGGCGGCTGCCTTCCAAGGTGAACGCTTTTCTCTTGCAGCTAATAATGTCAACAAAACCTCAAATCACATTTTTTTCGCCCGCCCTTCTTGTAAGGCTTGTTCAATCGAAAGTAATTTCAAGTTAGAAGGCAAATTAAATCAGTTCACTACACATCAGCACACAAACAACGACATAGAGCTTCACACTGTCACACGTATAAACACATGTGCATCATATTTATTACAACAAACAAACAAACGCATACAACTGAAGCAAAAGTCTGAACTTCTTGTTTGCAAATAATGATTGAGACATCGAGAGAGGGATCGATTGAGGTGATCCTGAGCAATAAAAAAAGACTTCATGTTTTCAAGACGTTGAGAGATTGTGTGCAAAGGAAAGCGGGAAATCTACATCGGCCTTATTTCTGCAAACTTTTGGTTGTGTCGAAGCATCGTTATCTGTCAATGGTAAGAATGAAAGATTCGTTGACAGAACTCCAGAGTATTCAACACCCCCCCCCCCTCCCCCGACGTGAGAATACACCGTTATGAACGGTAGGCTGTTTCAATCGCTGCGCTTGCATTCTCCCAAAGAATCGCACCGAGAGAGAAGTCCACGCGCACCTACGCAATAACACAGAAGAAGTGAAATGTATTCTAAAGGTGACTCTCGTGACACTGTGCTGTGTTCGTTTGTATAACCTTCCAAGTGATATGACGCGATGCTACCTCGTGAACCGTTTGTTTTGTGAACTTTCTACAAGATGAAGGTATGCGCCTAATGACTAATTATTAGCGAGTTATTATCATGCAACACTATTACTATGCATGCAACACTAGTTCATGCAACACTAGTTCACTATTAAGCTAAAGTGCAACAATTTCAGGCCCATGAAACAGGTATTTGTGATTCATATAACAAGCTGAAATGGAGCAGTACGCTCAAAAGACCAAATATAAACTACTGAGATTTACCTTCAAAATTTACAATCGCAAAGGCGCAGAAGAAATAATGAGTGATGTAGAATCGGCTCATACACAGTTCTATGAAGGGCAGATACTACGTTGGTATGCTTGAAGTTAGGACATCGGACACTAGCAACGCTACATCCAAAAACCAATTCCATTCGTAAGCTCAGTATGGAAGCCTTCATCATTCTGACCCTTTTTTTGTGGTTTCTTGGGTGAAGCATCCAAAAGAGGGAAGTAGAATTTGTGTCAAACTTGCGCTACTTCATGCGTTCATTTAAGGGCGTGTCGCAACCTTTTTTTTTCTGTACTAGGAAATGGGGCGAGCTTTGTATGCAACAAAAGCTACAGTTCTAAGTTTTGTGAAGCGCTGCTATAAACAAGAATTTGAGGGATGCCATCATGACACAATGATTGCAGCACTGCAGCAATGCAGTTTAACTTGTACACGTACCAGTTAATCCAGTGCAATTACAGGGTCTCCTAGCAAATTCCCACAACTCTATAATGCACTTACGCAAACTTGACTAATGAAGACCCTTGCCGGTCTGAGTATATAAATTGTCAACTACTGCTATTTTTTCATCTCAGTGTACTCAAATTCATGTTCATGTATTTAGTGGAATACCGGTAGCATTTTAGGTTACACATGGTCACGTGGTAATGGCGGCAAGAAAAGGTGGCAGCGACTTTGGTAATGACGAATCTTTTTTTTTTTGGTAATAATTTGGCTCAAAATACAAGTAACTCTTAAAAAGAGTGATCTTTGTGACACAAGATCGGCGAGAAATGTTGTCTTGTATACGAGCATGGTCGAATATTCTAGCGTTATCGCTAGTGCTCGAATTACCTCCAGAAAAACTCGACTGTACTCTCGTCCTGTGCCAACCGTAGCACAACAGTCTAAATTAATTGCGAAGTTTCCCGATCATTTGGCATGCGCTGGGGGAACGTTGGTAACACGTGTGGGTGCGTAACATAGGTGTTTGGTGAGTGAAGCCCAACCTTATTCAAATATAGCGAATAAACATGTGGGTGATATGTAAAGCGAGTAGATATCCTTTTGGCATCCAAGAAGTTTCAAGACGTTCATACAAGACATGGTATATATAACCAGAATATATACTCACGTAAAAAAAAAAAACATCACTCCGCGACCATAGCCAAGTGGCGGAGGCATGAGCTTCTCAAGTTTCGCTCATTTATGAGTTGAATTATGCTTGATTGAGAACCTCTCAAGGTCACGTTAGCGTGACTTCATGGCTAGCGGAAACCGTACTACTTAACTAGGTATTTTACATGCGTCACGTTTAAGCCGCGATTGCGTACTTCATCGAATATTTCAGTAACTATGACTACTTAGTGAAATACACTGTAAGCAGAAATAAGCCGAGTAAACGACTTGTCCTCTAGCGCATGCCCCGAAGGTGGTTTTATGAACACTGTCCAGAGGGAGAGAAAAAACTTACTCCCTGACAGAAAGTTTTTTTAATAGATTTAGAGAAGTTTTATTTGCATCCATCGGTGAACTTTTTCAGGTCACTGAGGGAGTAAATTTTTACATCAACTGAGAAAAAAAGTTACGTCAGCAGCCGTACCATGCGCAAGCGCAACTTTAATTTCATTACCTTCGAAGCGCGCAGTATTGATCACACACTGTAAGTAAAAACTATCCGAGTTTGGGGTTTTTGCGGCTCATGACCTCTAAAAACTCTCTCGCGTTGAAAATTACTACCTCGTGTAGGACTAAAAGTTGGTACATGACATAGTTTTACCACCACCTCTCAGGCAAGTAGTAAAAGGTTGTCAAAATCCAGTTTTACCACTTAGGGAGTTTTCTATCACGTGATTTTTAACCTGCGTTTCAGAGTTTATTACCACGTGAGTGCAAGGTGCAGCTGCTTCGGTGGCTTTTGCCCCATACCCCCCATTGTGACGCTCTCAGTGAATCATGAAGGTACGCGAGGACCACAGATCTTTTTTTTTTATTTGGCATCGCCGTGCCCCAGGACTGACCTCGAGTCAACGCACTTTCACTGGAACTGAGGGCAGCAGAAGCACAACAAGCGTGAACAGCATTCTATGAACGAAAAAGAAAAAAAGACGGGGGGAGGGGATATCAAAAGAAGGAAAAAAGAAAGAAAACCAGATGTGGAAAGTTGTCCTGCATATTTTCGCAAATTGTTGGCTTTTGCTCGGCGGTGGCCTTGGAGACAGACGGCGCAAGAAGCTCGGTATCTGTGTGTCTGGTTGGGCTGATGGATCTCACGTGTTTCCTACTTACCCCCTGAAGGGGGCATTCTCGTCTTCTCAGGACCAAATAAAGTTCTCTGACTGACTGACTGACTGACTGACTGACCGACCGACCGACCGACCGACCGACCGACCGACCGACCGACCGACCGACCGACCGACCGACCGACCGACCGGCCGGCCGGCCGACTGACTGACTGACTGACTGACTGACTGACTACATCATCGAACGACCGTGCGCTTCCGAGCGCCTCCGAACCTGCACGTCGCGGATATCTTGCTTCCGAGCCAAATCGCAAAGATCTGCCAGTCGTAAGAAAATCAATCTGGTATCATCATCCGTGCTTGCCTACTGGAGAAGCAATAAGCAAAATGCTTCACTTTGTCGTCGGCACCGAGCCGCGGCCGCCAGTGACCAGTGGGAGTGTGTCGCCGGGGCAGGTGAAAGAAGCATTGCATATATTTTGTTCCACAGTAGGCGATGTCTGCATGAGTAAAGTGCTGCCCGAATTGCCCACCTCATGCACCAACTGTTCCAAACATGTAGCGCGAAGCCGATACGAGGCAGACGGAACCAACAAGCGGCTGCCGGTGAGCACGAAGAAAACCCGGACGGTGGTCTTTCGTTGGAAGTATGCATACACCGCCCCGTCGCCGTAACATAGCGGTCACGTGTTCATTTGTGTCTGAAATGACGACGAAATTCGCACAGGATACGTGTTCTGTAATCGCCAGCTGTGTTTCATCGGATATCCGTGCTCCTCGAAAAGGCCTAGCACGCCGTCGGTAAGAAGCTTGTGTGCAGGCGTGCACCGCTCCTCTACGCCCGTTGTGATGAATACGTGCTGCTACTGTGTTTGTGCACCGTCCCTCAATGAAAATCATTGAGTTACCATGGTTTGTGCGTACTTAGGTATATTTTAAGGACTTGTGCATCAGCAGTGCTAACACGCGTGGGGCCATGAGCCCGGTGTGCCAAGTAATTATTGGATACTCAAAAAGGTGAGATCGGGTAGATTTATAATAAAAGGTCGATGTGACATTTAGTGCCCTGCAGCCCACCTTAAGTTTACGCTGGCATCTTTAACCGTTGTTGTTAATCAATGCAAAAAAGAGCTCTCCTACCGGTACTACAGGGCCAGTCAAAAAGTCGTGTCTATATATACCGGATTGTCAAAGTGTAGTTGAGCGACGCGTGCAGTCTGTTCGAGTGGTGTATTCTTCTGCATTTGTTGTGTGTGCGGGTTTGTTTGTATGTGAATCTATGTGTCACCAATTCTGCTGTTCAATTAATTCAATCAAATCTGTTATTTAATAAATTTGTGGACTCTGGGCGAATGAACTTGTCAATTTTTATTTTTTTTACCACCGGAAATAACTCCCAGAAATCACCTCATAAACCTTGTGAAGGCAGTAAAAATTTACTCTCTCTTACTCACTCAAAACCTCACCGGGGCAAATAATTACTACTCTCCCTACGTTCAAAAACTCAGTTAGCGCGAGAGTAAATTTTTACCTATATAGTAGGTGGTAAAAAAAACCCAGGAAAGGTAATGCGCTAGAGGACAAATGGTTTACCTAGTTTTTGAGGTTATTTCAGGTCATTTACGTTTAGTGTGCAGTACACACGCATGCACACAACAATCACGTAATGTTACAACACTCACGCTCACCACAGCTTCTCACTCGCGCTGCACATGCACATCTACCCTTTAGTCACCCGGTATATATAGGCACCATATTCTAACCTCCCATGTAGCTCTCGAGAGACTCTTTTTAAAGACGATTGTCTTCCTTGGAGACCTCCAACGCAAAAATTTTGGTCTGTCTGTCTGTCTGTCTGTACACTTGTCTGTTTGCCGTTCTTAACGGTATGCCAAACGACACCAAAAGATACTCCAAACGGCGGACCCCATCCCCAGCGCCATTAATATTGCTCAAGTTTTAGCGTTCCTCTTTGTGCGATTGTCAATATAAAAGCGATTGTGGCGCATATATGAGGTACCATAATAACACATATATATTCAGAATATGTGCCTTTATACTGGAAAAGGCATACATAAGTAATTCTAAGGACCGTAGCGTTTATCACGCTGCACTGATAATGCAACGTTTGCACGAAAAGGCAAGTGTTTCCAACGCTTTGCTAAGACGACACGCTGGCAGCACCTACCCATCGCCTTGCGTTCCGCACCTTATCGCCTCCAAGACAGGCGCACATGACACGCGCTTCTTTTTTCAAGATAACTGCCAGATACCGCTGATGTCTCACGTGTGACCTGACTCGATGTGCTCGTTGGCCTCCGCTGTACGCTCGAGGCACTCTAACGCAGTGCCTCCAGAATACCATTCACCGATTTTCTTGCGCAGAACATCAAACAAACGTTTTGTTCACTCTCTCAAGACAGAAGACTGTCGTTTTTCGACGACATTTGCAGTGTAACATGCAGATACGGGGCGAATGTTTTGCTAATAATGAAGCAATAAACATGCACGGTGTAGGTATGCAGTCGCGGTGGCCTAATACAAGCACTTCAACACACATGCCGTTTATTCTAAGCCTGCTCAATATTCAATATTTTTTAACAATAGCGAAATGGTTTTATCGATTGGTGCTCTGTTGCACGGGCTGGATTTGCATTAACAGTACTGTGTGTGAATCCGTAAAATGCACCGAATGGTAAACTACGCCCGAGTGCGGCATGGTGATTCGATGAATGACAGCTGGCGATCACAAAATGGTTGCTGATGTGCAGTTTTCGTCTGGCAATTTTTCCCATGCACAGAAATAGGTGTCCGCTGTCCACACAGTTTGAGCTACGGAGCGATGACCATGAACGAACGAGACGATTCGCAGTCGCAGTTCCTGTTGCTCACATGCCTCTCATGGGCATGCATGCCTTACGCCGTTTCTGTGCGTCTCCACCTCGTTCGGCGCTCGCCTTCGTGTTTGTCATTTCAAAGCTGTGGTCGCAAGGCGCGGAATACTGTTATTCATCCCAGAAGCCATTATCTTTTGTGAAACACATTCTTTGCTTCACCGGCGGTCGGTGCTAGCTCGTCGGTGGCCGGCGCGCAGTGCGAGCTCGCTACGACACCTGCTTGATACCGACGGCATAGCGAGGCCTTCTTAAAGTTTAGATGTTGCAGCCGGTGAAATACCGGTGACACTCTGAGAAGCTACCATCGGCGCAGAGGGGGTGATCGAGTCGCCGGCGCAACTGTCACAGTGGTTGCCGGCCAGCCTGCAGTGGTCGAGCGAAGCCTACTTCCCATCGCTTCGAAGATTTAGATGGTTGATGATGA
This sequence comes from Rhipicephalus microplus, assembly GCF_013339725.1. Lineage (NCBI taxonomy): Eukaryota > Metazoa > Arthropoda > Arachnida > Ixodida > Ixodidae > Rhipicephalus > Rhipicephalus microplus. The sequence continues at coordinate 32,813,538 of NC_051169.1, forward strand.
TGATGATGATGATGATGATGATATGCGGGGTTTAACGTCCCAAAACCACCATATGATTATGAGAGACGCCGTAGTGGAGGGCTCCAGAAATTTCGACCACCTGGGGTTCTTTAACGTGCACCCAAATCTGAGCACAGGGGTCTACAACATTTCCGCCTCCATTGGAAATGCAGCCGCCGCAGCCGGGATTTGAACCCGCGACCTGCGGGTCAGCAGCCGAGTACGAAGATTTAGACGGTAAAACACCGGGAGCAATTGCTGACGATCGTAACAGCTTACTTTTGTTACCTGTAAATTATTCTTCGAAATTTTTTGTAATTCGGCCCTTTCAAGCGGGGCATTCGTAGAATTTCGTTGAGGAATCGGACTGATGTCCAGCGTGGTTCAAGGGTTCGAAATATCTCTAAATGTTCACACTAAACACCAACCGGTTGTTGAAATCATCGCTGCACTGATAATTTCGTTGCTTGTCGACAGATGCTCACACGGTCAGCCATAAAAAGCACTTGCTTGTCACACTGACGAGCAAACAGATGCCCATACATACTCATAAACACACGCACACACACACGCACGTCCCGACGAAAAAAAAAAATGGTTTTAAAAGCTTCCACAAGGAGTTTGTAACCACGTGACCCGAAACATTCTGGAGATTTTAACAAGGTCATGTCGTTCATAAACTCTGTCATTAAGCTGGGGGACGTTTTACGACGACATGTCTAGAGTTCTCTCAGTACTATGGAGTAAATAATTGGGGCAGGGGAGTTTTGGGGGCTCGTATGCTGGAGAAACTCTCATCTCGGCTAATTTTTGCTTACAGTGTAGGTAATGCGAATATAAGAGTATTAAGAAACGCAAATAATCTGGGTGTATACATCCCAAACGCATCCGTCGAGACCCCGGCTTTGCCTTTGAGCAGCTTTTTGAATCCTGAAAAATTACATGTAGAAAATTCGTAATCAGATTAGGTGTAGACAGAATTGGTCATGCATTCAGTCGAGTATTAACCGGATTTAATACGCAGCGATCACATCATTTGTGCTCTAAGGGGACACTTCCGTGGAAGCGCTTTATACATTTTTCGCTATGACTACCCACGCATAATATAGGTATATCTGCGTGCTCACAAATAAAAAAATTGCGAGATGCTTCAAGCAAGCGGCAATCTCTATTCAATGCGACCCCTTCATTCCTTTGCCTATTTGAAACAGCCTGACCGTGCAGATGAAGACGCCCGATCGATTGCTTCGTCACAGAGTCGACAATATTGCACTATATGGGTACCATAATAGTACCACAGACGCGCCTATCAAAGCGGTATGTGCTGGAGTTATCGAGAACCGATGCCGATAGCCAGCTTTGCTTCCTAGCACGCGAGCTTAACGTCACACAGTGGGACTCGATATCATCTATGGACGCTTCACGCTGAATAGCTATGATCCGATTTGTACAGTCGCTTTTTCCACTACCAATAGTAGGAGCTCCAAAAATTATTCGTTGGCGGCTGTGAATTGAAATGGGCTACATGAATGCTTCATAATTTTGCATTGAAATAGCCCTTGCTGTTATATATATGGGGGCAAATAGGTTGTCGTCTGTCCTCCCTTTTACTCGTCCCTTCCCCCGACTCATGCAATCATTCGTAAAGAGTACTGGCCTCGTTCCTGTCGTATGTGTTTACTTGCTTACTATAAACACTGATTAGCATTGGATATATAAAGTTTGAAATATAGACCTGGTAAAGTGATTGTTACACAGAGTCGTTGTTCACGTTACCGTTCACTGACATGATAGTAAGCCAGCATCACAGTCTTGCCTTACCATGACCAACGTTTCCTACGGTTGGTGGTGAATCCCTAACTAACTTCAGCAAAGCTCGGGGTCTATTGTTAAACGATTAACTTTGTTCTTATTCAATTTCCCTTCAACAATGCTCTTGCATTGTTCTTGTCAAACTCTTGTCAAACTTTCCTTAGGCAGGCTTGATGTCGGAAAAGCAATCACGTTAATACGGCTTATAAAGCGTTTTACAACAGCGAAAGAACAACCAGTCGTCGCACAATGCGATTAGCGTAACGAGGGGGCCGTCCAATGCTCCAACTCAATACAAAACTTGTTCTTGTTTTGCTATTAACTGTGGCGCATACCCACTTCAGCCATAATTACTCATCGTCGTCAGCCACTGCATGGACAATTGGCACAAAATTCCTAGCAAGTGTTTAGCGGATACCACGCTTCTCAGAGGAATGACGAAAAATATCACAGCCAATGGCAGCCTACTACGCAAAAGTTTATTATTAATGACCTAGTGGGTACCAAGCAAGTGTGCTTGCAGTAGTTACCGGATAAGTGTTTAGAAAAGGCTCTGAAAGGCCGCTCTTCTAGCTTTCGCTGTGACTGTGCTGCTTATACCGCGCAGGCGTGATGTTTTTTTACATGCCCTTTCTTTTTTTTGTGTGTTGAAGTGTTCGTATTTAGCTATTCTTACAATACGCGCGCGCGGAGATCCATCAAAAACAATTTAAAAGACAAATTTTGGCTCCAGTTCTGCTATTTGTTTCGCGAGATGTATTGTTACTCTTTTCGGTGGGGTCATACTACTCTGCTTCGGGCAGCGTGATGTTACTCTGTTGTGGAGGAGTGCGTTGACCAGTTCAGGGGAATCACTGTACTCTGCCGCCACAAGAGGTGATTTACTCTGGAAAAGAGAGTTAAACATGGCACAAAAAAGTACTCTCCCAAAAAGAATGCCCCGCACTCCTTTAGTTTTTAGATTGCTGGGCATTTTAGAGTACTACACAGAAGTGAAGTACAATCTGCCTTTCTTCTTCTCTTTTCCAACTATCTTTTCTTGCGCAAATCTCCTTTCATTTCATTTCAATTCTTGTCTACTGTATCTCAACAAAGAATGACCAGTTTTATTTACTGGACAATCTTCACGTATTTAACTGTTTCTCAGCCGGGCTCCTTTATTCCACCCCCCCCCTTTTCCGCATACTTTTGTGTTCCAAAAAACACATCATGTACCATCTATCAGATTGTATTTTCGTGGTTACCATGAACAGGGAAGCAAAGCGATGCTGCAGTATTCACAGAAAATATCTGCATCCATTTATTATAGCAGTCATGTGGACAACAGCATACCGCAAAGTGCAATGAGACAATGTCATTGCTCCCTCAAATGAATCTATATACTTTTGACACGCCATGGTTACCAAAGATAGTGTATAGAACAAAAGGCTTTCGAAATACCACAATGTATGCTGTCGGTAACGCACGATGTTTAGTTTCCCTTACATTCTTTTACGTTCTCTGTTTGAGAATTTTGAATATATAATTTTTCAGTGTGCCTGAAATGAAAAGAATGACTGAGAAGTATGGCTACGTCTCAGAGTCATTAAGAACCGCTTGACGAGTTGGAAAGGAATACAGCAAAGTAAATAAGAAGACTGAAGTTTCCTTGGCCCTGGTAGTCTTGCTTCTGTTGAGAGAGATTAGAATGTCTCGTAAGGCGATGACGACCATCCTCCTTCACCACACAGTATCGCCCGCTGCCCCCAGCAAAGCCCTCCAGTACATTCCGATCAGACGCCCCAAAGCTTTAGAAATAAATGATTATGTGCATTGAACAATATTTTAAATAAGCAATTCTGTATTTCGAGATTAGTTTTCTTAGCAATCATCGTTTAGTTTGCGTAAGGAAACGTAATACATCGTATTAATAAATAAAATCCGAAAGATTTAGATGAGGAAAGACAAGAAGGCTAATTATAGCAAGTAAAAGCTGAAAGCCATCTGCAAGAAAAACAAGGCTCATTAAAATTGAAAACATCTGTTTAAAAATGAAGTCGAATCTTTTCTTGCTTTGTTTCTTATCAGCCCAAAACATTAAGATCTTGAAAGCCACACAGAAAACGGCCTTCATATTTCTTGCTGTTGGTGATGAAAAACCTTTATTGTTTGCTTGTAGAGCTGTACCTTGACCTGGTTTAGAGAGAAGCTGGACAGCAAAGCTCGAGAAAGCCGGATATATTCAAGGAGATATCGAATAACAGAATTATACACAAATCTAGTTTCATGTTTAAGAATCCCAGGTTGTGAAAGTCACCTGCAGTGCCCCGTTACAGCGTGGTTTATAATTATTTCAGGCTTTTGGTATGTGAAACTGTGACAACTGTGATTGGCTGGCAGAATAAACGTGTGAGCGAGTGCTTCTGCGACTGCCTGGATGAGTTACATTGACCAGCGTGGTTCACCTGCCACGGCAGGCCCCAATTTTTGTCTTTTTATGTTTTTTTCGACTATTTTTTTTTTCAGAGCCTTACATGCTGGCTCCTAAACACGGATGTGTTTAGGTTTCCACCATGTAGGGCTGTTAGCCTTGCCGTTTTATATTGTCACGTCACTCCAGGGGGTGTCGACAAGGTTTATTGACGTCTCAGCAACAGGGCTCGAACCAAGCGCGTCGGTTGGGCTTATCTGCCAGAGCGGGGGTCCACGCGCACTTCTTTCTTCTCTGTGGTGTGTGCCTTCACCTTGGCATACGACCCACTACTAGAAGTAGGTGGCAATATTCCTCCTCAACAAAAAAAAAAGAAAGAGCATCGTCCCGATTCTGTAAAGTTATTGAAAAAAAAAACCAAAACAAAGTAGGTTAAACAATGAAAAAGGGCACCAATGATCAAATGTTAGACGCGATAAGTTCACTAATGATGAGGCAATTGTCAGAGCACAAATAAAAAAAACACAGAAAAAGTGGTCTTTTAGGAACGCGCAAAATAGGGCTTCATGTGCACCACGTGAACTATGTCAGAGGTCGGTTGTTTTCGTTGTGCCCATCGTGACGACGTAGCGTCCGGAACCACTTCGTAGGTTACGTCGCTCACGCGGCGTATTACTTTATACGGACCGAAGTATCTGCTGAGCAACTTTTCGGAGAGGCCACGGCGTCGAACAGGGGTCCAAACCCAAACTTGGTCTCCCGGACTGTAAGATACGTCATTGTGACGCATATTGTAACGTCGTGCATCGACCTGTTGCTGCTGACCAATGTGTAGCCGGGCAAGCTGGCGCGTTTCCTCGGCACGCTCTGCAAATTCTTCTGCGTCAGTTGTTAATCGATCAGCGCCTTCATAAGGAAGCATCGCATCCAGCATCGTCTGAACTTCGCGGCCGTAGAGAAGGCGAAACGGTGTAAATCGGGTTGTTTCTTGAACGGCGGTGTTATAAGCGAACGTCACATAAGGCAAAATGCGATCCCATGTTTTGTGTTGGACGTCAATGTACATGGAGATCATGTTTGTGACTGTCTTATTTAGTCGCTCGGTTAAGCCGTTGCTCTGCGGATGGTAAGCAGTCGTCGTTCGATGCCTAGTGTTACTTAGCCGAAAAACTTCATCAATAAGCTGTGCAGTGAACGCTGTTCCTCTGTCGGTTATCACTGTAGATGGAGCACCGTGGCGCAGAACAATGTGGCACATGAAGAACTGTGCTACCTCAGAAGCCGTGGCTCGTGGTATCGCCTGTGTCTCAGCATAGCGGGTCAAATAGTCAGTTGCAACAATGACCCATTTGTTGCCGTCGGACGATAAAGGAAATGGGCCGAGAATGTCCATGCCGACTTGGTCAAATGGTTTGTGGGGTGGATCAATTGGCTGAAGTAATCCAGCCGGCTTGCTTGGTGGCGACTTTCGACGCTGGCACTCACGACAGCTTTTAACGTACTGCTTCACGCTTGCCGAAAGTCCGGGCCAGTAGTACGCCTCACTTACTCTGGCGAGCGTTCGCGAGTAACCCAGATGACCAGATGTGGGCTCGTCATGGCACGCAGAGAGGACTTCGTCCCGCATGTCCTTCGGAACGACGAGGAGGTAAGCGCGGCTCGTAGAACGGGCGTTTTTTTTTTGTACAGGACATTATCTCGGAGGCAGAAAGACGTCATCACACGACATAGATGGCGAGGTATAACGGCGCTATGACCCTCCAGATAGTCGATGAGAGGTCGAATCTCTTCATCCTCTCGCTGGCGTCTGCTCAAGTCAGATGAGCTAAGGGCGCCCAGGAAACCGTCATCGTCGTCTTCTTCTTGATTGACTAAAGGTATGGGTGCACGCGACAGCGTATCAGCGTCTTCATGCTTCCGTCCAGACTTATATACGATGGTAACATCAAATTCCTGTAGACGCAAGCTCCATCGGGCCAGTCATCCAGAGGGATCACGAATGTTTACCAACCAGCAGAGGGAATGGTGGTCCGTCACCACTTTAAATGGACGACCATAGAGGTACGGGCGAAACTTGGTGATCGCCCACACTACTGCGAGACACTCTTTCTCTGTGGTCGTGTAATTCACCTCGGTACGGGACAGTGAGCGGCTGGCATAGGCAATTACTCGTTCTTTGCCGTGTTGATGCTGGACGAGCACTGCGCCGAGGCCGATGTTACTGGCGTCAGTGTGCACCTCTGTGTCAGCATCATCGTCAAAATGCGCAAGAACAGGGGCTGACTGCATCCGCTGTCGTAGCTCGGCAAAGCAGCCTGTTGTTCGGTAGCCCATACAAACGGTGTGTCGTCGCGTGTAAGGCGAGTCAAGGGTTCCGCTATCTTTGAAAACCCTCTAATAAATCGTCGATAGTAGGCGCACAAGCCCAGAAATCGCCGAACAGTCTTTTTGTCTGTAGGATGTGGAAATCCGCCTACAGCGGCAAGTTTGTCGGGGTCGGGTCGGACTCCTTTCGCGTTGACTACATGGCCAAGGAATTTGAGCTCTTCAAAACCAAAGTGACACTTCTGCGGTTTGAGTGTAAGATCTGCTGATTGAATAGCCTGTAGCACACTCCTGAGGCGATGAAGATGTTGCTGGAAGGTTTCAGAAAAAACGACAACATCATCAAGGTATACGAGGCAAGTTTGCCACTTCAGACCAGTAAGCACAGTGTCCATCATTCGCTGGAAGGTTGCAGGCGCTGAGCACAAACCAAAAGGAAGGACACGAAATTCATACAGGCCATCAGGGGTAACAAAGGCCGTTTTTTCGCGATCTCGCTCGTCAACCTCAATCTGCCAGTACCCGCTTTTTAAATCCAAAGAGGAAAAATAGTGGGCGCGGCGTAATCTGTCTAACGAGTCGTCGATGCGTGGCAGCGGGTACACGTCCTTTTTAGTCACGCTGTTCAGCTTCCGGTAATCGACGCAAAAACGTACCGTTCCGTCTTTCTTCTTGACTAGGACGACCGGAGAGGACCACGCACTGTTGGAAGGCTCGATGATGCCGTCGTCAAGCATTTCTCGAACTTGCGTACGAATGGCTTCTCGTTCCTTCGCTGACACACGGTAAGGCTGTTGGTGTACTGGGCGGGCGTCTTCGTAAGTGATGATTCTGTGCCTAGTGATCGAAGTCTGGCGCACCTTAGAGGAAGTAGCGAAGCATGACTTGAATTCAAGCAAGAGTTTTCGCAGTGTTGTCTGGTTTTCTGGTGTGAGGTTAGAATTAATATCGATATTGTTTAGAGACGTATCGGCGGCCTCCACGGCGTCCGACAAGAAGCAGATGGGAACGGTACCTAATTCATCTGCAAACGCTAACGAAGTGCCACGGAAAAGGTGTCGGTGTTCGTTACTGAAATTTATAACGAGCAGTTGAGATCGGCCATCACGTAGCTGTATGATACTCCTAGCCACACAAACACCTTGAGTCAGCAGGTGTTCAAAATTACTTTCTGCAATCGCTTCACCATTTCGCTATCCACAGCATGTGACGTCGACAATAACACTGGCTCTTGGAGGAAGCGTTATACTTTCAGCAGAAACACGAAGAATGTCGGCACGTTGTTGGTCGTCCTGCTTGTCGATCGCTCGGTCGGCTGAGAAGGTGATGCGATTCTCTTGAAGGTCAATGACAGCTCCATACTCCTGCAGGAAGTCAACACCAAGAATAACGTCGCGTGAACATTCACGGAGCACAAGGAAACTTGCTACAAAAGTATAACCGCAGACCCGAACTCTACTCGTGCAGGTTCCAAGCGGAGAGACGGTGTGGCCACCAGCCGTTCGAATCACAGAGACATGCCAGGGCGTGATTACCTTCTTTAGTAGTCTGGTCATTTTCCCGCTTAGTATAGAATAGTCAGCCCCGGTATCAACTAAAGCACCTACTGCATAGCCGTCTATCAGCACCGGTATATCCAGAGAAAGCCGCACATATCGCTCAGTCGAATCCACACCCTTTACTGTTAGCGTCGATCGGAGGTCTTCAGCACGTCGACTGCCAGCGACCTCGCCTCCAAGGGTCGCTTGCGTTAGTTTTCCCGGCGGGGACTGGGGGACCGTGCGCCAGCATGGCGCTGTGGCGAAGATGAAAAACGCCTCGGCGACGGTGAGCGTGGCTGCCGTCCAGAAGGCGGTGGCATGCGCTGTTGAGCCAGGTAATCCTCAATGTCCCGGGGTCGCTGGCCATACCGAGGAGGCGCTGAATATACTGAAAAGCCGCGCAGCCCGAGGCGCCGGTATGGACACTGGCGGTACAAATGGTCCGCTTCACCGCAGTGGAAGCGCAAAGGTCGGCGATCATGAGTGCGCCAAACATCAGATTTCCGAGGCGAAGCACGTCTGTCGTCAAGGTAGTGTGCTGGTTGTTCCGCAAGATGCACAGGGTTGGCGTAAACGAGGGGTGGGGGCGTGCGTGTGTTCTCGTAGTACCGTAGAGGCTGCGCCGACTGAAGTGAAACTGTAGGAGGTGCCTGAACAAACAGCGGGGAAGAGGAAGCTGGGTGCTTCAAGGCTTCCGCATAAGTCGCACGGTGGTAGTCAGCCGGGGTGGGTGTGGCGTTATCCAGACTCACAGGGTCACGCAAGGCATGATGCAGCTCGTCCTTGACGATACTTGCAATAGAACTCACCGTAGGTAGTGGTGGTGTAACAGCCTTTTGCAGCTCCTCACGTACTATAGAGCGGATAAGGTCGCGCAGACACTCGGTGTTGCTCCCAAAAGTCGTCAGAACTTGAGCAGTGGACGTGTTCACTTGCCGCTCATACAGGGTGGATCGATGCTGAAGCATCTTTTGCATCGTGACGGCTTCAGACAAAAACTCGGCGACCGTGTTCGGAGGGCTCCGTACAAGGCCAGCGAAAAGCTGCTCCTTAACTCCCCGCATCAGGTGACGCAACTTCTTCTCTTCTGTCATACTTGGATCAGCCCGTCGGAACAGACGCGTCATATCTTCCACATAGGTCATGACAGTTTCGTTGGGCATCTGGATGCGGGCCTGGATCGCTCGCTCCACTCGTTCGTGGCGATCAGCACTTCTGTAAGTGTCCAACAGCCGGCGGCGGAAATCGGGCCACGATGTCATCTGTTCCTCGTGATTCATGTACCAGGTACGTGCTCCATCCTCCAAATAGAAGTAAACACGCCGTAGTTTGGCCGCGTCATTCCAGTCGTTCAAAGCAGCCACGCGTTCGAAGTCGACCAACCAGTCCTCGACGTCTTCGAGCTCCGTGCCATGAAACGGTGTCGGAACCTGTGGACTTTCGAGGGTGTACCGAGTCACCGGGGGGTTTCCCGTACCTGTTAGAGTGGTTTGAACGGACGTGCTCATCATACTGGTGTGAACTGTAGGGTCGGCTTCGGGTGGCAATCCCCTGATCCTGCGGCTTGTCCGATGAACGGGAGTGTTGACTCGCACTGGGCTTGTGGTGCCGCTTCCAGGAGGGGTCTGAAACATCCGTGAGGGGCCTACCCAGCACCTCCACCAATTGTCACATCACTCCAGGGGGGTGTCGACAAGGTTTATTGACGTCTCAGCAACAGGGCTCGAACCAAGCGTGTCGGTTGGGCTTGTCTGCCAGAGCGGGGGTCCACGCGCACTTCTTTCTTCTCTGTGGTGTGTGCCTTCACCTTGGCATACGACCCACTACTAGAAGTAGGTGGCAATATCTCTAAGAAGTAAAAGAGCAGTCCGACGATGGCAGAAGAGCCAGAAGAGGCACACCACGATCACCTGAGGGAGCATGCCAATAGCGTAGAAAGAACTAATGGCGCATGTCTTCCGACGCGTGTTAACAAGTCATTGCCATCTTCATCGTGGAATATTTTTACAGCGCAATGAATTAGATACGGACAGAGAAGGGACACAGCGCCAACGCTTTTTTTTCATCAAATTCAATAACAAGTGCATAAGTAATCTATCTATCACTCTTCAAGATTGAGAATATAACTTCCTGTTAGACAAGACAAGAAGCGCGTTGTACTGTAACAAATTTGCCCATGCGCGCAGTTTCGATGACTCATTGTCTCCTAAATATGCCCTTTCTTTTTCCAAATAAATTTCAGTTGAGAGTTCAGCGCTGTGTCCCTTCTCTGTCCGCATCTAACCCGTTGCACTGTACAATAATTCAAGATGAACATCCACCAACTCGCTCTACACGCGATTCTGCTTCATTCTCGTGTGTTCCACGTTTCGCGCAAGTTAATATTATTGGCAAGAGTAGATATCAAGTGTCAAAGGATCTATTAGAAGCTTTTAAAATTAGAAGGATGAGGTGAGCCAGTGTCAGTGACACATCAATTGTGCTTTCTTCGGAGTGACATCATACATGGTATGTATGACGTCACTTCATCACGCATCTGCGCATGCATGCGCGGAAATTTTCATGGCTTGCAGCCTTTGCTGTTCAAAACAGTTGTTAGCAGTTCACGCTCATCTGTCTTTCTTCTTTTCCCGTCTCCATGTACCAAGCTTAGCGCCAGAAATAACATGTCGATCGAACTAGAATAACTTATCCTTAACGGTACGACAGTGCCGGCACGGCCAAAAATCAAGCATTATATATGACAACCGCGAAGAGCATTCAAGAGATGGAGTGATCATATTGCGGAAAAGCGACGACACGTCCCTTACTGCATCTCGTGAATGAGTTGCAGCCGCCTCGAAGCCAAGCCAATATCATGGTTCTCATTTTCTTCCTTCGAGAGGCAGATTTCGGAAGGGGTCATTGTTAATACTCGCTGGAACCCGCCCTGCGCTCCTGCTCACGCGCACAGCACGTTCTTCGCCTGGCAACGTTTTCTGGATCTTCACGTTGCTTTTCAGTGCTTCTGCAATGTCCTGCCAACACGCCCGTGCTGTTTTGAATAGGCAACACGTGCGGACTTCAATAACCCCACGCTCAAACCAATATCCTGCAGCAGTGCGACTCGCCAAAGTTGCGACTCTAGACAGGCGGTGCGAATACCTTGCTTTTGCTGTATTGCTTTCGTATATCGCTTTTACGGAGTCGTGCTTACAGCAGGGAACCGACGAGAGTGAGGAGATATGTCGGCTGAAAATACACGTACGTCTATCTGCTTCCCTTTTCGAAGCTCGACGTAGAAGGAAAAGGTGGAATTTCTGGGAACCGTTGCTTATTTACAGTTCTTCGACTATTTGCGAATACAAGGCGAATGCTTATAGGTGTGCCATATATATGTGGTGGAATATGCGTAAAGACAGGTTACTAAGAATTCATACCCCAGGTCATGGATTACTCTTCCGTATCCCTGCGAGTATATAACTCACATAACAGGTGGTATTGAAGTATTTTATACGGTGAGTTGGCGACACGCTTGCCAAACCTACAAGTATAATAGATCTGGGAATGTCATTGCTGCTTGTAAGCGCGGTATTACCGTGCTTACGAGCAACCTTAAGCAAACCTTAAAGCCTTGTTTTGCCGTTTCAACCTGTTTTAGCGTAACACTTTAAGTTACCTCAAGGTACTATAGAAAATTTTACTAAATTAAGAAGTACATGAGAGCGCTACAGGCCAATAGATGTCATTGATACGATGTCATTGAACTCACATTGTTGTAGAAGTCCTGAGAACGCACATCCGACACTTCGCACGTGCCCCCGGCCATCACCTTGCACTGTTGCCTTCAGAGAGGCGCCAAGCATCGTTCGCCAAAATTATCGTGAAATACAACGATAAACTTCCCTCGGGCTTCACTCATGCATCTAAACCATCCATACCACCTTGGTGTCTTATTCGACCCACAGTGCATCTTAGTGTACCAGGGATCCAGAGGAAATCTGAGTTTTCGTCGCCCGTGCTGAAACAACTGTCTCTTCTTCTTTTGCACGAGAAATATTCAGACAGCATACATGTATACAACGATGGTTCCACGAACCACCAGTGTTCGTCAGGGGCAGTAGTTATCCCAGCAAGAGGTGTTACCATCAGCTTTAGGACTGACCACTCCACGGCATCTACAGCAGCGGAACTAGCTGCTTTGCGCGCTGCACTTTGTGTGGTCAATCGGGAACCACCGCAACAATGGTCGATTTTCAGCGATTCAAGGGCTGCCCTACAATCTGTGCTCTCAGCACTGCGTCGCGGCCCGTACGAACAGCTTGTTTTCGAAATTCGATGCCTTCTCCACACTTTACTCGAGAAAGGGCATCATGTGACGCTTCAATGGCTGCCAAGTCATTGCGGCATCATAGGGAACGAACATGCCGATACTGCCGCGCGGGCAGCCCTTGAAGGAACACGAGAAGAAGCCATACCACTTTCGAGGACTGATGCTGCCAGTAATCTTCGACGACTTGCGCGTGAAATCACGTTTTCACTATGGTGCCCACCAAGCATCGATATGAATCGTCAACACCACCTGCCCTCTTTGATGGCTTTCCGCATTCCCACTGGACTCGACCGAAGAGAAGCCACCCTACTTCATCGCTTATGGCTAGGAGTGGCATTTACAAAATCTTACTCCTTTGTCATAGGAATGGCCGACAACGCTCTCTGCGATGCCTGTCATTGCGAAGAGACGCTACACCACATCCTCTGTGACTGTCCATTGTATGAAATCCAGAGACAGTCACTGGCGTCTGCTTTTGCGCGCATCGACAACAGCCAAATGTCTGTGGACACTATTCTGTCAAGTGCCCGAGAGAAGACACTGCAACAGAAGGCGACGAAAGCTCTGTTGAAATTCCTACGTGACACCGACTTGAACAAGCGACTGTAACAGCAATGTCACACACCGCGAAAGACAAGACTGGACTATGATTGAGTGTGCGTGCATGTGCTGCCGAATGTGCTGTTTCTATCTTCCCTCTCTGCTCTCTTTCATCTCCCCCATCCCTCCCCCATGCGCAGGGTAGCAAACCGGCTGCCTATAGGCTGGTTAACCTCCTTGCCTTTCTTTTCCCTCTATTTTCCTTCCTTGATACGTGCGCTAAAGTGTTTCGAAGCGATTAATTGGAAGTATATTTAAGATATCGTCATTATTTAGGACTCTTGCGAGCTAAAACAAAACCATAGTTTAAGCATTGGGCGAGTTGAACAAGGTGAATTCTTGGAATCACTTTTCTATTCAGTGAAGACATGATATTTCACTCCCTGATTTGAGTAGTGCCCAATTATTTTTAGTGACCTGTTTGCCATTTGCGAGTTGGGCGCATCAATCCCACTTAAAAATATTTGTTTTGTTGCTCTCGTGGGAGAGTCTACGCTGTTTGCGTGCACTGCTGCCCAATAGAGAATAGGAAGCTACTTTGTCTTGTTCATGGTCTCATGTAGCTTGTCGCCATAAGGTTCGAAGCTAGCACAAGTTGTGTTCTTACGATTGCTTCATCTACAAAGTTGGAAGCAATACCATGGAGTGGGGTGCACTTAAACATAAGGATGTTGTATAATACCTTGCTACCGACGACAAATGTCTCCCGCACAAACAGGACGAAATTGGATTTGCACGCACCTTGAGCATCCCATTTCATATCCATTATACGGGAACAAACTTCAAATATAATCTATTTTTCCACTTTACACACTAGCGATTTTTCTATTGGTGATCCATGTATACCAAAGTTTTGTGTGTTTCTCACGGCTCTTCGCGATGGAGGGTTTGCGCATGCGTGCACAGCCAATCGGCGCTTTGCTCACAACAAGCGACGTTGAAATCGGACGAGCAGGATAAAATCCGCACTCATAGCTGTCTGCCTTCTTTGTATACGTGCGGTATATTGTAGACATGTTTTTTCTACAAGAATATCTAAGTTGAGTAGATGGGTGCCATTGCAAGACCAACATATAAGCACTTTCTCGACGCCTTTACTCTGCCTATGGTTCCTGCATGCGTTTTAATATCATAATTTTGCGTCAAACGTTCAACAGTGGCAATCCAGAACGTTGAAATCCTTGGGAATAGCCTTAGTTGTCGCCTGCCGCTGCTATAGGGAATTCAATAAAACGAGGTTCAGACACCTCTATCAGGACATCACACCTCATCACTCGTGTCCTAGCAACGGGGGTGATGTCAGATTGGCGGGAAACCTGAATGTGCATCTGTTCTCCGTTGAATAAGGTGTCGGTAATACCATGACATAAAATTCATAGGTGCATGTGGGTTAAGCTCGTCTACCCTTTGCAGCTGCAAAGGCCAGGAAATTGGTGGTCACCTGAGGTGACCACCGTGCATGGAAATTCTTTGTAGGCTGCAGCTTGTGTGAATGCGCAGTTCATGACGTGTCTGCTGTAAGGACGCGGCTTTCTACGCTTGAGAGAGAATTTAATCGCTATCAAACGATGGCAGTACCGAGCTAGTTATTATGCATTAGATAGATAGCTGCGCTCAGGATAGATGCGCTCAAGATGCACTCTGGATTATTACAAGTTCAAGCTATCATAAAGCTATACGCGGGAAATCTCTCTGTAGCCTTTGTTGTCGCTTATTGCGTTATACCATTCACAATACTGCGTCTGTTGAACCGTCACCACAACAAGCTCTCCATTCTCTACTTTTCGTCCTCTTCATTTTCCTGTTTTGACGCTACATGTTTAAATACTCCTTGAAATTTATTTAGCTATTAGCATTTTTACTGTCAATAAATCTTTAATTGTGTATCAGAAAACATTACGTAAGAGAAACTATATATACAGTTAAATTATTTTTCAGGTTTATTGCAAAAACGCTGAGCAATTTTGTGATTCTAGAGCGCGAGACCTGTTAGGAAGCTAGCGTTGCCTCTTGAAGATGGAAGTATTCATGTATCTTTGATGCTTCCCCAGTGCAGGGTAGCAAACCGGATATGTTTTCTGGTTAACCTCCCTGCCTTTCCACATTAAATTTTCTCTCTCTCTCTTTGATGCATAAATTATTTGTACAGAACGAAAACGTGTATTACTTATTCCCTTCCCACCCCTTAGAATAGTTGGTGCCGCACTAACGGTGGCCTGACAGCAGGTTAGTGGGCACTGTTCGACCGACATCCACCTTTTCGCGGCTGCTGAAGGGCGACGCCTTGGTATTCTTGAGCCACTCCCTTTGCGCTGCGTTCCCTTCATGTGCGGCCCGCTGTTGAACTAGCTGCGGTGAGTCACTTGTTTTTTTTTTCCTATAGGCTATATTGCACCGCATTATCGGGGCAGTGTAGGCATAGAAGCGCCATACTTTGCACGATTGCGTCGCGGTAATCTCAGGTATATATTGACATAACCGCCTCCCTTCGATCTTATACGCATTAGTGATCAAACTACAAGACGAAAAAAAAAAGTCGCGGTGACAGGACTCAGACGCGAATCCCTCTGTTGGCACTTCTAGAAATCAATACACTTGAATTTGCACTGTTTCTTTGCCTTTATAAATTTTTGTCCTTGTATACACTCTCCGCTTCACAAATATTACGGGCAAGTAGCCACACACATCTAATTTCAAAGGCAAAAGCGATCCTTCCAACCGACAAAATGGGAGGAAACACTTACTAGGACGCAAGAACAACAATAGGTGGTTTTAATGAAAAAAAACATCGCTAAAAAACAGACGAGGACTAAGAAACTACGGTTTTCCTTAGTCCTCATCTGTTCTTCAGCGCTGTTTTATATTTACAAGTATTAGCGATCAAGAAGCCAAAGTTCATCTTCTAGTGCAAATTAATTGTGGGAACTTCGATTTATTCTGCATACAAGTTAAAGCGAATTGCCTCACACGATCTCACTCTATTTTTAATTAGCTGCGTTTAGAGACTAGCTGGCTTTAGGTATATCTCCAGTTATTACTCTTTGCTTACTTAATAATTTGCATCTTGATGTTATCAATAAACGATAAGCAATAACAAGCTTACGCTGGAAAGTTACAAACAACATAAACGTTCACACGTCAACAAAGCTCACACGTAGGAAACGAGGTTCCCACACAAGAAACGTCTAAGCTGTACGAAAGCTGATTTGAACGATTGATATGTTGGGTTTAACGTCCCAAAATAACCATATGAATATGAGAGACGCCGTAGTGGAGGACTGAGGCAATTTCGACCACCTGCGGTTCTTTAACGTGCTCCCGAATCTGGGAACACGGGCCTACAGCATTTTCGCCTCCCAAAAATGCAGCCGCTGCCGCAGGGATTCGATCCGGAGACTTTCGGGTCAGCAGTACAAAACAGCTCATCAAGGTAATTAGTCACACAGCAGCCCGCACTTTAAGCACAGCTAGTCACAAACAGAAAAAATACCCGAAAAACGGCAAGATTTGTGAATATGTCGAAATATACCTCCATGTCATGACATAGTTTGTCGGTAGATCCCGATTCCCCATGTGATCGCGGAAATTTTCTGAGTGAATCGCGCCGTACAAGAAACTGAAATAGAATGCTTTATTTCTAGAGTATCTTGCGGCCGACAACGCGGGAAGTTTCTTGAACCAACTACGTGGTCGATTGTTCAAAGAAACCTGGCTCGCAAATGGTGCGTGAAACCCTCCATCGCATATACCTGATAATGAAAGAAAAATTAATATTTCAATCGAAATTGCGACGCTATTAGTTAAGTATATTTTGTGTATTAGCTTAACTTCGTGGTAATAAGTTTGCCCACGTGCAAATGCTTACTTGCATGTGTGAAAATCTTCCCAACCAATTTCAGTATTTCGAGCGAGGAAGTTACCATAATGATCGTCCCATGCTGTGACGCTGCTCATTATAAAAAGCGCAGTGTCTTCATCACTTCACCTATAAGGGCAATCTTTCAAATAAAAACAGAACCATAATGATCTCTTTCCTAACATTTCTCATCATCAGTGTCCCATATATGTGCATTTTCGTGACGTATTAGGCATCTTTCATTTCTGCTTTTTACAACACACAACTACCCTCTATCGCAAACATTTGCTGAGATAAAGAACGGCTTCCCGCATCTCCTGAAGTAAGGAAATTTTTATCGCCGAAATATACAAACAGGGCTCGTTAGCAGGCGGTATATGAAAAGCAAAGGTGAATGCGGGTTTCTACACAGGCCTCTGAAAAGAAAATTTTTTTATGTTTTCACTACTTACCTCGTAGCTGAATGCGGGTGCTCTCATTCCTTGCGGTAGCAGAGGTGGGTTTCGTAACACAATTATCTGCCCACGAACAATACCCGGCCCACGCAGATGTTTACGCCAGAGATTACCAATTATCTGCGGAGGTTGCTTCCGTGGTCAATTTCCGCCCCTCTTTTTTCCCCTCTCCACTCTCAAGATCAAAAATGAAATGCTAAGCTTCAATCTACATAGTTATCGAAGGTGTTTTCAAATACGCTATTCGTGGGATAGTTATGATGTTACCAAACGTTGGTTTCCTCTGAAGCATAGCCACCGTAGTTCCGTAGCTGATGTAGAGGTTTGGGTGAGATGTATAATAGTAAGTCGGGAATAAATACTATCGGAGCACGAAGTTAAGAGATTACGCATTCTTGGCTTCCTCTAATTCGTTCCTATACATACTGTGTATAGCGTTAGGTTCTTTTAAAACTGCTGCCGTCATAATCTCCTTGAGTTGTGCAAAGCTAGCTAGCTAGCTAGCTAGATAGATAGATAGATAGATAGATAGATAGATAGATAGATAGATAGATAGATAGATAGATAGATAGATAGATAGATAGATAGATAGATAGATAGACGGACAGGCAGATCCACAGATAGATAGATAGATAGATAGATAGATAGATAGATAGATAGATAGATAGATAGATAGATAGATAGATAGATAGATAGATAGATAGATAGATAGATAGATAGATAGATAGACGGACAGGCAGATCCACCTTTTGTACATGCTGTCTTCGAACGTTGCCAATGCGAGAAAAGATATTGGATCCCCCTGATTCGAGTGCCAAGTAGGGTACTTTGCTGGCTTTTTGTAACTTTAGTCACTATTCAATGGCAAGGTAGGAAGCTATGAAAAAAAGCCACAGAGGACTCACTTTATTCTCCCTTATTTCTCTTGACCTAGTGCGATGCAATCATGCTGCGAAATACAACGCAAACTTCCGGATATAGCGCTGTGAAAACGCTTTGGTTCAGCTCACTTCCAATCTCATTTAGCTAAGAGGGGTCAAATGGAGTGGCCTTGAAAAAGTAAAATCAAACGCATTTCTTTTCCTTTAACCGAAATGAAATTTTAGCTCGAGAAGTGAGAATGTTTAGAGCCGTTTGAAGAAGTCTCTATATATGGCTTTATCGCTTGGAAGAACGGGACAGCATTAATGATTTTTTTTGTTCGCAGAAATGAAAAACAATAAATAATCAAAAAAGTTCAAGATTTATACCTATTTCGTCTTCTTACGCCTTTGATCCCACTGTTTTCTGCAGGCTTGAGTGTACTAGCTTGCCTTTCTGAGAACCGGTTGGCTCGGCCTTAACTTACGCCTCGATCATATTGTCAACAGCCGCGAAAGCTTTGCATGTTTCTGGAGCGGAATGAATGTCGGTAATTTCTTGGTAGGTTTAAAAAAATTGGCTCTTAGAATTAGACTGCTTTCTATCTTCTTTTTAGAGTTTCCCTTATACTAAACAAAAAAAAGAGTAAATGACTTAAGACTCAAGCTCGTGCAGGGCACGGCAAACACTCAACAAACGGAAGCTTTTTATTTCGTCGATCTGAATCCTAGAAAAGTGTGGCTCTCCTCGATATTGATTTTGCGAGTCGCAAACACGTATATCCGGGCTTTTGTTATTCTTACTGCACAACAGTTTGCACAAAAAAGTGTGTTTTCTAGTGGTCATTGATTTCCTGGGTTTTCTCATCATCGGTCCAGTCATGGCGGCAAAACGCAAACCACCTAGATAATCTCACTGCCTTTTCACAGGCCCGGGACATCAATTGTTTTGCACTGCTTGTCCAGGCCCGGTCAAATGCATTAGCCGAAAGAGATGCAAGTCTGCTCGTACATATAACCTGGGCCTGTTTTTTTACGCTATACGTCGGCCCGGGCTCTGTTAACGCGACACGATTATATTGGGTAAGGAAAGAGGATTTGATCCCGCGAAGAGGCGTATATAAACACTGCAGCTTCCGGGAGAATGCAATTCTGAAACTATACCCAAGGCTGCCTTTACTGTTTGTCAAGTACACGTAGTGCCCCACCTTTTTTTTTCTTCTTTACAACGATAGATGGCTAGGAGAAACGAAAAACCACTCCGCATTGGTGTGACGAGCAGTCTCCATTGGCTGCTCCATCATTTACGTCATTTAGAGCCTGCTACCTAAGCACGGGCGCCATTGGCTGCTCTGTGAGTGACGTCATTCATACCGTCACAGCCGTGACACCGAGCACGCGAGAATCAGTTTCTACTGAGAACATCCACATTGGTAAGCTACGGACAACTTTAGAAGAGCACCAACAGCAGAAACGTGAGAGCTCGCATTCGCCGGGTCGATGGTGCAGTCCGGGCAGAAAAACAGACCCGGGAGGCCGAGTGCCGGCCGGAACAGCTTATGCTCATGATCCGGTAGCCTTGTAAGTAACGCTGAATCGCGAACGGGAATGCAATGACCGGTAGCAGCCGGGTCCTCCGAAACACGCTTCCGAGTTAACTCGCGATGTGAAACGCTTGCAATAACGCGCGCCGAACAAGCGACGTTTCGGCCACAACAACGTCCATGCGATGATTGCGGGAGTGCGTTCGTCGGGGCGAACGACTACTTTCGGCGGGAGTTTCTATTGGCCGCGAGATTGAGCCGAGTCGCCACCTGGCGGCAACTGGCTGAAGTGGTGAAGTGTAGATCGCTTCCAGCATCGTCTGCCAGCGACGTCGCGTTTCTATGTGCGCGCACGTCATGCACGTTTCCAAAGTGTGGTTTGTCCGGTCATGTTAGCGCGAGTGTAACTGTTTCTACGTATGCCTGAAACGACGTACAAAAGCATATGGTCTTGCTCCGCTGCTAATGCATCGTAATAAGATCGGCCAGTGCAACTTTCCAGAGTGCTGTTTGTTGTCGTCGTACCTTCCATTCACCATGAATTATTTCATATTCAATGCCACTTTCCGTTTGAAGCACATCACAAAATGCTCTTGGCATCCTCTCAAACATGAGTACTAATAAATGATGTGTGAATGCAGCGTTTCACAGCAACTCGGCTTTCAAAAAAAAGGGGGGGGCTTAAGGTTATGCATTTGCGCGTTTTGGTAGGTGTAACTATGCGGCACTGTAGTTTATTAATCATGCGAGGAGCCTTAGTTGTGTTTATCTGGCCGTGATGTCACTACATAAAAATATTACTATGACATAAACTGTGACGCATCAGTACTTAAACTGTACTTCTAACAGACTCACCATGCGCAACCATGTGCTTAGATTTAGGAACGCTCTAAAGAGCCCAGACGTTGACAATTATTTCAGACGGCATGCCTTATATATGATGTCATATGATTTCACTCGAAGTTTCATCTTTTTTACACTGTCTTCAGTGTTTGTGTGGCATTGTTAGTGACCGACAGAAGGCAGCGTTAATTTTTTGTTTGAGAAAAAAAAAAAACATGCCTGTCCCAATAACCAGGTCTCTGTTGTAGCACTGTCATGCACGTAGTTTACCTATAAAAGCTTTCAGCTTAACTTTTATATATTGTTTTAAATTCTTAGTAGTGCAAGAACATGTGCGCTCACGTGGTAAACGCAGTGTAGCGCAAAGAGCCATCAGCCACTAAGCTTTCATGACTATACTTAACAACTGTCCCACATTTCATGAGGAAAAGAATGAGAGGAGGAAAATCATATGCGTATAAGGTGCGAACGGTGGTACTGAACTAATCGAACACATATGCAGGCTTTCTAAGATCTTTCTTTTTCCCTTTTTTTTTGCAGTCAGCAGATGACAAAGATGTAAATAAGCAGTTCAGTCACGGTACAACAGTGCGTAGCATGCGGAACACAAGCTAACCACGTACAAACAACACAGAAAAGGCGTAGTTTAGTGCGAAAGCGTGAAGAGAGAGAGAGAGAGAAATAGACTTGGGCAGTCCTGCGTTGGGAGGGTGGAAGCACCGTGCAGGGTTCAGGACCCTCCTGCCTATCTAGACCTCAACGACGGCAGGCCCAGCGCGAGCTACTAGGAGTTTGCTCCGTTCGCTTTTGCCGAGCCAGGGCCGCGTCAAGCCGCTGGATGGCGTTGAGCTGCGCCTCGTGATCGGGCGAGCCTGTGTGGTTCGCAATGTCCGGTGGTAGTGCGTCGGTGATCGCTCCCCCCACACACGCGTCACACACCCACCCGAGGCTGGGGCGGCGAGAGGGGGTCCTCCTGAGACAACTACCGACCGGCACGGTGCTCGCGACGGCCCTGGCCCGACGCGTGTACCCAGGAGTCCACGAAAGTGCCAAGTGCAGTATCTGTGCGCGAGAACTGGCAACCCTGACACATGTTCTGTGGGGGTGTGACGCGTGAAGAGAGTGACCCAGGGTGAGCATCCCTATGAAAGGCAGATTGCGTTTATCGCGTGCAAATGTTAACGTTTCATAGGCGTCGTGCCCCGATTCAGTAGAGAAGAGCGTAGATATTAGCAGTAAACAGAAGTCGACGCATTTTATCGGCCGACAATCGGCTCAGACAGCACGCAACGAAGCGCCGCTGCGTGTATTTGTAAACACGCCGAATACCGCCTATTCACACTTTCGCGGGAACGGTGCTGCCACCTATAGCCTGATCTCGCCGCGAATAGCAGCCCTTGGGCTTCAGCGGCGATATCTGTGGCCGCCTGTGGTTCGAGGACAATCACTGTGACTACCGCATTGCGAAACGCATTTACCGGCTAGTTACTCTCCCCCAAGACCGCGATAATGCAAGGGCCATTGTGTGGCATGTGAAAAAATTGGCAGATTCCACATACAGTGAGAATCGATATGCAAAGCACGAATGAGGAAGGTTGATATGTCACTTTAAATTCAGCGCAACGTTACGAGGCAGACGTAAATATACCGTACATGACTTCCATGTGATCATTATCGTGTTTGGACGTGTCATAATCTTTCGTCGTCTATTCACGTCACGCGATACCAAATGTGGTATATGCGGAGCTAGCGAAACGGCCGTGAGCACGCTATGAGCGTAGCGTGTTATATTTTACATAACATTCATATCATGATTATCATGTTCGGACTTTTCATTTACCTTTTTCGTCTATTCACGTCACGTGATGCCAAACGTGGTGTGTGTGGAGCTAGCGAAACGGCCGCGAGCGCGCTATGAGCGTACCACGCAGTCATGTTTTACATGACATGCATACCATGATTATTATGTTTGGACGTGTCATTTACCTTCATTGTCTATTCACGTCACATGATACCAAGTTTGGTATATGTGCAACTAGTAAAATTGCCGGGAGCATGATATGAGCGTAGCACGTAGTCATGTTTTACATAACACGCATGTCGTGATTGTCATGTTTGGACGTGTCATTTACCTTCATCGTCCATTCACGTCATGGTCACGTAATAGCAAATTTGGTATATGCGAAGCTTGCGAAACGGCCGCGAGCGCATCATGAACGTGGTGTGCTGTCATGTTCTTACATGACACACATGTCATGAATATCATGTCTGCACCTTGGTCATCCATTGACGTCACGTAACACCAAATTATGTATATGTGAAGCTAGCGAAATGACCGCAAGCGAATCATGAGCGTGACTTGTAGTCATGTTCTTACATTGCACTCATCTAATGATTATCATGCTTGAACTAGTCATAGCTTTGCGATTTATTCACGTCCCGTAATACCAAACTTTGTATATGTGTAGCTACCGAAACGACCGCGAGCGCACCATAAGCGTGGCGTGTAGTCGCGACTTACATAACATGCATGTGATGATTTTCACGTCAGAGTCTGCCACTTATCTTCGCCATGCAACCCTGTCATACCATACCAGTTTTGCAATATGTCATGTGAACGAAACTACCGCAGGAGCAGCAAGACCATGGAATGTAAATCATGGCATTTATGACATATGTGTCATCATTTTCATGTGATTACTAGTCATTTCTGCTCCTCATATCATCATGTTATGCCACAACAATTTTGGTATTGACACCATTATCGAAACGGCAAAGAGAGCTGAAGTCGTAGATAGATAGATAGATAGATAGATAGATAGATAGATAGATAGATAGATAGATAGATAGATAGATAGATAGATAGATAGATAGATAGATAGATAGATAGATAGATAGATAGATAGATAGATAGATAGATAGATAGATAGATAGATAGATAGATACGCTCAAAGTCGCTCAAGTTCACTAAGAAATGCTGCGCATTTAGACACGCACGCACATTAAGCCAAGATGAAAGATCATACTGAACGAAGGCGTCCTGATTACAGTTGTTCAGAAAAGCCCGCCGGTCGCAAGAAGGATGGCTTACTGCTTGCGAGGCCTTCTCCTGCGACCTTGTGTTATACCGATGGCCTAGAGTTCTCTGTTCCGCAAAGGTCAGCCATCCAACTTTTTCCACAATATTTTTTGAAATGCCAAACTTCTCTACGTATTTCAAGTCATTTCTAAAAATAAGAAATTGTTTTAGCAGCGCACTAGGGTACCTAACTTCATAGGGTACCGACTCGTCCTTTATAAGCAACATGACGGCGACGCCGAAAACTATGGCGAAAATGCGTCTGGGCTGTCTATACACATGCCATGGCATCGAAAGAAAGAAGCTGTCCACATAATGCGCCCGTGCGCTAATGTGGATGCATTGCAACAATCTCTGAAACATGGCTGCAATGTCTATACGGGCACAAGGAAGCGCTCTTTCCTAAGCTCGTCGACAACGAGTTGGATAATGCTCAACTGGCCGCTTTAAAGTGTTCGACGTATACTGACATGCACAGGTATTGGCTGCATTCATGACATCTTGAACAGCATATCCGGAGCAGCCTTTTCCTATATTTGCTCAATGCAGATTCATTAAAGCGGATTCATTCAAGGAACGAGGGGAGGCATACCGTGAAAAAAAAGCAGTGTCGAAAATTTCAAAGCAAAGCTTGGCGCAACTCTTCTGTCAAATTTTAAACCATAGTTTCAAGCATTACTATTCGGTTACTTGTTTCTCCTTGAAAGGTGAATGAATAATTTTAATAGTAAATGCATTCCTCCCTCTCTATATTATTACGTACAAAATACACGCCCAGCAAAGCCATGGACATCAGCGTTGATAAGGGAGAATGGAGAAAAAAATAATTGGTAGAAATTAATAAGTGAGTGTATTATAATCGAATCATGGTCGCACCGCCGTTAATAGCAGTAACTCCATCTGACGTCCACGCCTTTTTGCTCGCCGTTATCCTCTTAATACAAAGTACATGCTCCCAGGCCATGCCAGGATCGATAAAAGTCTCGAACTTGACCTGTACTTATACAGGGACCACTACGTGAAAATAAAAAAAAAAGAGGCAATGAAAGTCGGTGTAACGTACGCATAGGGTCTCGCGAGTCAAGTCTTGGTAACGAAGACCAGATTCAAAAGTTCAAATGAAATTTCTGCCTGAAAAAGACCTTTACATTTATGATAGCGGAACGATAACATGCCAGGAAAACGACACCGGACAGTGTATTTCATTTTGCGATGCCGTGAATCGCCACTCTTATTTACGTACCCTTGCCGTTTCCCTTAGAACATGACGTGGAATAACCACCTCATTTTACCCAAGACGCGTACGGGACTTTCATACTTGCGCACATTTCTTGAAATGGTGTTTAATTGTGAGAGTATGACCTGTCGGTGATACTGCGGGGTGCTTTATCGAATTTCGTAACGACGTGGATTACCACTGAAGTCACCAGTGACATTGCTCTGTCTGCCGTTTACACAAGACATAAAGAATACATCTTCATCAAGCGTGCTCCGTTTTTGCTTATGATGAGCAGTCCACAAGCTCAAGAGGTGTTATGCATGTCATTTCCAGCAGACATAATAGTTTCCTCAAAACAATTTCAGCTTAGATTAGTCCCGGCCTTTCGCCGTTTCTTCGAAACAGAACGTCTTCAGAGTGTACCCTAGAATGCATCTTCTCACAGTTTGGTAACTGGGGAGTTGAGCAATTTTACTCACTTTGCAAGGATCAAGAGTTTCGGCCTCCGCCCTTAGTCTATTTGGTCTAGTGTGAATTCGGAGATTCACTGCTGCTTAGAAATGACGCTTAGGGCAAAGCTCCTTAGGGCTGACTCTTGTTGGCGTTTTCCATGCTCCACAACATAGAAACCGACACGTAACACACGCAGAACGATGAAAGAAATTATCCGTGTGAAAAACTAAGTTCATGTGCGCATCGATAAAGTATATGACAGTAAAATACATGATCCTATGCAGCGTTCATGCTGCTGAGTAAACTTACATCTCATTCGTCCGTTTTGTCACCTCCTTGATGTTTCACACGTGCTGCAGAAAGCGACAAAGACATAGGAATACTACCAGTGCTGACACCCAATGTAAATCACCACCTCACTTTGAATCTCCAAAAGTATCACCAAACTCCTCATTACTGAGAGCTGCCCCTCCCCCCACCCTTGCCGCCACCGACACCCAGAGCCAACGTGCTACATTCGGAAAACGGAAAATACGCAGCGGCGACTCAAGCATCAGCAGATGTCGCGTGGACGTCATTATAAACATTGCGAATTCATGAAGAGCTGGCGCAACATTCATCGATGATTTACGCGATGAAATACATACGTGTAATCACCGTGTTGAGGTCACCGATAAGCACAATGTGCACGCTAATCACACAAATCCATCACATCGAAACGCACATCAAGGTCAGGGTCCCTCGGAGATAGTCCTTGCGATCATTCATTAACCACCTGTACAGCGATATACTTCGTATAAAACAGTCGAACAGCCAGAGACCCTCTCTGACTGTTCGCAATTTGGAACCCTCTGCTTTTGGGTGGTGCAGAATTGTTTGCATGCGAGTGTACTACTTGTCATCTCTCTCCGTTGTTCCTCATCTATTTGCTTTCCCTCTCTTTCTCCTCCCCAACCTCTCTCGAGTAAAGTAGCAAGACGCGTCAAACCTGGTTAAACTGCTTGCTTTCCACTTGCATTTCTCTCTCTCTCTTTCTGTGCAGTATGTCTAATATATTTCCTAACTAATGAAAGCCCAATTTTTTCAGCTTCAGTGTTTTGAAAACAAGTGTAGACTAAGCCGGCGAGTGCAATATAGCTCTCTAGAAGAACATATCGCTAGCAGAATTGCAGTGCTCGTAGAACAATGACGATAACAGTGTTAAGAATTTTAAAGAAATACATAGAGTCAGCTCCTCTCAACAAAAACAATTGATATTTGCTGAAGCGCTCGCGCGCATTTATAGTCTTCATCACAATGCTTTCCACGTCTTATCCGAACTCCGTATAGTATTTCACACGCCAGCCATCAGCAGAAAAAGCAGTGAATGAGTATTCTCCGGCATAGTCTAGTGGTTAGGATACCTGGCTCTCACCCACGAGGCCCGGCTTCGATTCCCGGTGTCGGAACAATTTTTATGGAAGAATTTCTCGCTGTTACGTCTTTACTGAGTCGCCGACTGCGATATAGCTCTGTAGAAGCAGATATCGCTAGCCGTATTGCAGAAGTGGTAAACAGTGGCGACAAGAATTTGGAGAAATTTTAAAAATACAGATAAAACACAGTCACCTTCTTTTGAAAAGGACACTTGAAAGCTGCTGAAGTGCTCGCGCACACTTCGAGTCCTTACGCAGATGGCGGAGAAATCGAGTCAGAAAGACTGGCCACATTATATACGAAGAGAAAAAGCGAAACAACTTATATACCAAAAGTCTCTTCGCAAGAAAAGGGTGCCACGCCGTGGTGGTCTAGTGGCTAAGGTTCTCGGCTGCTGACCCGCAGGTCGCGGGATCAAATCCCGTCGGCGGCGGCTGCATTTCCAATGGAGGCGGCAATGTTGTAGGCCCGTGTGCTCAGATTTTGGGTGCACGTTAAGGGACCCCCGGTGGTAGAAATTTCCGGAGCCCTCCACTACGGCGTCTCTCATAATCATATGGTGGTTTTGGGACGTTGAACCCCACATATCATTCGATCAATCGAAAGAAAACGGTACCAGGATCTAGGAATAACGCCAACATCATCGTAATCTATATGGCATGCGACGTCAAGGACTTAAAAAAATTGCAGGCCAATCAGCTTACCATCTGTTCTCTATAAACTATTTACAAAATTAATCACTAATAAAATCAGTGCTACATAAAAAGAAATATTACGGTCATTCCTCCCCAACTTATCAAATCTTGGCACTCGACTATGTGTGATATATTTGAAAAAATTTCAGAACTATCTACCCAAAGCCAAAAATGTTTCCCCAAAACATTTTTTTTGCAAAAAGCATTTTCCAGTACCGCTAAACTATTTGAACTTTTTTCGGAAAGCTCACAGCCATACATCGTAATACACGTTGTCGAAAAATACATTTTTCTTAAAATAGGCTAAGACAAATTTTACCCTTTAGAAGAACGGTAGGTGTGTTACTTCACATAGGTTTTACGAACTTTTGCACTTCTGTGAATTTTTCATGTGGCTTTGAATATAGAGAATCTGTCCCATATTGTTGACAGGTGGCGACAAATAAAGTTGACAGGTGACAAATTCGCGAAAATGTTCATTTTTGCACGTGTTCCGCCATGAATTCAACATTGAGGTGGCCCTAATAAAATAATGCTCAATAGCAGATTTCACAGAAACCTTCATTGGCTACTCACTGAGAAAGTTTTGTGAAGTTTTTTTTATGCAAGATAAGTATTTTTAAAATTGTGTGTTACCTTCATCATATAGCCTTAGCTATATGATGAGGGCAGATCTCTATATATATATTTTCTAATAATTTCACATTGAAAATGTTCTTGGTATATAACATTTTCGGTAACAATGCCAAAGCTCGATAAAAGCGTCTCCATGCGTGAAGTCGCATTCAGTTATAATTTACTATGACCTCGCTTCGCCGAGTCCATTCTGGAAGAACCAATTTCCTCCAAGCACTTATTGTTCGTTAAGAGTACACCGGTATTTTTTTTTTGCTGGAATGTACTACTCAATTCTGGCGCATTCTATAGATCAACAGTTTTCATAGCGTTGACGACCATCAGCAGTGCGTCAAGGTTGCCTTGTTAGTCCACTGTTGTTTTGCATCTAGATTGAAACATTGTGTAGGTCGATACTGCAGAACGACATCATTAGTGGATTTAGATTACAATCCTCAGAGCTCAAACTACTTGCATACGCTGATGTTGCGATTTGTAGCTTTCCTATTTATTTATTTATTTATTTACTTGATTTGCATACACAGATTGACAAGGACACAGAAGAAAGAGAGAGAGAGAGAGAGCAAGCTGACAACTGCCACCTGGAGGGGCACAACGCCTGCTCACTCTTTCGGGGGGAGGGAAGAAACAGAGGAAACAAAGATTAGAGGGAAGAAAGAGAAAAGATGATGAGGAAGGGAAAAAATGAAGAAGACTTCGACAAGTATATGTAAAAAACAAAAATAATAAAAAACCGTCTCTAAACGGGTGGCCAAGTTTGTTTGGTTCATTTATATAAGGAGAGCTCAGCGGGCCTGGTCGCTTCGGAAAGCACAACCGCTCGGAAAGAGGTAGTCGTCTAGGGTCATGCAATTAAGTCCAAGAAATTTATATTCCTTAATAAGCAAAGACCGTTGCGCAGTAAACGTTCGACAGTGCACTGCGAGATGCTCAAGTATTTCTCAGGAACCACAAGCTGCGTACCACGGACTTTCCACAAGCCCTTGATTGTGTAATCGTACACACACCAGCACAAAGCCCACTCTTAGTTTGTACAACAGCGCTCGGGAACGACGAGGCAAGCCACGGCCACGAACACGGGGAGGGAACGATTCATTCGCCACGCGCTGGTCTGGGTGCTGCTTTCGGACGTGTCGGTGCATAAGAAGACGAGCGTTGTCCATTGTAGGTGGAATTTCCGGACAGTCACAGCCATCGTGGTTGAAGGTATTGCAGAATCAATCAGAGTTTCTAAAATTTTCGCCGAGGTTACAGGAAGCCACATAAACTGCCTTAAATGCCTCGAATTTTGGCATAGCTATTGTCATTCAACCTAAGAATTTTTTGCAGCCATTAAATGGACAAAAACACCAGTTAAATATCTAGGAGTTCCGCTTGAGTCTTACAAAAGTACTGATGAATATTGGACAGAGCAAACAAAAGATGTCAAGAGAAAGCAAATAGGTGGAATACAACTTATCTGTCCATGTTTGCTAGGGCTACTGCATGTCACTGGTTTTTTGTGTCTAAGCTATCGTAAGTGATGCAAGTGCTGTACTGTTCCCGGGTCAATCTGCAAAAATTACATCAGGTGTTTGCAATGTTCTTGTGGCGGTCTAACTGAGAAAGGTGCAGTTGCACGGATTTGCTAAGACGGGTGAAGTGTGGAGGCCTTGGGCTAGGACATTTGTTTATCAAGCAGTTAGTAAATCGGTTTTTCTTTTTCCGCGAGACAAGAGATGATTTCCTACTAACAGTGTGTGAAACAAGACTGAGTAGACTGTTGCCCGAGTTTCTTGTGAGCAGTCATGTTACCACAAGGGCTGTGAAAAGATACATGAAGGAAGTTGTGGCCAGCATGCGGTTTTTGTGCGTTTGTTTTTCGACTGACTACCAGTGTTCTGTTGGAAAGAAAAAAAAATTTACAAAGATTTATGTTACAAAATGCTCCTCATTTCACTGCACAAAGCGCTATATACAGCATGCAAGAGTCGTAATGTACCTAAACGAGTTAAAAAATGCCAGCAAATCCAACTGCAAAAACTTTTTTTTAATTACACACCGGAACACTTCCATTAAGGACGTTCCTAGAGGGGCGTGGGTTCTATATGCCAACGGGATCTCACTGCCTAACCTGTAAGAAACCGGACACTATTGACAACGTTTTCCTGCACTGTTGGGAAGGAATATACTTTTGGGACGTATGGCAAAGGACAATTAAAAAAGAGTTTCCGTTGAAACCTCACAGAATCAGGTATTTGGCAATAGAAAATGATGACGGATTACCTTTCGATTTTATCATGATGTCTGCCTTGCACAGTATGTGACGCTCTAGAATGGCTGGATTTCACTGTGACCCTGACAGGAGACCAGCAAGAGAGTATTTGGAAGAAAGTATTTCAAGGTTTCTCGAGGTAGTAAGAACAGACGAATGTGCACCATTGTGGTTAGAAAGGGTAGAAGCCCTCCTGACCATGAAGGAATTTTAGGACGTGATGTGTCATAGTAAGGCGTGACGGCCGTAGTTATTTTTTTGGTTATGTTTGTTGTGTACTGTAATATTGTTACGCACAAGGAGGACCAGGACGTATACGGCTGAAGGGGGCCGTTTATCTTGGTCGCGAAGAGAAGCGCCGGAACGGTCAACAGGTTGATGATCGCAGTGTCGTCGTCTTCCTTCTTTCTCCAGCTTCGAGCAGCCAGCCTGTTCACCCATCTTCGTTTTCTTCCCAGGCATGTGCAACATTCCTCCCCTCGCAGACGAAGCCCGCCGGGCGAGGTAATTGATTCACCTTGGTGTGTACAACTTCAGTCGAGCGACATGGACTGCTTGAGTTTTAGCAGCTCTTCTTCCACTTCTCGTGAGACGAGCTATTTTGTATGTGACTTCCGTGATTTCGTCGAGAACAACAAACGGTCCGTCATATGTGGCCAAAACCTTTTGGCATAACCCGCGTCTTCGTACCGGAGTCCACAGCCACACTAAGTCGCCTGGATGGTAAGTTACAGGCCGGTGGCAGACGTCATAGCGTGCCTTCGATATTCCTGTGATGCCAAAGTGCGTAGACGAGCAATACGACGTGCCTCTTCTGCAAGGCAGAGGATTTCGGTGACTGAGAGGTTCTCGTGCACCAAGAATGGCAAAACTATGTCGAGTATGTGCCGTGGCGGTCGTGCGTACATCAAGAAAAAGGGGCTATAGCCTGTTGTCTCGTGCTTAGTGGTGTTGAACGCGTAAGTTATAAATGGTAGCACATCATCCCAGTTCTTGTGGTCAGATGCCACATACACAGAGAGCATGTCCACAATTGTTCGGTTGGTGCGCTCCGTGAGCCAATTCGTTTGCGGATGGTATGGCTACGAGTGACGAAGGCGGGACTCACTCAATTGAAGCACCTCTTCTACTATATCTGCCGTAAATTGTTGCCCACGATCACTGATGATCACGTGAGGTGGACCATGCCGGAGGATAGCGTGCTGCAGCAGGAACACAGAGACGTCGCTGGCAGTTGCAGTTGGTATGGCCGCCGTCTCGCAGTAGCACGTGAGGTAATCGACACATACAATTATCCTGCGTTTGCCCTTAGCCGACTTTGGAAAAGGGCCCACGAGGTCAATGTCCACCTGTTGGAAAGGTGTGCTTGGAGGTGGCAAGGTCTGTAGAAGACCAGTCGGAGCAGTAGATGGGCGTTTGTGGCGTTGACACTGTGTGCAGCTGGCCACATACGCCTCGACTGACTGTCGCATTCCTGGCTAATAAAAGCGTTCCTTAGCACGATAAAGCGTCCGCGCAGAACCTAAATGTCTGCACGTAGTATCGTCGTGCATAGCACCTAAAATCGCTGCCCGAAGGCTTTCTGGCACTACCAGGAAGAAACGTGCGCCAGTGCTGGAAAAGTTCTTCTTATACAGGAGTCCGTTGCGTACACAGAAATGGCATGCCGTAGGAGCAGTGCAGAGCGATGATAGCCTGGTGTCCTTTCGCTGTTCATCTTTGAAAGTACTGAGGTCGGGAGACTTTGGTGACACAGAAGCTACGAGGTGGTCGAGGTCATCGGCGTCACACTATGTAGTGCTCAGTGGCATGAGCGAAAGGCAATCTGCGTCGGCGTGTCGTCGACCACTTTTGTACGAGACTATGAAATTATACTCTTGGAGCCGAAGTGCCCAGTGCGCTAGACGGCCGCAAGGGTCCCGAAGGTTGACGAGCCAACGCAATAAGTGGTGGTCGGTGACGACTGTAAAAGGGCGTCCATATAGGTAAGACCGAAACCGCTGAATCGCAAATACTACCGCGAGGCATTCTTGTTGTGTGACAGTGTAATTCTGCTCGGGTCTACTCAAGGAGCGACTTGCGTATGCAATCACGTGCTTGCGGTTACCATAACGTTGAACTAGGACGTCAGCAATTCTTATGCCGCTGGCATCCGTGTGCAGTTCTGTAGGAGCTGATGGGTTGAAGTGTCGAAGAACAGGCCGCGACGTCAGGAGGAACTTCAGTTGACAAAAAGAGGAGTCGAACTCCGGAGTTCACTCGCAGGGAATATTCTTTCGTAGCAAACATGTCAGCGGATACGCGACATTGGCAAAGTTAGGTATAAAGCGGCGAAAATAGGAGCAAAGCCCAAAAAAACTGCGGAGCTCCTTAACAGAGCGTGGCGCATTGAACGTTTCAACGGCTGCTGTCTTCTGGGGATCTGGACGGATGCCATCCTGATCAACTAGGTGTCCGAGAACAAGGGTTTGTTGGTCTCCGAAGTGGCATTTATTTGAGTTAAAAACAAGGCCAGCGTTTCTTATGCAAGTCAGTACAGTATCCAGACGTGAATTGTGTTCGCTGAAGGTGCGGCCAAAGATGACGACATCGTCGAGATAGCACATGCAAATGCTCCACTTCAAGCCACGAAGAACAGTGTCCATAAATCGCTCGAACGTCGCCGGCGCGTTGCACAGTCCAAACGGCATCACGTTGAATTCGAAAAGGCCATCAGGGGTTAAAAAAGCTGTCTTTTTAGATGCGGAGCATCTAATACTCGAGGCTTGTAGTGCGGCGCCGTTCGCAAGCTTCCTCCTCCTTCTTCCACCATCTGTGCATCCCTTCCTCCTCTACACACCGCGCGCGCTTCACTCCTCCACCATCTGTGCACCCTTCCTCCTCTACACACCGCGTGCGCTTCTCCTCTTCACGAACATTCGCTAGCTGTATAATGTAGCGCGCATGCGCCGTCGCGCTTCGAGAACATCGGCAGCTGACGCGCGCGCATGCGCCGTTGCGCTTCTCCCCCTTCTCGAACATTCGACAGCTGACAGTGCATGCGCCGTCGCGCTGTATATATACTCAAGGTCGGTGCTCGCTCGCTCAGTTGCCGCTCGTCGGTTGGTTTGTACGGCGCGTCGACGTCCGAGGTCGCAATGATCGACGTCCCTTCGACCAGCGCCGGCCAAAGTGTTGGCGGAACCGCTCAAAGTTCGTCGCAATAAATAAGTAAGTCGCAATTTAACACCCCATTTCACAACCACGTTAACCAATTTAGCCATCGACCCAAGTAAGTCGCACTTTAACACCCCTTTAACCAATTATATGCTCCGCATCCTCCTCAGTGTTCCCACGAGGGAAGCTGCGGGCAATTTTTTTTATCTTCAGGATGCATGTGAATTTGCCAGTAGCCCGATCTTAAGTCTACAGAGGAAAAGTAAGAGGCCGAATGCAGACAGTCTATGGCATCATCAATACGTGCAAGTGGGTACACGTCTTTTTTTGTTACAGCACTCAATCCGCGATAATTGACGCAAAATCTTCAGGATCCGTCTTTCTTTTTAACGAGAATTACTGGAGCTGCCCTAAACTTACCGACTCTTCAATGATTCCGTTTTCAATCATTTCGTTCACCTGCTCATCAATAATCCGCCGCTCTGATGGCGAAACACGGTATGGCTTTTGACTAATCGGATTGGCCAAACCCGCGTTGATAGTGTGACATGTCCGAGAAGCAGGGATTAAGGGCGCTTTGTCTTTCTGCACAAAGTCGAATGCAGAGACGTGCTTCGAAATTACATTGACCCATGTTCGGCGTTCACTTGTGCTCAGCGACTTATTCACCATTAACAGAAGAGCCGTTTCAAAACTGTGACTACGATGCTTTTCCGGCGCATCTCTAAGCTCGGTCACCAGTGGGGC
The DNA here is from genome assembly GCF_013339725.1 of Rhipicephalus microplus. Classification (NCBI taxonomy): domain Eukaryota; kingdom Metazoa; phylum Arthropoda; class Arachnida; order Ixodida; family Ixodidae; genus Rhipicephalus; species Rhipicephalus microplus. Next base: position 32,847,751 of record NC_051169.1, read on the forward strand.
CTCGTGTTGTCCACTGACGACGGCTAACGTTAGACCATCTGGTAACATCACGGGTTCTGTGGAGCAATTGACAGTCCATAAACCAGCGCGTCCACGTCTGATCGACACCACACTGTGGGATCAACACATTCTTTTTCATGCAGTTGGTGTACACTGGTTCTTCGTTGGCATCAAAGTTCGTGGAATAGCGGTCGCAGCAACCAACAGGTACACGAACGGTTGATAACGGTGGTATGATAGTGTCGCCACAGACACACAATGCCGTCTCACCATACACAGGGTTTTCCAAGAGTGCTGGCGGAACGTGATCACTCAAAACTATTGTCCCTGTGCGGCAGTCGACAGTCGCACCACACTCCCTCAAAAAGTCCATACCCAAAATAACATCATGTGTCGCCTGTGGAATAATCACGAACTCCGTTAGGATAACGCGGCCTCCGAGAAACACGTCAACTTGACACACACCAACAGAATGCAGAGCCTCACCACTCACTCCGCAAAACTTCGAAGCTTGATTCCACCTAAATAAAACCTTCCGCCCCAAGGTATCTTTAAAACACGCACTCATGACGGAAATAGTTGCCCCCGTATCCACCAAAGCCATCACAGGCACATCGTCAACAAAAATACGTACTTTGTTCTTGAGCATCAACACAGGAGGTATTTCTGATATTAGCACGTCTCCGGCGACCTCACCTCCATCGGCCGCGCTTGCTAGTTTTCCTGTGACAAAGGAGACGTGTTGCGATGCCGTGGTGAAGGAGAACGGGGAACACGAGGCGGTGGAGGCGTCAAACTCCTGTCAGATGTAGGGGAGTGGTTCCGGAAGCTGCGTGTCCAGTAGTCTTCGCGAGGCAGCAGGTGTGTTGCTCTAGGGTCGTTGTGCGGTCGATCAGACGATCGTGTGGAGTGTTGTGGTGGGCCATAGTACGTTGCTCGCGGGTCGTCGTGAAGTCGTTCGGAAGGCCGTGCAAAGTGTGCTGGGTGGCCATACCGTGGGGTTACACGTCGACGGTTGCAAAATCGCGAAATATGTCCTGGGACACCTCAGGAGTACCAAACTATGCGAGGTTGAAACTCTGTTTGTTCGTCAATGAATCGAACATCGTCTTCCCTGGCGTAGTGGTTTGGTTCATACCGTATATCATAAGGATAGACCGGGCGTCACGAAGAAGGTGGACGCTGAGGGCACCGGTCATGGCGAGGAGCTAGCAAGCGTGGTGCTCTCCTTGGTTGTGGAGGTGCGCTGTACTCAACAGATGCTACACTGACCATCGATTGCCAAAGGGTCGTAGAAGGCGGCGGCGCAGGCACAGCCTCACGTGGCACATATACCGAATGTTGGTCGTTTATAGAATGGTGATCAACTGCTGATTGTGTCTGTTCTCTATAGCGAAAATGTTCTTCGCGAACGATCTGTCGAATCGTCGAGGACAGGTCTGGGCAGGAGCTCGTGTCGATGCTAACAACCGTTGTAACATTTGGGAGTCGGCCGAACTTTTGGAGCAATCCTGCGCATTTTCAGCTGTTCGAAAGTTCGGCAAATGCCGAATCACGTCGGACACAGAGCTCAGGTGATCTTTTCCGATGAGAAAATTATAGACATTTTCGGCTATGCCTTTCAGCAAATGCCCTACTTTGTCTTCTTCTGTCATCTGATCATTGACCACCTTGCAGAGCTTCAGCACATCCTCTATATACGTGGTACATGTCTCACCTGGAAGCTGCGCGCGTTGAGACAATGTCTGCTCATCCCGCTTCCTTTTGATGCTCGAGTCGCCGAGACACGCTTTCAGCTCCACAACAAAAACGTCCCACGTCGTCAGTGTGTCCTCGTGGTTGTCGTACCACACAAGCGCCGTATGCGTAAGGCAGAAGACCACATTACTGAGCTGAGCGGCGGCCTCCCAGCCGTTGGACTTGCTGACTCGCTTGTACTGGACGAGCCACGCGTCGACATCTTCTCACGATTTTCCTCCGAAGGTTGGTGGGGCTCGGTAGTAGGGCACGGAACCCACTGTAGTTGGCCTTGAAGCGTTAGATGACTGATCTTGGGCCATTACGACCGGCGCAGGCGGGAGTCCGGCAAGGCGGCGGCTGCGGCGAAGTCCTGGAAATGAAACTCCCATCGTTGGATTTGTCTTACCCAGCACCTCCACCAATCTGTTACGCACAAGGAGGACCAGGACGTATACGGCTGAAGGGGGCCATTTATTTTGGTCGCGAAGAGAAGTGCCGGAACGGCCAACAGGTTGATGATCGCAGTGTCGTCGTCTTCCTTCTTTCTCCAGCTTCGGGCAGCCAGCCTATTCACCCATCTTCGTTTTCTCCCCAGGCAGGTGCAACAATATCTTTATCTTAGCCCCCCGTGTGTGAAGTTTAACTGAAAATAAAGAGAGAAAAAACCTCGTGACTTTGTGGAAGGACATGCGATTGCCACGCGAATGGCCTGAGTTTCATCCTCAATGGGGCCGAAAAATTTATTCTTTATTTCTTTTGCTTCGTTTTCAATTTTTCGCTCACGGACGATTTTTTGCTCACAACCAACGGTGCCGACGCCGACGGCGGAATTTCTGCGGCACGAGATTTCTAATGCTATCGCGTAAAAGAAGCTTTAGGCGCCGTCTTGTGCAACAGCAAGAGGACATTTAGAAGTGTGGCAGTTTGGGCTAGTTGGTATGACTTGATGATAGTTATAGCAAGAGGACAGACCACTTCTGATACGTGATTTGCTCCTCCTTCTTTTTTCGTGTGCGGGATATGCAAAGCAGTTGTTCGCAGATGCAATCAACAAACACTGCTGTTTCATAAATAGTTGTAAAAATGAATTTGTATATTATTTCTATGTTCTCGCTGTGCATGTAGTTGTACAAAACAACAAACCTAGGCGCTTTAGTTTACGTTGATAAAACATGTGTCCCCTTGGAAGGGGCAATACAAAGTAAGATTAATGATCAGATGCTTCTTTTCATAATTTCCTCAGTCTCGTGAACGTTTACTCTGCAGAGGAATATAGTTGAAAAAGCGTACCGCGTTTATTTGTTTTTCGCTTTGAATTTTGAAAGTTCATTACACACTCAGGCCTTCCCCGCCGCGGTGGTCTAGTGGCTAAGGTACTCGGCTGCTGACCCGCAGGTCGCGGGTTCGATTCCCGGCTGCGGCGGCTGCATTTTCGATGGAGGCGGAAATGTTGTAGGCCCGTGTACTCAGATTTGGGTGCACGTTAAAGAACCCCAGGTGGTCAAAATTTCCGGAGCCCTCCATTACGACGTCTCTCATAATCAAATGGTGGCTTCGGGACGTTAAACCCCACATATCAATCAACACACTCAGGCCTATCGCTTCCACCAACGAGGGCATTTCACAAACTAACCTAAAGGCTTTCCTTTGTATGATAAAGAGGAGAGGATACAGCATTTACAGTGGTCCCGGCTACTCTTGAGTAACAAAAGAATTATTGGGTACTGAAATGACTGAAATGGAAAGGGCAAAACATAACTGTTGTGGTGAAACATGGTGTGTGTACTAAGATTGTGCAACAGCCCATGAGTCACAAATGAATGAACAGGAGTTCGGAAAGAGAAATTAAATGTGTACTTACATAGTCACTTCTTCTGTATGGCTTTATTGCAAGCACACTTGCAAAATAGCTACTACATCTAGCCGGGGTTAAAACAAAGGCAGCCATCGCGCTAAATGTTCTACCAGGTGGTGGCACATTTTGTAGTATATTGACTAATTTGTCCTGAGGTGTCCTCGAAGGAGATTGTTTATCCATCTTTTGTTGCTGGCTTACCGGGTAAAGAAAAATAAATCAATCAAATGGAACATCAGAGCTGGTCACTTTTCTGTGAGCCAGAAAAACCTCACCTAGAAAGTGCCAACAGACAAGAAAAAAAACCTTTCAAGGTGGCCAAGGGCGCTTGCGGCCAAAACAATTTACTAACGTCCATCGAATTTGGCATCAGCTCCACCAGAGTTCGGGTCTGCTGGTGAGGCAACGTATCGCTTTCATTCCTTTGAAGCTCTATTGATATATCCGCCCCAGGCGGTCCACTTAGCTAGCTTTCTGACACAAAGACCAATCCACTATTTGCACTTCTTTCAGTTTTCTTCGCGTGTCGGGCTGCAACAAACCTATTGTCGCCTCTGATGTTTCGCTGTCGCCCTCTGTCCAAGGTTACGCTTCCCTCAGCGTCTGTGCCACGCCGCTACTTTCTGGATATCCCGCACGTAATGGTCCAGATTTGTTGTGCCTGCCCGAAAAAAAAGCTGTCGTCCGAATGATCGCTGCTATTTGACGGCGTATTGTCTGTTTCGTTTGTCGTTCCCCCTTGCTTGTTGAGTCTTTGATATCGGGCCCTTCGTTTGCGTTCTCTGGCGCTCCTCATTGCCTCATGTGCGAGTGTCATTACAGCAGGCGTACCATCCTTTGCGGGAAGAAGGACCAGGGTGAAAAGAAGCACCCTTGTTAGCAGGTTGCTTTCCCTTAATACGGTGCTTCTTGGCCATATTATCGCCGTACGTCACAACGAAGTTTGCGAGAAGAATGTGTCTGATTAAGGCATGCTCTCCGGAATCTTAGCTTTGCGTCAGCTATAACATGCATCGCCGTAATCCGCCACGTGTTATGACAGTTGGGTGCGATCGCAAAGGTTATCGTGACAGGCCATAGTTGAATAAGAGTACTTTCATAAGCCAGTGCTGAGCACTACGATTATTGTGACATCTATTAACTTCGCAGTTTGCGCAATGGAATCGACTTCAGCTGTTAGATGGGCTAAACTATACTGAGTATACTCCGTATAGTTTAGCCCGTCTGGCAGCAAACACAGTGCTCGTGTAAGAGCAGACGAGCTAGGTACCAATATACTGTTATTTAGCTCATAAGGATAATTGAACTTGACGAATGCTTGTCAAGTATGTGCCGTTCTAATGTAGAGTGAGTAAAGCTATATATTTCCATTCAATTTGATGAGTGCATCCTTATTAATAAGACCATTGTTATGAAAGAAGAAAAAATAACTTGCATTTTGCAGAGCACTCCGAAATAATCGAACGCTGATAACAGTAAAGAGACCAGGTGCCGTTACAAAATCGGTGGGTCGATGGGAATGGGAGGAATACCGTTTCAACGCCAATCGCCAATCGGTGCCATTTCAATCTCAGTTTTTCTGTCTAAAAAATAAAGATACTTGAATGCGTGAATTTGGACTATGCATATATAGAAAAGTGTGTGAAAATCAGCATGAGCACACGCAGCTTATGAAATCCAAACAAAACTTCTGCACCACATTGAACACTTTTTCACTTTTTTGTTTGTGTTTTGGCTTTCTAAAGTAGACGGTCAGAGTTGTTTGCATGGGCAGCACGCAAGAGAGAGAGAAAGAAGATTCTCGTCATCTTTATCGCACACGATCGTTCTCCACAGTTAAAACTTGAATCTTTGAATCTGCCTAAAAAAAGAATACGAAATAAGTGAATGAGAGTTTGAAGTTCTCCTGAGGAATGCATATTTAGAAGGGCATGCAAGCCGCGCGCAAAATCAATTTCACGCGGCTTGCGCGCAAGCTGAGCTTCCTTTCGAAAGAAGAAACTTCTTCGCGCAACTTTTTTGAGGCGAGAGCATCACGAGGTAAAGTCGTTTCTATGCCAGCCTCGGTAAAAGGAACAACAACAAAAAACAAGAACATCGTGACGTATGAAAGACCTCAACATTTTACACCAACACTACTGTGATAGATTTATAGTGCGCGTAAGTTAGTCTATTGGCAAAAATGAGTGGGATTCGCTTTTCTTGGTCACAAGTTTACGAAAAGGACGAGACGGCCTTTTTTTCACTTTCAAAGCTGCCAATTTTGGTGTTTTCCTCCAAAGTTTGTCTGTAAATAATTACTTTTTAATTTGGAAGTAATACGGTGCGATGGAAGCAGAAACCAAAACACGAGAACTTTTTTTTTTCCACATAGCATTTCATTTTTCCTGCACACTTCCACTGTCAAAATGTTTGCGTGAGTAATATCCAAAAACTTTCCTGCTCTGTAGCACACTCCTGAATGGTGCTACAGAACGGAGCTGCCATTAGTTTTCTGAATTCACCTATTACAAATACTATACGATCTTCATCGATGACATCAGTGTCTATGTGTGAAAAAAAAACGCAAAGAATAACCCTGGGAATCATAATTTCCAGCAGCCGCTGTCATACACAACCTCTAGATTGACAGATGAATGTCATGATTCCAGTGACCACACGAGATTCTACCTATAACGAGGCCACATTAGTACCCATTGTGTTAGGAGCACATATTTCATTTCTAAATTATCAAGTTTAGTTATTATTAAGATAATGAGATATAACATTTCTCTTCTCATTAGAGCTTCACTGCGGGAGCCCTACTACATTTGTGGGGGTTTTCTACCTAGCAGCCATCTGTTCAAAACTTATTTTACTAGCACATAACGTGTTTTCAACAACTTTACAAAGTTATACATTGTTATTACGCTGTAGCCTAGCAGCCTTTTGAAAAGGAGTTCTTCCAAATGAAAGAACCCAGCAAGAAATTCGAGTACCAGTAGTTTCAGTAAAAATTAAAAAAAAAACGAGAGAGATGCAAGCTAACTGCGTGGGAGTGATCTTGGTGTAGTACTTGGTGTAGAAATTGTGTATTCAAGTGAGCACCTTCTGAATGTTCCAGCGAAAAGGAAAATATAGGTGGGAATAAGTTATGCGTATTCAACCTTGAGTCTGGGTGTTTAATTGTGTTTTGAAGCATTCTTATATCATTGTTAAACGTGGTTTCCTAGATAACAACAGATGTAATTTTACGGGTTAATTATGCTTGAAAAAGAAACAAGCATTTGCAGACCTTTTTTTCTAAAAACATTGGCTATGTTTTAGCCACAATTTTTTTAGTTCTCCAATCGACATCTTATCTGCTATAATAATTTTAGCTTGTGCGAAGAAACGTTCAAAAATAGTTCATGTGAAACTTTTTGCAAAGATGACAAAAAATGACTTTTTTTTAACTTTCACTGGCAAACGAAGCATTGAGAATGTCGTCATAAATAACTGCCAGGCCTGCTCGGTTATGTAAGCTGGAAAAGCGGTCATATTAGAGTCTTTTTAAACCCTCGCTGGGTGACTGCTACAAGTACGCTTGCCATTCCTGCCACAAGCACAGTGAAAGCTAGAAAAGCGGCTTTTCTAGAGCCTTCTTAAACACTATTTCGCTAACTGCTACAAGCACACTTGCACGGTACCAACTATGCCATATATCATCCTAGTTTTGTGTAGTAGTGACTAGGGAGGCTATAAATAATGATGATGATGATAATGATGACCTATATGTATGGCACACATTCACTCAGAAGATTGGCCCTAAAAAAAGCAATTTCTAATGAAGCTGGCCACCTTATTCATTCCGCCATTTCTCGCCATTGTTTAGAGAAACGTGGCATCCGCTACACACTTTCGAGGAATTTCACCCAATGTTTTATGCTGTGGATGGCAACAATGAAGAATTATGCCGGAAGTTTTTGTTTGTGCACTCTACGACCAACTCGTTAGGCAATTCGGATTGTACGACGCCTGAATTTTTTTTTTTTGCTGTTCTCAGAACACCAAAAGAAAAAAACATGCGTCACAATGAATCGCGCTGATGTGAAGGTTAAAGCGTTTCGGAAACGCTTTGATACTCACATCAGCACGATTCATTTCAGGACATGAAGCGTTCCTAGATCACTTTGCACCACAGATTCACTTGACTGTCGCGCAGAGCACCCGAGGTCAAGTCCCATTGCGTCGGTAATGTTTTTTTTTTAAAGACGATAGTCTTTCTTGGGGACCTTTGACGCAAAAATTTGGGTCTGCCTGTCTGTCTGTCTGTACAATTGTCTGTTTGTCCACTCTTAACGGCACCAGGTAATTGAAATGGTCGACCCCATCCGCAGCGCCCACGAATATTGCTCAAGATTTAGCGTTCATACTTGTGCAATTTTTCAATTAAAAAGCAAATATTTCGGATTCGTGGGGCCCCATAACAACACGTATGTATTCTGCATGTGGGTCTTTTACTACAAAAGGTATACATAAGTAATTTCAAGGTCCGTAGTGCTTATAACGCTGCACTGACCATGCAACGCTTGCCCGAAAAGGCGAGTGTTTCCAACGCTTTGCTAAGACGAGACGGTGGTGGCACCTATCTGTCGCCTTGCGTTCTACACCTTATCATCTCTGAGATGAGCGCGCACGCCCATCTCAGAGCCACGCGCTTCGTTTTTCTAGAAAACTGTCAGATATCGCTCATGCCTCACGTGTGACGTGACTTCATGAGCTCGTCCGCCTTCGCTGCACGCTCGACCGCACTTGAACGCAGCGCCTTCAGACTATCGTTCACCAATTTCTTGCGCAGAACATCAAATAAATGTTTTGTTCACTCTCTCCACACGTAAGACAATCGTCTTTCGACGAGATTTGCAGATTAACATGCAGATACGGAGCCATTTTTTGTTATTGTTTTATTTTTGTTACGTGCAAGAGTGTATAAGTACGGCACGATGCTTTTTGTGGTACCAGAAAATTACACGTAGCTTACGAACGTTTGTTTCCGCAGCTTGAAACTACAGCTCCGTATTCTACAGGGTTATCGTGGAGCTAAATACATGTTTCCGTGCTTCCTGTGGCTAGGGGAGCGTTTCAGAAACGCTTATTGATTTCGCACTGAGATCACCAACTTCGTATGATACTACCATGGCTCTTATGGCGAACTTTCTTTGTTATGTTTCACATTTCAGCGCGCCAAGCAAAGAAGCTACAATTGCATCAAATAAACTGGATCAATATTCTTTTTAGATACCAAGATTCTTAGACGCTACAGTCGGGATCACCTTCAGACTGCAATATTCGTTCTGTAGCGCTTCTTAAAGACAAGTGGGCTGTTATACAGTTTTAGAATAGGGTACCTCAGAGATTTGGGCACGTAATCGTCCGACGTCCAGCCCATATTTTTCAAAGAGTGTGTACTCATAGTATTCCTGAAAGTTTCTTTGCGTTGATTTGATGATGATCAGAGCACAAGTGATTGGCGCATGGCCTTACGGTTAACTAAACATACTATTGCAAAACATCCAAGGCACTCTTAAACAAACGTAATGCTAAGCAAAGGCGTGCTCATGAATATATAAAACTTGGCTTTGACAAGCTTTAGGAAGCGACACACGATATACAGGACGCCACTGTGAAGCTTTCGTTTTGTGTTTATATTTCTATTTTACTTTGAGATAAAAATAAATAAAAAATATAATATATCCAGTTATTCATGCATAAGCTAACCTCCTGGTTTTGTCTTGCATTTTTTTCCACCTTCGTTGCTTTTGACAACGAATTTTCTGTAGAATGACGCTTACATAGAAAACAAAGTGGGTAGGCACAAAACGCGAGAAACACTTCCATTGTGTTCTCGGTATCTTCGTCGTCTGCTGCCGCTATAGTCGTAAATTACAAATCCATGTTGCCTAATTTCTGGTTTCTTGTTTATATACAACCCCTTTATCAAGAGGGAATATGAAATGTGCACGGCATTGTTGAATCGCCTGTGTCATCGCTAGTGCAATCGGCTTGCGTTCTCGTACACATTGTGGCCCGAATAGAGATGTGCACACACGCGAACCGGCTTGCATTCTTTTTTCCGGGCTCCATTATCGAGTCACGTTCACGGTCAAGCCTCAAAGAGGCAAGTGGGGCCATCGATCGGCTCCGTAATTTGCAGCCTCCCTCCACTCTCGACAACTGGCAGCGAGCACCTAAAGCAGTGGCGCGGTGCATATTGATCGTTTGAACCTGTACGGCCGCTGCTCCAATAATAATGGTGTCCTGAAAAATGACAGATGCCTCGTGATGATGACCCCCGCGAGAGGAGTTTTCCTTAGTGGCACGAACGCTGCTTTGTCAGGGAATACTTCATCTTGTACAGGTGGGAGGAAAAGTACCTGTGTTTTCTTCCGGCACGGCAGACATTTTTGTCTCCGATGGGCTTAACAGCTCGAAGAAAAAAACAGGCTTTTTTTTAGCATGAAAGTGTCAATTGCGTTATTGGGGAGTGCTGAAATTGAACGTTTCTGCATAAGCCACATAAAAAAAGAATAAAATATTGGTATAAGTACAACAACTATATTTGGCAGAAACTGCTGTTGTCAGAATTTCGAAGGGAATGTGTTTCTGTCTGAGGAAATTAAGTTGCAACACCGCTGCGTCAGGCCGCGGCTTCTTTCGTGATGGAAAGTGCAATCATACAGGTTAGTGCTCAAGTATTGTACTGAAAGCTCCTCGAAAAACGCGTCTTTCGCACAACATTTGCGGTCATCTCTAGGGTGCACGTTCCAGCTATTAAGGTAAACAAACATGAACAAGAATATCGTGGAGTCAACCATAGCGAACTCAAAAATTAGAAATACATTGAAACTCAAAATTTGAACTGTATAGTTAGAAATATATATGAAATACAAAAAGACTTTATTATTAACAAGACAATCTACAACAAAAAATTACAAGGTTTTACGCATTATGCTACAAGTTGCGGCATGTTCAAGAAGAATATCTTGTTTTCGGTCACTGCAGCTTTACAGAGACACACATAAGCATTGAAGGACAAAGGTGCAGTGCATTCGACACAGGAGGCGAGAAAATACAATACAGACAGATACAATTGGGGCAAACTTTTCAAGTTGCCGAGTTGTTCAAAGTTGGATACAAGTGAGATGAGTGTGCGTGTTACCTGTTTACCTGAGCCCCGTGTCAGGTGCGCAAAGTCTTCAGCCTCAGAGTTGCTATACCAACTCGCAACTTCAATAAATGTGGAAGTTACGAAGAAATTAAAATATCGAAAATATCCGTAAGCGTTCGAGAATAGGATGTGCCCTTGAGAGTTGGATGTATACACAAAGTAAGCGCGTGCTTTTATGGCAACGGATACAACACAGACTTCAGAAACGAGCAGGTGTGCCGGTCGCGATACCAATACTTCGAAAGTGGTTCCAGGCCATTTAGTTTTTTTTTCCTTGAGCGAATTCATGGTTCTCCGTCCTTACTCGAACAGGCTTACAATGTATCATTTTGAGCCCTGCATTTGTGGTTAATTTTTTTAAAACTTGGTTTATATGCTTAGATACAAACTTTTCGACAATGCTCAAGGTGAAAAGTTTTTCGCTTGAGCAAGCAAGGTAGGCGATCGGGTCCCACACCTTCTGCCAAAATGCAAAGAAACTCTTCATCGAATGTTTATTGACGGCAAGATATCTACAAATAAGTAAAATAATGTCTCTTTTACTGTTCTTTTTTTTTCATAGTTTATTTAAGCAAATATTCTGAATGTAAACAGTGTCAACTGTTTCAAACAGTGTCAACAGAGCACGCGGGCCTACGACATTTCCGCCTCCATCGGAAATGCAGCCGCCGCAGCCTGGATTCGAACCCGCGACTTGCGGGGCAACAGCCGAGAACCTTAGCCACTATACCACCGTGGCAGGCCGTAAGATATACGCTGCCGCAGTCCCAAACGGCTGCACTTCTTGGCGTCGTGCAACTGGCACTGCTTATACTGCCGTTGACTACAACGCTTCCCGTTATATATCTTCCACCGTAACCCATTGTGCATGCTTGCAGAAGCATGAAGCTCAATATTTACGCCAGACACGTCAACTAATGAAAATAAATCGTTTACAGAAGTGAGCCGCCCACTCGCATATATACAGTTTACGCAAAGGGGAAAAAATAGGTGGGTGAAAATCCCGTCAGAGCTCGCGAAAACAGGCATATTTTTTTTCTTTTTTTTTTGCATGGACTGGGGTTCACCTTCACAGTAGGTGGAGCAAATGTGGAAGAAAAGAAAGACAAATTGGCGCGTGTGCAAGGTGCCGCTTTCGTATGCCGTGGAAATTCTTACATGCCTTCGTTGTTTGATCATAGTTTATTTGATATACACGTGACCTTAATATACTGTCGTGTCCTCGTGTGAGTGCTGTTGAAGGGTTGTAGAGGATCTTTCGATTAGGCTCTTTTAAATCGCACTCTGGGGGCCTTGACGTAATGATTAATGAGGGAGAACTGCGGCAAAGTATGAAAAAAGTTCTCTTCCAAAGTTCGTGTTTCATAATAAATATACAAACCATCCGCTAGGTTACCCTTGTAACTAGAATTCTTTTCGATTTTCATTAGTAAACTGAGAGACACACGAAAGTGACGAGAGAGAAAGTTATGATATGAGGAAAGGCAGGGAGGTTAACCAAAAAGCAAGTGTCTGTTTTGCTACCCTGCATCGTGGTAGGGGAAATAGAAGACAGAAAAGACAGGAAAAGGGAATGAGAGAAAGTGAACGGTATGGAAGCGAGAACACACAAACACACTAAAACATCCCGAACGTTCGACGAGGCGGGTCGATTGCAGAAACTTCAGGAGGGCCTTCGTCGCTTTTCGGCGTGAAGCTCGATCTTTCCGCTATCCCAAAATTAATTTTTCAAAAAGCGGCTGATCGTCGAGGCGTGCAAGCACTGCTTACACAAACTGTCTCTGACAGTTGTACTGAGGGCACTGACACAAAATATGTTCGATGGTTTCGTCAGTGCCGCAAGGATCACACGCAGCACTGTCTGGCCATCCGATGTGGCAAGCGAAGGCGTTCGTATGAGACACCCGAAGAGACATGCGACAGAGAACGGTTGTCTCAGATCTGGATAACCCAGATGGAATGGAAAGTCGTAGGTGTGGGTCCAGACGGTGAAGAGTGGAGTGTAGAAATCCGGGCGTGTTCCAAAAGGACCTGGTCACATCACACGCGAGCGTAATAATCCTTGATGCTGCATCGCTTCTTGACAGTGAAATGGCACCCATCATGCCATTTTCGTGAGTGTTCTTTGCTGAAGCGTCGGAATGCTCGTTATTGATTATTCTGCAGTGGCCTGGTAACCATTGAAGACACGTCATGTCCTTTCTATAATACTTGCTGATACAATTGCCTTGTTTCCAGCACCAACTGGCCTTGAGGTCCATGACGTAGCGCAGTTTGAACAGAATACAGAGCTGGTTTCGAATAAATGAAAATGCACCATTTTAGAGGTGTTTCTTGGTCAACCCTGCGGAGTGCACAGCGGAGTGCTGCGAGCTCTGCGGCTGCCGATGTTGTTTTGTGAGACGTTCGAAATTGGATGGTTTAGGCTTTTGCTGTGAAGATCACCGCTCCTGCTGATCCCCTAACATTTGTCAAACCATCCGTATAATGTTTAACGTAGTGTTTTTATCCTTCGTGCAGCATATTTAGAGTCAGCTGCTTTAAAGCTGGTGTCGAGAGATCTACCTTTTTGCGAATTCTTAGCACTGTCAAGCGTACGTTTGAACGGTCTAAACATCAAGGGGGTGTCAGGATACTTTCGGGAGGTGTGTGACCTGCTGGAACGCACTCACAGTAACACAATACTCTCTTTCAGAGGATGGCACTTGGTTAGTCTTCTGCTAGCCAAGTGAGGTGGTGGGCAGGGGCGCGAGCAAAGTGCCTAATATGCGCTCGAAGCACCTCTAGGGTAATGTGCACAGAGCCCGGCTGATCTTTGGCAATTGCAATGGTCTCCACTGTAGATGCACAGCGTGGTAATCCATGACAAACTCTGAGTACCTGACCATAGCCGTTTTCGATTGTACGTATGCTACTTTTGCAGGTGTTCGTCAAAACAGGCAAGCTGTACCACAGGTACCCCAGGAAGAACGTCCTGTATAGTTGCAACATTGCGAGTACTAACGTGCCCCACTTTTTTCCTCCGAGGAATTCGAAAAGATGGGAGATGGCTGTTAGGCGCTTTTTCAAAGTGGCTACATGGGGACTCCAGCAGAGATTTCGCTTAATGGTGACTCCCAAGAACCAGTGTGTGCAGGTGTAGCAGACAATTTGTCCATTGACAGTGATGGGATATGACGTCATTGCATTCCACGTGAGCGCAGCCAGCGCCAATTTGTCTGGCGAAATCTCGAGGCTTTGCTCTCTAAAATACGTCGAAATAGAGTTCGCAGCTTTCTGAAGTTTAGCACGTATCTGCGGACGTGTTATACCAGATGTCCCAACATCAATATCATCTGCATAGATAGATATCTGCACAGACTCTTGTATAGCTTCCACGAGGCCGATCCTACACCATCTTGGGGAACACCACGGTGCATGTAATGCTCTGATGCCAGCCCATCATCAGTTTCCATAAAGAATGATCTCATAAAAAGGTAGCAGCAGATTCAGCGGTACTCTTGCCCACCCAAGCCAACGGACTCGAGGGCATCAAGTATGGCTTCATGAGAGACACCGTCATAAGCTTTTTTGACATCCAAAAATAATGCTACAGATAGCCGTCGGCTCATTTTCTGGTGTTGTACGCATGTCACGAGACCAATCACGTTGTCAATGGAGCTACGAGGACGACAAAAGCCGGCCATGGCGTCTGGATAGACTCCGTATTGTTCTAAAAATCACTCGGGTCTCGCAAGAATCATTCGCTCCATCGGCTTGCCCATGCAACTAGCCAGTGCTATTGGTCGGTATGAATTCAGCTCTAGAGATGATTTTCCAGGTTTGAGAATTGGAACCAAATGGCTTGTTTTTCGTTCTCTAGGAAGAGCTCCAGCTCGCCAAGACTCAATAAACTCGTCTAGTATGGCACTACGTGCGCGATCACCAAGATTGCACAATAGGAGATATGATGAGAAAACGACGAAAAGATAGAAAGCCAAGAAGAAGCAAGTTTTCGATCTAATAACCAGTCTGTGGCTGGTTAATAGAGGTCAAAAAAAACAAGGAAGGTAAAAAAAACGAGGCAGAGTCATATAGACAAGTTGAGCGATCTGGTCTAGACGTTTAATGCATGTGTCCGGTAGGTCGTGAAAAAAATCAATACATTTTAAGAGTTTTTTCACTATATCGCTGTGTGTTTTTTGTGAAGAATAATAATTCCCACGTATTTCACAAGTTTTACTAGCGCGATTCTGATATATACCGTGGTGAGAACACGAAATTAATCCACTTCTTTCGCAATTTCCATTTGCGTTCCTGCTATACAATGGTCGCGTCTCTATGAGACACTCTCAATGGCATCCAGTGAGTTATTTTCTTTTTAAATAAACGATTAGGAGCAAGTAATTTTTTCTAACTAGTTGTTATTCATATTACTTATTTTTTGATTTGCATACACAGATACTCAAGGACACAGAGTAAAGAGGGAGATTGCAAGCTGGCAACTGCCCCCTGGAGGGGCACAACGCCTGCTCACACTTTCAGGAGGAGGCAGGAAACAAAGGAAACAAAAATTTGAGGAGAGAAAGAGGAAAGAAAATAGGGATGGGAAAAAATGACGAATACTTCGACGAGTATACGTAAAAAAGATAAATAAAAAATAATGAAAAAAAGAAAAAGGAAAAAAGAGGCCGTCTCTGAACGGGTGGCCAGGTCCGTTTGGTTCATAAATGTAGGGAGAGCTCGGTGGGCCTAGTCACGTCTGGAAGCACTACCACTCGGAAAGAGGTAGTCGTCTAGAGTCGCACACTTGAGTCCTAGGAATTCATATTCCTTAATTAACAAAGACAGCTGCGCAGCAAATGTGGGGCAGTGCACTACAAGATGCTAAAGTGTTTCGCAGGAGCCACACGATGCGCACAACGGGCTGTCCACACGCCCTTGACGGTGTAATCGTTCACGCACCAGCACAGAGCCCACTCTTAGTTTGTACAACAGCGCCCGGGAACTAGGAGGCAAGCCATGGCCATGAACACGGAGAGGGAACGATCCACTCGCCACACGCTGGTCTGGGTGCTGCTTGTTCAACGAGAAAAAAATCAAATACAGAAGATTGACCAGGGAAGGATCTAAGACAGCCTGTTCAAAAAGAAACGATCTTGCTGTCTGAAGTCAAGAAGGATCCGCGCAGCAAGTACTTGCTTTTCCTGTGTGATACCACACTTCCCTTTGAAGTTGTGATCAGGCCTTACATTTAAGGCGTTTCACACCTGTTTATTAGCGACGCTCTGAAGTTAGGGCAAGTTGACTGCTCTAATATCTATCTCTAAGCTTGGGTCACTATGACAAACATTGACTTCTATTTAAAGTGAATTAGCGTGCCAAAAACATGCCCATTTTTTTAGTTATTTTAAAGACCGAAAATAAGCATGCACAAAGGACACACACCACCACTGTTGCCGGATATAGACAGCGAATTCTCGCTTTTTTCCAAATCAATATTTTTTTTTCACACCGACAAGCATTACTGTTTCCATTGATGTTTGCTCTAAGTGAGACTTGTTTCAAATGAGGGAGAGAAGAATTTCAGTAAGTTGCCGTAATGCTTCTCCATTCACTATTACTGATAAATCAGTTATATGAGCTCTTGGTAGATAATGTTGTGTGATGATAATAAAAGATGAGAATAGCTGTGAACACACATCATGCTACAAGTTCTATCTCGCCCCTGGAATGATTCTGGCAGGTTTTAGAAGCGAAGAAAAAGAATAAGGCATATATATATATATATATATATATATATATATATATATAATGGAAAGAAGTTTATATTTAAGGGCTCGTTTTCCCGTGTTTTGACACAATATTAATGAGATCTAACAGACAGTAATGCCAAGGAATGTATAGGGGAAGTTATTAGAACCATTGAAATGTAAATAAGAAGAAAGAAAGGTGGGTGAAAAAATAACCAGCCATGAGCAGGAATCAAACCTTCGAATAACGCGTTCGATGCTCTAACCACTGAGCTATCACAGCGGCCTTCCCTCCATCCACGTTTTTGGGTTTATATGTGAATTTAGAAGTAGGAGTGTCAGTCAGTGCCATCTATAAGCCAAGTGACGAGTGTGAACCACTCTTTTATGCGCATGTGTAGCGTAACGTAGCACGTGAGCTTATTACGAGCGAGTAGCTGATCAATAGTACCCCGTATACAGCCTAATGACACCAAGTCTGCCAGTACGAGACCCTCGTTAATGAATAAGGGAAAGAAGAAGTGCTACGTGACGCCACACATGCGCATAAAAGAGTGGTTCACACTCGTCGCTTGACTTATAGATGGCGCTGACTGACACTCCCGCTTATAAATTCACATATAAACGCAAAAAAGTTGATGGAGGGAAGGCTGCTGTGATAGCTCAAATTTACTGGCAAGGTTCCCGTATAAAGTTTAAAAAAGAAGGTTTTCACATTGGGTGGTATACACATGTTTTTCACTTGCTTTAGTACGTCATAACCGAATGTTTTTTCATACTTTGAACGGTACAGGGGCACAGGAAAAACATTCTGTATTAGGTCTTTCATAAGACGCTTTCTTTTCACATTAGTTAGGTAATCTATCGAAAACCTCGCCCTTAAGAAACGATATGAGAACACTACTTCGCGTAAGAACGGTGACAAGGTGTGTTGTTCTTGCCTGTCTGAAGATACAAAGAAGTCAGGCATGTGGTGTAACAGCGTTGTTTGAAATAAAGAACGTAAAAAAGAGTCTTTCCGGTCTCTAGTGAGCAGGAAACGTGATATTACTTGGTTAAGAATCAGATGGCACAGAGACAGTCCTCCTTGCCTAACTCGCCGAAACAAGTTCGTTCTAGATGTTCTCTCCCACGTAGAGCTCCAGGTGAACGTGGCGAATATCCTGTGGACTTTGTGAATGCTTTTACGCGTACAACTAAGTGCTTCCAAAAGGTACATAATTTTAGCAGCCAGAAACACGTTGCATACAGCTGTCCGAGAGAAAATTGATAAGCCACGATCGCCCCATCCTTCGGCGGTCACGCGCAGTTCTTCAGCCTTTCCAAGCCAAAATGCTTCACTGTCTTGATACCTGTCCAATGGTACCGCTAGGTAACGACTAGGCGTCGTGAGCCACTGAGTATTTCCAAAAGAACTGGGCGTAAGGTCCGAATTACCTTGCCATAAACCAATTCTTTTCTCTTTGTTCATTAAACTTCCAGTAAAAAAGTGGCTTGAAGAGAGAGGGATGTATGTACCATGGGGAAGCAGCTGTCTCCTGTGTAACAAACCTGAGACCATTGAACATGTGTTTATTGATTGTAAGAACGCTATTTTTTTGGGGCATTTTACAGAGGACTTTAAAAAAAGATTTACGTCTTACTTCGTATAGAATTCGTTTTTTGCCTTATGATAGTTGTGTGCAAAATTTGGATGTTATATTTTTACTTGGTCTTCATTCGGTTTGGCGTAGTATGCTATCGTACAGACATTGTGTTGTGAGAGTTCTATCCGTTAATGAGTGTTTCGTGGAAGCTGTTATAAAAGTGCGAGATGTGTATAAGACTACCGACTGTGCTGAAGATGTAATATCTTTGTTTGACGCATTATCACGCATGAAACAAGTGTGATAATGATTGTCGTATTAGCTTGACTTGTAGTCAAGAAGGCAATAAAGAAAAAAAAAGCTGTGATAGCTAAGAGGTTAGAGCGTCGAACGCGTTATTCGAAGGTTGTAGGTTCGATTCCTGCTCATGGCTGGTTATTTCTTCACCCACTTTTTTTTCTTCTTGTTTACATTCCATTGGTATTTATAACTTCCCCTATACATTCCTTGGCATTACTGTCTGTTAGATCTTATTATTATTGTGTCAAAACACGGAAAAACGAGCCCTTAGGTATACACTTCTTTCCCTTATTCATTAACGAGGGTCTCGTACAGGCAGACTTGGTGTCATTAGGTTGTATACGAGGGACTATTGATCAGCTGCCCGCTCGTAATAAGTTCACGTGCTCCGTGACGCCACACCTGCGCATAAAAGAGCGTTTCACACTCGTCGCTTGGCTTATAGATGGCGCTGACTGGCACTCTACTTCTAAATTCACATATAAACCCAAAAAAAGTGGATGGAGGGAAGGCCGCTGTGATAGCTCACTGGTTAGTGCATCGAACGCGTTATTCGAAGGTCATAGGTTCGATTTCTGTTCACGGCTGGTTATTTTTTCACCCACTTTTCTTTCTTCTTATTTACATTCCATTGGTTCTAATAACTTCTCCTATACATTCCTTGGCATTACTGTCTGTTAGATCTCATTAATATTGTGTCAAAACACGGAAAAACGAGCCCTTAGGTATACACTTCTTTCCCTTATTCATTAACGAGGGTCTCGTACTGGCAGACCTGGTTTCATTAGGTTGTATACAAGGGACTATTGATCAGCTGCCCACTCGTGATAAGTTCACGTGCTACGTGACGCCACACATGCGCATAAAAGAGTGGTTCACACTCGTCGCTTGGCTTATAGATGGCGCTGACTGACACTCCTACTTCTAAATTAACATAAAAACCAAAAAAAGTGGAATGAGGGAAGGCCGCTATAATAGCTAAGTGGTTAGAGCATCGAACGCGTTATTCGAAGGTCGTAAGTTCCTGCTCACGGCTGGTTATTTTTTCACCCACTTTTCTTTCTTCTTATTTACATTCCATTGGTTCTAATAACTTCCCCTATACATTCTTTGGTATTACTGTGTGTTAAAGATCATATATATATATATATATATATATATATATATATATATATACATATATATATATATATATATATATATATATATATATATATATTTATATATATGTATATATATATATGTGTGATATGGCAAAACGGGAGCGTTGTCAAGAAGAATAAATATATTTATTTCCCAACAGTTTCGGGAGGGGTCCTCCCTTCATCAGGAGATGACTCATCCTCTGATGAAGGGAGGACCCGAAACTGTTGCGAAATAAATATATTTATCCTTGTTGACAACGCTCCCGTTGTGCCATATCCCATACCTTGACGAAGACTAACTACTCCCACTGTATATATATATATATATATGTATATATATATATATATATATATATATATATATGTATATATATATATAATATATATATATATATATATATATATATATATATATATATATGCGCCTCACTCTTTTCACTAGTTCATTGCCTCCTTCTTACCAGATCTCGCGCCTCCTCTTCCTTGCTTATGCTATACTACACGTTGTTAATATGTGTCCTCATTTTCTCCGTCTCTCTGTATATCTGTTTCTTTTCTTTTACTTTCACTTACTTTATCTGCATTTCCCTCTCCCGTTCTCTCTCAATGTATTGTTTTTTCTCAATATCTTTTTGATTCTGTCTTTCTGTTTCATCTTCTATTTCTTACTTTCTGTACTCGCTCTCTCGTCCATTCCAGTTATTGCATCCTATAACGAGTAGATTGGAAAGCTTGGGAGTGGAGCAGTAGTACGCGCGAGAATGGTAGAGGCCGTTTCATGATGCTTGTTTTTGTTTTTTTTTTAACGCGACATTGCAGAACGGTGAGCTTAGACAGCTTCACAGGTAAACCTTTTCTAAGACATACCTGGACGTGAACCTCGCATAATTGTGGCACTTCTTTGCTGATTGATTTAAACAAATCAATCCGCCAATAATGCTGCTGCAGATGGTGTTACCGAAAAGAAAATACAACGCACTGTATCAGTGTACAGGCTACGATTTATTAAAAACAGCGTGTTTACGAATGGTGACCCAATGGGGTCCAACGTCTCGGGCTCTGAGAAACTCCACATGCAGAGTCGCTCATAGACTTTGTGTCATATCACAAGCACTACATTGCTCATGATAAAACATATACTAAAGATCCTAATTTGCGTTCGCAAACGGGTCAATTTTATTGTGTTAGACTGACTATTGGAGGAACGCCGTTACTGCGGTGGATTGCATATTGTAATATCTACGTCTACTTTTGAATGCGAAGCATTTATTAGCAAACTTCCGTGACTTTAAGTTTATCTATCTATCTATCTATCTATCTATCTATCTATCTATCTATCTATCTATCTATCTATCTATCTATCTATCTATCTATCTATCTATCTATCTATCTATCTATCCGTCTACGACTTTTACCTCTCCGGGCCGTTTAGATAATGGTACCTATACCAAACTTGGTATTACATAACATGACTGTATGAAGAACTTATATAGCTAGTCATAACATGAAAATCATGACATGTACGTCATGAATGGTATAATTTACATTTCAAGAACCTGCAGCTTTTGCGGGGGTTTCATTCACTTGGCATCCTGTAAAACTGGTATGGTATGACAGGACTACATGGTGAACACAAGCGAGAGACCCTAACATAAAAATCATAGCATGCGTGTCATGTAAGCACATGAGTACATGCCACGCTCATGATGCGCTGGCGGCCTTTTCGCTCGCTTCATTAGACCAAATTTGGTATTTCGGTACGTGAATGGATGACGAAGGTATGATACTGGTGCAAACATGATAAACATGAGATGCTTGTCATATAACAACATGACTACATGCCACGCTCATTTGTTTTATTTATGTATTTATTTATTTATTAATACTACCAGCCCTCGCTTGAAGGTTATAACAGGAAGGGAGTACAATAGTAAGTACAAAAAGAAAACCAAAACAACTGGCACTCAAATAGCAATGCACACAAAAAACCGAAATTGGCAGTAGTTCAATTCAACCATGACCAAAATAAGCATAGAATTCTCTGTCAAAAGATTGCACATAGATAATAATAACAACATGATGGGGTAAACGATTTTATTGTTCTATAGCATCCGGAAAAAATGACCACCGTAAGATCTCAGTGCGAGCATTGAAAGGTTTAATGGGGGCATCATGATGTCAGTGCGAGCGTTGAAAGGTTTAATGGGGGCACCATGATTCAATCTGGCGCTTCGTTTTCGGGGAAGGTGTATGTACTAGTCTTTAGGTATTTTTATTATTCCTTGCATTATACGATATAAAGTTCTAACTTTTTGTTTTTGTTTTCGGATTTCCAGTTCTTCTAAATTGCATGAATTGAGCATGTCGGTTACTGAATAACTCGCGGCCATGTCGGTTAATGATGCGCTCGCGGACATTTCGCTAGCTTCACATGTACCAAACTTGGTATTACGCGACGCGAACTGACGAAGAACGTCATGGATGACGAAGGAGCGTCAGACTATTGAGTGCTCGCGTTTTGCTAACGTAGTGTCACTGTGCCCAGCGTGCACGCGCGTCAACGCTACATTGGAGTATACTGGGCCCTTCATGATGCGCTCGCGGCCGTTTTGCAAACTCCACATATAGCAAATTGGATGTTACGTGACGTCAATAGATGACGAAATATATGACTGGTGCAAACGGGATAATCCTGACACGCGTGTCATGTAAGAACATGACAACATACCACGCTCATAGCGTGCTCGCGGCCGTTTCGCGAGCTCCCCATATACTAATTTTGATATCACGTGACGTTATTAGATGACGAAGGTAAACGACACATGCAAACATAATAATCATGACACGGAAGTCATGTGCGGCATCATTTACCTCCACCTCGTGACGTTGTGCTGATTTTAAAGCGACATATCAGCATTTTTCATTTGGGCTTCGCGTATTATCAATTCCCACTGTAAAACATACGATTCCAGCATAAAGACGAACGCATGGACAGCTTCAAACGGCAGCCCTTTTGTAGGAGTCGTTATCACCTTGTCATTTGTTAGACCATGCATAGAATAACATGGCGCTTCCACTCCTGGGAAACCTAGTGTTCTCTCCGTATAGGCAAAAACTCCATGAACTTGTCCGTCGCTGTATACGCTTAACTAATAAAGCGACAGCTTCTTCTTATGTTAATATCGGCCCGTTGAACGGCCCATGTATGCGAATAGCGATATTCCTTTTTTTTATCTGAACCAGTGTGAAATCAGCTCTAATAAGCCGCTCATAGGTTCTCCCAGTTTAAGGGAATAAATGACAGTATTCTATCCGGATTCTTGTCAATTTCTTCAATGATAGTTGTGCATTGGAGTGGCATATGCGTCGCACTGTAGATGCATGAGCATATCAACTGTGAATATAAGTGAGAACGACCGCTTTTCAATCTAAAGGCACCACCTCCCAGAGCTAAGAGCATCTACATAAACGTATGTGAATGTTAATGTGAGGGCTTGCTGTGGGATAGATAAGCTGTACGTGCGCATGTGTATGGGTGTGCCATATCGAAAATTCTCATATACCACGTATGAGACATATTCAATAATCCCTCTCACCGTACCAGAACACATATGATTCTTATGTATTCATACAACATTATTGGATACGGGGCCTATGTATCTTAGCGTATGTATCATACGTACATATGTGTCATATGTACCCTACCGAGATTATGAATATTCTCTCTAGAGTGTGCATGTGCGTGTGCGTCTGTGTGTTCTCCGAAGTTCACCAAGAAATGAAACTAATGAGTAAAAATTTGCTCGTTATTCTATGTGTGTTTATTATTTCATTCCGCCAGCTTAATTGCGAATGTGAGAGTTGCCATAGGTTCACTCACTCAAGCTTTCTCCTGTAGTGTGTATAATGCGCAAAAAAAAAAAAACAAACGACGATCTCCATATTGAAACCATTACGTTTCTACCATGTCTCTGCAGTGTAGAGCTGCGCCCATGTACTGAACAGAACATAAAGACAGAACAGAACTGGCATCATACAGACCAGTATCACTAACTTCGTGCGTAGCGAAGCTAATGGAGAAGCTGGCCTGTGTTCGGCGTACATGGTGGATGGAGAATCACAAGGCCCTTCCAGCATGTATGACTGGGTTTCGGCAACGGTTAAGTTCACAGGACATCTTGGACTTGGTGAGCCACATAGAATACCATCGAACATACGTTTTTCAACTCTGGCAATATTCCTGGACGTTTCCAAGGCATACGACTACGTGTTCCAAGGTACTATAATTTGTGGTCTTGCATCTATGGGAATAATAGGGCACATTTTACGCTTTGTTCAGCCGTTTCTTAGTGATCGCTCGATGCAGGTGAAGTTAGAGACAGTGCTCAGTAGCTCAAGGAAAATCACCAGAGGAGCGCCACAGGGCAGTTTCCTGTTTCCAATGTTTTTCAATGTGGCTATAGCTGGTTTACCTAATGCTCTCACTCATATCAATTTATGCCAATATCAATTTATGCCGACGATATTTATGCCGATATCAATTTATGCCGACGAACAAGTATTAATTTATGCCGACGATATATGCACATGGCTGTCTGGATATCATCATAGGCGATTGAAAATGATTGGCCAAAGATTTATACTCTCCGCACAAACCTATCTTGAATCTACTGGACTAACAATATCAGCTGAAAAGTTTCAATTCATGTTATTCCCAGGCATGCGAAGACGAGAAACGAGGATGAAAATAGTACTTCCTGGTGCATCAGTTAAACAAGTCACGTACATGAGATTCCTTGGAGTCTCACTAGACACCACGATGAATCGCCAACGGGCAGTAGACAAGACAGTGTCAGCGCTGTCACCCTGTGTAAGCATTCTTTAAAGGATGGCAGGAAGAAGCTGGGGGAGCCACCCAACATCCATGATAAAGTTACACGAGGCAGTAATTGGCAATTGTGTGCTTTTCAAATTGCCTCTGATCTCTCCGAGTGAGTCACAGTACGAACGCCTGGAAAAACTTCATTGTAAAGGCATCAGAGTTGCTTTGGGAGTGCCAAAGTTTGCAGTGAGCATAAAGGTTCTTCATGAAGCTCGTCTTCCAACGTTACATCTTCTCGTTTCTCAACGACTGCTGACACTTTTGCTGACTTGACGAATCGAGCCCAGGACGAGCACTACTCAGACGCCTTCATTGACGCACTAAATCACGAGTTTTTTGTGGCCCTCAACAACCTTCGCCATCTTATCATCGATATCCCGAAACAAAGACAACATCGACAAGACCCTCCTTGATCACATGAGGATGTCGACTGTCAGGTGACGATTCCACGGATGCACAGCAAGCGTTCCACACCCACAGCAGAAGTACGTTCTTTGGTACTTGAATATATTGAAAAAAGTACGCCGATCATTTGAAAGTTTTCACCGATGGATCAGTCGACATAGTGCGTGGAGCATACGCTGCAGCGTTTGTGATCTCGTCTCTAAAGGCGACTTCGGCAGCATAACTCGAGTGCATTTTTTTTAATCGACAGCATGTGAAAGCGTGACAATTCAGGTAGCCCTGAAGAAACTGAAGCTTTTTAGGCAGCAACAAGTCGTGCTGTTTTCAGACAGCAAGCCTGCTTTGCAACGGCTAAAACATGGATTGCTTTTGGATGGATGCACCCAAAGATCACTACGAATCCTTAAAGACATGTATGACATTGCTATAAGCATTAAGTTTCAATGTATTCCATCACATGTGTATATAGTGGGTAATGAGGGGGCTGACAGACTTGCCTGGAGTGCTCTGGAGCTTACACCAACAAAGGAGGCTCGGAAAGACAATCAGCGTATCTTACGAGAGGCTGTCAATAAGCATTTTCACTCGTTATGGCTGATGCCTCACAATTCAGTCATGTGTGATACAAGGGCTATCAAGGGAAGAGGCCTGCTTGCTTCATCGCATTCGAACGGGATCAGCGCGTACACCAGCATGGCTCCACAAGATGAGACTCTCCGCGACGCCCTTGTGCTTGAAGTGCAAAGAAAACGGTGATATAGAACACTATTTGCTTAACTATCGTGAGCTTAAGAAGAAATGGCAAGGTTTGTTTGATGAACTACAACAGTTAGGCTCGCCATTTTTACAGCGTGGCTGATATTGTGTTTCCGCGTTGTTCCTCGATCTTCAGGAAAAAGGGCGTCGCGAGTTCTGCTGAATTTTTTTATTGTTATAGACCTCGCATGTGACTGGTGATAAGTGACTATTATGTTAGGGGTATGGTGCAGCGAGATAGAGTACCGGCACAATGCTGCACGTAGAATGGCACAAAGGCCGCCGTCTTATGGAGGCTTACGTCACCCTATGAACGATTTTTATTTTAAAAGCCTGCTCGTGCTTAGTTAAAAGCAAACAAAGGACATTAGCTACAATTATTTAAGAGAAAACCGCGTGGGCGATTGCCTACAAATTATCCAAGGCTAGATCCACCGGCTACCTACAACACCCTTAACCTTAACCTTAACCTTAACCTTCTATTTCGAACAAGGTTGTTCACAACAGGACTATGAAAGATATTTTAGCAGTCTTCTAAAGGCCAAAGAAGCATAAGCAAAAAACAACAGTCGAAACAACAGTCAAATAAGCAAAAAACAACAGTCGAGAAAATATGGGCATTCGAAATCATTTGGGACTTATAGTAGACAATGCCGCAATTTTTATTTTAAGGCATATATGGGATGTCATGTTAGGTAACGAAGTATCCTTTGCAACCCTAAACGTCCAAAGTGCGTATACTAGACTTCAGAAAAAGAACATGGTTGATACCTTCCTCTTCGGAATCGGTATAACACGAAAGTAAAACATCTCCTTACAGAAGTAGTTTAACTTCTGCTTATTGTACATTGATTTAAAAGAGCTTATACAATGCCTGTTGGTGTTCAAGAGGTAAATTTAGGCATTATTTTAATTGCATCCATGTTGACGCTTAGTGAGACATCTGACGCTTAGTGAGATGACGAAGTTCATGATAAATTTTTAATAGTTATTCAGCCTCTTTTGTGGTCATAGTTAATGATGAAAGCGGAAGCAAGGAAAACGGTGTGATAGACAGAAGAGGTTGACTCATTGTACGCCAAACTTGGGGTAAGGTTGCCTGTATAAAGAACGCCAGGTGGTAGAAACTTCTGGAGCCCTCCACTACGGCGTCTCTCAAGATCATATGGTGGTTTCGGGACGTTGAACCCCACATAGCGATCGGGTAGTTCCATGCGTTACAGAACTATTGTTGGTATAAATGGATGCTGTGAGCCACACCAACGATTTACATAGGGTTTCCACCTTGGAGAGTGTTAAGGCGTTGGCGAAATTGCACTTCTATTGGAAGGGCACGGGATAGAACGGACGCGTAGAAACAGCGTTGTGAAGGAGGTAATGTGGATTCGATGGTCATGATACGTTATCACACTTTACCAAGAATTCTGTGAGAAGGCTGTGGTAGATAATAAAGGCGTGTGTTTAAACGCTTCGAAGTATGTGGCCATGTCGCAGCGTATATTATGCCCGGCGGCTGCTGTAGTCAACCGAGAGGTCATGAGTGCGACTCCTGTTGATGGAACTTTGTCTCCTGAAAGTTATTTTTAGACATCGTTTCTGTGACGAAAGTACGTCACTAAAAGCTTGGTTGACCTCGGCATAAAACACTTTTGCTTTGCAAATAGTTGGTACGGATGATAAGCGTGTCGTCTCCTATTTGCTTAGAACAAACCAGTTCTCCTGAAATGCTGTTGCACTCTATCAGCTCTTGTAATATCACAGTAGTTCACAATATTGCTGGTGTGTCGTAAGTATATAGGTTGGTTATAGTTGAACTAATCAGCATGTATACGAAGGAAGCCTTTTGTGAACGCTATAGTTTTGAAACATACAGATTTTGGAAAGTTTCCGAGTGTGTGCAGACGGGTGCTTTTTTGAGTTCATAATGGCTCAGGAATAAACTGCAGGCCGTACCTATCAAACCCACCAAAACCTCAACGTACACGGATTGCGTATTGTAACTAGATAAATTTTGCTTCAAAACTACATTTCCGCAATATCGGAAGTATCTACGGGCTAATTGTACGCTAAGTATATTTCGCAACGTTCGTCTCTTGTATGCAATCTTTTATTTGGAAGCGTGTACCACTGTGATTTGTTTTTAAATTGAATCATAAAAAAGGTTAGGTCGATTAGAACACTACGAAGGTGTCTGCTGTTCGGGATTTAATTTTTTTCCATCTCGTTATGTGCCCGACTAATGCCGGGCTTAAGGAAGTCCTGCAAATCAAATGAAGTCAAAAATAGAGAGATCTTGATTAAAGCCATTGGTTCGTCCAATTCATGAGATTAGTTCCGTCAAAAGGATCGTATAGCAATAAATTGAGATACACGTGCTCGAAGAAGTAAACAGTCGACGTAGCAGCCACCTCTTCCGAGAAGAATCGCAATCTACGACGCACCGGTGACCGTTCTAAGTCTTCTGTTACTTCCGGCCCGGGTTCAATAAAGTCGGAGGCGCTGACTTGGAAGGTCAACAGGTTTAAATTTGGACCAGCGAAGGAGGAGCACACGGCGAATGCACTGCGACGCTTTGTAATAAATCCCCGATACGATTGGACTTTTATTCGTCACCGCTTTTTGTGGGACAAATGTTTAAGTTTTCACACTTTGTTTTTTTCGTTACTTTTTGAAATTAATTCATTTACTTGCCGCACCCATGCGCAGTCTTATTCTTAATTTAGGTCGAAGAGCATAGCATGTGCAAGGGAACGGGGAACCTGTCTCAAGGGAATCGTTGTGAAGGAAAAGGGAATCAACAAACAAGATACATGGTCAACTAAAGGCACCAGTTGTAGTTAAAAAAATTCACGGTAAGATCTTGAAGGCTTGAGCTCTTCACAAGCTAAGAAACAGCCGAATCGCAAGAGGGGGTGCAGTTTGCAAGGCTTTCTACCACCAGTGCCAGGAGATACACACTGAAATGGCTTGAAGTTCCCCCGACGGAAATTGACACAGGATACGGCAGCGTTCTTCAAGAAAAAAGGGGGCGAATTACCGTAGCCCCGAATTTTCGAAATGTCTACGATGAGTACAATGTAGGCAGACGACGGGCTGTAGGGTTAAGCCTTTCTAGAAGATGCCCACGCACATGTCCCGAGTTGCTGTTTCCTGAACGCAGAATGGTGCGAATAGGGCAAAACATTCGTTTCAGTCAGGGTTAACCAGAATGGGGGAGTTACAAGCTCCTCGACAGTTCGGAATATGGCGGGCGAGGTTGCCGAAACAGGTTGCTATAGCTTCGCTATGTTAGAAGACGGGAGAACGACACTACACCTGTGCAGAAAAATACAGAGACTATAATTCTTGTTAGCACTGAAAAATAAACACTTTGCCATAAACCCAAGTCCTTATTTATTGTAGCTTACTGCTCGAACAACACGGCATCGTCATGCTGACTCTCTAACACCCTGTCGGACACGCACTAATCTTTTCAAATATTCATTCTTCCCACGAATTATCACCGACTCGAGCTACCTACCATTTCCCCCCTTACATAACGACGATTTCTTAGAACATGATACTATTTGAACTTCTGGCCATGATGTGCCAATTTTTATAGCTTCATTATATGTTATCCTTCTGTTGCTTGTTCCTTAGTTTAAAAAGCCAATGTCACTGGCCTTATCTCATACCTTGTTGTGTATATATGTCTGACGTGCTTTTACCACATGGTCTTATTTCAGTGTGTGAAGACTTTTTGTTTGATGTTTCTACTTTTGTTGCTTCCTTCTGACGTACCACTTTTAAAGAAATTATGTAGTTTTTGCCTTATTTTATGCTGCACTTTCTTTTGTACACATGCCAGTGTTATTTTTTTTTTTTTGCTGAGTATGCGGTTTCTCTGCCTTTACTTGCTTTGTCTGTGTCCTTTTGCCCTTCCTGCTTGGGCCCCTGTTTGGGCCTGCAATATTTAAAAAAAATTCCGCCATATCCACGAAGTGAATGATGATGAGTGGGCGAAGCTCCGGAGGTAAACCTGGTAAACCATGAATCCTCTGTACGTTTTGCCCACTCGATTTTATTACATTGCTCCCCCTAGCGTACGTCGCCGCATTAAATCGAACGATTGCCTTCAACCAATGACACGCGCCATATGTGACATCATTCCTATTTTATAAGATCTCGCGTCTTTCATCAGCTACAAGTACCGCTTTCTAGTTTATAACATCTTGCATCTTTTCATCATCAGCTACAAGTACCGCCATCTAGTAAACACTACAAGA
The DNA here is from genome assembly GCF_013339725.1 of Rhipicephalus microplus. Lineage (NCBI taxonomy): Eukaryota > Metazoa > Arthropoda > Arachnida > Ixodida > Ixodidae > Rhipicephalus > Rhipicephalus microplus. The sequence goes on from NC_051169.1 coordinate 32,877,606, forward strand.
ACTAAACGAGAGGTGGCTACATACAGGAGACGGTCCCGCCATCTAGTGAACACTGCAAGAACTAAACTAGAGGTGGCTACATACAGGGGACGGTACCGCCATCTAGTGAACACTGCAAGAACTAAACTAGAGGTGGCTACATACAGGCTACAGGGGACGCACAGCCCACGCCCTAAGGAGCTTCGCCCCTAAAATAAAATATACATATAGCGACTCGAGTTCGGGTGACCGAGCATTCGATAATGCGCCGTTATAAAAAAGTTCAGCTATACACAATCGTCTGGCTATCCGCTGACATGAGACAGATCGAGGGCGTCTCACCTCGACGCCTCGGCCCACAGAGTCGCGTGAGGGCTCATCGGCCACGTAGCATACCGAATGGCATGGTGATGAGGTTGTGGACAACAGGGCTTCCCCCCTTCCCCACGTTCAGTGGACTAAGTAAGAAGTTTTATCGGAGAAGGCGAAGCTATCCACTACCGCACAGTAAATTGAACAGGCCTCAGGCATTGACGTTCAGACTCTTCACGGTCTGGGCATATTCAAGTACCACACTCTTACACTAGATTTATCTCAGAATATAGTTGTCGAACACATGCACGCTTTTCTCAGGCTCCAGGCTTCATCATTATCATCATCATTTACTTTCCCTTAAAGGTCACTGTTGTGGTTTTACAAAGGGGGTAGGGGTAACATAGAAATTTGGACATGAGACTCGTCAGGTCGCAAATTTAAAACAGACATCTTAGTGAAATAAATTACCTGTTTAGGTGCAAAATAAAAACATTACAATTTAACGAGACGTAGAGCGTAAGGTCGTAATGAGTATTACAGCGTGAGGGGATCACTAAGCAACTGCTTAAACAGAATGGGGTTACGCTCGGTGACAATACTTCACCAGCTTATACCTTATTATCTGGCGTTGGCCCGCGTTACGGGTTGACGAATACGATACATCGTCCAAGTGCTTTACTGCGCTATGAAGTCGAGATTTATAGCATAAGTATGAGTAGTCCGATGGGCGCACAACGAGATGACAAGGCTAGGCCAATCTGCCCCGATTTGGGAGTGGCGCACTTCGGGCTAGTTCACGCCCCGATTGACCTGAATAAATATTTCTCACTTCATTCTATTTATACTATATAATAGTCAAGCTAAAACATCAGTTCTTGTAAATAAAAAAAAAGAAGAAAGTTTAATAAATTACCTGTTGATACACATTTTATAGCCAAAATCTAATGTCATAGTCCTTTTGAATAAAGCAGAACAAATACCTTTATAGGAGCACTCACACAAACATTTTGCGCTTCTTTTTTTCCCTATTTGCAATACGTAGCCTTTGACTCATTCGTCTCGGTCGCAAGCCTAGTCGGCGTGAATGTGCGACGTTTGTTCATTCATTTAGATACGTTTTCCGGGCACCCAGCCAGAGTTTTGGCTTCAAAGAGCATCAAGCCAGGTGGTATCAGTTGCGGTAGCAAGGTAAACACAGCTACGTGACCACGCAACAGTGTGACACGGTAGCTGCGCGCGAGTGGGTGCCACAATGACAGCCAGCCGAGCCGCCGTCACGGAGGAAAAAATCGCATGCAGCGCAAGCGCAAAGAACCAGCCAAGAAAAACTCGTGATGTAGATTTGTTTGCATTTCCACCACAATGACGTCGGCGTCCCTAGGGGCTTCGAATCTAGCTCAGTCGCGTCGCGTGCACATTAAAATTGTTTTTAAATATGTTCTAGGCTATTATACCCTTGATATTTCGTAGATGTCGTGTATATTGTGAAGTCGTTTGGACTCTGTAATGCGCCCGCCACCTTCAAAGGCATGATAGACGGCGTATTGCATGGTTTGAAATAAAAGAAAAACGTGTCTCTGCTCTCTTGATGACATAGTAGTGTTTTAATTCACGTTCTCGCAGCAACTACGTCGTTCTGATGAAGTCCTCACATGCCTTGCAGAAGCCGGTCTATAGCTTAATACCAAGAAATGTACCTATGCTAGCAAGACAATCAAGGTTCTCGGCCACCTGGTCAGCAAAGAAGGGATTCGGTCGGACCTCGAGAAGCTTGCCGCCATCTTCGACTTTCCTTGTCCACTAGGTGAAAAGGACCTGCGGAGCTCTCTGGAGTTAGCTTCTTACTTCCGTCGTTTCATACGTGACTTCGCGGAACTTGCGTATCCGCTCCATCAACTCCTCACTAGTAACGTCCCCTTCGTTGGTTCTGAAGAGTGCGAAAGCGCTTTCAAGGCATTTAAGCAAGCCCTCACGTCAGATCCGGTACTGTGCTACTTTGATCCAAGCGCACCCACCATCCTTCACACCGACGTTAGTAGTCATGGTCTGGGTGCGGTACTCTTGCAGCGCGACAACAACTCACGCGAACGCTTCGTTGCTTACGCAAGTCGTGTTCTTAGCACTGCAGAAAAGAACTACACGCGACGACAGGAGCGGAGCTCCAGCGAGAACGGGGGAATTCGAGGGAACGAGAAGCACCTCCACCACTTGTGAGGTGGAGGTGCTCCACTACTGGAGGTGGAGGTGGAGTTGCACAGGGAAATGAAAATGCGGACGGCGGGGCCAAAACTGGATCACCACAGGGCCATGTCACCGCTTCATATAGGGCAAAGGGCCAATCGACAAACTCAATAATGTACGATGCACTATGACTAAAATTTTGTCACTGAGCATATATACACAAGTAAAATTGGTCAGTGGAAGAAGAGAAACACGGGAATCGCTTTGAGAATTGGAGGGTATGCCTGGAGCGCAACACTGAAATTTCGTAAAATTTGAACACCGTGATGTACTGTACAAATATTCGAGCTTAAGACGGCAGCCATACTGGGCTATGTGGTGGAGTTTTATGATTTCCAGGGGCATAAAGGAAAAAGTCAGAACCTCTTTGCTGGCCCTTTAAATGCATGCAAATACAAAAAACTTACAAAGCAAACTGCTACAGACATCACATAGTATCTTATCTTGGCATTGCGTTGCATGTTGTTCAGAACGTGTTTATGGGACCACTGTTATATACGACGTATAAAATAGCGTCTACCATGTCTATTTGGAAACAAGGCCAGTCTAGTTGGTGCATCAGTTCACTTAGCTTTTCGTCAGTGCACTATTGCCACCGTGGTATAGCCAAGAGGTTTCGCGTACCCTTTTCAGCTTAAAATTCACACAAAAAACCTTGATTAAGAAAAATTCTAGAACTGTGCTCATGTTAACGTGACACTATCCTCGCGCTGGCCATTAGGCGCTCTTATTTTTAAAATACGCTTACACCAACTAGATCATCTTGGTTCAAATGGAAGCTTAGCAATGGTCATCATGTCATAAAAAAAATCCGTCTTAAGAGACCTGAAATCTTGCAACCAGCGTGCACTTCAGTGAATTCGAACGATTAAAGTCATCTCACTGGGTCGTGTTTGTGCATGAATTTGCTTGATATTGACGTTTCTAATGAGCCGTGGAGTTCTAAATGTCATGAGGATTCTCTGGAAAGGGAGAAAGATCAACTGGTTGCAAAAAACTTGTTTTTAAGGGTCGAGGTTTATTTATTTATTGTCCTGTACATAGGGAAAAATGAAGCAAAGGCAAAAGGCTGTAAAGCCTGATGGGAAAGAGAAAGGCGTCTGAGAATACAACCCCGGTGCCAGAGATTAAAAAGATGACACTGGCGTCCACCAACACGACAGTGTTTGTCTTCATCTAATTTCTTGTATCAGGGGTTTTTAGGTAACATCATTTTAAGAAGTCAGTTCGGTGCTCTTAAATAACTGCAGCTGATGATAAAAACGTAGTGCTTTAAAATTTTTTACAGCGTGAAATTCCCACGGTTTTTGAAGAGTGCACGTTGAAGAGTGCACATCAAATTCTAGATTGTTTTGTGAATGCGCACATCACTAGTAGTCTTGAAAGGTTATGTGCGCATGTGCTTTGCTATCATTTTCCGCTGTAGCAGTACGTAGGAGCACACTCGGATTGTTTCCGACGCACTACGCTATTTTATGAATACGAAGAAAAAACATGGAAATAACAGAATCTGAATTAGGAGCTATATTACTTATACAACTGAGTTAATAAATTGTTTATGAGTGCACAATAGAGCCTCCGTTCATGCCGGGATTCATCGAGCAGGTGTTAATTTCTAGTTACCAGGAGTCTGCGTCAAAGCTCATTCCTCTCAATCGATGCCATAGAAGATGTTCTCGTTACATCTCATTACAATTTTCGACGTCTTTCTTTTGTGACTTACTTTAATAAGCTCACATGACAATATCTATAAACCCTTGATTAAAACATGTGAAGCATCCCGGCTGTGGCGGCTGCATTTCCGATAGAGGCGGAAATGTTGTAGGCCCGTGTGCTCAGATTTGGGTGCACGTTAAAGAACCCCAGGTGGTCAAAATTTCCGGAGTCCTCCACTACGGCGTCTCTCATAATCATATGGTGGTTTTGGGACGTTAAACCCTACATATCAATCAATCAAAACATGTGAAGCAAAAGAAATCGTTTCACCCGCCACATGAGCTGGGGCGAAGAGGAGATTTACTTACTTGCTTCCTGAAGAAAGCGAGTCAATGTGCAATGAAGTTCCTGATAACCATCACTTTATCCCAATATTTCGCAATACCACGGTAGTATAGAGCCTAAATAATTGGTCGTGCTAACTAAGAAGCTACGCGGAACCACGAGTAGCCGCAATTATATGTGCATCGGGATGACTCCGCCTAAGTCATCAATGTGGGCTGTATTTCCTATAAATAGGTACATTTCGAGCTTCATTTTATGGTTTAGAGTCTTCCGTAAACATATTATTATCTTTCTGTGGTCCACTGTCGGGCCCACGACGACAGCGCAATAGCAAGGAGTTACAGCACGCCAGTTCTTGTCATTTGAATAAAGATGCATCTTGTCCAGTCAGTTATTGTACAATGCAGTTATAGAGAAGGCGCATCACACAACAAAGCGACTTGTAGTGCCTATTTTCCTACTTGGAGCATAGTCTGTACTTTATGTGAGTTCTAAATTTTCATGAGTTCAAACTTTTCCCATGAATTCTAAATTTTCATAAAATTTGTAAGCAAACTGATGTTGTGAAACAATACGAATCGTATGATCTTATGGGCCCAAACACGCTCAAGAACTAACTACGTACTTGCTCGGGTAATATTTTCTCGGTACTGATGTGCTGCGCGTAATAACATATCGGAAAATGCCACTATTCACACGAAAACATCAATCTTGCCAGCTCTCTGAATCCTTAAGCAAATATTTATCCAAGTGACCAGTACAATTCTTTTTAACTGCACCTCTGAAATGATGATAGGTATCGTCATCACGTAGCGCAAATAAACGGGGCGGCGATGTCGCAAAAGCCTTATGAAAATGTTGATGGATATCGGCGAGGTCAGTATCTCAAAGCTAGGAGAAACCTAGTTTATGCCGCAGATATATCTCACTCTAGACATTGAAAATGCCCTCCTTTACGGCCATATCCATTTAATATAAGGGTGTATGCCTTTACACATGGCTTCAGTACTACCTCCGGCCAATCTTTTAGATTACGAAATCGATTAAAAGGCAGTCATTCGATCTATTGCTAGGGAGACGTGCTCACCTTCATAAGGGCACATTCTACAGAGGGTTTCAGAAAATACATACTACGTCATTTTAGACGGGGGACGCGGTAAGTAAGTTACGTTCTTAATTTTCTTCTTACCACCAATTTATGAGAAAAGGCACAAGTGTTAACAAATGTGGTGTAGGTGTTAATAGCATTTCAAAACGATGAGTTATCATAAGTGAAGACTGCATAACTAAGAGCTGCCAAACAATAACTATTCTCGGAAGCCGTCGAAGCTGGATTAGCCACTTCGTTGCATGAAAATAGACTCAATAGACGATATCATTCACAAAACTGAGAGAAGATAAGCCTCTTTATTTGAGTATATAGCTTAGGAAAGGGCCCTTTATTCAAGGAAACCTTAATACAGAACGCTCATTGGTGCGAAAGGGGCTGGGATATTTTAGTGGAGAGTGTCTGTAGCCTCCTATAGTATACGCTGAAGGGAACTGGGAATCGGCATGTCGATGAGTGCTGCCGTAATCAACGCAATCAAGTAAAGTAACCATAAGCCACTATAAAGCCAGAGTTATTCAATAGAACGTCATGATGACTTAACGCTTGATCTGAATAGCACCGTGCTCGCCTGACAATGTTACCATTGGGCTATTTGAATGCCCGGCAGTGTGTTGGCAGTAACTTTCAGTAGTTGTATTTCTCTTTCCTGCATCGGGATGTCCTACCCAGTAAAAGTTCGCAGACTTAGTGTTTGCCACGTCTCAACTTACCTAATCTCAGGAATGGGGATCTTCGATGCTTCCCTAGCATTCCCTAACGTGATATAAGTCCATAAAGCTGAAATAACACATTTATGGAAGCGCTATCCCATGCAAAATTCGTTACTGTGTTTTTCTATTTCTACCATTCAAAAAGGATTGACATCTATAATGAAAATGATCAAGGTTTAACAAGCGAAAAACACTAAAAGATTCAGTCATCTCTATTCCTTCTTTCGAGAAGTAAACTTGAGATTAAAAAAAAGTTTTCACTGGCAGCCATAACCCATTTTTCCCCTCACGACTGAAAAGAAATGACTTCATGTTTGTTTTATGAGCGTTTGAAGTTATCACACCTGCAGTTGTACGTTTATTCGTTTATTCTACTACTCCACACTGCACAATCAAACGTGTATATAACAAAAGCAGAGAGATCTGCTGGGGGTTTCGAGAATTGTGGTCGAAAAACATCAGTGATAATCGAAATGCCATATTTCCTTTCTGCCTCGCTAATATACCTTTTCTGTGGTGGCTTCAATCTTATTGTGACTCCTGACATCTATTTCCGCAGTTACTAAAAAGTGAAGTTGTTATTCAAATTAGAGAAGACATGTGGTCGGATCTAATTGGAAATTGGAGCTTAAGCTTCCTTTGATGAATCCACTGCCACCCTAACATTTCCAAAAGGCCAATGCAGTCACTTACATTCAGAATGATGAAATGTGACTACGTTCCCCGGTGAAACCTGAACTAAAATGTGGAAGAGCGCAACTGAATATAATCCGAAGACGTCCAAATTAAGCGCGTGTCTGTATCAACCATCGCTCGACATTACGAGGCTGCGGGGCTGCGCTCAGGATCATATAGCAATCATGTTACAAGTATGAATTCAGAACTGCAATAATTGTCATTAACTGAGACATCGCTTTAGTCGTCGGCCAGTTTCGCTCTTCGGCATTTTTGGTTTAGGTTTCATTACTCCTTAATAGTTACCAAAGGCCACTTTCTGGACATCTTATAACTGTAGTGGGTTCTTAACAAAAATGACTACTATTCTCTCACTTTCCACTGCCACCGGTCTTCCCATATTAAATTTTTTGACTTAAAAATATCTAGTTACCTGCTAATTGGTGTTTCCACTCTTTTCAAGACGTCTGCTGCTACAGAAAAACTAATTGCGAAGGCAGCAAGCGATTGCTCTTTTCTCTCTTAATTCTGATCATTTTGAGGCATTTTCTGAAGCACCCGGCACATTCTACGTTTAGAACCAATACATATGACAAACGCGTTCAATTGCAAAAAAGGGCAACGCCCCTTTTTTGCCTGCCGATTCGTGTGTATAGCTAGTCACAAAAGGCATTCACTCGAAGAAAATAAAACTAAATTCATCTTTATAACATCACTCAATTGATATATTTCGAGAAGCCAGAACAAAAAAGATCACTATTTAAAAAAAATTTGTAAAATACAGATTTGCGCGAGAACTTTCCGGTTGCCGGCGTCATCAGAGTATCGATGCTTTGAAAGCATCAACGCCTCCAGTGAACGGTAACTTTTATTGGATACATATAAGCGTCACCCGAAAGTAGACTTTTGCAGCTAGTGTATTTTGTGAAAATTTTCTCTTTCCTACCGCAATAGCCACTGGCGGACGTTTCTTATCGTCGTTGCGCTAATGAGTGAATGGAAACAGGAGTGGTGCTTGCTGCGAATAACTTCTCTAGGTAATTTATTCTTTCATCAACATCGTTGCGATTCCAAGTGAGAACTACGTGACACTTGGGGCAACTCAGGAACAGCTCCACTCTTCTTTCAGACATGGCGCATGAAGGAAGAGTGTAGCAGCTCCACAGTTGCTCCTAGTGTCACGTTCTTTGTTTCTCTTCGGTTTTCTGTTGCCTTCCTACTCTCTTGGTGTCTTTTTTTTTCTTTTTCATTTTTGTTGTCTTTTTAATGTTCCTTTATTTCTACTTATTTTTTTCTCTCTTTTCATGCATTTGTTCTCGCTCTTGTCGTTTCTACTTTTCTTTCGAATATTTCACTTCTCTCTAATTCGCACTTCCTTTACCTTTGTTTTTTGTATTTTTCTGCGTGGTGTTTTTCGCAGTGTTATACCACACCCACGTTCATCGTTTCTTGCCCTATAATTTTTGCCCTGCTTAAAGGCTTACATATATAGTCTGACTGTGAACAAGCCGAGAACGTTAAAAAGGCAGACATTTAAAAAAAACTCAAAATCGATGTATGTTTTTCTCTTTCACCAATATCGCGGTCTAACAAAAATTTCACCACTTTTCTTTTTCTTTGTGCGGACACTATACTGAAGCTTTCATTTATTTTAGCGCGAACTGGTTCTTCTCTGTTGTAATCAGTTGGCAAAAGTAGTAAATGAATTATATTTCTTAAAATGCACACGCAAGCACATTGCATGCGCACATATTGCGCAGTTTCAAAATGCCGAAAACAACTAAAAATGTGAGTCCAAAGAAATTAGGGGACGCTAAAGTTTTGCCTTTAGGAGTTGAACGTTGAAGCAACATTCTGTTCCTAGTACATACTTGAAATACTTAGTGCATGAAACCTTTTCAAAATTGCAACGCTGTGAACCTCCTAAGTAGCCTTCAGGGAATAGACGCAGTAGCTCGCGTGTCTTGTGTAGTGGGTGGCTGGTTTAAACCACGAAGCCATCATGATAATCACATGTTGTGGCACCCATTGGCACTGGAAGTTTGTACCACGTTTTTTTACTGCAATATTTCGTGTTGCATTGTGAAGCATGCATACAGGATGCATATGTTTATACAGCATGAAAGCTGATTTTATTGCATTTTCAAGCAGAGGAAGTTCTATTCACTGTATTCCAAAGTAGTCGCGTGGATCGTGTGATGGAACAACCACATTCCTTTTATTTGCATCATTCTCCATTTTCCAATCATGCATAGAATGATGATTTTTCGCTCATAACCAACGACGCTGACGCCTACACCGGAATTTCTAAGAATCAAGCTCTTGAACGGTATTTCGTTAAAACTCAGTATATCAGTGCATCACTGGATGATACCCCGAATAGCAGTAAGAATTACTTGTTTTCAAATGAGCTAATCAGGCTTCCGCTGTGTTCCCAATTTCTTTATTACAAGCAAATCGACTAACTCTATAACATATGGCTAGGAGTCCACAGCAAATCCTTCAATGTCGCTGTAAATTCAAGGCAGGTGTTTTTAGTTTACGTCTGCTAATCCTAAGTTCTTCTTCTTCTTCTTCTTCTTCTTCTTCTTCTTCTTCTTCTTCTTCTTCTTCTTCTTATGACTTTTACCCAATTTACCCAATGCAGGGGATTGGCCGAGTGTTAGGTGAATTTGTTTTTTTTTTTGTTTTTTCGCAATACTACTCGTATACGGTAGGGATATGTTTCAAAACACATAAATGCTGAATAATAATATTTAAACGTTTAAAAGAAGAAAAATTTAGGTCTATATTTTTTTATTCTGACTGATAAATTCCTTCATTGCTTAGTAAACATCCCTATGACTGTAGCCTAGAGTAAAGGCACCGAATGAGAGAACAACTGATTCGGATATTTCCTAAGTTCATAACTCAAGGCCAGCAATGAAGAAGTGCAAGTGAAGCTCTTGTATTGAAAATGCCTACTGCCATTTGCCGACTTTCTTAAAAGTATAAGCTCCTCTTCCGAGAGAGAGAGAAAAATAAACGTTTATTTAGAAACAGTGTTCCGAGTTAGGCCCGGTGTCACCCTAAACAAAAAAAAAATATACGCAGCCCCGTAAACTTGTTGCACACCATAAAGATGTCAGTACGTCAAAATACGATAATCCCATTTACGGGGTTACTTTTAGTGGCTTTATCTGCCCTCGGTAGCGACGCCGACTCTTTGTTGTCGCGTTGCTTTAACTTCGCAGGTTCGCATTTAGGAGTTCTCACCTCTCAGTTGGCGAATTGCCTCACTCTGACGAGCTCACAGCTCCTGCAAGTCCGTGTGCCGAGGCTCGTGCACGCTGTGTCTTTGGTAGGCCAATTTTTACATGTGACTCGGACGGGCCAGCGAGATCTCGCGTGGTTAGGACAGTGCCCGGGTCTATATGATTGGCATGTGAGATCACCGAATACCGAGAGCAAGGTGCTATATTTGAAATGCGCACAATTAGACCTGATCCATCATACTGAGATCACCCCCGCAGGGGCGCCTGCGCAAGTAGGCGCTTGGTGTGTAGCGACACCACGGACCCGAGCTAACGGGGAAGTTTCTACTCCCTCCCACGCCTAGCCGTGCGTGGCTTTGCCGTGTCCGGGGAAAAGGGGATCCTGGGGGTTGAGCCGACGCTGGATGATTGGACCGTTAAGGTCCCCCGGCAGAGGCAACACACCCCTTTGGCCCCTGCTTCACGTAGACGGCACCCCTGGGCTGACCCACCCAGGGGAAATCGGCAGTCGCCTTTTTCTATCTCTCTCTCCCTACATCTTCGCCTTTATCTCTTACTATTTATCTGTCCTGTCTTCTACTCTCTTCCGTTTACTTCCGATATTCATGGCGGCAAGGGTTAACCTTGTGTAGGTATCCCACCTTGGATAATTACATTGGGTTATAGTGACAGCGTAAGGCTGGCGTCGGGAGGGCTTGTTTCAGCAAGTCCAACCGCGTCCCCTTGTTGGGCTCCGTGGTGGGTGGTCGCCGCTGTTACCGAACACATTCATACTTGTATGGCTTTACAAGCATCCGCCGACCTTGATCGGTCTCGCAAGAGAGGCCGCACCGAAGCAAGTTATCACGTCTCGAAAGAAACTAAAGTTACTTTCGCGAAGTACCACAATATCCACAGTGACAGCACACCTCTAAGAAAATTATCCCCATTTATGGTGGCCAAGTGCCTAAAAGAAAAAAATAGGACCCACATACAAAGCATCTAAAATGTCAAGCGGTGACCTCCTTTTAGAGTTAACCGAAAAAGACCAAGTGCCTAAGCTATCCCAACTAACCAGCATTGGAGAAACTGCTGTCACCGTTTCGGTCCATCGCTCTCTAAACACCAGCAGGGGAGTAATCTCTGAGGAAGACTTCTTAGGTCTTAGTGACGAAGAGCTCCTCGAAGGTTTCCAAGACCAAAACGCCATCAAAGTCCAAAGAATTGTAATCCGTCGCAATAATCAGGAAGTACCCACCAAACACGTAATACTAACCTTTGGAACATGTAAAATGCCCACCACTCTTAAGGCTGGGTACTTAAAAATAAATGTCAGACCCTAAATTCCCAACCCCAGACGCTGTTTCAAATGTCAGAGATTCGGACACGCGTCGCACTCTTGCAGAGGCAAAGAAACATGCGCAAAATGCAGCGCAAACGACCACAAATCAGAAAACTGCTCATCCTCACCCCACTATGTTAACTGTGACGGGGAACACCCAGCGTATTCCCGGTCACGCCCATGTTGGAAAAAAGAAAAAGAAGTGATCGCTCTGACCGTCAAAGAAAAAATATCATTCAGCGAAGCACGAACACGGCTATCATACCTTTTCCACAGAAGTTACGCCGATGTGACGCAGTCGGGGGCAGCGTCACAAAGGCCGCAGGAGTCGACCGCTACCACACCCAGTGGTTCTACGGTGACTCAAACCGCCCCCGTAAAAGAAGCAGCGCCAGCTGCTCCATGCACATCAAAAGGCCCGCAGACTGCGGTCTCCCTGGGCCCTAAACTCAATAGAGTGCCAAGGCCTGAGATCCGTTTCTCAGCACCTCACTCTCGATCTTCCAGCGCCTCAGACAAGGCAATGGAGATCGACCACAAAACTCCGGTCTCATCGACACCGAAGGACAAGCGCTCTCTCGAGCGTACCAAACAGGACAAGGACAAAGTCCCAATAACCACAATAAGTAAGCAATAACCGTAATGGTTATCGTATTTCTCTCTATTTCTACTTCTTAATATTGTCACCTATCATATTTTATACCGATCAATCCCCAGAAGTATATTTACTTAACTGTATTCTGCCTTGGCTTTTATCGTACATTGAAACTGTAGAGCCTTAATTCATAACTTAGGTGACATGAAGGGCATCATTAACAAATTCTCACCAGTAGCCTTTTGCCTCCAAGAGACAAATCTTGCTGCAAAACACAGCCATTTGCTAAAAGGCTTCAAAGTTGCCCGAAAGGACCGCGAACATTGCAACCGCCTTTCAGGAGGAGTAGCCATAGTGGTGCAGGGCAGCACTCCTACGCGAGATGTCCAAATAAACACATCTTTCGAGGCCGTAGCCGTCACCATCCTATCATACAAAACCATCACCATCTGCTCACTGTATATCTCACCTCACACCCTTTTCCCCACTAAAAACCTAGAAAACCTAGTGGAACAGTTGCCAAAACCATTTATCTTGGGTATTTCAATGCTCATTCAACCCTTTGGGGTAGCGACAAAACTGACGCAAGAGGGCAAGCCGTGGAAGATTTCATTTTATCAAATGACATCTGCCTTCTTAATTCCGGTGCTTTTACCTACTTTTCACCAACCTCGCGCACTTTTAGTTGCTTAGATCTCGCCATGTGTTCATCGTGTATTTTTAATGATTTTAAATGGGACGTCGTCAACATGTCTTATGGTAGTGATCATCAACCCAGCATCATAAAACTCATACCATCTTACCCAACTCTAACAAGCAGGCCTCGCCGGTGGAAACTACAGCTCGCGAACTGGCCAGTTTTCACAGAAAACGCTAAGCTCGATGAAGTTTTCTCATCGGAGCTTTCTGTTGAGGAACTAAATGAAGAGTTCGTCAAAGTTTTATACTTAGCAGCAGAAAAAGCAATACCGCAATCATACGGCATCGTACGCAAGAAATTCAACCCTTGGTGGACAAACGAGTGTACTGATGCCAAAAAACTACAAAATAAGGCCTGGGGAATTCCACGAAGATACCCCACCTACGCCAACCTCATCAACTTCAAACAGGCAAAAGCCACAGCCCGATTTATTCGAAGACAGGCAGAAAAGGATTCATGGCAAAAATACATATCATCAATTAACAGTTCAGTCACAGCAGAGTACAGCTCCTACACAATGCCACTCCTTACAAGTCCAGACACACAATCAACACTAGAAGACCAGGCCAACCTATTAAGATAACACTTCTATAAAGTATCATGCTCAGCAAATTACACCAATTCATTCATGAAATATAAAGAAAATGCAGAAAGACAAAGATTGCCTACTAGCAGTACCTCAAATGAAAGTTATAACCTTCCGCTTACGCTGCACGAATTGAACAGGGTACTTTCTGCCGGTAAAAAAACGGCAACAGGGTCTGACCAGATACACTACGCAATGTTGGCAAACCTATCCCAAGCATCCGCGAAGGCACTTCTTCAATTCTTCAACAAAATATGGGACTCTGGCATAATGCCTGAAGATTGGAAAAAAGCCATAGTCATACCATTTCTAAAACCTGGTAAACCCCCAACAACCCCAAGTAGCTATAGACCCATTGCATTAACAAGTTGCCTTGCAAAAACTTACGAAAGCATCATAAATATTAGACTTACCTTCACTCTGAAATCGGAGCACCTAATAGACGCACAGCAGTGCGGATACAAAAAGGGCTGTTCCACCACTGATCACATTGTTAGGCTGGAACAAGAAATACGACAAGCATTTCTACACAAACAGTTCTGTCTCTCGGTATTCTTTGACTTAGAGAAAGCATATGACACAACTTGGAGATACGGAATTCTCAGAGATCTGCTTACACGATTTGCTGAACGATGCTGAACTGCTTACACAATTTTTTATCGAATAGAACTTTTCAAGTACGGTTGGGTACGGCACTGTCACGAATATTTGTCCAAGAAAATGGTGTACCACAGGGCTGCGTTTTGAGCACCACCCTGTTTATAATGAAAATGAATTCCATCAACAGGGCTATACCCCGTACAGTCATGCACTCCATCTATGTTGCTGATCTGCAAATTGCATGCCGAACCTCCAGCCTATCATCCTGCGAAAGGCAACTCCAAATTACAATGAATCGGCTTACGAAATGGGCCGACCAAAATGGTTTCCGCTTTTCAGCCCAAAAAACCAAAGCTGTTCTTTTTACGCAAAAGAGAGGATTGTTCCCTGAGCCCGCGCTCAAACTATACAACATCAACATGCCGGTAAAACAAGAACACAAATTTCTAGGAATCACATTCGACCGAAAACTAAACTTTCTGCCACACATAAATGCACTGAAAACTAAAGCAAACAGGGCACTCAATGTGCTCAATGTACTCTCCCATAAACACTGGGGTTCCGATCGACTCTGCCTTATACGTATTTACCGATCTCTTGTACGCAGCATTTTAGACTATGGATGCATAGTCTACGACTCGGCGCGAAACCCATACATCCACCGTCTTAACCCTATACACAACCTCGGTCTCCGTCTGTCAAGTGGTGCTTACAGAACATCACCTGTGCAAAGTCTATACGTAGAATGCAATGAGCCCCCTCTATGTGATCGAAGAGCATTACTAACCTTGTCATATGTTTTAAGAATAAGGTCGTCACCTGAACACATCTGCTATGAAATTGCCGCGAAATGTGACTCGTGCTCACACTACCTCAACAAACCGAACCTAATCAAACCACTTGTCCTACGTTTCGAGGAATACTGCCGCTTTTATACCATCCCTGATGGATCACTAGATGTCGCTGTTAAACCACCAAGACTGCCGCCATGGTTTGACCTGTCACAGCTATGCGACTTTTCACTAAGCCGTTTCAACAAAAAAAAGCACCCCACCAGAACACATAATCCAAGAATTTTATACACTTCAGCACGAATATAGGGATTACAAAGAATTTTACACACATGGCTCAAAAACGGAGGACCACGTGGGTATTGGGATTGTGACGACGAAAAGCGCAATTTCTGTGAAAGTACCTCGTAGTTTTTCTATTTTTTCAGCTGAAGCTTATGCCTTGAGTGAAGCAGTTCGGAAAATCATCGCTGAAAAATACAAGAAAGCAATCATATACACCGACTCACTAAGCACACTAAAAGCACTACATATAACATCCGAATGTGAGCCTATAGTAGGCGACATTCTAAACATGGTATACTTAAACAGCCAGGCAACCTGCATCCGTTTCTGCTGGGTCCCAAGTCATGTTGGGATACCCGGAAACGAAAAAGCAGATAATTATGCTTCCCAGGCAGCCCATAAAACACTAACAAAAGTAAAAACTCCCCTTAAAGACATCCAGAGAACAATTCGCCGGGCCCTACTAGCAAAATGGCAAAAGCAATGGGACACCTGCACGAACAATAAGCTCCACCTGGTGAAACCCACACTCGGGGAATGGAAGGCCTGCCGTCACCAGCAACGGTTTATTGAAGTTGTATTATGCCGACTTCGTATTGGACACACACACTTGACACACAACTTCTTACTCGCATATGAAGAACAACCAACGTGTGAGAAATGCCAAGAAGCGTTAACACTTATGCACATCCTAATCACATGTCCTACCATTGAAACACAGAGACAAAAACATTTCAGCAAGCTATACAAACAACACGTACCTTTACACCCTGCTTTGTTCCTAGGAGATGACCCTCTAGTACCTCTGCCTGACTTGCTAAACTTTCTGAAAGAATGTAACCTGTTAAATAAGCATTAAAATCTCGTCTTTTCAGTGTCCATTCCTGAAAGTCTTGTGTCTGGCGCAGCATAGTCTTAGCTGCTTTTGCGCCATAAAAAACCAAATTAACCTAACCATACTGAGATCATCTGACCTGTCGTTTGAGTGGACGCCCCTGTGATGTCATCAATCGCCCGCTAAATTTGAAATTCACGCGCTTGAATATTATTTATCAAGGCAAGGTCAGGTCACCTGTCAGCTGAGTCAATGAACTAGGGCGTTCTGCGAAAGCCGACTACTACTACTACTACTACTACAACTACTACAACTACTACTACTACTACTACTACTACTACTACTACTACTACTACTACTACTACTACTACTACTACTACTACTACTACTACTACTACGAATATTATTAATAATGAAAAGCAAAAAATAGCAATAAATAATCTACCGGTACGACAAATGCACACCTGTAATAAAGAACATGTGCCACCGTATAACATTTTGAACTCTTTATGGTTTTAATCAGTAGAGTTTTTTACCAATTCCGGAAAAACGGCTTACGCGAATACGGCAAGACAGCACGGCAGTGCTCCTTGTCTATATACCACTCGTTCGCTCGTTGTACTTTTGCCTCTACCTATTTTACTGACGGTGTGTCTTCGTGGACAACGGTGAATGGGTTCCTCGTTGGCAATGCGTAGACTGAAAAGTAACAATGACAACACCGTAGTAATATTTCAAGAATAGACTGTTGGGTGAGTTGGTATTGCAGTATGAAGGAAGTAGCGCAAAAAAAAGCAT
Source organism: Rhipicephalus microplus (assembly GCF_013339725.1). Classification (NCBI taxonomy): domain Eukaryota; kingdom Metazoa; phylum Arthropoda; class Arachnida; order Ixodida; family Ixodidae; genus Rhipicephalus; species Rhipicephalus microplus. The sequence continues at coordinate 32,894,403 of NC_051169.1, forward strand.
GGACCATAGGAGCAGTTTTTTTAAAAGCTTTTGTGCTGTTAGGGAGCCTTCACTGGCAAAAGCACAACAACCGGGAAAGAAGTGGTACCATCATACCATACCGCATTTCCGTAACTTGGTGAAATATTTTACTTATTAATTCAAGCACAAACGCGCACAGCACACCCACAAACACGAATGAATGCAGGCCTATGCGCTGTTTGTGCTTAGCAAGGTGATATCGTTTGCAGGAACTTCCTTTGCGGAGATCGCTACAGGAGTGCTCTGGTTCTTTAAATATAATTCAACACGGAGATGAAGACAACCTGAGCTATATGTACTTAACCTCACATCATGCGTGAAATACAGCCACAGTTCTCCGGGTTCAGTGGTCGAAAGTGTAAGGAACCGGAAGCACTCCTGTAATTAAACTTTCCTCCTCATGCATACTACACGCAGTGTTGACGATTGCCTGGGGCACGACTTCTCAGCATTGCTCATAATGAACTACTAGTTCCTTATCACGAAAAACTGGGAGACGAAGCCACCCAAATCAGCGCACACTATTATTCACCGCAGCTGTTGATGTCGCGTCCAACTTTTTTTTTGTAGACGCCGAGATTCCACATAAGGAGCCGTTCAAGGACTCTAAGCAAACCAGTTCTCGTTTGCATAACAGCGCCTTCTATTCCGCACGAAATGAGAAGCGCAGTCTTCACGACGAATGCAGACCCTTTCGAATACTTGCCGTTCATATTAAGAAAAGCTCGAAAATCAAAGACAACTAGAAAAACCGTCATCAGAAAAAAAACATACACAAAGAATACACTTCGTCTGTAGTTCGTCAGCAATAATTTTGGGGAAGAAGCGTCGGATTATCAGTTAGACGATTTCGGAGTGCAGCATTGCTGACACCTTCCGAGTCATCCCACTTTCATTTCAGTATTAATGTGAACCTTTTTGGTGGCACGTTGGTCAGAATTTTTTCGTATCACTGTTGCTCGACAGCACGAAATCTGGGCCGATCCCGGGACAGTGTACGACTGGGCGGACCTGCTGCGGTGGGGTAGCAATCTTCCGGTGCCAAAATACCGGAAACACCTGAGGTCTTTTATTGGCCAGTTTTCCAACACAACGATATAATGCACTGCTTAAGTCCATTGTACGGACGCTTTTGAGTTGTCAGCGGTTTTGGCATGATAATTAATTGCGTGTCGTATGGACTCACTTCGAGCCTACTGGAATACCCCACGCGGACAAGAAGAAATAGGAAACGGGGAAGTGAAAGAATACGAACACGAGATGAAGCCTCTCCTTCTAATTACTCGTTTCTTGGTCAATCTCCTGGAGTGGGTGTGAGAAATTCATTCAGGCTGTCATCATCATCAAAAATAGCACGTTGAGTGTGTATGAAAGAATGTGAAACAAAATAGTATATGAATGAAAGAGCTCATAATTATGTACATATATCCTTGATACATATTCAAAGATTTCTCTTCCAGCAAATATATCCCACAATACAGTCCGGAAAGCATCATAAGAAACGAGAGCAAACATCATGCTAAACATGTCTTAGATAATCCCCAATACTAGAGCATGCATGGCAAGCGAATGCGCTACGAAAGGCGAGACACAGTTGTTTTTGTGCATCCAGGCATACGCAAGAGGAGGTACCCCAAAGAAGACGATGAACTGATATTGTGGTGCCATTCTGAAGTGTTCAACAGTGTCGTTGGTCAACCCTATCAAGATGAATGAATGTGAGAAAGTTGTATTTCAACACTTGATCGACCTTTTTTTTACTCTGATCTTGCGATCAAAGTGTTTAATTATTATTATTGTATTTATATTATTATTTTATTAGTATAGCATTTAAGCCTTAGAACTATTTAACGAGTCCTCCTGGGCTGAGAGCTGGTACTATGTCTTGACTGTTGCCATTGTACATTGCTTCCTAGGGCCGATCACCGCGTCAAATGAACGCCTTTAGCACTTCGTGCTGGGGCGGTTCCCTCACAGCAACTTCCGTTCAAACGCATGCCTTTGGCATTTCGATCCAGTGCGATAAGCTGCCGTACCCGCTATGAACACCAAATTTAACCGCTTGCTGCAAAAACGTACGATGCCACTTTCTGTAATGTCCCTCCGTACAGCCAGCGTCCTCGATAGTCGTCCTAAAGAAAGTATGCACAGCTAGCGTAATCACTCGGCACGCTCTGTACGACGTCCGATTCAACATAACTTCTACATGCTCTCGCAACGTCATTCCGAAACAAAGATTTTATCTCCTGCCGGAACGCCCTACTTCATTGCGCACCAGCCGACATAGAGCTCGCGCTACTTTCCGACTTCACGCCGGCAAACAATTCATTGGCTTCGCGCAAGATCCTCGTCAAAAGAGATACCACTGTGCCTCTGATCTCGTCAGCTGCTGTATCAGTCAGTCTACTTCGCCGGTCTTTTCAACACCGTTGTACTCCTTTCGCCATCTGACTGTTTTTGCTCTACAAGAAAAGATTTCTGGTGCCTTTCTTCACTGTAAAGCCCCTAAGGGCCAGTATTCTGAAACGCATTTTCTTTGTTATTATAAATATTACTGTTTTTATTATTTTATTATTATTAGTCGCAGTACTTTCACTGAAGTAGTGACACAATTTGTACTGTTTTGGAATGTAGTCCCAAACGGCTGGCTGCGTGGCCAGACTAAATGAAGCGAATACGATCCCTGATTAAAAATTACACATCTCGCTCACGCAATGACAGCAGCGACGATGCAGCAGCTCCAGGATTGCGCTTCATCTCGAGAAAATCGATGGGATATTTTTTTAGGGGCGAAGCTCCTGAAAGCATGGGTTGGTCGTCACCTATATGTATGCATGTATAGTAACCACCTCAAAACATCTTTACGGAGTGAATGATAATAAGTTCGGCGAAGCTTAAGAGAATTTTATTGGCAAACCATGAATCATCCGCTGGCCGCGTCCGTCCGTCGTCTATCTGTCTAGTTCACGCAAGGACGGACAGAGAGACGCTCGGACGGACGCATGGACGAACGGAGAACGCAGGGTCAGACGAACAGACGAACGCAGGGTCAGACGAACGGACGCACGGATGGACAGATGTTTACATGGACGGATGGATGGATGAATGCATAGACGCACGGACGGACAGAAGTGTAGATGGACTGACGGACACTTTGCCCCACTCATCATCATTCACTCCATGGATATACTGTGATTCTTCTCGTAACTTTTTTTTTGCACACTGATCGACGACATTCCTTAATAGAGCTAAAACTGAAACTTCAGGCCTTGAGTGGTTGTTATTTGAACAATCTTCATGTGAATGCGCACACGGCGAATTTACATGCAGATATTTCCAGGCAGTGCATTTAAGCAGCCTGTGTTGGAGTAGACATTGCGACTAAGTGTGTGTTTGCGATGAGTTTCACTATCCCGTGGCAAGATGTATACTTCCGTCTTGTGAAATCGACAGCGCGGCGCACACAGGACACAGACAAAGGAAGACGACGCGTCATCGTGCCTTCATGCGCAGTGTAGCTGTTGTGCTGCCCATTTCACGAGCTGTTCAGTAAACAAGTCGCTGATCGACTGCTGACCCGCAGCTCACGGGATCAAATCCAGGCTGTGGCACCGTTTCTTTTTATGAAGGCGAAAATGGTTGAGGCCTACGTGCTTAGATTTAGGGGCACGTTAAAGGACCTCAGGTGGTCGAAATTTCCTCAGCTCTCTACTATGGCATCTCGCATAATTTTACCACGATTTTTAGACGTTACACTTCGCCACACATATAATTATTACAACTAAGTCGCCAATGTTGCTGTTATAATCCCAATTTATTTTACTGCGAAATTGCTAAGACAAATAAATACCAAACTGGCCGCGTTTATTGACGAGAACGTGTTTTGTACGCGCTCACGATATATAGCCGCTGGTGTTCTACACCAAAACTAAAGAAAAAGTGTTCGTGGCTATACTGGGGTGAATTTATAGAATGCCGTTGAAGCACATTGACTAACTTCAATGTTCAATGTGTAAGCACAAGCATCCAATTATCCAAATTAAAGGTGAATAAAATAAATGAACAAAAGTGAATAAAAGGAAATGTATGTGAAGGAGCAATGAACAAGACAACAGTTAGCAGAGCAAATATCCGACGATATTAGTGGAGCGGAAACAGCTTTCCCTACGGTAGTTCCCTACAGCGGTTGAAACCCTCCTCTACATATGTTGAAATTCCCTGCAGGGAACTGCAACTGGGCACGTAGGGAAGATGAAGAAGAAAATAGACAACTAAAGAATGACAAAGAAAACTAGGGAAGGGTAAAGTATGTAGGAAAGGGTGTTTCTGCTCCACTAACGTCACCGGAAATGTGTGTCAGAATGCCGCTTACCCTAAGAAGCATTTTCTTCCTCTCTTTATCTTTTCTTTATTTCCTTCCTACATGGCAACTTTCAGTTACTGACGTTATGCAAGGAAGACTGTTTCTGCTTCACCAACGTCGTCGGCTATTTGTTGGGCAAACTCATGCCTTCCTTATCTTTAGTGAACCACGGTGATCGCATAGTTCAACTTACTGTGGCGCATACCCATTTTTGCGATGGACCGTGACTACTCGGCACACCTAGGATACAGGAAACGGCGGCAAGCGTAGCTCCTAAGGCAGTTCGCACAGGAACACAAAGTGGAGATGGAACAATTTACAATGCGTCTACCGATGAAGCTGCACGTGCAAACCACTACTGACAAGAGGCAATAATGGAAAATTCAGGAGAACCTTGAGATTCGCCTTTAAGAGTTTAATGCGATCGCGATATGTGGTCCCTAGTTCATGCTGAGTTGAAAATTTCATGCGTCCGTGAAGCTTTCGCACACGGCTGCATTCTGTGTAATTAGTAGCATGCTTTAAGCCACGGAAAATTGTGCACGTGAAATCTTTCTGAACCTGGTATGCACTCACTACTTGGCCTTAAGAAAAAATGCACAGTAACGTGTGTGCATGCCTTTTTGTAGTGGATGGAACGCTGTAAACCATGAATTCACGATAGTCACATGTTCTGGCACGTGATCGCTATGCGCGCTTGTATTATGCAATATTGCTGCGACATTGCATGTTGCATTCTGAAACATGTATACCACACGCGTGTGTTTGAAAAGCATGCAAGTTACTTTGACTGTATTTCCAAGAAGAGGAAGTCACTTTCACTGTAATTCCAAGCAGACGCGTAGCTCTGTGGTGGAACACTTGCTTGCCACGCGAATGACCCTGGTTCGTACCTCCTTCAGACCCAGGTTTCTCTCAATGTTTATTTTATTTGCATGTTACTCGATTTTGCGCACACGTAAAGACGCTGATGCTCCCAAGTTTAAACAAACATACACACCTCATAAAGTGGAGGAGCATATGACCTCCACTGCAGCTCAGTTATTAGGGCATCGTACGCGTTGTTGGAAAGTGGCAGGTTTGGTTCCTGCCCCCGGCTCTTCTCTTCCCCTTTTCTTTCTTCACAATTTACATTAAAAATACTACTAACAATATACCCTATACTTTCCTCGAGATGACTAGCTCTTCCAAATTTATGGTGTTCAACAAAGAAAAACGGTCTCTGACATGTTCATTTCTTCCGTATCTCAGTATTTGACCAATATATTTTAGTAGAGTGTCTGTCAAGATGCTGAAAACTCACAGCGTTTAATGATTTTAGGTGGTACGTTTTAACTCCCCAATATTATCATCATTATTTTTATCATCATTATAGACCTCATTTACGTTCACAGTAAAGCAGACGCCACTCACTGTGATCTCGAATACAGGTGCCACGGGACAGCGCACTCCATCGCATGCCAGACCATTTCAATTCGAACTCACATCAAGTGATGTTTTCATGCCGTGGGCAATGTTTCTCTTGTAGCGTTACTCATTCTTCGGCAGCTATTTGAAAATGTCACATTTGTTACTGTATTACGGATGCTACACCACATCTACGTTTAGCCTCACGACAGCTATAACTTTCAAAGTACTTTGACGGTGACTTCCACAGTGTATAATAAAGCACTATTACCTTGGGGAAAATGAACGCTGTATCGGATGTTGTTAAAACGAGAAATAGTTGTCGTTTGTCCTGCCGTCATCTATTTTACCTAAGACACTTTTTTTTCAGCATGCTTTGCTGGAAGTCGCAGTGCTCTTAATAAGCTTGGCAATTTGAACACGCCTAATTATTTTTCGAAAATGCCTTGTCATATTTTACATTTGTTAATAAATAATGAAACTAACTCAACTAGCAAATTGATCGATGCCACGACGGATTCGTTTAGCGGTCTTTTTCTATGCAGTTTCTCGTTATAAGTTTTTGCAGTGTGAGGTCATTGTGGGCTAATTTTTGAAGAATACGCTGGGGCCCAGAAGAAGGGGAATATTATTTGTGGGTTCTTCAGTATACATTCAATAAAGTAGTCACTGATAAAAAAATTATGAACTTAGACGCGTGCCCATTATCGTCAAGTGAAACCCGCAGACAACCCATAGCTGTGGAGATTGATGTGGACCCTCAACGGGAGTTATAATGGCTGTGCCTATAACTCACATTAGTTCGACAGCTCAGAAAAACGAGTGATCGCTAAATAACAACCACCTTCTATGGAACGGTTGCACTCTTTTTCTGAGGCTTACTGAAGATCACATCGCAGGGCCCCACCCACCATGTTTTTTTTTAATTTTTCTTTTGCAGAAAATGCCCAACCTTCTCAGAGGTGAACCTCCTGATGAACTTCAAAAAAAGTTTGTCGTGCACGCGAGGTTTTCCATTATCGCAGCGCTTAGTCAGAGTTCGGGTACTTTCGATTCGATGGTGGTTTTTAGGGAATTATTGTTATTGACGCAGAACCGCGGACATAAGCTAATTAAAATCACGCAACGTCGTATCCCACATTCAAGTTTAATACCATAAAAATTACCTGCTAACACTGGACAGCTTTTTAATGTTCATCTACTGGTAACTGAAGGCAAGTGGTAATAATGGGCTGTATCCAAGAAACTCTCTTTTCGTAAGGGCATTTTTGCATTGCCTAACTGGCTTCACTAATGATAAGGGGGTGGCTTGAATATATTTTCGGCATACTTTTTAACGTGAGACGCATTTATGAATTTCATTGCAGGGTTCCTTTATAAATGGTCAGTCATTTGCAACCTCGGTTGACTATTGTGAGAGAACAAGTTCCAGCTGCCAGTATGCATTAAAAGACGCGGCAGCGCACTATACGTCAATGTCATTTATGTAATTTGATAAAACGTCTGGCTAACTAATTAAAAAAGAATTTTATAGGCTGTTCCGTCTTGCAGATTTTAGTGTGTAGAGAAGCTTCAGTGTTGTGTTAAGATTGCACAATAATGTTGACAGCCTTCGCTGTGTCAGTGCTCAGGTAACCATTGCTAAAATCCAGAAATTTTACCTCGCGTGCACTAAGCATGAAATAACTGTAGTTTATTTGGAACGAGTATGAATGCTTTGGGAACGGAATCACCAAACGCCGAAAACTATAAGGGCAGTAGTGCACTATTGTCGCTTGTAGGGGTCCACAGAGAGGGACACACTTTGAAGCTTCATTACCGAAGGCAGCAAATTTTGATGGCGAAATTGGGGCTTATATTATCTGGGAGAAAGTTGGGGCTAATCATATCCAGTCGAGCCAATCTCAAAGTAATGAGCGATCGTAGAATCCCTCCTGGCTAAATTATCGTTCCAATATATTTAATCAGATGCTAAGCGAAATCACTTTCGAACCAAATGTTCACATTTTAATTGAGCAGGACCAATTCATATTGGCCGTGCGAGACGAACAAGGTCATTGGATAATATTATCGTCAATAATCAACAAAATACCGCATCCCACAGGATGTTTCTCACGATGGCAACGTTCCTACGTAACTCAGATCGACGTGTTTGAAGGAAATATTCTTCAGCGTATAAATATGAGAAATATTTATGCGTATTGCCAGACCATTTTAATATTACTATGCCAACTCACTGTGGTGGTCTAGTGGCTAAGATACTCCTCTGCAGACCCGCAGGTCGCGGGATCAAATCCCGGCTGCGTTGGCTGCATTTCCGATGGAAGCGGAAATGCTGTAGGCCCGTGTGCTGAGATTATGGTGTGCGTTAAACAACCCCAAGTGGTCGAATCTCCGGGAGCCCTCCACTACGGCGTCTCTCATAAACATATGGTAGTTTTTACACGTTAAACCCCACATATCAATCAATATTACCATACCATAACGGATGGTTGTAGCCGATGGCAACCACCGCAAAAAGAGCAGCGAAAAGACTAAGCGATTTGAGAACCTCCTCTTTTATACCGATTTCCTGCCGCTCCAATTTAGCAACCAATGAACTTCGAGAGTTTGGCGTTCTCAGCAATACAAAAACAGATGCTGCCCGACCAGGCCTACACTCGCTGATTGCCGCTTGGTCACGTAAGGCCTCCATCAGCAATTATCGAGGCCTTTTGACCTTTCGTTTGGCATTGTATATATATTACTTTTCTGTGTTCTTTTGCTTCCTCTTTTTTTTTTGAAAGGAGGACATTGAGGCAAACGAAACGCGCTGTTTGAGCACTTTCAGCGACGAGTACTCATACCCATAGCTTTCGAAGAAAATAACTTCTTCCCCTGCTAACTCACCCATACCAGACATATGTACTTGTCGAACTGTGTGTATTTTGGAACTCTTCTTAGCCAGACGTAGCGGTCATACCGTTCAGTGACCCGACTTTTTTATGCGCAAAGCTTGTTCCTTTTGTTTGTAGTAATGAAGCGGTGCTCCTCAGGTGTTCCTAGAAAAGAAGCGTGACTGCATATTAAGGTTTTTTTTCTCTCTCTCTGGAGGGTGGAGGGTGCAATATGCTTTTCTTCTTGACTAGTATTTTGGTCTTTGCGCATGTGAATAGTGCCTTCTCAAAACTTCTTTTTTTTATTGCACCTCAAGGTTTCGTTTGCTACAGAACTGTTTGCTCCGGCAAAGCACTTGTTACAATCTTGTTCGCCGAAGGACAAAGTTCCGCAGCCAGTCATACGCAAATTACCATTGCCAAATTCAGTTAGATATGTTATTTTTTACGCCCGAGGGGTGAATTCGTAAGTTCAAGATGTTTTCTACTTCCTTAGTAAAATAACAATGTTTTTTTTTAACTTGCATTTACGTAGCGTGTTTATAACAGATTCATGACCGGTTCATGCTTGAGACCAGTTTGCGTGCCAGCATGTGAATTTTATCGTTTTGTGGTATTGATAATAAATTCCTACACAAAACTATCGTGCGAGTAAAAAACGCCGAGAAACAAGGAATAAAAAAAACCACAGCATATCCACGGGGTGAATGTTGATGAGGAAGCTCCTGAGGGGAAATCATCGGTAAAATTGTGACTCTTCACTGACAGTTCGCCAGCTACATGATCAAGAAAGACGTGAGAAACACTGTGTGTGTATATATTGTTGCGTACATGCACGAAGAAAAAGAAGCGCATACGTTGAACGCACTGGTCGCCCAGAGCGAGAGAGGAAGAAGAGGATCAGGAGGATCTTTAACCAGTCGGCCGCTTCTGAGCTGCCCCTCACGACCTAATAAACGGCCCCTTTCAACGTCTACCAGTCTCTTTCAAACGTAACAGAGTGGTGGAGGAGCTGGGTAAGCGCTTCAACTAGGGAACGATCGCTGCCTCAGCTTCGACGAAGCCGTCGACTTGCCGGTCTCCCACCATCTGCCGTGAGTGACTTCGACATGTCCGAAGAAGCAGGCGTTTCCAGGACGGCACCATCTGGCCCACTTCTGTACTACCGAGTTCCACCGCCCTTCGGAGGAAAAGTCGAAGAAGATTTCGACGCCTGGCTCACTAAGTACAAATGTGTGGGCAAGTCCAACGGTTGGGATGCAGCCGCTATGCTAGCCAACGTAGTGTTCTCCGTTACCGACACCGCACTGGTATGGTACGAGAACCACGAGGACGCACTCACGACGTGGGATCTTTTTGTTGAAGAGCTCAGGGCGTGTTTCGGCGACTCGGTTGGTAGAAAAAAGCGGGCTGAGCAAACACTATCGCAACGGGCACAGCTACCAGGTGAGACATGCACCACTTACATAGAAGAAGTGTTAAGACTGTGCAAGGTGGTCTGTGCTACCATGTCGGAAGAGGACAAAGTTGGGCATCTGCTCGAAGGGATAGCTGAGGGCGTGTATTATTTTCTAATTGGAAACGAAAGCCTCAGTTCTGTGTCCGACGTCAATCAGCATTGCCGAACGTTTGAAACGCTCAAGATGCGTCGAATTGCGCCCAAGTTTGGTCGGCTGGCTAACGTTACAACTGTTGCCAGTGTGGACACGAATCCTGGCCTCGACCTTTTTTCTACAATTCGACAGATTGTTCGTGAGGAACTGTCCCACCGAGAAATGTCGTGTTCGACAGCTGACCATCGCGAGTTGTGTCTGCCACGTGAGGCTATGGATGTGCCTCCTTTGACCCCATGGCAACCGACGATGAGCGCGACAACTGTGGAGTACAGCCCAGCCCCACAGTCAAGGATGACAACCAGACTTCCCGCGTCACGGTATGACCGACGCTCTCAGCGCATGCCTCCTCGACACCCGACGTCTCGGTACGACTCACCCAACCAGTACATCCGTCACACAAGAGCAAATTATGACGCTCTATTCATCGACGAGCGACCGACGTTTTGACCTCGGCCGGGGTGCTATTCCTGCGGTGTGCCAGGCCACATATCGTGATTTTGCAACCGTCGGGTGACTCCTCGGTATCACCAACCATCTGACTTTTCACGACCCTTCGAACAGCCTCATGGTGTCCGGCGGCCGGCCCACATACCACCTGATGACAACTATTGGCCCAGCAGCTTCCGCAACCACTCCCCGGCATCTGACAGGAGTTTAACGCCCCCACCGCGACCTCGTGCTCATCGTTCTCCTTCACCGCTGCGTCGCAAAGCGCCCTCTTCGCCACCGGAAAACTAGCCAGCGCGGCCAATGGGGGTGAGGTCACTGGAAACGTGCTACTGACAGAAATACCTCCTGTGTGTATATTTAAAAACTAAGTGCGCGTTTTGGTGGATTATGTGCCTGTGATGGTCTTGGTGAACACAGCTGCAACGATTTCCGTGATGAATGCTTCCTTTAAACACGTGTTAGGGCGAAAAGTCGTTTTTACCTGGGATGAAACTTCGACGTTCTGTGGAGTGAGTGGAGAGCCGTTGCGCCCTATTGGTGTGTGTAGTGCTGAAGTATTTTTTGGACGCCTTATGATAACGACAGAGTTTGCGATTATTCCTCGGTTGACACATGACGTCATTCTCGGCATGGACTTCTTGCGAGAATGTGGTGCACCCTGTAGACTGTCACATGGGGAAAGTCTTTGTGAGTGGCCAGATGCCGTCAGAACTTCTGGAAACTCCAGCAAATGACGAAACTACGCTGTGTGTCTGTGGCGATACGTTCATATACCTGCGTTGTCTACCGTACGTGTTCCTGTTCTTTGTCGCGGTGCGGATTATGACAGCTTCGATGCGAGCGTAGAACCAATGCACGTAAACTGCGTGAAGAAGATTGTGTTGGTTCCCTATTGTGTGGTGTCGATCGATGGCGGACGAACTGGCCTATTGACTGTAAACTGTTCCTCTGAGCCCGTGACACTACCCAATGGTTTGAAATTAGCTTCGGTCAGCAGAGAACACGTGACTTTATCAGTGGTCGAGCTCACAGACGGGCCGGAAAAACGTGACGGAACTGGTTGTCACAATTTGGACGGGGTGCTTATGGCAACGATAAATAAGTCGCTTAGCTCAAGCGAGCGCCGAACTTTATTGAATGTGCTGTTAAAGCACGTTTCGGTATTTGACTTTGCGCAGAAGGGCAAAGTAATCCCTATCCCCCTGTCTCGAACGCGCCATACCATCAACACTGGCGCGGCCAGTCCGATTCGCCAAAAACCATATCGTGTTTCCCCGTCAGAAAGACAAATTATCAACGACCAAGTGCAGAAAATGATGCAAAAGGGAGTGGTAGAAGAGTCAGCCAGTCCGTGGGCAGCACCGGTAATCCTCGTTAAGAAGAAAGATGGATCTTGGAGATTTTGCGTCGACTATCTCCGACTGAATGCCGTGACTAAAAAGGACGTATACTCGCTGCCACGTATAGAGGACGCAATAGACTGCTTACATTCGGCCTCTTATTTTTCCTCCGTAGACTTACGATCCGGTTATTGGCAAATTCCGATGCACCCAGAGGACAAGAAAAAGACTGCCTTTGTAACCCCTGATGGGCTCTTTGAATTGAACGTGATGCCATTTGGACTGTGCAATGCACCGGCCACGTTCGAGAGGTTTATGGACACCATCCTGCGTGGCTTGAAGTGGAACATCTGCATGCGCTACCTCGACGATGTCGTCATCTTTGGCCGCACGTTCAGTGAACACAACTCTCGTCTGGATACTGTTTTGAACTGCATCCGAAACGCTGGCCTAATTTTAAACTCGAAGAAATGCCACTTCGGAGACCGCCAGACGCTTGTGCTCGGGCATCTCGTTGACAAGGATGGCATCCGCCCTGACCCCCAGAAGACAGCAGCAGTTGAGGCGTTCAATGCGCCGCGTTCCGTCAAGGAGCTTCGTAGTTTCCTGGGGCTTTGTTCATACTTCCGCCGCTTTATTCCGAAGTTTGCCGACATTGCGTACCCTCTCACATGCCTCTTACGAAAGGACAATTCCTTTGAGTAGACTCCGGAGTGCGATTCTTCATTCCGTCAATTGAAGTTTTTGTTGACGTCACGACCCGTCCTTCAGCACTTCAGTCCTTCTGCTCCGACAGAGCTTCATACGGATGCTAGCGGCATAGGTATTGGAGCCGTCCTAGTACAACGTTACGGCGACCGCGAACACGTCATTGCATACGCAAGTCGCTCCCCATAAGCAGGCTGGAACAAAACTACACTGTTACCGAACAAGAATGCCTGGCGGTATTATTTGCAATTCAGCGGTTTAGGTCTTACCTGTACGGACGCCCATTCACAGTCGTAACTGACCACCACTCGTTGTGTTGGCTTGTCAACCTTCGTGACCCTTGTGGCCGCCTTGCGCGCTGGGCACTCCGGCTACAAGAATACAGTTTTACCGTCGCTTACAAGAGTGGTCGTCGACATGCTGACGCGGACTGTCTTTCACGTATGCCACTTAGCACAACAGATTGTGAATCCGATGACCTTGACCAGCTTGTAGCGTCTGTGTCGCCTACGTTCCCGGACTATCCCAGTTTCAGAGCAGAACAGCGGAAAGATGCTAAACTAGCACCACTATTCGCCGCTACCTCCGCTTCCACTAGTGCACACCGTTTCTGTATGCGTGATGGACTGTTGTTCGAAAGGAACCTCTCCAGCAGTGGCGCGCGTCTCCTTCTAGTGGTCCCGGAGAGCCTGCGAACAGTTATTATGAGTGTCATGCACGACGACCCTACATCTGGACATTTAGGTTTGGCGCGGACGCTTCACCGGACTAAAGAGCGCTTTTATTGGCCTGCTATGCAGAAGTCTGTTGAGAGTTATGTGGCAAGCTGCATGCAATGTCAGCGTCACAAACGTCCATAAACTGGTCCAGCTGGTCTTCTACAGCCGATGCCTACTCCAAGCGCACCTTTCGAACAAGTGGGCATTGACTTTCTGGGCCCCTTCCCAAAATCGCCTAAGGGCAACCGATGGATAATTGTTTGCGTCGACTACCACACACGCTACTGCGAGACGGCAGCCGTCCCCTCCGCAACTGCCAGTGAAGTCTCGTCGTTTTTGTTACAGTACGTCATCCTCCGACATGGCCCACCTCGCCTGATTATCAGTGATCGTGTACGACAATTCACAGCGGATGTCGTGGAGGAGCTACTCCGTTTATGTGAATCCCGCCTGCGTCACTCGACACCATACCACCCCCAAACTAATGGGCTGACGGAGCGTACCAACCGCACCATTATCAACATGTTGTCTATGTATGTCTCATGCGACCACAAGAACTGGGATGACGTACTCCCGTTCATTACTTACGCGTTCAACACCGCGAAGCATGAGATTACAGGCTATAGCCCTTTCTTTTTGCTTTATGCACGTTCGCCCCGGCACACAATCGACACAATATTGCCTTTCTGTGACCACGACAACGTCACTGTCGCCGAGACTCTCTGCCTCGCCGAAGAGGCGCGTCGCATAGCTCGACTACGCACGTTGGCATCGCAAGACAAAGCGAAGGCACGCTATGACATTTATCATCGACCAGTGATTTATCGCCGTGGTGATCTGGTGTGGTTGTGGACTCCGATGCGCAAGCGCGGGTTATGCCAAAAGTTTTTGGCCACTTACGATGGACCTTTTGTCATCGTCGACAGACTTACAGAGGTCAACTATGTAATAGCTCGTCTCACGGCGAGCGGTCGACGAGCTGCCAAAACTCAAGTGGTTCATGTTGCGCGCCTGAAACTGTACACGCCACGACAACTCGACTGACTCGTCCGGCGGCCTTCGTCTGCGCGGAGAGGAATGTTGCGTACATGCACGAAGAAAAAGAAGCGTATACGGTGAACGCACTGGTCGCCCAGAGCGAGAGAGGAAGAAGAGGATGAGGAGGATGTTTAACCAGTCGGCCGCTTCTGAGCTGCCCCTCACGACCTAATAGACGGCCCCTTTCAACGTCTACCAGTCTCTTTCAAACGTAACAATATACTCGCGCTGCAGCACGACGATGGCATTGGCGCGAGCCTGGTCGTTCTTGATGGAAGATATTGTGACTAGACTGTGCGAGAACCACAATCTGCCGCACACACTGCAACTGTGTACGAACGTAACGTCTAGAAAGTCTCGCTTAAACCGCGCGTCGGCTCCTTGGGGCTGAGCTCGCTTGATGCGTTTTGCAGACGCCTCACGAGCTCTCACTGCATCGGGGTCTGCCTGCCGATACGCGCGCTTTCTCGCCGCTTCCCGTTCTCTGACGTTTTGGAAATCCTCTTCGCGCCACTGCCGTGCCGCTTCGCGTACGGCAGGGTCCTCGCGCCGTTGCCGTGACGATTGGGCCTCTCGTTCTCGAACGCTGGGATCTTGGCGGCGGCGTCGCGCAGCCAGACGACACGCTTCGGCCTCCCGCTCTCGTACGGCAGGGTCTTGGCGGTGGCGTCGCGCAGCTTCACGGAGCGCTTCTGCCTCGCGGGCTCACACATCGGGATTCTGTTTGCGAGCACGTACAGCCGCCGGCCGCCTTGCGCGCTAGCCGCTTTGCGGGCTTATCCATCAGGCAACTCCGAGCGCGCGCCAACAGCGAACGGATTCTATTACAAACTAGAAGTGGATACATACATATGCCGACGATGGACAGACCCACGCCTTAAGAAGCTTCGCCCCTAAAAATGCGGTGTTTTGCCGCCTTTAGTGTGCCACATGTTACACTTTATATAGCGAAACACCGCACTTTCTCTGAATAGAGGTTCGCACGCACCGTTCCTTCAGTGTGAGCCCACGGGCATTAACGGGGCTCTACTGCGAGGAGAGTTCAGACCTGTACAGACATGTATGTATGTATGTATGTATGTATGTATGTATGTATGTATGTATGTATGTATGTATGTATGTATGTATGTATGTATGTATGTATGTATGTATGTATGTATGTATGTATGTATGTATGTATGTATGTATGTTATAAATGGAATATGTGCAAGGTGTGTTCATGCGTTACACTCTTCTCCCTCTCCTAGGGAAAGTCTCAGTTGAGAAGGTACAAAATAACCACCGCATTTCGCTAACATGAGCCATGTCGGAGTTTCTATCTAGGTGCAACATGATTTGGTTGATTTGCTTGATTTCGTAGTTTACTGGTGAGACTTTGCGTAGAACCTCGTACTGCCCTTCCATGGCTAAACTCAGTTTGTCATTGTTGGGATGCCATGGTGTCTTGTAGAGGACAAATCGCTGACTTAGAACTCAATCGGAAAGAAATCCGTCAAATTTTCTCTATAAATGCAAAGCATTTCATGGCGAACTTCGGCGACATTGAGCGTATGTATCTATCTACCTAGCCACCTAGGACTTTTTGCTCTCGTTTTGCTATTTGCTCACGTTTAGCTAACGTAGCTTCACTGTTCCCAGCGTGCGCGCGCGTCAACGCTACATTATAATATATTGGGCCCTTCATTACGCGCTTGAGGCCGTTTTGCGAGCTCCACATATACCAAATTGGATGTTACGTGACGTCAATGGATATTTAATTATATGACTGGTGCAAACATGATAATCCTGACACGCATATCATGTGAACACACGACGCTCATAGCGTGCTCACGGCCGTTTTGCTAGCTCCACATATACTACATTTGATATCAGGTTACGCGATTAGATGACGAAGGTATCGACACATCCAAACATGATAATCATGACGCGGAAATCATGTACGACATCTTTTACCTTCACCTCGTAACATTGTGCTGATTTTAAAGTGACATATCATTCGCGCTTCGCACATCATGGATTCCCACTGTACGTGGGATCTGCCAATTTTTTTTACAAATATTAAAAAAACATGGCATCTTATGCCACTTATGAGGTAATCCTTTCGTACAGCTACAACAGAATGAATCTACCTTAAATTACAGCAGTGTGTATGCACACCTCGCTTCGCCATTTATGATGCTATGTACGTCGTAGCAGTCATAGAAGTTCCTGCATGCTTCCACGATGCCAACCTAGTAACAATTTTTTCCCCCATGACGACGCCGCCCTTCATTGCACACAAATTCGCCTTCTGACTATGTTTTTGCTGAGGTAGGCTTGCTGGTACCTTTTGTGACCATTCTAATCACTCGGCGAAACAATGCTATTTTTTTTAATCTTTCTCTACACATTGTCACTGTGTTGCGAAGGCAGTGCTTCAGCAAAATTTAACCTCTTTATCCTCTCGAATACAGACATGTCTTGGGCGCATCCGATACATGCACTGTGCTAGTTCCTGTATATACGCCCTGTATTATTTCTGCGTATTATCCGTCCCCCATTTGACGCGACTCACATCCTATAAGCAGAAGAATTCTTTTCATCTCTTGATCTGCAATCAGTGTACTAGAACTCAGGGTACCTGTGACTCATTATTCTCGCCCGTATAGAGCCTTAGTAATACCCGCCAGCCTCTACAAATTCAACATCAGGTTGTTTGCACTGTCATGCGTCCACGATCTTCGAATGAATGATGGTTACTGCTTAGGGACGCTTGAACTAGAACACGTGCTAGCGCTACTTCATCGACGTCACTCTTGTCACTGCGGACTTCTCCATGCATCATCAACACAGGCATCCTTAAAGCATTTTAGCAACGCCGCTCCACAACTGAACTTAAAG
The DNA here is from genome assembly GCF_013339725.1 of Rhipicephalus microplus. NCBI lineage: Eukaryota > Metazoa > Arthropoda > Arachnida > Ixodida > Ixodidae > Rhipicephalus > Rhipicephalus microplus. Next base: position 32,911,821 of record NC_051169.1, read on the forward strand.
AAGTGCCGGTTAGCAACACGGTAGCTGAGAATACTAGGCTGCGTCATGTTCAAGAAAGTATGGAAGCCTTCCCAGAACTGATAAACTAGGAGGTATGACTGAATTTCTCGAGTCAGCGTTCAATAAATATTTACGGCATCATTAGCCGGGATTCGCACTTCAAATGGTTCGTTTGCAGTTTTGTTACCATAGTTACACCCTTAATGAAGCTCCTTGAAACCAATGGGTCTCTCCTTTCGAAGTCAACTTAGTACTATGAGGCCTTCAAGAATTGATGTTGCTCGCTGACGCCTAGCCCAACTTTGCGCCACTGTCACCCGACGGCCCACAGAGAAGAGCCCACAGAAGCTAGTGGTGTCACCCTTAGTGCTGCCCGCACGCAGACAAAGCCAAGTTTCTCTAAATCTGAGGTGTTTTATGCAATTTGAACCTTTCGCTTGATGTAATTTTGCGTTTTTTGGCAATTTATTGCTGTTTTTGTGCCTATCGGTTCTCTTTCTAAGTGTACCGTCATGAGCGAATGTTTGAGCGGTTTTCATGTGTGCTACTTGTTATTGTTATTTTATGTTTGTATTAATAAATTCAACGTGGAAGTCAGCGCTAATACTAATTCATCTCTTGTCCTTCTGTGTTTCACGCGCTGTTCACATTGTCATAGTAATTACATCACGATGAAAGAAGAACGTCTCGCGGTTATCTGGGCTCCTATAGCCTTGGAGCTTTATTCAGACCTCTTGACGACGTTTTTTCAACTGCCGCATTGATTCACCACTCCCTATTTCTTCTTAGTCAGCGCCTTTCTTTCGATAAATCAGGTTGCGCACCGCATTCAGCCCTTGTTCTCACTGTCGATCAATACTTCTTGCCTAACCAGTCGGCTTCTTTACTCTCGAGATCATTAATCAAGAGCTACCATTAGAGCTGCCAACTATCGGAACAGGAATACTCCCTCGGCAGCCGTTGCTACAATTGCCAGCCTATTGCAAGAAAAGAAGCAGAAGAAAGGAAATCTGGTAAGCAACAACATTTGCTTTTCCAAATCACATTTACTATTTTCCAAATAGCAATATTCAACTTAGGTGTATACTTAACCAGACGGGCTCATCAGGGAAATCAATGTGCAAGTTGTCGCCAGAGTTTAAGTACCGCTTAACCTCTACTACTGGCTTGGCTGGCATTGATTTAGCTTGGGATACACAAATACACACAAAAGAAAACAGTATACACTCCATGAAAGAGTAAGGCATGGCCTCGCAATTCCGACATGGGAGCAGGAAGCAGCCTGCCAGGGGCCCTCACGTGTCTGCCCCCCGCCCCTCTCCTTCTGGCTAGTCCTTCCATAAAGCTTTTTGTCGGCCTCGTTATTGTTACCTTATTTTAAAGAATTCAGATGTTTAGTTGAAGGTATCTTGTAATTGGTCTGGTTTCTATATCTGCAAAGAAGTGCAGAACGCTGTAAGGCGATGATGATGTTTCGAGTTCGTGAAACATAAATAATGATAAAAACAAAGGGTTTACAAAAGCGCACCCGCTTCGTATGTACTTTGTTCAATTCGTCTATGCGCTGTCGCACAAGGGAAAAAATTGGCAGATCCCATGTATAGTGGGAATAGATGATATGCGAAGCACGAATGAGAAATGTTGATGTGTAACTTTTAAATCAGCACAATGTTACGAAGTGGAGGTAAATGGTGCTGTACATGACCTCCGTGTCATGATTATCATGTTTAGATGTGTCATTTACCTTCGTCATCTATTCGCGTCACGTGCCACCAAATGTGTTATATGTGGAGCTAGTGAAACGACTGCGAGAACGCTATGAGCGTGGTATGTTGTCATGTTCTTACATGACACACGTGTCAGGATTATCATGTTTGCACCAGTCATATATTTGATCATCCATTGACGTCACGTAACACCCAATTTTGTATATGTGAAGCTAGCAAAACGGCCACGTGCGCATCATGAAGGGCCTAATATACTCCAATGTAGAGTGACGCGCGTGCACGCTGGGCACAGCGACGCTACGTTAGCAAAACGCGAGCACTCTATTATAGTCGGACGCTAGGCGCGACCAGCGTCGGTCGGCGCAGCCCAAAGGCAACCAGTGCGAAGTGCTACATGCTGCATTTCATGCCGATGCGTTACCCAGACAACACTGCGTCTCCCTCTTTTCGTGACGAAGGGACGCCGGAAGCGCTTAAACGGGCATGCGTGAAAGCAACGCAGTATATGGCAAAACCGGTGCCTGGCGTGGCGACGCCGGCGTGAGGCGACAAAACGAACGCCGGCGAGCACGCGCACCGCATCAAGTCGCAATGTATTGGCGCCTTGACTGTGGCATGTAATCATGTTCTCACATGACACGCATCTCATGATTATCTTGTTTGCACCAGTCACATACCTTCGTCATTTATTGGCGTCATGTAATACCAAGTTTGGCATATGTGAAGCTAGCGAAACGGCGGTGAGCGCATCATCAGTGTGGCACGTAGTTATGTTGTTACGTGACACGGATCTCGTGATTATTATGTTTGGATGTGTCATTTACCTATGTCGTCCGTTCGCGTCCGTAATACCGAGTTTGGCACATGTTAAGCTAGCGAAACGGCCGCGAGTGCATCATGAGCGCGGCATGTAGTCATGTTGTTACATGACACACATGTCATGATTTTCATGTTAGGGTCTGTCGCTTGTGTTTGTCATGCAATCATGCCAAACCATACCAGTTTTGCTACATGCCATGTGAACGAAACCACCGCAAGAGCTGCAGGACCATGAACGGACAGACGGACGGACGGACGGACGGACGGACAGACAGACAGACAGACAGACAGACAGACAGACAGACAGACAGACAGACAGACAGACAGACAGACAGACAGGAGGATGGAAGGATATACAAATGAATGATCGGACAGACAGACGGACAGACAGATGGTCAGACAGACGGACAGACGCACGGACTGACGGACGAACGAATGGGCAGGCAGACAGACGGACGACCCGACAGTTGCTTCGGCCCACTATTCATCATTCACTTCGTTGATATGCTGTGAATATTTTTTTATTTCGCGTGCTAGCGATAACGGACACCCTGCGGTAACGGGGAAGCACTACTACGGCGTAAAAAACGGCCGTTGTTGTGAATTCATGACATCTTTCACTGTGATAAAGGGAAGCGAATGAGGCCATCCAGCTCCACCTTATATTCAAGCTTGGCACAACTATGGGATAGAGCTGACTTAATTTTTTTTCGCTTGCACCATGTTGATGCTTCTAGGTTGAATTGGAAGAGGGTGTAGCATCGGTAATTTGTTACCATAATTATTGTCGACACACACGCAGCTTTCTGCAAAGATCTCGTCCATCAATGCTTTTCAAATCTCGTTCATTTTCACTGCCGTCTACCAAAGCCAAATTAGCCATAGCTGTGTTCATGAAAAATAAGGAAATGAATGTTTACTTATAAGCTTTACAATTTTAGCGTAGAACAAACTTTAAGAGTGAGCTCATTCATTTTACACAGCCATTACCAAAACTACACAGGAAAATGATGCATTTATTAGTTGAAAAAAAAAACAGTGCCTATTACCTAATTGGTTAAATTTTTGTGACACGGGAGTAAAATAAGAAAAAGAAACATCTTCAGAGTTTTCTGAAACAGCCAGTTAATTTGCGCAAGTGGGCTCATCGGAGTATTATCGTTATGTTGAAAGCTTTGGCAACGTAACATTGCCAGCATTCTTCGCAGTTTACAGTGTCGTTTGCGTGTAGGTATTCACCAACGCCAACTCATTTAAGACAATATGGCCGACATTGCGACGTGGAGTTACTGTTCTACTGAAGAAACTATCGAGCACCTTTTGTGCTGATGTCCGACTTACGTAAATGGCAGGCTTCACCTCCCTACTGCTCACCTGCATAAAAGCGCTTTTACTGTGGAGAATTTATTGAGACCAGGGCGCTGCCTATCACGCTTCCAAAAACAACAAAATCGCTCTTGCGATATCTCAAGGGTATCGGACTCATTCACTGTCTGCGATATTACGCGCGGCAACGCTAGTACGTTGCCTAAAAAAGGATTTGTCTCTTGTGCTCTGTAACTTTCATTCCCGCACCTTCCTTCCCCAGTGCAGTGTAATCCAGCGGGCCCGGCCCAGGCCAACCTCGCAGCTTTTCTCCTATTGTTCTCTCCTTGTCTCTAGGCTACTGGCATCCTTCTAAAGAAGCAAATATAAGTAAATGATGCGATCTCTGATGTGCGCGTCTGTGCCACCAAGAACAATGCGGAAGATTGCGACGGCTAAATTCGCCGCTCGTTTCATTAGCGAGGCAACATGGCTACTGCCCAAAGCCAAAGATTAGAGCGTATTGGAAACAAACAAAAGAAACAGAAAAAAACATGCACTAACTGCAACATTTTTTGGACAGACGAACACACAGAGTGGCTGTCGCCGAATTATTTTTCAAGTTTTCTTCCGAACATTGGTGGGCCACTTTTACAATACAAGCTATGTTATTTTGCCAGAATTATGAGTATTTCATTTCTAAAACCAGTTTCTTTTTCTGAAATGTCATTAGAGCCGGCGTGTTCGCCGTGTTCGGCCAGTTAAAGCTGGTCACAGGGAACGAGGATCGTCGAGGGAATAGTTGCTGCCATCTGTCACAGCAACGTCGTTTGTTTTCATTAACGCCATCGCAACGTTTGCGCTTCTTCCAAAGCTGTCTTTACGTCATGTGAACATAAAAAGTTCCCTTCGTTTAATCGCTGTGCCCGCAATGTCCACAATCACATTTTTTTTTCGCGTTTGGATGCACGAAAAACATTACTCGTCACTGCATGGGTTCTGGTAAGACTACTGAGCTAACATTTTACCTCTAAGTCACGTTTTAAAAGACGAGCAGCTTGTTCAATAAAGATAGATAGGAATAGTTCTGTAATATTGGGTTTCTTTGCGTACGAATGGAAGAAAGTGTTCTTCTTTTTTCGAGGGCCTCGGTCTTTTGTTACACACAACCAAACATATGCAACACACAATTAGACTAATGAAAACATAGGGGCGTTAGTAGTTGTCTTCTAGCTGTAGTTATATAGCATTTACGACGTGGTTTATGCCGTAAAAATTGAAACTTGCACCACACAACATCAGTCCCATCGGTGAGATCTGAATTCACAACCATCCAATACGCGTCCGACGCTCTAACAATTCTGCTACAATGAAAACCACTTCCCCATCCAAATCGTTAGGCATTCCCGGGAGTGCTTGAAGAAGCTTCACCTCGAAAAGACGAGAACACCCTTTTTTACGTGGAGCGTTGCGTAGTACGTGATCTTTGCACGTTCTGGGCATTTACCAATAGACATTCACAAGATACCCTCAGGCGCGCGTCGTATAAATGACATAACAGAAGGCCAACGCCATTTCAGACCTTTGTAATCAAGCAGGACGAGAAAATCGTGGTAAACGAAGGTGCTATACAGCTCTCTTTTTTGTATACAGTTTTGTTGTGATACATTTTTACGTACTATTCCGCGGCTCTCTCTCGTTCTGAACTTCCCAAATTTAACATGGCAGAATGGGTGCCCTTCGAAAAGCTCTCACCATGACGTACGCACACGGTTTCTTTCGGCTGAGCTCCCTCGAAAAAGGACCTTGGCGAGCCTTGAGGCACTGCCGCATGGCTGCCCCGAAAAGCGGCAAATGGTCCACTTACTTTGTTCGCCCGAATAAATGCGCCGTGCCGACGACCGCAGCCGTGTCCCCCGTGCTACTTGCTTCGGTGCGCCGAGTTTTCTCTATATGCTCTTGAGAAGACAAGAGCGCAGAAAACGATGTGAAGAAACTCGCCTTCTCGAACCCCTTCCATATGTACTCTGCTTACCGATACCTCATTTATATGCACGCGTGGTAACGGAGTGGTGACAGATAAGATGCACATAGTCTCAGCATGCAGACCTCAGAGCAATTCAGCAGATGAAGATTGGATTAGGCTTGTTGCAGTTACCTATTAGCAGCCTATCTCTCACTACTAGGTTCTGATTCACTGCATGAAGATGAGCGAGGAAAAGAAAGCCTGGACGGAAGCCACAGCTGCTGGATATGCTACACTTCGTACCGTTTTTCGCATCGTACTTCATTATGTAAATGGATGAAAGGCAGCGAGCAAACGCGGAATACACGGTGGGTGATATCTCAATCATTTCGGGGTTCATTTCTGAGAATTAATGAAGTGGTATGCCACGCGGAAAAAGAATCAGTGATTATTGACCACGTCACGTGGATGAGCTGCTTAACCACATGTGCCTATACGGTGTGCTATAGGCTGGTGCCCAATAAACTCTTGGGAGGCTCCCCGACGCGCTGTACTCGGAGGCAGCTGTGCCTCTTCGGTGCTCGTCGTCACGGGATCACACACAGTGATGGTTAGCTCTGTAGGCTTGACGGAGCCAACGTGTCACGATGCCTCTACAAGCGCCTCAGTACATCTATGGTGCCTACCAATGTTTAAAAGCATGAAGTTTAGGTCTATACATTGACTTTTCATTTCCCGGGTAGAGTTTCTCCTTTAATAGGCCGAGTGTCATCATCATAAGTCACACGACCACGTATAAATACTGTGCTCTAAAACACAAACAATAATTGGTAATATTTTTACTGAAATGTATGCGCCTTGCTAGTTTAGCCGCTAAAGCATCTCGCGGAGGAAGTCGACAATGGAGGTTAGGTTTCTTGCCAAGACTGGTAAATATTGACTGGCACAAAATACCATTACAACCATATATTGAGATCAACGCGCATGTTAAAGCCGTTGCAGTTACAAACAGTTTGATGGTCCACACCACGGCGTGCCTCGAAATAATATCTTGGTATTCATGAAAAAAATCTGAAGAAGTAAATTGATGCAATTACAGAGCGACAAATTTGCCGACAAATTTGACGAGTACAGAGCGACAAATTTGCATTCGCAAGTTTTCCCGAGACGTATAAAAATATCTAAGCGTGCATTGCTTCTGCGTGTTACTATATCTTGAACTTTATTTCTGTCTGAACTACAGAACATTTGGTTCAGATGCGTCTACGATGACCTTGCAAAACCATTCCTACATTTCATACGCATTTCACTAGGCTGTCGACATCGGAGACTACCTCGATGGAAAGCTTCTCCTTCAAACTCCCGTACGCAACGTTAAGCCATTACAGTGCGACTGAGCACATGGTGCGTTTTCACGCTCCCATGGCATTTCATTGAAGGCTACCATGCATGCCTGCTTGACTCGCTTCTAGTTGAGCGAACTGAACACAACTCACACAAACTTTTCGACTAGAAGCCCTAGTCACAACTCTCTGTACAGTGACTCCGAAAAACGAGCACCTCGGCCTTATTCGAATTCTTAGCACTCCGACATAGCGAAGACAAGCATGCTTCTTTGCACATGGTCGACATTATTTTTTTTCTCTTTATTCTGTTCCGGGCATCTTATGCGCTTGCATCAAAGGACTACAAGGGGGAACAAAGTGGATGACGCTAAGTTTCCTGGTCACGCGTAGCTATAGGCTGCTTCTTGCAAAGTTGAGTTCTCTTCGGTGTGCACATAAAATAGCCCAGCCGGATGGAGCCCTCGAGGTACTTTCTCGGATGCAAAAGGATTGGCCTTCTCAAAGAGCATGGCATTCACGTAGGGTTTGTTGGAGTGGACATAAACTAAATTGTGTAAGCGTTATAGTTATTGTGATTCGTGTGCTCCACTCTGCACGTTCGGACTGGTTGGTATAGGGCTGTGAAAAACCAAGAGCACCATAACAACGCACGAAACTCGAAGGCAAAGATATACACGTGCGCTGCGTTCTAATGTTAAGGTCTGTCTTTATGGGTGTATTCATCCATGTAATAATAATTGTTGGAGTTTAACGTCCCAAAACCACTATGTGATTACGAGAGACGCCACCTGGGGGAGCTCCGGAAATTTTGACCACCCATGGGGTTCTTTAACATGCACCTAAATACAGGCACAAGGGCCTCAGGCATTTTCGCCTTCATTAAAAGTGCGATTCGATCCCGCTACGTGAAGGTCAGAAGCCGAGTGCCTTAACCGCTAGACCCCCGAGGCGGGTATGTATGTATGTATGTATGTATGTATGTATGTATGTATGTATGTATGTATGTATGTATGTATGTATGTATGTATGTATGTATGTATGTATGTATGTATGGTTGTATGTATGTATGTATGTATGTATGTATGTATGTATGTATGTATGTATGTATGTATGTATGTATGTATGTATGTATGTATGTATGTATGTATGTATGTATGTATGTATGTATGTATGTATGTATGTATTGTATGAAGAGCTTTTTCGCAGCGGGCATTTTCTTATCTAACCAGAATGATAACGAAAGACGGCAATCCGACTGATGGGCCAGGGGATAGCTATCTGATTAGAGAACATTCCAGACATTTTTATTCTAGCTCGAAGGAAAGCGACTATTCGAAGATTGCGCGACCTCGGCCGCGCTTCGCGACGAGCTGAAGTTCGGCCGCAACTGTAGCAGACGACAAACGAGTGCTGCCCACTGCACTCACTGCTTCTGCGTGAAAATAAGCGCCGGTGCCGGCCGACAGTTGCGTCGAGCAGACTACGCACGCTCCGGTGTTCCCTTTAGCAGTGGACTCCTCTGTACGTAGGAGCCACAAGAATTCAAAATTGTGAACAAAAAAGAAACTATCGCATAAAAGTCTTGTACTTACGAATCGCATTCTAGATGCTTTACCGCAGAGGCAGAAATCGGAGGCCAGACCACATCGAACGAGCAAGCTAAGGGGAGAATGTGGAGAGTAAATCACCATCGAACGAATGAATGAACTTTATTAGATGTTGCTTCGGGTGAAGCGGGGGGAATAGGGATTAATCCCTGTTTTATCCCACTTTCCTTCGATGAAAATAATAAAAGAAAAGCAGCCTCCAAAGACGAGTGTATTGTGGTACAAGTGGCAACTTCATATAAGACTGCAGCGTATATGATTTCTAAGTGAGAGTGAAAATGAACGTACTGTTATCTGGACAAGTTGGTCGAATTGCATATTCGTTGCCCTTATTACTTACGAATATAACAGTTTTTTTAAGTAACAGGTATTTTTACTTAAAAACTATAGTAGGTACGGCCTTATCTTCGCAGCCAATTTGTAGACAAAGGCGGGAAGATTTAGTACTATTTGGATCACTCAAGAATCATTATCTACAAAACAATTTAAATAACTTTTTATAATCAATTTTAGGATGGTTGTTTATATGTCTGAGTTGTTCTACATCACAAATTATGACAAGCATCGTTTTCACTAAAAATGAAAATATCATGCGCGATGTCAGAGATTAATCATCGAATTTTTAGGCCATGATGTCAGTTAAACCAACACTAACACACCGAGTGGGCCGGAAGAGCTGTTCCTGCATGTGCTACGCCACGCACTAAGTTCCCTTTACGTATGATGACGAGTCGTGCGAGAACCTTGCCGCTCGAGAGACCTTGTGTCATGTTAGCAGTGCTTGACGACGGGTGATCCTTCGCGCGTGGTGTGTGTATGTTGGTTAGCTGATTATTTGCCATTTTAACTGCTGCGAAGCGCAAGACTCAAATATCAACGCCTTCGGTGTCTCGCACTCGCGAAGGCCGGTGTTCGGTTCCCTCGCACGGTGCCATCCGTGGCGTCTCCCCTTCACACGCGAAAATAAATGAGCTTTGTGAGTGCTTAAACGCGGACGGAGTCTGCACGACGCGCGACGTGTGAGAATACGAACTCAGGCGAAACCGAAGCAGATGAGTCTCACGGCTAACTGCGATTATGAAGGACGCCGAAGTGGAAGGCTCCGAGAATTTCAAGCTTCTGGGGCTTTTCAACGTGCGCCCTAATGATAAATCGAATAAGCACACGAACCTCAAGCATTTCCTAATTCGGCAAATACAAGGTGCTCAAGCTGTAAAAGCCGACATTCTTGTAGCGTTGCGTGTGCGTATTTGCTGCCCAACGCATGAGTGCCAGGAACTGTCGCCACACACGCCTCTAATACTCTCACCGCTTCCTAGAAGTGGAAGAAGTAATTAGCACGACAAAGTGGCTGGATACAGCTGACTTACAATGCAATTAGTATGCTACGAAAGGTGCTTTGAAAAGATGGCTCGCGACACCGTCACGCGAAGTGCGCCGTCGTTACTCTATAGAAACATCTCTATTGTATTCGTGGTGGCTGCTTAGGCCATAAAAGAAGGGAGCTAGCGCGCGCCTCAACACTTGCCGTGCTACTGCCGGCATAGAGTTTCCTAAAATAAATTAGTGAGGACTCTCGCGCTGCGATTGTTGAGCTACCATGGGAACTATGGGGAGTACACGGATTGGCCTTATGTTCGTATTTGCCGGTGCTTAATTGCACTTGTGGCTTCGTTTATTGCTGGTTTCGGTTTTGTTTCGAAGAAAAAAAAATTTTTAACTTCGGGGCCCGCTTTGAAAAGCTAAGACGAAAAGGTGAAGGTGATGAAGCATGATTTCCGAACATTTGCCAATTGTTGTTTCCTGAGAAAACTTCTTCAAGCAACATGAGCATACACGGAGCCATAAGCACAAATATTAGACAAATCCATGTATTACACATCATCCCTTGCTCGCTGAAGCGCCGTGCGATGCAGATCTCATAGACACTAGTGCCAGAGTTCCCTCTCGCGTATATTTAGGAAACTCCATGACTGCCGGGCACATTGTGCAGCAAGCCATTAGTTGGCGCTGCTGCTAACGAGCGTGCTTCCACAACGTTTTCGCTCTTTGTGGTGTGAGTAACACTCCAAGCGCGAAGTAAATTTGTTAATAATGATTAAAATGAAGAGTGCACCAGGTTTAAGGACTCGCTGATATTAAAGTGCCTCGTGGAGGGTGTGAATGCCGCAACAACGGATCTACTGGGCACTTGCATGGTGTTATGTGCATGGTTCGCCCACACACAGGGAAGCAGAAAGACTGTATCCGAGAGGGTCAACATAAATTATTGAATCTGTGCCGTCTAAACTAGCGCTCCACGCTAACGTAGAAAACATAAGGTATGCCGCCGGAACCCGGCGCATGATTCTTGCAGCGCACCTGCATTAACGACGCCTTCAGAAGTCAGTGTGGCGAAGAGGCAAATTTCGGGCTCCTAATGGTATATTCTCGTAGAGCCACATTGAACTATCTTTGGACGAGAATGACGATGTTCAAGAAGCACTTACCTTATTGCTCTTCACTACGGGAAGCTTTCTGTCACGCGAGCAGTCGCGATAGCATCAGGGAGAGAGAGAGAGAGATAAAAGGCTTTATTGAACACAATGGGCCGGCAATTTGGTCTCAGTGGCTTTAGGTGGCGGCTTGAAGTCCCTGAACTCGGGCGGCATCCTCGGCCTGCTGGACGGCTCAGAATTGGTCAGGGACAAAAAAAAAATCACAGCATATCCACAGAGTGAACGATGATGAGTGGGGCAAAGCTTTGGAGGATTTAATCAGTAAACCGTGAATCGTCCGTCCGTGTGTCTGTCCATCCGTCCATCCATCTCTCTGTCTGCCTGCCCGTCCGTCCATCCGTTCGACTATTCGTTCGTATGACCACATGTTCATCCATTCATCTAGTGAACACTTTAAGTACTGCCATCCCGCATCTTTTCTTCACATATTCATCATATAAAAGCACCGCCATCTAGCAGGCATTCAAAAAAACTTTCGAGGTGAAACGACCCACGGCTTAAGGAGCTTCGCCCCTGAAACGTTGCGCGGCTCTTCCCGCAACGAAGGAGGACCAGGAGAAAAAAGAAAGGCATGGATGTTAACCAGTCTGGAGCGACCGGTATGCTACCCTACACAGGGAATAGCAATGAGGGAGTTTGAAAGATGGGAAAAAATTGAGAGAAAGGAGAGGTCGCACACGCGTTGGGTTCACAAATGCTGATGACTTGGAACATAATGACGTACACTAATTGGCGAAAGTCCAAAAAGACGCGGTTTTAGTCCACTGGAGTGGTTTAGTCCACTGGAGCACTGAATGATGGATGCTTCTTTGACTTCTTAGAAGTGATGGTTATCGTTAGCCATATTTCTACTCGAGCGATTCAAGTACTGGGCTTAAAGCGTCTAGTACTTTGAGAGCGCTTCGAGCAGACGTTGTCCTCATGTGCAACAAGATCTCCCGGATGGCATCGATGAGAGAACGAATCATAGTTATGACTTTGCCATCCTTCTTATGTGTGTCATCAGTGGTTGGTTAAGACCCCTGAGTGGGCGTGGTGTGCTGACGTTCTATGTTAGCGGATGACTAGGAAGAATAGGCCCCGCAACGATACGCATGTTTAGCAATCCAGCTCTACAGAGACGCGTTGCGTTGGTGCTGCTAAAGGGGGCGCATGCGCACGCGTCGCATCTATCCACTTGTCCAGGCATGGCTGTACGTTCCACGGACGTGGTGAAAACCGAGCAGTATTTTAGGACTTCGTTTCAAGGCGTTTTATCTGTGTACACCGTCGTTCTTTATGAAAGAAAACACCCGATCGAGTGACCTGCTCTCTACAACGGCTGCCTACAGTATTTTGCAGTGCTTGTCCAGCGGTCATAACTCGTTGTTTTGTTTGCCAATAGATGACGCCAAAAGCTAACGTCTTTGTCTTTTGCTGTCGGTTGACGATGGTCCTGCAGGCAGCCGCCACAAAGCACAGGCCACGCACTGACATGTTCCGTTTCATAAAGGACGGGTACTACCCATGACTGATTGATATGCAGAGCTCAGACTTCCGCCTTCGATTCGTGTTGGCGATATTGCGAAAAAAAAAAAATAATACCCGGCATTGTCATAAGTTTTTGCGGTAAGCAGGATATGTCTCAGTTACACCAAGTGACACCATTTTTCTGGCAGTAGAACTTCAGGCTGAAGTTACGCAAGCTTGAAAGTACTTGCTTACCTTCGCAGACCATTAGACGTCAGTTCATTCAATCTGCGCCACGTGCTTGTCCTGGCACCACAGGCTCCGTGAATACGTAACTTTTTCGAAGAATGTTCTCAGCTGCTCGCACAGGGGAGCAATTGCGAAAGCCCTGCGTGCTTTTTGCGCTTGGCCAGTCGTCACAGCGACGGTCTGTCCACGCTATCAATACAATCAGCCAGCCGCGAGTGTTGGGCTATGAAAACAGCGTAGGGCAAGTCAGGAGGCTACGCTCCGTGATACCACCCCTGCAGCGGCCATGACAGGGCAATCGCTGCTGTCTTCTGCTTCATGCTGCCGCCGAGTTTGCTGTCGCGTTAGCCCGAGGGCGATAAACGGTGATCGTTTAGAGAGTGACACGGCCCGTGCTGCTTCGGGCGTGCACTTTCGCGCAACGGGCTTGTCGACCCCGTTGTCGTTTTCGACAACAATTTGATGCGGCCGCGTTCGCCTGAGGGTGCACGAAGTCTGGCGAAAAAGTTCACACGCTAATACTATGGTTCTATCACGGTTGCTAACGATTTATTTTTTCTCTTTTGAAATCAAATGGGAACGATAATACCCCAAGTGAAGCAACAAATAATCGCACAGTGACATGCGGCCGCTAGCGTCGTCTGCTCCCGCATCCTGTCAAATCTGCTTCTTCGGCACTGGAAGCAGCGCACGGCTGTGGCGGCTCCTAACGAATGCATGGTGCCGATATAATGCTGGTTCACCTGAGTTGTGCCTTGTGCCTGTCCTGCGAGCGCAGCTTTTGCACATGATTTGGACCGGCTGAACTTATCTCCTCTATAGCTGTGGATTATACGCCAGTGAAACCAGTGTCGCCGGTGAACATCGCCTTGAGATGCGTACTGCTGACACCAGGAAGCTTCAAAACTTGTTCTGGAAGTTGTCCGCCTTTCAGGTTGGTGACTTTTTATGGTGAAGCATTTCTTAGCGAACTTCTGGCACTTTGAGCATTTCTAGTTACGCTTGTATTTATGCGTCTATTTACCTAGCCACCTACATCTGAGCGCTCGCGTTATCACCTTCTTAACTTGGAGTAGACCAAAGTTAGTATGAGAGAGTAACCGCGTTTGACAATTTTGTCTGGCTGGTCGTGACAAGCATAACGTGGAAAGCCTATCGCGTACGTCTTCAAACCCTTTCTTACAGACATGTGTCACACATAATCGCATGCCACAGGCCCCGACGACATCAACCGAGGTGATTGAGAGTTCATGTCTATTGTCTACCCAGGAACAGCGAAAACCGAGATTGGTAATTTGAACGCATGAACGTTATGAAAAAAGTGACACCGGCAGCATTGAGGACGACTGCAAAAAATACAAATCAGCAATCTCCTTGTGCACAGAGCGAAGACTTTTTGGGTGCGCGTAATAAGATATTTGGGTGTACGTTATAGGGGCTCTGAAACACTTTTTGAGCATGGTCAGAAAACGCTGCCGATCGTTAGTAGAGGCTCCCTCCCAAAAACACGTGAGCCAAATATTATAGCGCAGCACGCTCCCCGGTACTAAAAAAAAATTATCGAAGTCAGTTAAAAATTGCTTTCTCTTCTCTCGACAAACCACGAAATATGCCCAAAAACCACACGCGGAAGCCCATTTATCAGCCATTGGCTGATTTGAACATGGCGCGCTCGCTCGTTACAGAGATCACCGTGGGAGGTCGCTACTCGTGCACGCTTGCGCGCATGATCACACTGACAAAGCCGCGCATTCGAAGAAAAAGTAAAAGAGTGCTCAAGGTCACGGGGTGACGTGAAATTTTTCTGTGGCCTTGCCATCCCTCCTTGCTTAGCTTTCAGCGCTTTTGTCGGGACGAGAGAAGAGAGAATGCAATTACAGCTTGTGACAAACCTTTGTAACTCCTCTTGCACTGGACGGATTCTTAAAATTTTTGCGGCTTTGAATTTGTGAGGCAATAAGCTCTTTTAGTAAGTTCATTCCATGATTAATTGAAAAATTATTTCAGGGTCTCTCTAAAAACCGTACATGGTAAAAACATTTCCGGTGCCCTTCACTATGGCATTTCTCACAATCATATGATGGTATTGGGACGTTAAACTCCAAACATCCGTACATATATGCTATAATAAGGCTTTTTGTCATAGTCTAACAAATTGCAAAGCACCATTGAGAGAAAGTTGCGACTTGAAGTAACCGTTCCGAAATGCCGGAAGTGAAACTGCACATCGCTCCTATCAGGACTATGAAATAATACTGAAGTTTTCAGCAAAATAATTAGAGGCAGATGCACAGTTGTATTTTTTAGCCTTCGCCATTCGTTGCTATGGTGACGCTGTTTAATTATAGCACATACGCAAAATCCTCTAATCTGGATTTAAATATTTTTAACTTGCACTACTCTTCAAAGCTATCTTGAACGCTGAGATTCGCCATTAGAGCGATTCAATAAGGCAATTTCATTGTTTGTCTCCTTGTTAAGTTACGGAACAATAACGCTGAAGCAGATAATTGAATAATTATTGAACACTACATGCAGCTTAGGAGGAAGCATTTACCATGTGTTTTTCGACACTTCGCGGGTCATTGGCAGAAAATAAATACATTTTGGGACATCACCCTCTAGCCAAGAGCAAATTAGATATGCGATTGATACTCTCGTCCTACGTAGTATTGCTCGTTCTGACTTGTTTTCGTTTGTTTGTTCCTTCCATTGTGAAAATATAAACAGTATGGGCTGCGTCAGGTCTGGTAACTTCGAAATCATACGTTATGACGAATTTGTTAGGTAATACTAAACTTCCAAGTACATATTTGCTTTGCATGAGATACCAGATCTTACCGGAGGAAGTTCGGGAGGTTAATTATTCGCTCTATGAGATTAGTGAATTAGTTCTGTGACTAAAGCTCAAATTGCGACAAAATCTTCGTCGTAAAAATCAGGGTAAAAAAACTATCTTCGTAGTATTCGTAGTCTAGATGGAAGGGCAATGCAAGGGTTCTGTTACTAGTTTATTAGAAATACAGAGCGTAAGCGTGGTTTCGACAAAATTTTGAATAGCTGCTGCTAAAAACAAAGTGAAGCAGGACGTATCAGCTGGAATGACGGAAATTAAATTCAGGTTACGTTGGAAAAGAACTGCTGAACGGAAGCGTGAAAAACTCCTAAAAACTTTATCTAAAAAATTCAGCAGTTCCCCCGTACCAGTAATCAACGTTATGCGAAACATGCGGAGAGAAGGTGACCGTGTTGCAAATTATTTATTGTGTGACACGTAATGAAATGACTCTAAATATATGAACAAACGTTGCACGCATAGACATATGTTGAAGAGTTGCAGATGTTTATAAGACCAGTTATTTGCACTTTTGCAACGATGATAACTGGAACATACGTATTAGCAACACCAGAAGCTCATATGAAGCGCTGATGCTCGCGAGGATGCTGACCCTGAACACCGTCACATAAATCAACTTCAGAGCATGGCAGCTAACCACAATTGGCGTTAATCTGACGTGATGGATATAGAAAGGAGCACATGTGTAATGTTTATAAAATTGGGTAGGCAGTGCTGCAACCGCTATTGGCGTTTTACAAAGATTATCGTCTATTTGAAAAGCAGTTCCGAGACCTGGCGTAGCTCTCTGGTAAAATGATATATTGCCACGCAGAATGCTCGGGTTTGATTCCAGCTGCGACCCTGACATTTATTATTTGCATTCGTTGGGTTGACGCTACCAATTTATGTTGTTTCTTGACGCTCGCACGTTAAAATTGCCCATCTGTGTTCTCATCGTTCCAGGGTAGATACAAAGTGTCAATCACCTGTGGCACATACCCGGATACCAGCGGCACATACCCGCCCACGGGTATGTGCCACTGTCTGGCAGGACGTGTTTGACGACGTACGTGACGGGACTGTATTATTGAGGTCTTGAGCAGCGCGTCATACTCGTCAAACCATCTTATGCTCCCATGCTAATTTTGGTTCAGGCCAAGTTAAGGGGGTGACCACGAGAGCATCCATACGTAAGCGGCTAGATAGATAGATAGATAAATAGATAGATAGATGATTAGATAGATAGATACGCTCAATGTCGCCGAAGTTCGCTAATAAATGCTTCGCATTTAAAATAGTTGCTGATGGTTCACACTTTCAAATTGTGACATTTAGGTATGATTGCTGGTACATACACGCGGTCCTCAATTGAGGCTGCTCTTTTTTGTTAGTTGACGATAAATTCAGCGCGAAAATGTTAATAAAATCAGTCACATCCTGCTTTCTTCACGTTGTGATAGAATTGCGGTAAATTTGATTGGGCCTGTAGACTTTCTTCCGGCAATAGTTTGAGGCGCGAGAAAGACCGACACACATTATGTGAAAGTACGTAATTCGATCCTTAAATACCCAGATGAGTTGATCGAATCCTACACGTATTTATAATGTACTCGGCACCGTCACACATGTACGCACTGCGTTGTAAGAAATGACAACTATTTACTTCACTGGTGTATATAATGAGTGGTTTCACAGGCTCAACTGAAAGAAGCTATCTTTCGGGTTTCTATGACCTCGCGTATGAGCCTGTCGCAACTTCTGCAGCAACAGTACACCATGCGACAGCAGTTCACAGCCACAAAGAGAAAAGAAAAAAAACACCAGGCCTGCGCGGAAGGCGCAGCACAGTCACAGTGAAAGCTATGGAAGAGCGGCTTTTCAAAGCCTTTTTCTAAACACTCATTGGGTGACTGCTGCTATCAAACTTGCTTTATATGCACTACAGTATTATTATTAATAGTTCCTGGGTAGTATAACAGTATTCGCTATGCTATTTTTCGTCGTTCTACTGAGAAGCCTTGTATACGCTAAACACTTGCAAGGAATTTTGTTCAAGTTGTTCATGCAGACGCTGACGATGATGAGAAATTATGCCTGAAATGGGCATGCGCCACGATTAATAGGTGATGAAAAACAAGTATTTGTACTGGGTTAGAGCAACGGACGACCCACTCGTTACGCTATTCGCGTTGTGGGACACCTCGTTGTTCTTTTGCTGTTCTGAAACGCTTTATTTCTCATATTGACGCAATTCCTTTCCCGACATTAAGCCTGCTTAAGGCAAGGTTGCGAACAAGTCCCAAGCCCCGGTGTCGCTCAGTAACAGGAATTTCCACTAGACTCGTAAGGTATCGGATTTCTCCAGATTGATAATGAGGATGGTTTCCTATTTGACCTAATAATGTTAAGCGACCTCCACTGTTTATGGCGGGTCCACTTGGCCGGATTTCATTGTGATTCAGATGCACGACCCGCAAGAATGTACTTCCCAGAGTGCATTGCGAATTTTGTGGAACTTAAGAAAACACAGGAGTTCGTTTCTGGGTGGTTTTCAAGGATGGAACCGCTGACAGACTTCAAAAAACTTTAAAGCTAGTGTCTATTCAGTATAGGATTCCCACTACTTGATTTCACGTTTACGTCATTGTTCATTTACATAGTGTCTGGAAACAAGCCATAAAGCAGAAAAAAACCTAGCGTGGCAGAGTGGTAGAATACTGGGATGGCACACAGCGGACTCGGGTTCGAGCCCCATTGTGTCCTTGGTAATAGGTTTCCTTTTTTCTTATGTATCGATAGCAGTTAGGGACACCGGCGGCGACGGCTCCAGCGGCGGTGGCAGCGGACAACCGCGCGTGACCCGTGTTCCGATCTTATAACAGCTTTCGCTGTGAAGGTAAAGTGTGTTGTTCGGTGATTTTTATGTACCGTTTTCTTTATATTTTCCTAGTGTGCATTGAAGCATTTACTTAAATATTGAATTATACATCTGGGTGTATCCATGGTTAAGGTGCTCGGCTGCTGACTCGAAGTTCGCAGGTTCGATTGCAGCTGCCGTGGTCGCATTTTGATGGAGGGGAAATAGAGGCTAGTGTAGTGTTCAATTCAGTGCACGTTAAAGAACACCAGATGGGGAAAATTTTTAGAACCTTCCACCACGGCGTCTCCTTAACCACATTTAACCCCATAAAATATTAGTACACTATAAAACATCGCCACGTCTAGCATATGTACTTTTTACCACACGACAGCAGAATGCTGTCGACCACATCAGCAG
Organism: Rhipicephalus microplus; assembly: GCF_013339725.1. Taxonomy (NCBI): domain Eukaryota; kingdom Metazoa; phylum Arthropoda; class Arachnida; order Ixodida; family Ixodidae; genus Rhipicephalus; species Rhipicephalus microplus. The sequence goes on from NC_051169.1 coordinate 32,930,903, forward strand.
TGGAGGCAACAATTGAACTGTTGTGCTGCATTTTTCAGCCTCATTGTGCAATCCAAAGAGCATTTGTGTTTAACGGGGCTGTAGAGAAGAGCACGAAGTTTAGATTGTTGCCGGCACATGCTAAATCAGCTTACAGTGTTCCGCTGTCACGTGGTGGCAGACAGGGCATGGTTTAAGTGAATGACTTAAAGACCATGCGCAAAGTGTACAGAAAATGGCATTCATTTGTAACACACTGCACTTATTGTGGCTCTGAGCTACTCTTTCCACATTGCAACATTTACGACAGAAGAGGCGACAGGCTTCTCCGCAAAGTTATACAGGCTGAAAAGTTTTTTTTTTTTCATTGCGATATCAATTGCATGGGCTCTCCCGGCTGAATTTCACCGCCAGCGTCGACGTCGCCATCGCCGTCGCCGTCACTTACCATTTTGTATACGTATGTATATATACGAAAATGGAAGAAAAAAAAAAGAAGACTTCGGTTCGGCACGTGGATTCAAACTTGGGTCTTCTGAATCTTGAGTGCGAGGCTCTAACGATTCAGCCACCGAGAAGCACTTTTTGTTTCAATATTAAAGCAACCAAGAAGCACGTTCTTAAATGTTCAAACGGCAAGCTATATATATATATATATATATATATATATATATATATATATATATATATATATATATATATATATATATATATATATATATATATATATATATACCACTTACTGCTGCTGACGGGCATCTCGGGGAAAATTATCGTGTTTTCAACATCACCAGCAAGATGGCGCAATAAACGCGCGTCGTCACATCACGCGGCAGCACGCGCTCTAGTCTCTTACACGTACTTCGTCCCGTTTAGAGGAAGGGAGTGACGCTCCATCGTGCGCTCTTATCTGGCGGTGGGAGGATCATACGTCTTGGCTAGCCTCGGGCTTTACTTGGAACGATTCTGTTGCAGTTACCGGGCGCAGGAACGTCACTGCAATCAATGCAGTCTCCATTTGCGAAAAGTGCGCACTTTTCAGAAACAGCGAAGTAACAACTGAGACGCTTATTCGTGTGCATCTGTACCTGTGAGTGCGTTTTGTGCGTCATTTGCTCGTGAAAAACACCGGGCACGTTTGGTTCTGCTTGCCATTCTGCGCGTGACCTTCAAACTTGTTCCTATCACGTTCATTGCTTCTCCTCATCATTGTCAAAAACAAGTCAACAACATTGACTTGTTTTTTTTTTTAGTTCATCCTGTGTCAGCACTCATGCTGTAAACCTCTCTCATGAGGAGTTACCCTTCTTTGAAAGTATAGTGCACACATGCGTGATGGTAATTATCGTAGTAATAAGTACGTGTGTTCAAAACGTTTTGTTGGACGGTGAGTATTTATACGTCGTCTCTTCTATTGTTTATTGGCCGAATTTTCGCGTTGTGAATCTTGTATGATTTCAGTGTTGGCTAGGTATGTAGACTTCTCAGTGGCAAGACAGAACAATGCAGACAAAGCCGAGAAAAAAACGGTATCGTTGCCCGTTGTTGATGACGAAGATGGTAATCAATATAATCAACAAACGGGCAGGACAAGACAAGCCGAATGTAGAGCACATTGATGTTGGCTCCTTAAATGATTATAGTCAGATTCATACATGTGTGTTTAGAAAATGTGGTTGAAAATTTTAAGCACTTGGTGCTCTACTATCAGAGAACATAAAGCCCTCTTCAAATTTCAAATATTGGCCGATACCGGGCTAGTCAGAGGCGCTGCGTGTACGCTTGATAATTTCAAACTTTCGCCGAAAAGCCATCATTTCGAGCCTGCCTTTATGCGGGTTCCTCCTCAATGAATCCGACTTTTGGAACACCCACACTCGACGGCGCACGTGGAGAACGACTGCGTAAGAACTTTCGCAACGTCACTCTATACTCGATGAGTTGACGCAACTTATTTATTTTCTGGCATAAGTTTCTGCATGTGGCTTACTATCGGCCCCTTTGTAGGGTAATGAATTGTTATTGACACTATTATCATGCACCGCATTTCTTTTGTAAAGACACCTTAGTATATAAGTTGCAAAGTGAAAAAAAAAGATGTGGTATTGAAACAAACTGAAGAAAACGGTAACCGCTCACACTCGTCCATTGAAATTCTGTTTTCTCTGTAGCAAGTCAAAGAGATAGGGGTGCCTTTCAACGCACTCCTTTGTATCAGTCATTCTCTGTTGTGCTAAGTCATTCGCCGACAAAGAGCCGTATTGTCATTTTGAGTGCGGACATAAAGCTGCGCGTTGTTTCACGAATGGGTATCGTTGTTCCAGCGACAAAAACCAAGGCTCTGGGTGCATAACAAAGGCGCTTTTGATGTTGCTGCTTTAAGAACGAGCAATATCACTAGATATGCGCACTACCTTTGTGAGGAAGTTTTTTCTCACATTCTATGTCTCAGGCAATAACCTTCAAAAGAAGAATTTTGTCTAGTCTCCGGAGAGGCGTGCGATTTCCTTACAGCTGCCAGTGTTTGTGTTACTCCGATATTTTAATCCTCCTATGAACTTGCACCAGTACACTCCAAACTCTATTTATGGTAACTTTTAGTTTCACTTATTATTTATATTTGACAAATTTTTAAATCAAAGCGCATTGCCTCAAACACCTTGTTATACGAAGGCAGTCCCCAATCATACGCGATAATGTTGTTTTAGTGCACTACTGTACATTATACAGTATTGTATTCGTTTATTTCCACAAACAACGGAAATGGGGGACGTGCTTGCATACTAAAGTTCTTGACAGGGTTTCTACCTTTTTAGCTTAATAGCGTTAAAGAGCTCGTTTTTCAGAAATTGCGGTGTCGGCGCTGGCATCGTTGGTTGTGAGTAAAAAATCGTCATCTTGTGCGGTCCCGAAACTTCGATAACGATGCAAGTAAAACAAGAAACCTTACAGTAGAGTGGGGACCAAACCAGGGTTCTTTGAGTCTGAGTGTGAATTGAACTTGGATTGTTTGCGGGGCAAGCGGACGTTCGACCACGCCTCTGCTTGGAAGAACAGTCAAAAGAACTTCCTCTGCTAATAAAACAGTGAAAGTAGAGTTCATGCTTCACAAACACACGCGTTCTATATAAATGCTCACAATGCAACATAAAATATTGCAGTAATAATGCGTGGTGCAAGCGTCCATTGCCGATGGGCATCAGAATGTGTGATTATCCTAGTGGCTCCGTTGTTGTAAGCTGGTACTTCACTACAAAAGGTACACGCACTACTGCAATTATTCCCTTAAGTCCACGTATAGAGGAGTCATAGCAACTTGGAAAAGGTTTCATGCACTAAGTGTTTCAAGTACGCACTAGGAACAGGATGTCGCTGTCACGTTCAACTCCTAAAGATGAAGGATTAGGGTTGCTTAATTATTTTTTAAAGAGGCAGCGGCCACAAGCATACATTGTTGGTGAGAAAACTGCGATGAATTTTGTGCAGACGACACATTTTTTAATAATATTGATGTAGAATAAAGATATAACTGCTCACCAGCATGCGAATCTCACGACAGCAAGAAAACAAGCTTTCAAGAAAAGAGACGGACAGATTGCAATGCTTCCTTTTAAAAAACAGGGCGCTCAAACACAGACACAGAATAAGTCCAGACACTACAAACGCTTGTCTTGTCTCAACTTCTTGCCTGCAGTGTATCTGTGCTCCTACGCCTTGTCTTTTAGAATGATACTCACCAACCAGTTCAGCTTTATGCCATTCCTATATAATAACTATTGAAAATCGCGATATATTTTTAGTGCACCTTTACGTTCGTTTGAGTTCAATATTACGGGCGTCCAGCCATTAACGAAAGCTAGGACTTTCTAAAAATAAGAAAACAGGGTGAGCCCGAATCGTGGTGATCAAACACCCTTGTGCTTAAAAAAAAGTGCTTGAAAACTTGATAGAACACTTCGAGTAGTGCACTTCTCGCACTCGTGAAACTTAACGCCTCGCAAGTTATATAGAGCTGCCACGTACACTGTAGTGCCGGTACATAAAGTTCGTTCAGCTCCGGCAAAACTTGTCGCTGAGACGACACCGCGCACCAAGCGAAGCCCCCAAGACGGTCGTAGGCTAGCACCGAGATTGGGCTGTCTGACAGCGGACCACGATTCCAAAAAGCGATTTCCGGATACCCCAAGTGATTTCATACGTGTGGTTTCGTCAACGTCCATGTTCATGTGATATACAGCACTTTTCATCCAATGGTTAGGTTAATCACCTCAGTTACCACAACGCGTTACGGATCGTCATCAGCATTAGTCGGCGAGATAGACAGATGCGACACACAATGGTTTCTGCGGGGTGCGCCAACGCCAGAGGCTTGCAAGCCGATAGTATACCAACGGACATTGTGCAAAGTCTATTCGTTAACGTTCATCACACTTGTAAATGTTACTATGAAGGAGTGTTTTATTTTTGTCAAGTATAATAGCATGAGCTCAGAATGACGACAAATAACAAGAAGGCGAGCGCTGAATCATTCTGAGCTCGCGTTCTAACAAACGTCTTGACCCAGCAACTAGCCCAAACCGTCGTGCTTCCATTTTTGTGATGTGACCAATTCCCGTGAAAGAGACATGACCTAACTTTTAATTCGTAAAGAAAAAAATTGCCCTATGTGGGACTTCTCTGTGTAGGCACACGCCTTCTTTACCCTTCCTATGTGAGATAAATAAATGGCTGCTATATCATGCATGTTGGAGCTCATGTTATCACGTTCACTTAGGGGCGTGATTTGAAATGTATTGTCATTCATATTTGAATTAGGAACACATTTAGGCTAATTAATGCGTGATTCGTTATCCTTGTTCTCACCAGTATGGATAATGTAGGCTTGATTTCAGTTTGTGTGTTTATTTTAAGAACTGTTTGAATGGAAACTTGGTGCAGCGTTTACTCGAGTAAGCGTTTGTTTGATGCGCAAGAACACGAGAGGCGGGTTGGGTTTCATGTAAGTTTCATCGCAGATAAAAGAGCCGCAACAGTGTTTCACTCTATGTGTGGTCGAGCATTGCGGGCAGTGCGGAGGGTGCAGCAAGACACAAGTGTGTTGCAAGCGGGCGGAGAAGCCAGCAAATGTGGGTGCTGCCGCGAGGTGCTGCGGGTGACGGAAAGAGTGACGTCAGCGCACCCCTGCGAGAGAGGCATGTGAGGGTAGTTTGGCGTCAACGCGCAGCTGCAGCGTAGCCTACTTGGCACTGCTCTAACACATGCGGCGAAGGAAACGCGTTGCGGCGTGTTTGTAGGAATGCACGCACGTGAGTCAAAGAGCTGCTTCACATCTAAAAAGTCAGAACCGTTAGCACAGCCGCAACTGTCACATGCCTTTCATATTGTAGCATGTGCAGTATACGCGTTCTGTTCACGCTGAAACTTAAACTTCCTTCGGCTCATTAGCAGCTTAACACGTAGACTGCCAGCGGGCAGAATTGATGGCGTCGCTGCTGACATTCTGAGCCGAGACGTTTGGGTTAGAAGTACAACGCACTGTCCACTGCGCCGCAGAGACTCCTTTGATGCGTCGCTTATGACTCACACCACGGTCTTACTATAGTAGAATGCACGCGTTCTATTAAAATTGGGCGTATGTACGCCCATGCAAAATACATACCGTTCCTGTAAGAAAGTGGAGCAACAATGAATCTTCAGCCGCATATAAACTGTAACAATATATATATATATATATATATATATATATATATATATATATATATATATATATATATATATATATATATATATATGACAAAAACTAACACAGAAGTGCTCTGGCACGAACCTCCTTGGTCTTGATCCACCTCATTGGAACAGAGGCTACGGTGCTTGGCTGATGACCGAAGTTCGCGAATTCGATCCCGGCCATAGCAGACGCATATTGATGGAGGCGAAATTGTACTGTGTGATGTCAGTGCGCGTTAAAAAACACCAGGTGGTTAAAATTTCCGGAGCCCTACACTTCATCGTACCTCACAACGATCTCGTGGTTTTGGGACGTAAAATCTCAGATATTATTTTTATTACTTTCTTCCTTTCTTGCTCTTTCTCTTTGCTACATGCTCTATGTGTCTATTTCTTTCTGTTTCATTTTCTCTCATTCTATTTACTTTTACCCGTTTATCTTTTATTTTTCACTCAATTTTTCTGTTTCTCTGTCCTAAATTTCTTTTTGCCCCACCGTGGTGGTCTAGGGGCTAAGGTACTCAGGCTGACCCGCAGGTCATGGGGTCGAATCCTGGTTGCAGCGGCTGCGTTTTCGATGAAGGCGGAAATGGTGTAGGCCCCGTGTGCTCAGACCTGGGTGTATGTCAAAGAGCCCCAGGTGGTCAAAATTTCCGGAGCCCTCCACTTCAGCGTCTCTCATACTCATATCATGGTTTTGGGACATTAAACCCCACATATCAATCAATCAAACTTATTTTTTTTTCATCCTCTGTGTACTACAACACGTTGGAGGAGATCGCCGAAGCGCAGGAGTGGGCCCAGCTCGCGCGCCTTTTGAGCTCCGAGACCGGCAGACATGTGATCCGAAAGCACGGCCACTCTCCGGCTTAAGTGGACGAGAAGATGAGACAGGTGCACCGTGAGATTCTCGACCTCATCGCCGTGGCACCAATACAGAGGAATGTCTATCCCGAGCACAATAGTAGTAGGCGATGGCCTAGAGCTGCCACTTTTCTCAAGCAGATTCATAGTGAGGAGCGTGGCGTCAGATTTGTCGACGCGGCAGCGTACCGTGGGAGCCGCATCTTCTCCGTAGTCGTCGTCGACATTAAACAGCAAATCACCAACTGTGCATCAGTTCACACTGACGATCCGACAATTGACGAGCAAGTTGCCATCGCCCTGGCCATACTGCAAGAGGGAAGGGAGGTCATCTATAGTAACTCTAGGTCAGCTATTCACACTTTCGAGCGTCGTGTCGTCTCCAAGAAAGCCCTTCGCGTGCTTTATAGCGGCGGCCGCGACGATATCAAGCACCACGTACTGATCTGGTTTCCTGCACATGTTGGACAGGTCCAAGGCGCTCCCCCCAATCTCAACGAGTCTGCCCACGAGATCACGTGCGCACTAACCGACTGTTCCGGTTCAGGGCAACGATTCGGGGCCAACGGGGTTGCGGAAAACAGGGACGCACCGTCCGATAGGTTTGGCCTTATGGTCCCGACGTGGGAGTTCCCCGCTGCGCGCTCACGCGCGCCTTGCAGTACCACAATAAAGTTTCGCAACCAAACAACCAATCCTTGGTGTACTCGTTTACTTCCCCATTGAAGTTATAGCATCCCACACTGGATGTAAGAACGTTCTTGTCGCAGGATCGATGAAGATGTGCAAAAGTATGAACTGAGCGTGTGTCGATTCATGATAACAATAGTTTTCTGTTTGCCCCGCATGTCCCAGTGGTCAGATTAAACAACTCCAACGTTAAAAAATATGTCATTCTTGACAATATAAGACAAATATTCGGCGCAGTGTAAATAAGCAATGAGGCCATTCATGTCTTCCCACAGGAATTTCATGGCCTTTACTTATGCTTGTCTCCAGAGTCACCATAAATACCCCAGGAACGCTTGTTGTACATCTGCTGGCAATAAAAAACAAATATGGTAGTAAGCAGCACGAAAAAGAAAGCTACCCACACAAGAAGAAAACAAAATTACCACATATCTGCGTGTTTCGCTGTAAGTGCCGTCGACAGACCACTGTCTTCTATCTGCAGAGAGAGAATAAAACATTAATTTGCGACCAAGGAAAGATTGCAGGTGAGTGGGATCCTTAGTACGGGATCCCAATGGCACGAGCCGCTGTCCTCGCTCGTCTCACGAGGGCCTCTCGAGTCTTCGGAGCTGAGCTAAACAGAGCTGCCTCCCACCCTAAAGTGTTGTGTTGTACTCTGGGTTGTAGAGGTAGATTGTGTGGGCATTGCCATACCATGTGGTACAGGGTGGCTGTTTTATTGACGCAGAACCTTCTCTGTGGTGCGTATGTGTCGGGATCTATATTGCACATTATGTATGCATTGTGGTAAGACAAGGCCTGCAGGCGACGCCACGCTACCCGCGATTCTTTACTTAGTTTTGGCCCTGGGGCGGACGTTTCCGTCTTTCGAGTCTTTGATCTTCTAAAATATCTGTGTTGTTAGGAGCGGGTTCATACGCATAACCGAGGGCGGGTGTGATATGTCGGGGTCGGAGGTCCGGAAGAGTAATTCTCGGGCCTAGACATGGGCGAGCTCATTGCCTCTAACTCCGCAGGGACCGGGTATTCATATCAGCTCTTTCCATTCTCCCTCTGAACGTGAGGTCGAGAGCTGTGTAAGAAGTCAATGTGCAATGGGGCCAATGTAGCCTTTACAAGAATTTCGGTAGGCTGCTTTTGAATCTCTTAGAATGTAGGTGGGCCTTGGGTTTCGTCGGGCGAAGGCAATTCCTGGTTATTCCATACTAGTTGTGTCTGTGTCCTGGGCTGATATACAATCAACCTGTTTTCCACGATGAATGACGCTTGCTGTATATTCGCCGTTCACTGGTCCAGCTGCATCGACTGAGAAAGCGCCCTCAGTATCTAAGTAGTTATCGTGAACTTTTGCCCGTGCCTGACGTCGATGTTCATAGAACTAAGGATGCATGTTGCGTGGTAGTGGTTTGATAATGAAGTCTTGCCTCCATTCATGTGGGATACGTTGTTTTCCCCTTGTCTCAATGGGGGCTTCGATGACAAGTTCTGGGAGTGTTTTCCGTCCAATTTTAGTGATGGTGAGGCACATGACTGGATTCATGTGGTGTATATGGAAAAGTTTTGATACGGTATTGCGGAGCCCCATTTGAAGCAGACGTTGCGTGAGTGTCCACGGGGTAAGGTTCAGAGCCTTCTCGAGAGTCCCACGTATGACTATGTCTACTTGGTGCTCATCTGCTTTCAAGACCCTCAGGTAAGGAAAGCTACAGCTTATGCGACTGATAACTTATGCCTGAATGAGTCACATTAGGTCGTGTTCTTTCATCCCTCGTCGTCGGTTAGCCACCCGACTAATCATGCGAGAAATTTGTAAGCACACTTGTGTGTGCTCCCCGAGTGTGCTCGTGATTGTGTGTACCTTTTCATCTCTCTGCAACCTCTTTTCTCCGCTTTATCTCTTCCCCAGTGCAGGGTAGCAAACCGGATGGTCGTCTGGTTAACCTCCCTGCCTTTCCTTGCATCTTTATCCCTCTCTCTCTTGTAGGCAGGACGTTTTTAGTTTATGTAAAGCAAATGAGTTGGTGCCCCTATTATTGAGGTGCGCTCCCAGAATTCGGATTGTTTCAACCTCTTTAATTTGCGTTCCATGGAATTCCATTGTCTGCAGGTGCTGTGCGATATGTGGACGCCATCTGGTAGTAATGTCAAAAAACGAAAGTAAAACGCAAAGAAACTGGTAGGTGGCAACACCGTATCGTCTTTTAAAATGTTGGAAGCGCCCGCTATTTCTTGCATAACGTTGCATTTTCGGCACACCGTGAAAAACACTACGGTATCTAGAATACCTATCCATGTATTTTCCAGGAAAGGACAACGCCACCTAATAGTTACGTATTCATGTTTTGCCTCAGATATGCGTAACACTTGCTTTTTGATCCACTATGTTCACAGCATGGACGCAGCCACCAGCTCAATATGTAAAACTTTAGCCAGGTGGCTGAAATGTGTGACAGACAGAAATACAGATAGACCGAAATTTCCGCATTAAAGTATCACCAGAAAGACTATCATTTTGAAAAATACGTTAGGTCTGCCCAGAAGGCGCAGCACAGTCCCAGTGAAAGGTAGAAGAGTGGCCCTTCGGAGCCTTTTCGAACCACTCATTGGGAACTGCTGCAAGCTCTTTTTCTGGGTACCCACAACGGCATCAGTGATTATAAGTTCTCGGGACTAGAGCACCATTCGCTATGCTATTTTCCATCATTCTTCTGAGAAGCGTTGTATTCGCTGAACACTTGAAATGAATTTTGTGCCAATTATTCATGCAGTGGCTGACGAATATGAGAAATCGTGTTTGAACAAGAGAGTTGTAAGTCGTAATAACTATATTTCGATGTCATGTCCCCATGTTAAACTTCTATTCCCATAGAGAAGGTCTGGCGATATCACCGCTATGAAACTTTTGTTCAGAATCAGAGACAATAGATCATTATTATTCATCATGTTGCCGATAAGGATTGCTCAGAAAAACACTTCTAGTCATCCCATTCGCTAGCCAGGGGCTAACCTTCAGAATAGAGAATATACTTTCCTTCGGTGCTTTGGATCTTGGCTGCGGCCACAAGAACGTTTTTGATGCAGTTTGTAATTATCCTAACAAAACTTCACTAATTAAGCTTTTATTTGCTTGAACATTACTTCTGCAGAAATGTTTCAACACATACAGGAGCTTTGTTTAACCACGCTAATTCTCATTCAAGATAATGAATGCCTTGTCTGATCTGAATGAGTGTTAAACAATCATTGCTCTCCTTACATTCTACACAGGGTGTATTTTTTTCATTAGTTTCCCAGTATCATTACTTTCCCGTCATTAGTTTCTCGTCATCAAGCCTGGCTAAGGCAAGCTTGTCTCAAGCACCGGCATGGCTCACCGGAGTATACTGCGTTGGCAAACCGTGGATCCGGGTTCGAGCCCCACTTGGTCCGTGGTACTAAGTTTTTTTTCTTGTTTTGTGGTAGTGGTTTAGCACACCGGTGACGGTGGACAAGAACGGCACCGCGCGTGACGCGAGTTTTGATCTCATTACAGCTTTCGCTGCAAAACGAGAACTAGCTCTGTCCATGCTAGTACCACTTATGCATCTACATGAATTGGCCCAGCTGATGACCTTTTTGGCAATAGAAAATGGTAACAGAAACAATATACTGAGGATTTAATATTTTTGTGGCTATTAATTGCACAGCGTCAGCTGCCCCGAGAATCAAAGAAGGCCCCCAAAAAACTTTGGAGATACATGAAATGTATTTTCACATTTCACCCTTGTTTAACCCGTTAAGATTGGAACTTGGTGCAGTATTTAACACTGCTGAACTAAAACTGCCCTAGACCTATGCTTGTTGCACGTCTATGAAGCTGCAGTTTCTACGAAGCTATGATTTCAAAACAATGCTTTCGTTATGCAGACACCAGCTTTTGTGGCGATGGCTGGTGGTTGTTTGGCAGAAGAGGCTGGCACCTTGCCTAACCATCTCACTCCAGTATTTCACTTTTGTTCTCAGGTCAGGTACGTGCTTTCACAATGTTCAGTGCCTTGACATTGTAGGATTTAGCCGGAAGCCAATAGCGCACGCGTACAGAGAACACGAAATGTTTTGTCCGTGAAGAGAGGGTTTAGCGTATTTGTGCTTTTTTTTCTGACCAAGCATGCATAATATATCAGGTAGATCTTTTGAAAATGACGTCCACAGCTGGGCAAAGACCACTCGTTTCACTTCCGGCATCCGAAAGCTGAAACCCCTTTGTCAGCGCTAGCAGCTATCTGTATTTTGTTCACGTTATATATTTACTTTAATTGACGTCCATGCATTCGCATACAAGCGAAGACAGCATCATCTGTTTAATAGCATAACCTCACAACACTCTGGAAAGATTAAGTCCTGGTCATATAAAAATCTTACCAGCCATTACGCAGCGTTTATACAAACTCCGACACAGAAATGGTTTCAATCAAACAGGAAGAAAAATGGATTCTCCTTATGCTTTAGCACACATTGTGAAAAATATGAACTGAGCCGCCGTCATGCTAATAACTCTAAAATAGGAAGCGGGCGTTGAAAGCTAGAAAAGAATAATGAGAGAAAAGAACGTTTTGGTTTCGCATCAGTGAGGCGACAGTGACAACAGAACGAGCTGTGTTTTGATAAAAACAAAATATTAATAAAAAAGTTACTTTGTGACAGCTTCCCCTTTCCACCTTGTGTTTAGGGTAAAAACTAGAAAATAATAATATTATGCGTCCAAATATACAATCAAACATTTATTAAGCTTCAAAGCTCTTGTCTAAACAGAGTAGTCGTAAAATTAGAAATTAGAGTGCGCACTTTCAATCTTCTCCGCTCAACCTTTACCACAAATACTAGTACTCTAAAAAATAAGAAACAAAAAGAAACAAAGAAAAAATAACAGCAATATCGTTGCTTTTGAAAACTGATGAAGCAGCTTCGCTTGCTTTAGAATTGAAAAGCATGTAAGAAAGAACAGCCAACCCTTCTTCCTTGTCTGCGGGAAGCACAGTCAGGGCGTTGTCCTTGAGGCAAGTCGGAGCACTTGAGGTGGTGAGGCTATCCTATGCTGTCGTATTCCGTCGTCATCGCTTGACGTAGTGCAGGCAAAATCATATGCACCATAGTCAGATTTAGCATATCGAGTGCAATCTCGCGCCAAAGAGACGTATTCTCCTTTTTGTTCTTCCAGCTGCTTGTTGGCGATATTAACGAAGGCGCAACTACATATAGCATAGCCAAGTGTAGCATACCAAACCCGCACTCGCGCTTAAGCGTAGTCACCTTTCTTCTGTTCTTCGAGCACCTTAGTTAGAAAGGGCCGACATTAGTGCTATGGCCGAGGAAACACGACCACATGAACCACGTAGAAATATTGAAAGAGGAAGCAAGAGAAGAATATGAAGAGAGAAAAAGAGAGGAAAAATATAGCAATAAAAGTAGAAGCATTAGAAATAAATGCGTGGAAAACAATGAGGAACTGCAAAAGAGAGCGTGAAATAAAGAGACGTGAAAAAAGTAAAAAAAAACAAAGAGCAAGAGCTCTACTAATATCCGCACTTCTTTTTAATATTTCTGAAAATGTAGCCAACGCCATCATTTGCAATCGGGCGCTCTCGCGTTCAGTGTTCCGTATTAAAATTTGTTTGGTAGAATTATTGGTGCAAAGCACAAGCGGCTCTTTTTTTTCTTTCTTGTTCACCCTCATCTCAGCTTCTTAAGTGGATAGACTCAGGAAATCCGTGTTCTGGTCAAGTTATAGAACAAGCTGTCTGCTTGCATTAGGCGAGTGGAAAGCTTAGTGTTTTCGACAGCTTACTTTATTGCGCTTTGCCCACACTGAAGAGAAATAAACCGTTGTGGAATAAAATAGGAAGTAATGTGATATAAAGAGAAATACACACAAGCAATACAGAGGCTTTGCTCTTCTGAACTCTTCTGAGGGCATTTCCTCCGCAATTTCGTGAACTGCTTCGCATTTGCTCTGTCCACTTCCAAACGGCATAAAACAGAGCGCGAAGTCACGGTGCTGTTTTTAATGAAAATTATCACATAATAATGTTCTTTATTCGAAAGAGCTCGTCCATGGTTTTTATAAAGTTGTATGGTGGTGTAAGTGCCAGCCCCGGCGTAAAGCTTTTATGGCGGTATTTAGGGAACACGAACTTTTGATTTAAAAGTGCTAACTCAATTGCTTTCTTGAACTCTACCTTTCAAAACTTTTTTCCGGGACTCTGTTAGTTGCAGTTCGTAAGACGCAGATGCGCTCAACAACACTGACGCACGCGCAAATAAGCACACAAAATACACCATAAGTTAGGTGTTTTTATATTGGCAGGTAACTCGAAGTAACTCTAGTTGCTTTTTGCATCAGAACTCGTTTTCGTATTTGGCAGTTGAAAATCATGCAAACAACTTCGTGTTAATGTATGTTTTGTTAGGCTGGCGTGACACTGTGTGATCAATATTGTAAACTAAGTTTTTCTTCTCTGAGCGACAAGCTGTGGTCAGTGCCGTAAGTTTGTGTAACCTATCTGTTACAATATGTTATTTAACACGGAAAACGACAATGAATTGTCGGTTGACCTTATCTTCATCGTTTCTAATTATGTTCTTTTACGTCTTCCTGGCTGTGTGATAGCAACAAGAGGTATGCACTTACAATATTACCACACGCGTTTATTGCTTCCTTTTGGTGTTGCGGCCGCGAGGGCGTCCACTTGAGAGGCCAGCGTTTGAAAGAATTTTATTTCTGAAAAAAGCATACATACACAGGAGACATTTATGTGTTACATTGTTTGTTCTCATGACATTGCTAATATATCTAAATATACATTTAAATGCCCAAGAGCTGTTTGTACCCGTAAACAGAAATTATAACGTGCATAAAAAAACTACGCTCAGGGGTACGTACAATTTATGAAAAAGAACAAAAACAACAATAAAAATCTGTATAAGAATAAATAAATACTTATACAATACTAAATGCAGGTTCAGTGAAATCACAAACACTGCCTACCTTCACAGTAATCAAGGCAAGGCATGGACACTTTGTTCTTTCCGAGAAGAATACATCGTGTTGACCACCGCAGGAGGAAAGCTTCCTCCCCCAGAATGAATAACTGTTCGTTCAGATGTGTTAACATCATGGTTCTTAAGCGATGTAGCAGAGGAAACATGGCCCTTTGAGGAAGTCTCCGCAGCCATGCCAGTCCCCTCCGCTTCCGCAATTGAAAAGCACCAATACATTTCACAAACTCGACAAAAATGTCTCTGTGCCGCGACTGCCATTGCATGCTGACTTGAAACATGCTGGTCACCAAACGCCAGAAAGTACGTGCCACAGGACTTTCGTGAAGTACATGATTTAGAGTTTCCGTCCGGCCGCATTGCGGACATGGGGCGGAGGGCGCCACACCCCACGCCGCAAGGCGGTCGGCCATTGGCAACGCCTGTCATTCTCTCAACCAAGTGAAGTCTGGGACTTCAGCGGGTAGGGTCGTAGTTTTCACGAACCAGCGTCAACTTTTGCGGCATTCACGCTGCACTTGTTTCGACGTCACAGACAGAATGCGTAGTTGTGGAATACGGCAGCTTTGTTTTTGTGACACCACTTGCACCATCCAATACGTCTGCAGCGGTTCTTAGTCGCGTTTTCACGATGAAAATTAGACACTAGAGTGCCAGTGGAACACTGATTCGTAGTTTGCTTGCCCGTATTAAAAGGTCTTACCACTTCTTTAAAAACAGAGCCTCAAAATAGAAAATCACTCACGCTGCCCACAACAAAAGCGCAGGAAATGCAGTTTTCTAGCAAAGTGAACCCGGAACTTTTGACTGAGATCATCACGTAGCTGGCGCCACGGTATGTCCCAGAGGCCATATGAAAGACCTAAGCTTGGTACCGGGGGAAGACGAAGAAGTGTGTTTTGAATAGGAGCTATCTCTGATAACTCCGGCGTATTTCAGTTGTAATTTAAGTCTGTTGATCAGTTTCCGCTGCTCCCTTGGAGGGGATGGAAGTAGACCACCCCGGGCGCCTGCCGGCACCAGCGGCGTCAGCGGCGACCGCCTCCAGGAAGCGGATGGGACAAGCGAGCGACAGCGATAGTGAAGATACTCATGCTTACTATCTCAGCAGTGAGGACTTCTCAGATCGGTTTCTAACCTGTGCTGAGCCGCAAGGCGAAGAGAAGGAACATGAGGACATTCTCATCCTCAACTATTCAAACTGTAAGTGAAGCGCGAAAATCGAACACTTATACCATCCTGTTTCTGCCTGCACTTCCACCGTCAGCATGAAACGCCTTAACAGACAGTCTGTGTCGAGGTCTCTGGAAACGCTCGTGCCAAATGAGATCACGGACATAAGAGTGAACGCCAGAAAGAATATACTGGCTGTGGACGTTTTGCACGCAAGTGCGTTGGGCGTTCTGCGCAGTGTAACTGACTTGGACGGCAACCAGGCGCGCTCTCATGTTCCCTTGGGATGTGATGTAGTAACCGGCGTGATCTACGACATTGATGTCACTATTTCCAATAAGGACTTACAACTTCGTGTTAAGTCAACAACTGATACTCCAATTGTTGATGTCACCCGGCTAGGCAAGTCTCTTTGTGTGAAGATTGCGTTTAAGAGCACATCACTCCCCTCTCATGTGAAGGCGGGGTACTTCAGACATTCTGTGCGGCCTTTCATTCCGAAGCCTCTCCAGTGCCGTAAATGCATGAAACTTGGACATGTGAGCAGCGTCTGCGAGAATTCGGTGGTATGCCACCGCTGCGCCGAGCACCATGAAGCGGATAAGTGCGTCGCAATTGTCAAGAAATGCTCTAATTGCAATGGATCCCATGAAGTCACATCGAAGGACTGCCCGCGGATTCAGAAGGAAATTGCCATCTTGAATGAGATGGTGCGCGATCACTCATCTCATCGAGAAGCCGCAGCTAAAGTCAGAAGGCGTCGTTCACGTCGACGTCGGTCTTCGAGGATGCCCGCTACCTCCTCGACACGTTTGCGTGATCCCTCATCAGTACCACCTCCTTTGCCTCCCAGACCACATGCCGTGGGAAAGGCTGTAAAGGACAAAGCCAGTGAGCATACCCTAACTGCGACAGAGTGGCCTGCACTTCAAAGGGAAGCAGCATCAAGCGAACCGAAGGAGCTTCATGACGGCCAGTCCGCGCTCCCGGTTCGAGATCTTTCCAACCAAGACAGGCAAGTGACTGCAATCGTCCCGGTTCGAGATCTTTCCAACCAAGACAGGCAAGTGGCTGCAATCGTGCAGTCATTAATTGCCACGATTCGCACGCTACTGAGCAGCATACAATCTCCGTCTGCTAAGAGTGCACTGCAAATACTGGATGCACTGAATCCAGTTCTTGCTAACTTCGTATAAGCACAATGGCTCAACAAAATCTCATCTTCCGCACTGAAGTTAAAAGTGCGTCGATTTTTCAGTGGAATGCCAGAGGCATGAAGTCCCGTATCTCGGACTTTCGCCAATTTGTTCGGGCCAATCAATTCCCTATACTTGTCATATGTGAAGCAAACGTATCAACGCCTTATAGATTGTCCGGTTATGAAGCTTTTTGTTCAGCCGCTTGCGAAGAACGAAGCAAAGTAATTGTTTACATTCTCACAGACTTGACTTATCTTTCGCACCCAATAAGTTCAAATGACGACAATCAGTACGTATGTCTTCGTGTGAAGAAGAATGCTGTTTCGTTCACGCTTATTGGTGGATATATATCTCCGTCATCGTGATTTGACTGCGACAGATTAAAAGACATCCTAATGAGAACCGATGGGCCTTGGATCATCACTGGTGACTTCAGCGCCCATCACATGCTTTGGGGGAGCACTAGGATGAATGCCAGGGGCCGGAACATTGTTACATTCGCTTCCGATTACCACCTTTCCATCATGAACGATGGTACCCCCACATATCTGCGGGGTCTCACGTATGGCAGTTGCCTTGACCTGACATTAGTGTCACGGTGCTTCTCTCACAAAGTAAAGTGGTTTTGCGATATCGAGACTCATGGGAGTGATCACATACCCACCAACGTGACGATCGATCGTATCATAAAAATTTCTCTTCCGGTGTTGCAATTGGCACTGACTGGTCAATGTTTGCATCGCGTTTTGAGAACGCTTGCCAAGAAGGCCTCGCCTGCAGCCTGGAAAATACCATAGTGGAAGCTATGCAAGCGTCCAAATGTAAATTACCATTTTCGTCTAAAACAACACAGTTCGACATCGAACTGGAAAAATTACGAGCTATACGAAGGCGTGCTGAACGACGATACAGACGCACAAGATCAAATTACGATCTGAGGGAAGCAAGGCGGCTCCAAAAAAAGATTCTACGACGCATTTAAAAACTGAAGAGCGAACGCTGGAAAGCATTCTGCGAATCTCTAGACCCTCATAAACCACTGTCATATACCTGGAGAACAGTTCGTGGTCTTCGCTCCTCTCCACAACAACGGCACCCTTTTAAAGCTTTGCCACTCCATCGCGGAAAAACAGAACTCGAGGTGGCTGAAGAATTTTGCACGAGAGTTGCCGGGAATATTATGAACGAGAGCATCGACGCCGTGATCGTTCCTGCGACGCGATTACCAGAAATGGACATTCCGTTCACCATGGAAGAACTGGAAGGTGCGTTAGTCGCTTCTAAGCGCATGTCATCGCCAGGTCCTAATGGTATTACTTATAGTGCGTTGGGACACCTTGAACAAAAAGCTAGAAAAGAACTTTTAACATGCTTAAACAACTCCTGGCTCAGCGGCAGTGTTCCCCGAGAATGGAAAATAAGTCGATTAATACCACTTTTAAAATCGGGAAAATCACCATTGGACTTGACAGCGTATCGCCCTATTGCCCTCGCAAGCTGCCTCGGAAAAGTGATGGAAAGAATGGTTCTATTTCGTCTCGAGTGGTACTTGGAACAATACACCAAATACCCTTCTTGCATGGAAGGCTTTCGTCGGGGCCGCTCCTCCATTGACTGTGTCCTTGACTTATCGACATTTGTTCAACAAGAAAAAAGTCGCAAGCGCATATCAGTGGCACTCTTTCTTGACGTGAAGCGTGCATATAATAATGTATCTCACGATGCCATCCTCACTTCTCTCGCAGCAATGGGCATTGGTGGACGAATGTTTCAATGGATAAAAGATTATATAACTGGCAGGGGTTTCTTTGTACAAACATATGAGGGTACAACTGCCCAACATTACACCTACTGCGGAGTACCTCAGGGAGGTGTTTTAAACCCCACATTGTTCAATGTGGCCCTCATCGGTCTGGTGAAGGTTCTGCCAAAGTCGGTGTGCCTATCCATATACGCCGATGATATTTGCCTCTGGAGTGCTGCAGTTACTCGCCCTCAGGTGCGTGCACGAATACAGCGGGCAGCAACCCTTACAACAGCCTATCTTCAGAAACAAGGCCTAACTATATCAACTGTGAAATGTGCGTTGATGACGTTTACACGCAAACCAATGACGCCATACCCTGTTTACATCAATGGGCAGAGTGTCAAATATGCAGGGACGCATCGTTTCCTGGGCATAATTATCGACAGAAGTCTTTCGTGGAGCCCACATTGTGCGTACTTGAAGAAGAGACTGCTATATATTGTGCATATCGTGAAATTCTTGTGCGGTAAAGCATGGGGAACTTCTGTGGCCTCCATGCTACAGCTGTACAGGGCCCTATTTCTGGGTCTATTGCGCTACAGCTTGCCGGTACTGACTAACACTTGCAAATCGAATACTCGTTCATTGGAGAGTTTGCAGGGTCAGGCACTGCGTATCTACCTAGGACTGCCCCGATGCGCTTCTACTTATGCCACAATCATGCTTGCCAAAGACCATCCGGTCAGGACATATATAGTTGTGGATTGCCTCAGAGCGCACATTCGACATGCTAGCCGTGTCCCCGACCACCACTTGGCCCTTCTACCTTCCGGAAGACCACGTGCTACGTTTTCAGACGTCATAGCCAAGTACCTAAACAGCATCCCATCAGGATATACGCCAGCTGCGAGAACGGCATGCCCTTTGTGGTGCCTCGACCAGCCGCAAGTACGTCTAGAAATTCCGGGAATCAAAAAGAAAAGCAGTCACTCCAGAGTCGCATTGAAGCAAGCAACACTGCTAATATTACATGAGGTGTACTTAGACCGAACGCAGATATAACTGATGGGTCCGTCTCATCCAGCAGCTCATCAGGTGCCGCTGTAATTCCGGCTGCAGAAATTACAATCAAGTTTAAGTTGTGGCATATGACTACATCTACGGCATCAGAGCTTGCTGCTATAAGGGCTGCTTTACAATATCTCGTTCAAGAACGTCCAGGAAAATGGGTCATATTCTGTGATTCAAAGGCAGCGCTTCAGAATTTGCAGTCTGCCATGTGTAGGAGGAGCCATGACCAACTGGTACAAGAAATAAGACATTGCCATCATGAAGCTCTAGCACGAGGGCATGATATTATGTATTAATGGCTGCCTGGACATATCGGTATTACCGGAAATCAATTAGCCGATGATGCAGCCCGCTCAGCCCATGAAGAAACCCGTGTAGTCCCGATTTCTCTATCAAGGAATGATGCAGCAAGACAACTTTACCTGCTGGCTCGAGATCTCACACGCACGTTCTGGTCGTCTACCAACTTCCAAAGGTGTCAATTTTATAAACAGGATCCTTCGCTCAAGCTTAAGCTACCATCACAACTTTCCCGCTCCGATGCGACACTGTTATGCCGCCTTTGGTTGGGTGTTGCATTCACAAAGGTGTACTCCTTTCGCATTGGTATGGCAGACACTCCTACATGCGGCTACTGCGGAGCTCAAGAGACCATCGAACACGTCCTGTGCAGCTGCGCTTGCTACGACACACAGCGATGCCAGCTACGGATGGTTTTGAATCGACTTGACCCCGGGCCATTTTGTGTGCAGAAGATACTAGGACCTTGGGCATCTGCCTCAGTTGCGCAGAAAGCAACTAAAGCACTGCTACTTTACCTTAAGTCAACAAACCTGAGCGACTGCCTGTAGACTGTGTGTGTTCCCCGAGTGTGCTCGTGATTGTGTGTACCTTCTCATCTTTCTGCAACCTCTTTTCTCCCCTTTATCCCTTCCCTAGTGCAGGGTAGCAAACCGGATGTGCGTCTGGTTAACCTCCCTGCCTTTTCTTGCATCTTTGTCTCTCTCTCTCTCTCTAAGCTTGGTACCGCAATGTTCATAGCCTTCACGATTGATAGAGCTCATTTTGTTAAAATTAAACGCAGTATGTGAATAGTCAAGCCTGTTCGAGAAATCGCGAGAGCACCAGGGACAATGCCGAAACGTTTGATGGCTGCTGCACGTCAAGACCATGGCCTCGTGTTATTATGCGCTGCCATTCAACCAGGTTTTCTCACATGAACTACAATGTGTTTTACCAAAAGACAGACTTATAGCTGCTTCACTCAGCACAGGGCTGCTGCTGCATTTCTCGGTGTTTATGTTAGGTGCATGACTCTTCTGGATCGTATTTATAAGCAAACGTTTTCCATGGCAGCTATAGTTCTTGGTGAAAGAAATGAACAAGTACCAGCTTGTACTTCTTGGAATAAGCTCTCGCCATCTTACTGCGTTGAGAATGCAGGTCACATTTGAGTCACGAGGCTACCAATGATACTATGTAAGCATCGATTGCGAACGTCATATCTATAACGGGACAAAGAAAAAACAAAAAACCAGCTTTATACTGGTCGTAGTCAGTTGTTGTGACTGCAAATTATGGGGCTCTATACAGCTCCGAGATTAAAAGAACCAAAAGATATATCTTAATGAGATACGTAACTTTTGTCTTAATTCTAAAAGAAACTATAATAGCGCACGTCGGTGTGGAGGAAAGAGGTAAATACGCAAAAACTTCCTCCCGTCTTTTTTTTTATTTTTGAACGCGCTTGTCCATTCTTGTCATTACTCCTCTTGTTCGTATTTATAAGCAAATGTATTTCATGGTAGCGATAGTCATTGGTTAAAGCAATTAATATATACCAAGCTCGTGATTGCATTCCATATATTCTTGTTCGTGATTGTCTGCCTTGAAAAGAGCTGCTCATCCCCTTCAGCAGTAAGATTGTTTGATCAACGCAGGTAGTGTTGCCGGGCAGGATTAGTTACTTTGCCCAAAGTGTCCTGTTTCTGATCAATCTGCGTCGGTCAGCGCAATTGTTTTCCCTGAACAGGTGCAGAATTGGCTTTTGGGAGTACATTGTAAGTATATAAAAGGCGTGCGGAGTGGTCTCTGGTATGAGGTGTGTGTGTGCGTGTGCAAACTGTCTGTACCCGTGTGCCTTCCCCAAGATCATTTTGCCCCACCGTCTTCTCCTTTTTTTCTTTTTCTTCTATAACAACTGCAATAGGACTTTTGTACAACATCTTTAGGAAACAGTCTTTCTCTCGTTCTAGACTGCCTGGGGTACATATCGAAAACTCTTCATAATGTATAAAAATATAGCAATGCCTGGTGACAAGTGAGGAGTTACACGGCTCCTGAAGACGCGTTTTTCAAATATCTAAATTATGCCTCATACCACCACCATCCCTCTTGCTTAAAAGGATACAAAAGTAAGAGGGTGAGTTTGGCAAGGGCTTCCTAGAGACCATCGAACACGTCCTGTGCAGCTGCGCTTGCTACGACACACAGCGATGCCCGCTCCGGATGGTTTTGAATCGACTTCACCCCGGACCATTTTGTGTGCAGAAGATACTAGGACCTTGGGCATCTGCCTCAGTTGCGCAGAAAGCAACAAAAGCATTGCTACTTTACCTCATGTCAACAAACCTGAGCGACCGCCTGTAGACTGTGTGTGCTCCCCGAGTGTGCTCGTGATTGTGTGTACCTTCTCATCTTTCTGCAACCTCTTTTCTCCCCTTTATTCCTTCCCCAGTGCAGGGTAGCAAACCGGATGTGCGTCTGGTTAACCTCCCTGCCTTTCCTTGCATCTGTATATATATCTCTCTCTCCTAGATTGTCTTGCGCGCAGGGTTCCTCAGCAAGTAAAAAAAGGATGATATTTTTTATTGTAATAACGCATAACTTTCGTCATTCACGTTGTTTTAATTAGAAAAATAAGAAACAAATTATCTCCTGCCCCCAAAGTAAAATAAAAGACAAAAAAGCGAGACAGAAACGTTAATGACGTTGTGTTAAAGCCAAGGACCGCGATTCTCGCAAACACAATGGTTTGAAAGTAAGACAATGACAGGCCAAATAATAGCAGAGATGCACGTGCGCCGATTTGTATACGTAGCTACGCTCGCACAGGGCATGTAATGAAAGGCTTCATTAGAAACTGATAGCTATGAAATTCTCAGATGAAAAGTAATCATGAAAGCAATTCAGATAATGCGTCTCAACAAAGCAACAATATGATGCAAGTTATTTCGTTGGGCAGTCTCCTGAATACTCAATACTCAGTGCGAGAAAAACAATACATCCTAGTCACTGAAAAAAAAGGCAGCTTCGAGACTATTAAATGTGACAATAAAGATTTTTGCTCACCCAAGGCTTCACACAACAGAAAACCGCTGACAAAAAGGAAACAGTTGCTCGAATGATACCCGCCTTCTGCGTTCACTTTATTTACCTGAGAAAAAAGAATGTTTGATGGACGCACGTGGACTTCAAAATGTTTCGTATCTGCTGATCTTTGTTACACACTTTGTGATGGTTGTGGAGAGAAGATTTTCTTTTGCAAACATGGGTTATCGTGAGTGATATAATTACTTTTGGCTTTGTTTATTACGGATGGAGGATGAAGAAACACGGCACAGTGCCACATGAACAATTTTCGTCAGAAAGTGAGTATTATGCGAGGCGAAACAACCAAGCAGGACTTCTAGCGGTCACCGGGGGCACCGTCATCTCAATCGATGGAGAGTGGGAAGGGGGAGGGGTTAATCCAGTCTTCTCCAACCTCGCCCAAAGAAACAGCCGGACTTGAATATAGTTTATTCATTCATTCTTCTCGGCAAAGTTAATCACGACGAGCAGGCGAACCTCTGCGGATCGTACGGAGTAGAAAGCATACGTTGCCCGAGCGTTGCTACATAGAGTGTAAATTGAGTGACACAAAGTGACATAACGAGTCGATGACGAAGCTGGGTCCTGAGATCCATAATGTATACGTAAAAGTGACCATCTAGTATAAAGGGGTTGTTCTTGTAGGTGTTTTGTGTTGTTCCATCCTAATTATGACCACTGTTTGTCTATTGCAAACCTCTTTTTATTCACATCGATATATATCTTCGATTAGTGCTTAAGTTTTTCATATACCATGATAGCAGACTGTGAGAGTCGACGGCGAAACTAGATCATAAGGTTCGTAATGCGTACGTTGAAGTCGCTGACCAGTGTAATGGGTTTGTACTTCTAGGTTTTTTTTTATTTTGCTCCTTAATATATGTGTTCAATATTAGTCCACCGTTGAACCTTTCTTTTGTGTTTCGCATTCATAAATATCTGCATGATGGACCCCGTTGACGTGGATGGCTTCGCCCATAAAACTAATTGCTTTTGAGCTTTCAAATGCAACCCACTTGTACTTGCAGTTAATGATAAATAAAATGAACAGACAATAATGCCAAGGGAAGTAAAGGGGATGTTATTAGTAGTAATTGTAAAGCAAATGAGAAGATAGAAACGTGGACGAAAATATAGGTTGCTGCTGCCAGGGACAGGACCTGCGACCTTTGATTGACGCGTCCAGTGCTCTTCTAATTGATCGGCAGCGGCGGCCATTGTTCTGTTCAATTTATGGGGTATATGTGTGCATTCGAGGGTGGAAGTGTTAGTCCGCGCCGCTAGTAGCCATGACAGCGAGTCTGGAACACTCTTCGATCGGTGGGCGTAATGTGGCACGTGAGCTTATTACCAGCTTCGAGGTGACCAATAGTCATGTAATTTTTAATGTAATTTATGCCACAGAAAAATGCAGTCTCTCATGTGCAGCTAAGCGCATGAGCATTTGAGAGAGAGAGAGAGAGATAAATAGAGGGGAAAGGCAGGGAGAATAACTAAGCTTGGCTCGGTTGGCTACCCTACACTTGGGGTGGGATAAAGGGAGAATAATAGAAAGGAAAGAGGTAGAAAAGAAGAGGAGTAAGAATCAGAAAGATTATTGTTCAGCTCAAAACTACACAGCACGGTCTCGCACAGTTCTTTCACAAGTGGTCGTGAAGTCTGGTGGCCCTTAAAAAGTACAAGAGGGCTTTCGTGGCTTTGCGCGTAAGGGAAGCCGTCGGCCATGGTCCCAGGATCTTCTTTTCTGTAAGCGACCGTGAATCCAGCTGACAGAGCTTGGCTTCCATAATACGTCGTTCGGTCTGCTATGCTGGGCAATCACATAGAATGTGCTCAAACGTTTCCTCGCAGGCGCAGATGTTGCATGCCGAAGTGCTCGCCATTCCAAGGAGACGAGAGTACGAATTCGTAAATACCACGCCCAACCTCATGCGACACAATAAAGTTTCAGCGCATCGTCGGAGCCCGGATGGCAAACGAAGTTGCAAGTTTGGGTCAATCGAATGCAGGTGCGTGTTGGAGAAACTCTACGTATTACATTGTAGGAGAGATATACGGCGAGCAAGTATTGTAGTAGCCTTGCAGCGTCTGTTCTCAAGAGTGGTATGGGCGTGCGCTGGTCTTGGTCATGAGCCGATCTAGCAGCTTCATCCACGTGGTCATTGCCTACAATTCCGCAGTGACTCGGCAACCACTGAAATACAATATCGTGACCTTCCTTCAGCGCCTCGCGGTATTCATGGCTTATCTGATATACTAATTGTTCGTGTAACCCGTGCTGCATAATGAACCGCAGTGTCTGTAAGGTTGACCTCGAGTCACAAAAAGTAGCCCATTGGTTTGGTTGCTGCCGAAGAATGTACTTTACTGCACCTTGAACTGCTGCGATCTCTGCTGCTGTCGACGTCGTGGTGTGAGAAAACTTGTATTGAATCAACACACTATCAGATGGAACAACCACTGCTCTTGTATAGCTGTTGGAATTAGTGGAGCCATTGGTGTAAACATGTATGCGGTCGAAGTACCTTTCGCCCAACAGACGCAAAGTCAATTGCTTCAGGGCTAGCGGTGACATGCGTGCCTTCTGAACGATTCCATAAATTTACATATGAGGAATTTACACCCCGACAAGGTATCTGAGCTGTGAAGGCAGATTTACCGTATAGGGATTTCACAAGATATATTTTATCATCTCCCGAAATTATGACTTTGGTAATAATTATGCAAGTGACGAACTTGCGCACAGTGCTACTATGAACTCATTGTTCAGTGCGCTACGCTAGACACGGATTGAAGAGGGGACACAAACAACACAAGTCATAACTCACAATTAACGATTATTTCATTTCAACTCGCCGAACTGCTAGCTATTTTGATACCGTGAGCTTACACGCATCATTTTGGCAATATATATGCAAGTGACGAACTTGCGCATGGTGATACTATGAACTCATTGTTCAGTGCGCAACGCTAGACGCGGATGAGGAGGAGACACAAACAACATGAGAGATAACTCACATTGAACAATTAATTCATTCTAACTCGCCCAACTGCTAGCTGTTTTGATACCGTGAGCTTACACGACGTAAAAACCATGTAAGGGAACACCCCCACCCCTCCCTGCACATAGACCCTGTTCTATCAGCGTCGCGTATTTTTTTGGCTTTAAATCCCTCTTCAAATGCATCGTAACTTCCCTTAGGTACTGCGTATGTATTTACATGTTGGTATGAAATGTACTATAATTATGGTCTCATCGCAAATGCGTGTTGATAATTTTTTTATTTTTGGTTACACAAAGTGTCCCTGAATTTTATTTATTCCCTGCAGTTCTACAAATAAAGCATGCGGAGAGAGAAAAACGTTTATTAGGGGGCCAATGAGTGAATGTGAGAGGGTCCCTTATTTCAAGAACCCTCTGGCCTGAATCACCTGCCTGGCCTGAGCGTCGATTTTGGGCTGATCGACCATGTCCGACTTGAAGATCGAAGCCTCGGACGCTTAATTCAAAAGGTTTGGTTCTGCATCTAGTGCTGCTGCTTGTACGACTGTGTTGCTGCCTTTGCATTATAGTACAAGGGGGGCTATAGAGTGTCTGCCACATTACAGTGTAGGCAGATTGCCACCTAGTCGTATGAAGCTGCAGATATTTTCTCTTCACTATTAATTCTCTTCACTCTTCACTTTCTCTTCACTATTGAATTCTTCTCTTCACTATTGATTTCTTGACAAGTGAGCACACCTATCGAGATTCGGGCTCCTCGTAACAGGTTTCTCATCACTTAACGACCTCCAGATTAATTTTAATTTCTGCCACGTGTTGTCGACGGCACTGCGTCGGAAGTGGGGCTGAGGGTGACGCCATTGCGTGGCTTTCATCTGCACGAAACGAACGCAGTTGATTCTGCAAGTTGGAAGTACGAGTCTTTCGTGTCAGTACACAAATCAACTGTTGCGTCACGCAATTATATATCGTGAATAATCCGGTGGACATCATGAAGTGTGATTGAAGGACCGTTGTTTCAAGTATGAGAACATGGTTCAGGTCCCAGCTGACGCCATAGTAGTCAAACAACATGGCCCCAGTGATTCACTTCTTTTGCGCCTCTCAAATCAAATCTGACATCGGCTGGATATCCTTAAAACAAAGCGTTATTAACAGGGTGATTCTTGAGTTTTCAGAGCAAGCATCTTCATTTCTAGAGCTCATTTGTTGTCGGCTGATATGCGCTGCTAATGAAAGCTCTCCCTTAAAATTGCAATTTTTCCTTGGGCTTACTTCAACACCATTATTTGCATACAATAAACTCAACTGAAAAAGAACGTTCCCCAAGCTGTCCCTCGGTCCTCACCCTAATCAAGAATATTTCTTTTTCCTTGATGAACTGTTACAAAGACTTCCTTGCAACGGTCATTAGCTTTGTGTTACACAGCGACAAAGCAATATAATTTAGCACATGTAAGGTTTGAAAGATATGTTTCCCGCTTCAGATGTGTAGCTACTTTCACTTAGATTGATAAACAAGCGTCCTTGGACACAATGTGCAAGCCGAAATTGTCGAAGCCTTTAATGAGGTACCTTCATGGTGCGGTGCTTTACATCACAACTTTTATTTAGAAATACTCTGTACGGTCCAAGAGAATAGAAGCCCAATCTGTAGTTATCTCCCGTCCTCAATGTGAAGCTGCTGCCGTAAAACTGCGCCCACGGAAAAAGAAACAATACCACTTGCGATGAGTTAGACTATTTATTCACCATGTAAAGGGAGATTGATCATTAATTACATTAACTGCTATTAGCATTAGGCTAAACTCTCATTATCTTTTGATTCTGCTTTTTGCATACAAAAGGCGCACAATATATGATCTGTTCCGGTCCCATTGAGTGCTGTTATATCGAACTCAGCAAATGGCTTCACAATGCCACTCGATGCTATGTGATTCAGTTTGCAAGAAGCTCGTCATTAGGACTCAATATTGATTGAATCATTCAGATATTCAATACTTCGGTGATTATAAAAGCTTTATTCCGTCGACACAATTAAGCCTGAATAATCCAGATTTCAAACACGAATGCAACTGTTTATGCAGAAACAGTTCCATGCGTTTTGAAAATTTGATATATTCAGGCTTAACTCTTTATTTGGTTCCACATAGGTTCCAGCTAGTAAGTGGAACTTTTCTATAAAAAAGTTCTGTTTACCTATAGGTGCTGCATACGTCACAGATAATGCTTCGAGTATGACAAACAGTGTTCCCGTCAATGGGTATTGTATGCTGCAGCGTTCTCTTATTCGGTACCAAGAAAATTCATGCAGACCATGATTAGCGTCACCTATGTTTTTTCATACGACAACAAGTATGGTACTTGAATGAGACAACCTAGCATACAATCATTACATATATTTGCGGCATACCTGAATGGAAGAATTCATGGTCCTTTCGTAAAATAACATAATCAGAACATTGAAAACAATCGTTTTAGTGCATTGCTAAGCACGTATGTTTTTATGGAACACGCTGGTATTTGTGCTCTATGAACTCAAGTCTGCGCATGCTTTTATCACACTATACTGAATAATAATAACTGAGTTATCAATTCAGGTGCACGACAAAATATTTAAAAGAAGGGAACTCTGATGGGATGCGAAGCAGCAGCTTAGCTCACGGCGTTGACCCGGTCAAAACAGGCTTCGACGTGGGTGCTGGCAGAAGGGTTTGAAGCGAAACTCGGTTTAGTGTTTACTCGAATAAATATTTCTTTAAAACGCAAAGGCTGATTGATATGCGGGGTTTAACGTCCCAAAACGACTATATAATCATGAGAGACGCCGTGGTGAAGGGCTCCGGAAATTTCGACCAACTGGGGTTCTTTAACGTGCATCCAAATCAGAGCACACGGGCCTACAACAATTCCGCCTCCATCGGAAATTCAGCCGCCGCAGCCGGGAATCGAACCCGCGACCTGCGAGTCAGCAGCCAAGTACCTCAGCCACTAAACCACCGCGGCGGGGCAAACACAAAGACTCGGGAGATAGGTTGGGTATTGTGTAAGTTTCATCACAGGTAAACGAGCCGGAAGAGCGTTTCCCCTCGATGTGCGGTCGAGGGTTTCGGGTGGTGGTGAGGGTGAAGCGAGCGAGAAGCGTCCTGCAAGCGGGCGGAGGAGGGGCGCTGCGGCGGACGTGCTGCAGGTGAGGGATTGACGTCAGTGCGCGCCTGTGACAGAAGCGTGTGAGGTGAGCGTGACGTCAACGCGCAGCTCTGAATCGATCTACTTACTTGCATAGAGTTTCCTATATATTTACTAGACGGATCTATTGATTGATGTGAGGGGTTTAACGTCCCCAAACCACCATATGATTATGAGAATGCCGTAGTGGAGGACACCAAAAATTTCTACCACCTGGGGTTCTTTAACGTGCACCCAAATCTG
The DNA here is from genome assembly GCF_013339725.1 of Rhipicephalus microplus. Lineage (NCBI taxonomy): Eukaryota > Metazoa > Arthropoda > Arachnida > Ixodida > Ixodidae > Rhipicephalus > Rhipicephalus microplus. The sequence continues at coordinate 32,960,199 of NC_051169.1, forward strand.
CGCACACAGGCCTACAACATTTTCGCCTCCATTGAAAACTATTCACTAGAGAGCTCTGGCGCTAGTGTGTATGGGAGCTGACTCTCATGGCATTTCAGAGAGCATGGAAATTATGGATGGAACACGGATTTGTCTCATCTTCGTTCTTCTGGGTCCGTTTGTGTTCGTGTGGCTTGCAGCTGTTCTGCAACTAAAAAAAAATTCAGCGAATGTTCAGCGGTCGCCTTTGACCAATTTGATCTTTTAGGCTTACCATTTCAAATTGGGTGACGCAGTTGAAAAAGGGTTTGTTGTTTCCTTCGAAACAAAACTGAACCAAAGCAATAAATGAAGCCACAAGTGCGATTCGCTTCCCGCAGGTATGAAAATAGGGAAATCCGTGTAGTACCCATCATTCCAATGGTCGCTGAACGATCGCAGCCCCAGAGCTCTCTAGTTAATTTTAGGAAACTTTATGCTTACTTGGCACCACCTCAACACCTGCGGCAAGGGAATCCCATCGCGGCGCGTTCGTACGGACTTGCATATGACGTAACGAACGTCAGTCAAATATATGCTTGGCATCTAAAATGGGAGACAAAGAAGGCTGCCCAGCTGCGCATTTTTTTTTCTAGCTTGGCAACACCAGAGCGAAGCTGACTTGAGTTTTCACATAGACAGAGGGAAGACGAGTACTTTTTAAGATGGTTTTTTGATGCACCGTGACTTCGCATTTTTTCAGAAAGGCTTATAACTGACAAATTTGAGAGAGAAAAACAATTGAAAGTGGAAAGTTCACTTCGGTCTGCAGTCAGAGTATACTTAGTTTGCTGGTTACACTTACTTCATTATGAGCATGGCAGTGGTAGACTGGTTATAGTACTCGGCTGCTGACCCGAATGGCGTGGGTTTGACCCTGGTCGCGGCGGTTCTTGTGTCTACGGAAGCGAATGTGCTTGTGGCCCGTCTGCTAAGGTTTTAGCCCATATCAAAAAAGTTCGGCAGATCTCACGTACCCGGGAATCGACGTTCTGCGAAAGCATGCGGACGGAATGTGACCATTCCACAATTTTTATTGAGCGACATATCATGAAATTACGCTAAATATATGTACAAATGTACAAATGTTGCACGCACAGACATATGTTGAAGAGTTGCAGATGTTCATATAACCAGTCGTTTGCATTGCGCAACGATGCCAACTGGAACATGCGTGTTATTAACACCAAAAGCCAAAAGCTGATACGAAACGCTGATTCTCGCAAAGATGTTGGCCCTAGACGCTGCTACATAAATCAACTTCCGCGCATGGAAACTAACCACAATTGACGTTAAACCGATGGGACGGCTGTATCAAAGGAGTAGGTATGTAATGTTTATGAAATTGCGTGAGCATCTCTGCAACCACTATTGACGTTTCACGAAGATTAGTGTCTATTTGGCAAGTAGTTCCGAGACCTGGGGTAGCTCTGTGGTAAGATACTTTATTGCCACGCAGAATGTTTGGGTTCGATTCTAGCTGGGATCCTGAAATTTGTTCTTTGAATACGCCCTAGGGTCAATACTGCCTATGTCAGGTTTTTCTTCACATTGACATTTATTCTATGCTTTCGTTGGGTCGACGCTACTGATGTCGGATATTGCTTAACACTCACGTGTTAAAATGGCCCGTGTGTGTTCTCGTCGTTTCCGAGTAGATACTAAGTGTCAATCACCTGTGGTACATACCCGTATAGCAGCGGCATATAACCGCCCGTGCGTATGTGCCACTGTCTGGCGGGAAGTGTTTGACGACGTACGCGATGGAATTGTGGCATTATTCATGTCTTGACCAGTGCGTCATATTTGTCGAACCATGTTACCTTCCCATGCTAATTTTCGTTCACGCTAAGTTAAGAGGGTGACCACGAGAGCACCGAAACGTAAGTGGCTAGATAGATAGATAGATAGATAGATAAATAGATAGATAGATAGATAGATAGATAGATAGATAAATAGATAGATAGATAGATAGATAGATAGATAGATAGATAGATAGATAGATAGATAGATAGATAGATAGATAGATAGATAGATAGATAGATAGATAGATAGATAGGTTCGCTAAGAAGTGCTTCGCATTCAAAAGTGCAAGGGCCGGATCTCGACAGTAACGCCTGCGTCCATATCTCGTTGGACGGGCACAACGCACTATCCCGTTCAGCAGTTTTCCTCTCTAGAAGGCTTTTTTTTTTCATACGAAATGCAAGACAAACCATGCAGAGACGATTATAAGCAGCTGTGCACAACCAATATGGCACCAGTTATAATGATAGCGTCATGAATAATGGCATCTGCGTCACACGATGAAAGCACCCTTCACGGCACTACGGGCATGAATCGATGATTTACGCGTGGTTATTAATTTCCAGCCTGGATATTTTTTTCAAACGCTTTCAAAACCAGAGAGCTTAAGCGTTTGCTAGGCGTGGCTTCCAGACATTCTTCAACGACAGGAATGCTTTCTTCAAACCGTGTAGGAGTAACTCTAAGACATGATATGTTACTATAAAAGAAAAAAATAATGACTGCGTCGCACTATACTGGTTCCGAGTCCGATGAAAAAGCGCTGCCGGGTGGTGTTCATATATATTCTCTCAGTATTTTCTATCATGAGTTTCTGACTTCTTCTCTCTGTCTTTTTATCTCTTTTCTGTTCCTGTTTCTTTCTTATTTTTCTCTTTTCTATTCTTTCTATCTTTGTTTCTCTTTCTTTTTTCCCACTCTTTATCTCAGCTTTTTCCTCACTCTCTCGTTGTTTCTCTTAATTTTTATTTTCTTTATCTTTCTATCTTACTATCTCTTTGCTATCTCGTTTTCGTGTACGTTGCTTTCCATCGCTTTTTCTCTTTTTATAGTCTTTCTCTGTGTTCCTATCTTTCAATGCCTTCCTATTCCTTTGTCTTTCTTCCTTTAATGACTTCGCTTCGCTCTATTTTTTTTCTGTTTCTTTTTGTGACTTTCTTTTTCTCACTATTTTCTCTCTATATTTTGTTCTTCCGGTTTCTTTAGATCTATTTTCTCTCTTTCTCTTTCACGCATTTCGTGTGCTCCCGGTAACAAATTACAATTTTTGTTTTATGCCACACCTGCTGTTCTCAGTAATGAGACTAGCTCGATTCCAGCACCCCATACGTCTGATGTGTGTGACGATTGGAGGCATGAGTTACAAACCACAGAGTTTTCTACAATACTTACTATAAAGGGACCTCAGGAGCTAGGGTCCATGGGAGTTGCAACGCACAGCGCTTCGGCCAGCATGAAAATGATGGAGAGTACGCAAGTTTGCCTAGTCTTCACTTTTTAGCTACGTTTGGCTTCACGTGGCCTGGTGCCACTTTGTCACGAGGTGACAATCAGCAAATGTTCAACAGTTTCACTTCGCCACGTTAACCATTTAGGCTAACCAATTAAATCTTGGTAACCAAGTTCCCGACGGTCCATTATATTATTCGAAATAAAACTAAAGTACATTGATAAACAGAGCCCCAAACGCGTTCGAAGCCCCGAAGCACGATGACTAAGCAAACTTGTGTACTACCCAGCCGTCCCATAGAGGCTGAACGACCGAAGCGCCAGAGTCTTTTTCAAGTTTGTTTAAGAAAAGTTGTGTTTAAGAGCTTACACAGCTTCACTGTTAAAGAGAAAGAAAAACAACCTTGTGAGGCAGCAGCTGCAAGCAAACAACAAATCGTTTCATAATGTTTAAATATCAAGCGCGGCAAACGTTCAGAGGAACGATAGGAACAATGAAACAACCTTGTCTGTTGCGCACCTAGTTTGCTCTCAAGCTATAACATCAAGGACGACCAACTAGCCCGCTTCTACACCTTGCGCTCTTAGATATTTAGCGAAGCCACACACAGGGTTTTACTCCGATGGTCTGACATAAGTATGATAGTATATTTTACACGTAAAACTATACAATGCACGTAACAGTTAAATTGATGACTCTATGAAAAGCTGAAGGAAAATTCACACGATTGTGCGATGCTAATGATAACAAAACGTCGAAAAGTTGAGCTTCTAGACTGCTTTCGCGCACATTTTGTTATCATTAAAAAAAGTGACGGGCGATTTTTTTTTCTAATAACTGCTCTATCTGCTGCGTAATGTGGGTAATTGGATCTCTAACATGAGGTAATTATTGCGGAACACTCAAAAAATCACCACCATGTATAGGTTGGCCAAAAGTTAGAGCTCACTCAGACGCATTCACGAAGCATGCCTGGCCTTTGGCACCCCCTCGGACTCGCCCTCACAATTGTTTTCTTCAGCTGGGCCTAGCCGCACTCAAACTCACCAAACTATGACTCATTTGGATTCACTCAGACCCATACTTGCAGCTCTAAGTCTATGCGAGTTGACTGATGAGTCCATTAGTGTACTACAAGCTGTTTCGTTCGACGAGTCCGTGCTTTTTAACACTGATATATTGCATTATCAGTGCTCAGCTCTGTGTTTCTTTATCTCACTTCTTTAAATACGAGTTATTACTTATCATACTTCACTACGAAAATTTATACTGAAAGTGATGACTCACACGTGAAGTTTGAATTCAACAAAACCTATGTGGGTTGGTGAAAGCATCTTCCTCCCTCTGTAACTTAAGCATCAGTTCAAAAAATATCGAGCTGGCGTGTGAACGCTACGGCGTTGACGTGTGGGTAGTTATAATTAGTACATGCGTGAGACCACATAAGGCCGACAGTAATGCTGTAGTGAAGTAGATAGGACGAGAGCTCGGCAAAACACTGGAGCTGTCTCCCAGAATCACTCATGAAATATACCTTGCCCCTTGGGTTCACTCAGACTCATATTCATCAACGTTTTCCTCAAATGAACTTACTTGGGCTGTGACTCACACAATTATTACTCTCCTAGGCTTACGCAAATCCAGACTGATGGCTCGATTGGAGTTTGAGTGAGTGGACTCTTGATTGATTTTACCTACCTATGCTACCATGTGAGCATTTCTGTAAAATATGTATTACCAGGCAGGAAAACGGCTATAAGAGCTAAATTATCCGCAGATGAAAACAATGATGCCTAAACACATGTTTTCGTGTAAACAGTGAGCGCCCACTCAACACTGAGCGTGTGCGCCAAAGTGCGCAGAATGCATTCGCGGAACACATAATCTGATATTGTGGAGAAAGCAAGTGTGTCCTTACCGATGAGAGCCTGCTTTTTGAAGAGATTCAATAAAGATCGCTGCAATGGCTACTCAGAATAGTAGCAAAAGCAGCCAGTTTTTGTTTCGAGAACACATACAAAAGCTGCTGTATAAATAAGATGAAGAAGCACATGCATGTAATGCTTTTACAGCATCAGAACATATTGACCAAACGTACAACAAGGAATTCTGCATTATTGCATTATTCTGGGGACCGCACATCACTTGTACATATTTTGTTTACTTTGGTATACGAGGAAGATACGCAACTACTTTCCCCAATGTATTTTCCTTTCATACCACTCCGCACATCTGCTTCTTTATTTTCAGTTTTATCTATTGTTCTTTTCTTTTAATCTATGCATACTCTTAGGTGAACAACATCGGCCGTTCGTATTGCCAATATTTTAGTGTCTTTTCAGGCGCTTTCAGCTTGAAGAAAAAATATTGTAATTTTTTTTTTCAGTGAACGTTTTCTCTGGCCACAGTATCGAAGCTACTCTTGGTTGCTCCTTACGCACAAGCATCGACACTGTGCGCACTGGTGATGAGCCTGACCTTACTGTTCTCTTCTTGATTTCTCATCACACATACTCCGTATATCGACAGACAATAAATGAAATATGAAGATGTTGCCAGGTGTAACTGTCACACCATAACTATTCAACGTTAAACCATGTAGTATACAGGAACAGGGAACAGAAGTGCTACTTAACGATTGACTAGAAAGAAACATCGTGACAATACGCTTCTTGAGATGCATTTTATAGCACCAAAGTGTGTGCAAATTTGTCTCGCATCTTCCTCGAAAATAGCTTTCTTAATACTTAATTTTGCCGTAGCATCAGCTTTAGCTCCTAAATACAAAAATATACCGTGAAACGTTATATAACATCTTACACGGCAGTTACAAACAACAACAAAACGTATTGAAAAGGAAACGCTCCTAAGATGTCTTAGACTTACATTTCGAATTTTCGCTCACGAACAGGCACTAGTAGTGGTCAAGATAGTGCAGCAGGCTGCCATTAAAATGTATTATTCGTAGAAAAAAATATAAATCCAGATGATATACACTGCGAATATATTTCATGCTCCAACGTCTACACTATCAAAACGTGCTAAATACGTGCTGAAGTGGGGAACCTGTATCTGTTGAAATTTCCTATTGGCGCGAGACTGCACAATATCTCGAATCTTTAAGATGCCCGATACCAGATATCAATATCAATATCTGGTAACATATTTCTGCTTCCTCGCTTTGCTGTACGAATAACACATGCGCATGGATATTTTTTTTTCATCTGTGTTCTACAGAGCAGTAAAAAGGCGACAGCTTTTTTTTCTAACATTTTTTGTTGGAAGTGCATGAATCTGCTTGCTACGTTTTTTTTTAAACGCATATTGCTTTAGTCGTTCACTTTATTGGTCTTTGCGTAAAACAAAGCATGCTTTGAAAATATCACAACAGAGGTTCGCTTGAACTAACCACGATGGTCTAGTGACGAAGACACTCGGCTGTTGACCTGCACATCGAGGGATCGGATCCCGGCCGCGGCAGGAACAATTTCAAAGGAGGCAAAAATGTTTAAGGCCCGTGTAGTTAAATTTATGTGCACGTTAAAGAACATAGGGTGGTTGAAGTTTTCGAAACTCTCCATGCAGCGTCTCTCATAATCATGTCGTGATTTTGGGGTGTTAAACCCCAATGATTACTATTATTATGATTACAAATACGCTTGTCCAATAGAAGCGATTGGGTACTTTGAATTTCGGTTTGACTGCGCCTCGAAATATTGATCACACTATCTTGCAATATTGATAAAGCCTTGTAAGCTCTCGATCGCTCACCAAACTTTAGTGGTTGAGCCTCCGTTGTGAAGCACGAAGTCGACCGACGCGTAAGCTGCATAGCTAATAAAAGAAGTATGCGTCATACTATTGCTATTATCCTTTTTCTTGCAGTCTGAGCCGCCACCATCATAATGGATGCACGTGCTTCATTGAGCAGCGATGCGATCACATCACATTCTATTAAAGCAGAGGGAAGGGAAAAGATACATCGCTTTATTGTCGCCGCTGATTTAATTCAAGTTTTGTTTAAAGGCATTTGCTCAGTCTTTTATCTTCACGAGATATCTTGATAAGCTATCTCACCAAATCATTGGCAGAAACCGCATGATTGGAAAGCGATGAGGTGAAAGATTCGTGAACGCGGGCTTCTAGAAGAATGCTTGTCGATAGGTCGGCTTTGCTGACACGCCTGTTTTATGTAACTTTGTTCTCTTCGAGCTGCCATCGTCCCCTGGACTACTGCTTGATTTTTTATTTTTGCTCGGGGCGAGATTGAACTGGTACAGTGACTCAGGTAATTATTTCTTCCCAGAAAAATTAAGGTCAGCAAATATGTCATTTTTCTTTCTGCAATGATTCCAGAATACAGTTTTGTTGAAGCATGCGTTTGACTTTCAGAAAAGCTCAAGTGCTTAATTTCAATACTTATCTTTATATTAATTTATGAATGCCATTTTCTGGAACTGCTGATTTGAAGTCGTCAGACACTTTATATGCCAAAGATGGTAAAGAGTTCAGTGGCTTCGCGACCATCGCAGCAGGTATAGATTACTGGAAAATATGAATTTTAGCGTCTTCTTTTCCCTTGGTTGGGCATTGAATATTATTGCGGTGCAAAGTTTTCCGTCTACCTCTCTCGTATGCGAATGTACGTGTCACATTAAGGTTCATCTTGCAGAAGCATCTTTCCCATAGAACTTTTTTTGTAAGAATGTACTTCAGAATTTTCCAATACAGGTACCCTGCATTTGGTCAACGCAGAAGAAAGCTTTACTAGAGCCGTATGTGGTCAACCGGAACGAAATTGCAAACTGTAAAAACGGCCTCACATCGAAGCCAAAGAACAATTATTTCTCCCTCAAGGTGGCCGAATGCCACCATGAGCAATGCAATGGTCGAAGTGTGAAAGAACACAGTACTATGAAGCCACCATGAGCACACTTTTTTTAAAATATTGCCATCAATTTGTATGCATTGAACTACAGGCTCCCATAGGCAATTTTTCAGAATGGTCCAGTGAATTTATAACACTAAATAAAATAACTTCAGCAAAGAATCTGCGCACATGACAGACGGCGCACACACAATATAGAGAGTTCGATGCATAGCCCTGCCGCGGTGGTCTAGTGGCTAAGGTACTCGGCTGCTGACCCGCAGGTCGCGGGTTCGAAGCCCGGCTGCGGCAGCTGCATTTCCGATGGAGGCGGAAATGTTGTAGGCCCGTGTGCTCAGATTTGGGTGCACGTTAAAGAACCGCAGGAGGTCAAAATTTTCGGAGCCCTCCACTACGGCGTCTCTTATAATCATATAGTGGTTTTGGGATGTTCAACCCCACTTATAAATCATTCGATGCATAGAAGCTTAACTGTATCTAACACAGTTTAAACCTAACTTTGAATTTTTTCCGATCTTTCGACAAGGGAACAGCTTGGAACATATCTCAGACAAAATAAAAGCAACAATAACAAAAGCATTGACGTAGCTGCACTGTGTTCAGTTTAAAGCCACGGATTTAAACCTCCACCTTTATTGGACTACACAAGGCCTTCACTTTCGTTTGAGTTGTCGTATATTCTATTCACAGGAACTTCACCGTGGCAAAGAGAGCAGTTTTCTGCCAACACTAACAAAAAGAAACTATAGCATGATAAAAGAGTTGATATATGCTCTGAGTCACGTGATCAATGCTTTGTCTTATGGTACGAAGGAATGTTTGGCCATGACAATATTGCCCGCGTAGTCGCCTGCGATTTGGCGTTCTGACGCATGCTCTATTATTAAGGCTTTATATAAATAAACAAACGCGAAACTAGATCACTGTCACGCGTCGTTGGCGTCAACAGAAATTGAAAAAAAAATAAAAAGCTTACGCAAGACTCACGCTAGAATCCACGCATTGCATAAAAGCTGCTGGGCACGTTTACAATTTTCTTACTAATCATCGGTATAGACTCCATGATTCGGAGTTGATTTAGCGCATGCACTACACATTAGCACGGGAACACAATGGCGACAAGTTCACATTGAGATTCTCCCCAGACATGACAAATAATCGAAATAAACCTGATTAAATTTTTGGAAACATCGCAGATGCATGTTTCAACTTCTCTTGACCTTAAGCACAGAACGTTCGGGTGGTGGTTGAACATGGGCCGGCTAATGATGATGATACTTTTCTTATATACGACATATGGTCAAGCTCGACAATTACGGTTCAGCTGCAAAGGCTCCTATAATTTGTAATTTATTTAGAGCTTATAAAATTATTTTTTTCAAGTTATTTCAAGTAGAGACGTCTTGTTTATCACCATGTGCACGTGCTATATGATCAACTTTTCCTGACTATGCTTTCATAACTCCTCTTGATAACTTCCAACTTCCTTACTCGCTGCATTTTAGACCATGAAGTGATCAGAAGCGACAATGCTCAGATACTTTCTCGGTGCATTACTTTGAGGCGCAGTACTTTTTAGACACATCAATCACTTCTTGTTCCATAAGTAAGGGTCATTTGGTGAATTACATTCCATTTATGAGATCTCGAAACCAAAAAGATAGATGCATTTTAAGCCACGAGTGTAACAATGAGAGGTGAAAAATAATGGCATCAATCGCATATGAAATATAGCTGCAAGTGGTAAGCACAAATAAAACTCATTTGAGTACGTCACATAAAACGCTCAAGAGATGAGCGGTGCTCTGTTTCACAGACATATATGCCGACTGACAACGGTAGCAACACTGAAGTTAGCGTGAGACTGGACCAGGATGAGCCATTAAATGTCTAGAATGCTTGCCTACCTCAACAAACTTACATCCATTCATACAACAAAGAACAAGAGTGAGCAGTGGTCAGAGCCTCTTGCAACAAAAACGTTTAACAGTGAATATGTTTGTTATGAGATAATTGGAGGCAGGATCAATTACTAAACTACTAGGAGTTTCACCAAAGGGTCATTAGGTTTACAAATCATTACATATTAAACGATGAAGTTATTAGGAAAGAACACAAATACAAGTACTTGTGTATTACGTTTTCTGATGATGGGGGATAGTCTTAACACATTGCCAGTGTTCTCAACGGAGCTGGAAAAGCCCTAGGTATTTTACAAAGAAATCTTAAACATGTAACCAAGTAGGTCAAACAGGCAGCATATTACGCCTATGTCAAACCAATACTGGAATACGCCTGTCCTGTGTGGGATCCGTTCACAAATTACACATTCATGCACTAGAGCGCATTCAGTCGATAGCAGCAAGATTTGTTCCGGGAAAATATGACCGAACTGAAAGCTCCTGATGTATGAAAGGAGAACTCAATTGGTAATATTTCCAAGATAGAAGACGTAATCTATGACTGAAACTATTTTATTCAATCCAAAACAAGAAAATAGGCATTAATCTTTCAAAATATTTAAAACCAGCGCATTATCAATCTTCTCATCATGACCACAAATTTAAAGTACGGCCATACAGCCCCAAAACAGATCTTTTTAAGCATATTCTTTTTTTCCGCAAGGCGTTGTCGAATGGAATATGTTACCAGCTGATTTACTTGGCCGCAAGACTGTGAATTTATTATATGAGGCACTGTCCCCCTGCAATAACGCCTAATATGGCGCTGCGGGCAATGTTCCACATAAAAAAAACAATGGAATCAGCTTCCAGGCTTACAATTTGAACTGCATATAGACTTGCTCAATGGAATGTTCGCTTTGCCGCCCTTAACCAGGTCGGTTGGTTCAGCTATTTGGCATGCTTCGTTGTGCAGTTGCAATCTTTCTTACAGTAAAATGGTAGTTCTGCTTTATCTTTCGTTTTTTTTTTAATTTGGTTTACACTATGCCTTCATTCATCCTGGTCTAAGCTCTATTTGTGAACCGCAATCGCAACACAAATTGTTTATTGTGTGGTCAGAACCAAAATGTTTTTGCTGTTTTTATAATAATACAAGAACCTTCTAGACGGAATGGTCAGCCTAATGACTCGAGACGGACGAAACGGCTTCCACAGAACCATTAGAGCGACTTCTTCGTGCGAGTGCTTTGTCAGCTCGTTGCTACCACAATTTCCTTTTCTTGCACCAGTCAACTTTACTCGACCGTCACATCATTTCCAGGGAGTAATTTTTGTTCCTTTTGCCAGTAGGGTTTAATAAAACGACTTCTTATTGGTATAGTTTTATATCTTTTTTTCTATACCGTAGAAACCACATATACAATGAAGCTACCCGTTGATTGAAACAGACAACGAGTGCCGATTGTTAAATTCATTAAAAATATTTTACCAATGAAAATATTCCACAAATGTCTAACAGTCGTTATAAAGTTTCAATGTGCAGTAAATGTTTCGACTCAATTGCAACTTGTCGAAAAAATCTTTAAACTTTTATTTCACAGCTTCAGTAATTTTTGCGTTATCAGAGTCGAAAAACGCTGTAGAAGGTGCCTTGCTAGTAACTTAGAGTTCAGCATAAATGTGGAAACTAAAGAAAGGAAGGGTGCTTTATTAAGCTACTCTATACAGAGAGGTCTGTGTGCCTTCTATGAAGATTGAGAAGAATTGGCGTCTTATGCTTTGTTTTAGAAGGACAGAAAGTTCAGCTAATCGTTGACAATTCATCAAAAAGGATGATATGGCGGCAAATACGGGCACTAGAGAAAAGAACAAAACAAGAAACATATAATGTTTCGCAATAATTGAGGGTTTCGACCACCATCAACCTGTGTAATCGTAGAGTTTGAATGGCTGTCATAAAGCCTATGCATATGTGCGGGACGTTTCGAGGAGAAGCTCATCTGTATGTTAGTATGGTCTATATCCCAGCCGGCTGGTGCTCACACAGTGCAAAAGAGCTCAGGTTACGTTGATGTTTCGACGCGGTATACGCGTTCGTCCACAGAGATTACGAGTGAGTTTACGGCTAAGTTAGAGCGGGTTCATATGCACGGCTACAGGAAACAACGCATCAAAAGTCTCATTTGCAATGCAGCAATCTTAGTGCACCTAGAAATACAGGGCTATGTTATGAGGTTTATGAGGTTTGATGCGTGGGCGTAACTTCTACACCTGATGCGATTCTGAGTACATAATTGTCCGGACGTGGGATGACATATGTTAGCGTGCTTTCTCGCAATTTATATATTGTCAGAAAGACCGATGCATTTAACGCGTTCGGAGTACATGTGACTCAACGTTAGGAGCAATTGCTCGGTGAATGAGGTAATGTGATAAGCTGCAGTAGTGCATTCAGAAGATTTGCGCGAGATCTGCAAGCTGTTGTTCGGAAGCATAAGCATCGCCCTCTACAAACAACCGTAGCGCGGGCCACTTCAGCTCCCACCGATGGGTTGCACAAGTTACAAATGTTCACAAATGCTTTCAGTTTGATAGAGAAGTGTGCTCATTATTGAAGATGTTACTGAAGCCTCATTACCTGAACTACCTCATTACAGAACTTAACTCTTTCATTACACGTTAACTGCCTCAATACTGAACCTGCGAGTTGAGTATTAAAAATTTGACCTCTCTATCGCTCACTTCTTTATCGGTACTGTTCTGATTCTTCTGTATAGCGCTTCAAGCCTTTTCTGTACCTCCTGTACTTCTCGTAAGATGCGGAATAAGAATAACTGTCAGAACATGATGGGCAAGAACATTGGCTGTGTGCGTGTTTTTTTAAGTTCTTTTTTTTCACCATTCTGCAGTTGACTCTGTGTTTTTATTTTTTGCACAAGCGTCATTACCAGTGGCCATTTAGTTATCTTCCATTCATGGATCTGCGTTCTTTATCTTAAAAAACACTGGATGTTTCTGGTCAATCATTAAATTCCGCACCCCATTCTCTCTTTCATTCACCATCAGGACCCCTCATGTGTTTGCAGCAAAAGATTTATTGTACTTTAAAAAAGATATAAATGAGCTGAGAAATTCGTAAGTTACAATTAATTTTTATTTGGTGCAAAGTTACTAAAAGCATCTGTAGTGTTTCCGGAAAACACAAACACAAACTTTGCATCATTGGATAACTTGTTGTTAAGCAAATGCCATTGCGTATACGGGAACAGCGAGGCGCTTAATGTGATCTCGTGAGAGGAATCAAAGTGCCTCGACCACTTGCAGCTGATAACTCGAACCAACTCTAATGATGTGTTTTGAAGTCGAAGCTTCTTAAAGTGTCGGTCGTTCCCTCCTTTGTGTTAGTAGAAGTGATAGTATGTAGCCACTTCTCATTGATTTTAAGAATTGCACACTAGATGATGCTTTATGTATATATCCTTAGAAATAACAGTGCTAGATGGCGTCAGCAGTTTTCGTATAGCTAATGATTTCGTATAGTTGACGGACGGACAGACAGGCAGACAGGCAGACAGGCAGACAGGCAGACAGGCAGGCAGGTAGGCAGGCAGGCAGGCGCTTCGCTCCACGCATGCATCATCATTCATTCCGTGGATATGCCGTGAATATTGAAACTTTCTCCTACTGTCACATGCTGCATCGAATCTCGGCCGCAGCGGCCTTATTTTCCATGGATACGAAAATGCTTGACTCCCATGTACTTAAATTTCGGTGCACGTCTAAGAACACCAGATGCTCTAAATTTCCGGAGCCTTTCACCACGGTGTCCCTCATAATCAAATCAAATGGTTTTCAAACGTCAAAATAAAATTATTGTGCCAACATAACAAAAAATGCAGAAGCGGCCGCGATACACAGCGTACGTTTGCGTACCAAAAATGTACTAAGTATATTAAGGACTTCATCTGAGAGCCATGTACAGTAAAGAGCTGTCAAAACTTCATTTCGCCTTGAAGCTTTCACTGCGTTACAATTGCCTGCCGACTAGCAAACCTTCTTTCTTTTTCTTTTTCATAACGACAACTTTATGACTTTTTAATTAAATCAGTGCATTGATAGAGCACGCTGTTCACTTCTAATAAGGGGAACAATTTGTTCATGCGACAAATAGGAAGAACGTATTGACAGACGCATAAACTTGATAGCTAGAATTTCATTAACTAAGAATGGCTGACAACTCTCCCATAATATTGCCTTAAGAATTCATCGAAAACAGCTGCTGACCTTGCCTTAGTATAGCTGTTCTCTTAACTCCAAGGCTGCTGTCGACGTTTGCAAATGCATACTTCATATGCTGTGCCATCCTGCAATGCTTGCGCGCTTCTTCCCAGAAAATTCGTTTAACACATGTCTTCTTTTCTTTTGTTTCTTGCAGAGACTGGTGAGGGCATTTAATTAGGTTATGTCCAGCGACTGCACTCATTATTTGGACGTCCCTCTTCGAGAAAACGTTATCATGTAATTTTACCACTTAGGCGTCTCGCACTGTTTTTCTTCAGATTGTCGTCACTTGCCATGACTTTCCTAATAGAATGCTTGAGATTATTTTGTCAAAGAGTGTGTTTATTTGAACTGTCAGAACAGCAAGACAGTCACAGCGTTTGCTGAACGAGAGGCATCCAAAAATCCCGCCGATAGCTAGCTCTTTGTCGATGCTGACCGTATTAGGCCCACGTAAGGTAGTGTTCCCATTGTTTACACCTATGTAACTGCCATTAGCTATCACTTGTGATACAAAATATAAGTTACAAGAGCTTGTTAGCGTGTGGTCACGGGAATGGTATTTACGAATCTGAAGTGCTCAATTTGCTATGGTATGATAATGGTGAACAAAAGTCACGGCAGTCGTTGCACTACTGTGAATGTTGTAGCATCGCCCTTTTTAGACGCGAGAAGGGCATTTGTTATTTTTGTTTTGTTCTAATGATCGTTCAAGTTAGGGAACAGCGCACCAGTTTTTATTACCATAGAACGCAGTTTTGAGAGACAACCTTCTTGCACATTCCCACGTAATCTTCATATGCAGCCTTTGGTGTCATGTCGTGTTTTTCAATTGGCACCATCTCTCAACAGCTTAATGTTTTCGCATTTGCAAATTCAGTGAATAATTCTGTCTTTTTTCTATGCTCACTAAGTGTTGCTTTCTTGAGCAAAGATAGTTTAAGTAGGGAGCTATAGCCATTTATTAGCAGTTGCAGATCCTACGCTTCCATGCGCTGTCTTCGTCCCAATCAGCTGAAGCAGCACAATGAAACTCGCATCGATCTCGCTGCTTTTGCCGGTAGTGGCTTGTAGATAGCTCCCGCGATAATTAGCGAATCGTCCCGAGAAGACTCAATGGCGACAAATTTCCCGCGGGATTCCGACTGCTAAGCGAACGCGATTTCATGGTCTCTACTCACTGCAACTCGACATGGCTGGGTATACCGTGGAATTCAGAATAAACTTTAAGCAACTCTCTCTTTCTGTTTTGCATAGAAAGCTTGGCACTCAAATTTCATAACGCGTAAATGTTGAGTGCATTATATTTCAAGCGCTAAAGGTCTTTATGTTTTTTATTTTGACAATGCGGTGTTCACGTGCCCAGTGTTCTAGAACGAGTAGAATTTGTCTCTTTAACACGTAAATGCATAATCTGAAAACGTACGCTACAACATGCACATTTTCAAAAAAAATAAGAAACTATGAAATTGTCTGGGTGTTTTTAAAGCCCAAGTATAAGGTTAAGCCGTTTTTTGAGCAAAACACGACAAGAAAATTCGGTCATACGAAACCATGATGATTTGAGGACATCATACAGCGGATATTTTTTTAAAATTAAAAACGAAACTGAACTACGTCACTAATGAAGCAATGCTGTGACATTACTTTGTGACATCATAATGATGACACAGATCTGACATATTTGTTGCATCATCGTGACGTCACTTGAAACGTCTAGGAAACAGTCAACTAATTAATTAATTGTTTGGTTACTCACTATATTTCTTTGTCGCTTATTCGGAAATGTTGTAGGCCCGTGTGCTCAGATTTGGGTGCACGTTAAAAAACCCCAGGTGGTCGAAATTTCCAAAGCCCTCCACTACGGCGTCTCTCATAATCATATGGCGGTTTTGGGACGTTAAACCCCACATATCAATCAATCAATCAATTTGTCGCTTATTTGTTGCGATGCATATGCCGTGACTTCAGTGTGTGCCACTTAATTGTAAGATACGGTTTTTGAGGTATGCATGCAATCCTGCTATGAAGAGATAAACAAGAAGCGTTTAAAGTTTTCCGTACATGAAAAAAAATATACGAACTACAATGTTTGCATTACAAGATGACCTGGCCCCACCACGGTGGTCTAGTGGCTAAGGTACTCGGCTGCTGATCCGCAGGTCATGGAATCAAATACCAGCTGCGGCGACATTTTCGATGAAGGCGAAAATGCTGTCGGCCCGTGTACTCAGATTTGGGTGCGCGTTACAAAACTCCAGGTGTTCAGAATTTTTAGAGCCTTCCACCATGGCGTCTCTCATAATCATATGGCAATTTGGGGCCATTAACCCTCATATTTCAAGCAATAAATAAATCAATCAGAATGACCAGTTACAGAAAAGAACATTAAATATCAAAATTGATGGCTGCGCTAAATTTTGTAATATCTTTAATATAAATTTTGCTACTCACAAGCCGTTCATGCTAGGCACACTCGGGCTAGGTACTGTAAGGCGTGAGCCACAACAGAGCTGCAATTAAGGTAGCCAAGAAAGTATTTTTAAAATTCTTTATTTACGAGATGCGTGCCTCAGGCCGGAGTTCGTTTCGCACTAGTTTACAGGCGTCGAAGGCAAAGTTATCAGAGAAGAATTCTTCGGCATTCAATCAATAAAATCTATACAGCAAACCCATTCCTGCTTCCATGTTCTTGGAATACTCATCTTTGCTTCAGCGCTTTTAACTGACCCCGTGAAGAACCCCGACTAGAGCATAATATTTTCCGCAGCCTTTTTTTTTTTTTGCGGTGTTGAACATTTGGTTGCCGCCCACAATGCATTCCGTCCTCAGTTTGCCTCGCTTGAGCTCGCTGGATTTCTTTAAAGGTGGAGTGAAGGCGAGGGTGTAGCTATTGATTGCGAGATTGTTAGAAAGCTCCCAAGAACGCAAGGAAACTTCCTGCCACAACCTGACGGCCTATAGTGGATGCTGAAGTTTCGATGAGACGATAGTTAAACAAACTTTCTTTATCTGGTTAGGACACACTTCAAAAACTTAACTTTCTCGTAGTTAACATCGCTCAGCGAAGACGCTTCAAATAAACAGTTTTCAAGCGACCACATGAAGGGCTTTGCAGCAAAAAAAAAAAGCGATCTCGAATGAACACGTTTCAGGCTTCCGCGCATTTTCCACGTGCGTTTTCTGACAATAAGAAGAGTATGAAGAAGCCTGCGGCCGTCAGTGCTCGGTAATGGATGAAGAGCGTCATGACGGGAGCCAATGAACGGCTGAGTGTTTAGCAAAACATTGATTGAAAGCAAGTTACACGAACCTTGAGAAGTTAGAGCGCTTAAAAGACAGACTCTGTTTGCGTCACTGAGGCCGTCAAAGTGGCTTGTCTGCGTTCCTTACAGGATGTAATAGCAACAAAATAGCCACATTAGAAGGCACCCACCTGACGTGGTTATGGTGAGTGGAACGAATGTTAAGAACAGTAGTTTCAGTCCGGGTGGCTGCATTGGGTTTGGTTGTATAATATATAAAATTAAATACCATACT
The DNA here is from genome assembly GCF_013339725.1 of Rhipicephalus microplus. Lineage (NCBI taxonomy): Eukaryota > Metazoa > Arthropoda > Arachnida > Ixodida > Ixodidae > Rhipicephalus > Rhipicephalus microplus. The sequence continues at coordinate 32,978,086 of NC_051169.1, forward strand.
AAAGAAAACTGGTACACGGTTGAGGCCCCCACATCGGGTTTAGTGAACAGCCTGCTTCCGTCTATTTATTCTATGTGAAGCATATTATGATCAAGCTCAATCCTGTGTGTGGCGTCACCACCCTTACCCTTACACATAGCTGTCTTTAGAGGGAGATGGTGTTTTTTTTCTTTTTATTTGCATGAGGGCTGTCACGTTCTACTAAGGCTTCACTACAATGTGAGTTACAAGCCCGACAGTCTTGATTTGCTTTAGGGGGCCAGTGCTGTACGATGTGCTGTAACCCCCATAACTTGTAATATTGGCAACATACGTGGCCCATATCAGAGATTGAGACCAAAATATGAAAAAAGACATCGGCTATGTGTGACGTGAAAAGAACTGGGGTTAGACCTTCTCGTTTTCTTACTTTTAAATGACCCTTAATTCATAACTTCCAGTAATAAACATATATTCTAGAAAACCAAATGTGCTACAATCTCTTTAAAAATGACTTCTCTTGGTTAACGCATCATTCGCAAGTTTTACACAGATACATGTAAGGGAAGCAATATAGTGTAGGTTCCTATTAGTTGTATAGTGGGCCATTAGTGAATGTGCGTTACGACAAAATAACACAACTTTTTCCAGTCGTTTCTGCAATGTTGTGCTTAGCACTTTTGTAGCTGTTGAGGCCACATGATTAACTTAAATTTACGAACAGCATTCTTGCCCTTATACTCTCTTTTCTGCTCACGTCACCGTGAAACGTTTTATGTACAAGGTATGCGACTCAACACAGACAAAAGACTTCCTTGTGAACAACGTGTGGCATTTTATGCACTGTTGTCAAAACGAGCGACGACAGCGTAATAGGCTGTACGTAAACCTTGTCTTTATATCGCTTTCCTCATGTTACGTCAATAAACACAGAGCTTACAGATGCTTTGTTAACTGCATAAAGTATTAAAGTTTCTCTGATGCACAGTTTTGGGACTGTCATTTGGATTAGTGATACAAATCCACGTGCTTGTCTCTTGAACTAGGAAAATTATCACATTGGCCAAAACAAACGTCATGCCGCAAGCACTTAACGTGCGGAGGTCACCATACCCACTAGTTGGGGAAAGTACCACAAATCAAGAGAACGTTCATATGTACTTTATCCTTCTCTTGCTGTGCCTCTGTGATAGGAAATGGCAGCCCCTTCTAACTTTGGACCATAAACCGTTTCGATGTGGTGCTGGCTGGCTTTCGGAATGTTCCCGCTCACAGAAATGACGACGTCGTATTTCCAGAGTAGGATTGCTCCTCGAGGAGAAGCTTTCCGTGATGGCCCTAACGGGTGCTTGATCGTGACAGAAGAAGCAATAAAACAGCGATTCGGCCAGCTGTGCTTGGGTGCAGAGAAGATGTGAGTAGAACAAGGGTGAGTGGGTCTATACGCTATTTGCCAGGTGGGCAAACATCGGGAGAAAAAATCGGGTTTTATTCTCTTTGCGGTGCTTAAGGTGATACAATCAAGTATACGTATTTATATATAGGCTCACTCTGAACACCGTGTTTCGTACATAGGCGAAGACGCTACATGTTTCTTTTGTTTACTTCAATACCAGTACGCATCATTGAATTGTGTGAAGTACGGTGGACACGGGAACTTGGGACCCGTGTGGAGATGCACAACGCAAACCTCGTGTAAAGAGGACAAGAAGAAGTGTGACGACAGACTTAGGAGCGTAAACTTTTAGCGCGCTGTAGGGAAATGAAAGCGACGTAGACAGAACAAACTGGGTTGACACAAGCGCGAACAGCTGCTTATGTTTATAGAATATTGGCAAAATATATACACTGAAACAAAGGAGAGTTTAAAGCAGACAAAAAAAAACGAGTCACACATGCGCACGAAATTGATCAAGAGAGATGCTATCCTCTAGCGACCACGTGTCTCGAAACTTCTCAGCTTCCCTGCTTTAAAGGAATGACACCACGAGACACACGTGCGCTGGATCGAAGATAACATCTCTCTTGATATATTTCTTGCGCATGTGTCAGTGTTACTTTTGTTCTGGTTTTCCACTCTTTTTGTGTGTATACACACTTTTGATAAATCTGTAAATACAAACCGTTCTTACATCGCACGTATGTTATCGCGTGTCGTTCTTTTTGTGTCACATTTATTGCTTTGTAGCGCGCTGAACGTTTACGCTATGCAAAACCACCTGAATTCTTCCCTGGCTCTTAGCAGCAGGGACCCTGACTCTTAGCAGCACACAACCTATCATGGGTTGTTCAGAAGGACCGCGAAGTGAAGGAGAGCCTAAGGTTTCCTGTACCGATGGGGCAGGGCCCTCTACATCTTGATTAACAGTCAGGCGTCCTTCAGTACCTTATTAGGTGATAAATAAGATGGTAAATAATTAGGTGGAAGAGGGTATACGCAAAAGCAACTCCGGGGGGTTTTGCATGGGTATACCAAAGAACGCAAGGAGCGAAAGCTGCTGATAGATCACCGAGCTATGTGCCTTTGCAACAATCCACGAGTTCTCGAGGAAGGTTTTCAGATTATATCACCAACACTCTTATTTAAATCGAGTTGATTAATTGCGTACACAACTTCTGAACTTCCCTTGATGTTTCTCTAACGTAACTGAGTAGCTAGTCGAACGTACGGCAACGATAGCTAACAGTTGCTGCGACAAAGACCTTACAGTTTCGCCCCTAACGAGCTTCGCGTCGTTAACAACCAAAACAAAGTTATGCTTGACAGCGCCTTTGTTAAACCTTCCCTGAAAATCTGCTCTCATTCTCTTTATCTTAACTATGTTGCGTGAGAAAAGTGAAGTACAAAAGGAAGACACCTGACTACAACTCACCTTCAAATGCTCTTCAATATTTTCGCGCAACTCAGTTAAGATGAATTACCAACTCGCCCAGCAGTCCGTGCTGCACCTTTTCGTGTGCGTAACAAAGACGATGTGTGTACACTATTGCATCCATTATCACTGCTATGCGAAAATATGCGAATTATTTGCCGCGCATCGATGGCGTCTCTGGCAGCCTCTAAGGAGCGCAATTCATATTGTTCATAGACATGCGTTATGGTAACCGTGGCAAGTGCCGCTGACTGAAAGCGGTCAACAGAGAAGCGACTATGTTTCTTCTGACAGTTTTTATAAATTAAACGCGATAGACTTCGGACTTCACGTACTAGCACCTCCTCCGCAGTGGTTTCACTCGATGCTAATAATGGCGATCTCGAGATAGCACGAGCAGCCAAGACAATACAGAAGCAAGCTGTATGGCCACCGCACTTATGTACAATCAAAATAAATTTCTTTGGACTTCTTTCTAATTGGATTGTTTTGGATCTTCCTTTGACGATTTAACAATTGATTTTCCTTCATCTAAATTTTATTTTTTAATGCGAAGCTATCTTAGCGAACTTCAGTGAGCTTGACCGTTTCTATCTATCTATCTATCTATCTATCTATCTATCTATCTATCTATCTATCTATCTATCTATCTATCTATCTATCTATCTATCTATCTATCTATCTATCTATCTATCTATCTATCTATCTATCTATCTATCTATCTAGCCGCCTAGGACTTTTAGCTCTCCTGGTCGTTTGGATAATGGGGCCTATACCAAAACTGGTATGGCATAACATGACTCCACGACAAGCATAAGTAACTAATCATAACATAAAAATCATCACATGTATGTCATGAATGTCATGATTTACATGTCACAGTCTTGCTGCTCCTGCGGTGGTTTCGTTCACATGACATATCGCAAGACTGGTTCGGTGTGACACCACTCTATATCGAACATAAGTGACATGCCCTCCGTGGAAAACATGACATGCATGTTATGGAAGTGATGACTACTCGCCAGGCTCATGGTGTGCTCGCTGTCGTTTCACTAGCTTCAGCATAAACCAAACTTCGTATTATGGGACGTGAATGAATGAAGGAGGTACATCACTGGTGAGAAAATGATAATCATGACATGCGTGTCGTGTAAGAACATGACTACATGCCACGCTTATTTCGCTAGCTTCAAACGTACCAATTATGATATTACGTGACGTGAATGGAAGATGAAGGGAAGGACCCGTCAGAATGTTATGATAATCATGATATGCTTGTCGTGTAAAACATGACTACATGGTACGCTGATAGCACGCTCGCGGTCGTTTCACTGGGTTAACATACACCAAGTTTCGCATAACTTGACGTGAATGATTGACAAAGGTATGTGACTACTGCAAACATGATGATCATGACCTGCGTGTCATGTAAGACCATGACTACATGCCATGCTGATGATGCGCTCGCGGCTGTTTTGCTAGCCTTCACATACACCAAATTTGGTGTTACGGGACTCGAATAGACGGCGAAGATAAATGACACGTCCAAACGTGATAATCACTAAATGCGTGTCACGTAAAACATGTCACGCAAACATGGGTGTCATGTAAAAACATACCAGATTTGGCATTACGTGACGTGAATGGAGGACGACGGTATATAACTGGTGGAAACATGATAACAATGACATGCATGTCATGTAAGCACATGAATACATGCCACACTCATGATGCACTCGCGGTGATTTCGCTGGCTTCACATACACCAAACTTAATATTACTTGACCTGAATGGATGACGAGTGTATGTGACTGGTTCAGGCAGGAAATTTATGACATGCGTGTTATGTAAGAACATGACTACATCTACGCTCATGATGCGCTCGCCACCGTTTCGCTGGGTTCACATATACCAAATTTGGTATTACGTGACGTGAATAGACGGCGAAGATAAATGACACGTCCAAACATATGATAATCATTACATGCGTGTCACTAAAACATGGCTACATGCTGCGCTCATAGTGCGCTTACGGCCGTTTCACTAGATTTCCATATACCAAATTTGGTATTACTTGACGTGAATGGACGACTGAGCACAAATACCTGGCGCAAACATGATAATCATGACATGAAATACATGTACGACATAATTTACATCCGCCTATAATAACGTTATATTGATTTTAATGTGACAATTCAACGTTCATTCTATTCATCGCATATTATCGGACTGGGATATTATCATCGCATATTATCGGTCATTACATTCATCGCATATTTCAGTCCACGCAACCCCGGACTGGGTTGCGGCAAGATGTTGCCGCAACTCAGTCCGGGGATGCGTGGACTGAAAGAAGTGTAATGAAGCGGAGGCTTGACTTGGAGGTTGACTGTTCTACGGTACGTCATGTCCAGATAAAAAACTCCCAAGCATTTCCCCGAGGGTGAACATGGTTAAGTGCGAATACACGGGGTGATGCTATGAGGGGTATTTATTAATTCGCACTATTATATTTATTAATCACACTATGGTGCCTTTATGGTGTAATGGTTCCTGGGAATCGCAATTTGATCACACGGGGGAGTTTATGTTAACTCACTGGCGAATGCCAACGGATTTTAACTTTACTCCCCCTCACGACCCGCTCTCGACGGGAGACTGAGAGAGAAGGCGGGCGCGCGAGAGAGAGGGGTGCGCGCGCAGCTGCAGCGAGCGAGGAGAGCGGAGGAGCGAGCGAAGGGGGGGGGGGGGTATAAGGCGCGTTACTGACACTGGTATCAGCGTCGCGTCCGTGGCTTATTCGGTAGAGCGTCGCACTGCGGCCCGCCAAGTCCTCTTTCTTTTAAAGATAGAGAGAAGACTGCGGACGCCGCCGACGGCGGTGGATGGTTTGGGGTCGCTTATAAAGTGTATTCACACTTAAAAACAACAACAGCAGCAACTAGGCCATGTCAGGACGGTATCACGCAGGGCGCCAATAAACACTTCAGATAGATATTTCACATCGTTTATCGAGCTGCAATTTTATGACATATGGGAAATATAAGCCGCTAAATTCTAAATAACATAAAAAATCGCAACATTAAACATAAATAAATATTCGACATTTTAATGTTTCGCATAAGAGAACTGCACACGCATATTTTTGAAAAAGAGCGTGTTCATGATAACGATTGCCGTATGAAATACTTGTTACATGAAATGCATACATGAAAAGCACTTTATTTGTGTCATGGGAGATCCATACTGCTCATTATTGAGAAAGACGTAAAATATGGCGCCAATAGAGACGACCCATGCTGAACAATTGACATTAGGTAGTTTCATAACTAGCATGCCGACAAATTTATAGTAGCCGTGGTTTGAAATGATTTTGTTACTACGGCACGATTGCGTCCGATTGATGCAGCTTATAATGCTAAGCAATATCGCTTCTTGCAAATTGCTTAATTTTTGTTTAGTCAGCAAAATGAGTGGGGACACGGAAACCCGCACCTTCCGCCGTCCTGATTACCCCCTCCTTCGTCCCTGTCAACGCTTTAATTAGGTTTAATGAGACCAGGCTCCGAGCTGCAACTTGCGTCACTCAGCTGCAGGACAGGTCTATATAGGCCAACCGGGGCCGAGACCTGCGATCTATCCATGAGCTAAGCAAGCTTCGCCACATCCCCACCGGTGGTTGGTCCGTGTATCTACCATACATCCTTGCGAGATGGGGTTGCAACGATATGCAACGTACGCACGAGTGCGTCGGACACGTCACGCCTTTTCTCAACCTGGACTAGAACCTGCCACCTACCAGAACAATTACACGCGTATCTCGTCAACGATGATCTCACATTGACGGTCACTGCTCTGGTGTTGACAGAAACATCTGTCGAGGCATAAGTATCTAATGCCTAGATATAGTGTATAGTCGATATAGTCGAAGAGTCTACATTTCGGTAACGAGGTAAGGTTTCATCTAGACATAGTAGCTCAGAATACGGAGAGCTGATCTAGTTCGTGTGCATTTAGTCAAAAAATAGAAGGCTTACAAATACGGAGAAAAGAAGGAAGTCAGGAAACAACAAACCGTGTTTGCACGCTTTGTATATTTAGAATGAATCCATCCAGACGCACCATTAGAATCCGTTGCTGGGCAAATGCGCGCATTGTCTAACCACGCTGGGCTTCAACGTTCTGACAAAATGCCTGCTGCACTCATAACATGATAGCGCTATAGACTCGTTTCGCAGAAATACTGGTGTCGGTTTTGGCGTTGTTGGTGGCAGGCCGAAAATCCTCGTGCCCATCACTGAAAACTCATGAAAGCTGCAAATGAAATAAATAATAAAAATTAGCAGGACTGAGCCGAGATAAAGCTCGGGTAGTCTGCGTGACAAGCAGGTGTTCTACCCTAGAGGCAAAGCATTACAGCGGAAACTGTAATGAGATCCCAACGGAGGAGCCGTAGTTATACAACCTCACCACTGATTTCCGTAATCGGTATCGTGTGAAATAAGAAAAAAAAACAATGTAAGTGAAAGACCAACCTGCAGATCTGACGCTATATGTGAATTGATGTATTGCGAGTAAGTCAGCAAGGAGACAATGATGCTGTACATGAACTGCATGTTATGATTTAAACGCTAAAACCTGCTATTATGATCGTCATGCAGTCCAGTTGCACAAGGTCAATTTTGACGTTCATCAAGCCGCAGCAGTCTGGCCAGGGTCGCACCATGATAAAGGCATGCAAGTCTCGCTGTACATGCCATGAATGCCATGATTGTCATATTACCACTTGTCATTTATGATCGTCTTACACTCAGGTCACGCAAACCGAATTTCGTCGTGTATGAAGCTAGCGAAACGGCCAGGAGTGAGCCATGATTGTCACATGCAAGTCATGTTGTACGCCACAGGTCTTGATTTCCATATTACCACTTGTCATTTATGATCGTTATAAAGTCAAGCTACGCGACACCAAATTTGATTTGTATCGAACTAGGGAAACGGTCCCGAACGCACCATAAACATAGCATGCAAGTCATGTTGCACATGACTTGCGATTTCCGTATTACCACATGTCACTTGTGGTCATCATACAGTCACGTCACACAATATGAAGTTTGGTGTATATCTAGCAGGCAATCTAGCCGCGAGTGCCCCATGAGCTTGGCATGCAAGTCTTGTTACACATAAAATGTCAAGATTTGCACAATACCACTCGTCACGTTTGTGCATAATACCGAGCCGCCACGCAATATCAAATTTGGTTTGTATGACGCTAGCGAACTGGCCACAAGCCCATCATCAACGTACTATGCAATTCATGCTGTACATAATATCAATATCACGATTATCAAATTAAACCTGTCGTTTATAGTAGTCCCACAGAAATTTTGAGATATATAAATTTTGGTATATATCAAGGTAACGAAAAAGTCACGAGAGCAGCAAGTTCATGATATGTAGCTCATGTCTATCATGACAAATAAGTCATGATTTTGATGCTATCACTGGTCATTTATGCTCGTCATACAGTCATGTTATGCCATACTAGTTTAGGTATATATCCCCGCAACAATGTGGTCAAGAGAGCAAAAAGATGTAGATAGATAGATAGATAGATAGATATATGGATAGATAGATAGATAGATAGATAGATAGATAGATAGATAGATAGATAGATAGATAGATAGATAGATAGATAGATAGATAGATAGATAGATAGATAGATACGAAAGTAGGTGTCAGGAGATTTACTCGTGTTAAATCACCAGAACAACTGCTTCCGCTAGAATCTTCGCTTATATTTCTTTGTATACTTTCTGGTCAGCTGAATATGATGAAAGTTATCTTTTTAAATGGTCTTCCAAGCCTATCTGTATTCGTCTCTCATTTTTTAGCTGAGCAAACAGTAAAAAAAAAACAACTCAAAATTGAGAGCGCCTATGGCGGCTGCCAATACTAGGCAACAGGAAGCCTCGTGCTCACTCGTTCCCGCCGCCGTCCCGTCTGCGGGAGCCGCGGGGGACCTTCTCCGTCGGCGACGCCGCCGCTGGGAGGCGGCGCTCAGAAGCTCGGAGCTCAACGACCAGCTCTGGGCTGTTCGGCAGGCTGAAGATGCCGCCCGAGTTCAGGGACTCAGCGCCGCCATCTGAGGCCACCAAGACCAAGCTGCCGGCCAAGTTCTAATAAAGTTTCCTCTCTCTCTCTCTCAAAATTGAGGAAAGCTTGAAAAATCCTTTCTACGAGAATCTTTTGGATCTATCAGCGATACACACGTACGACATGCTCAGTTCGATCACTCTGCCACTACACGAGAATGCGCTTACCCGCTCGTGTCGGCAGTCTCGTGTTGCGGATAATGGAGCGTTTCTGGGGCAGGCAAATACGACCCGGGGACCTTTGATGATTAGGGTGCATTGTTAGGGCTTATTTTGGGTGTGGCCACTGTCGCGAGGTGAGTTACAGCAGCTGAGTTGCAGACACTTGCAAAGAAAGCTCTAGTCGTATGACAAAGAGGCACCTCAGATCCTTCATCGAGCCGTATAGCACCTGTGAATTAGAAAAAAAAAACTCTTCCGAGCATTGCGAGAGAGTGCCCTTTGCTACTGATGCTGCTGCTTTACACTATATCCCGAGCATCAGAGGGCACACTTATAAATATGTGGGTTACAAGTATCTGAGTCCAAAAGGTTCCCGCCAGGCGGCCCATTTCTTATTCTGTTTTGTACATAAGCACCAAGATAGAAGACAACCGGCATCTTAATGTCATAGGTACTTCCGTGTACATTGATGGCTCATCTTTTTAGTGACCACCTCTACGAGTATGCACTGCCAAAGGGTGTCCTTATTAGGACACGCCAAGGCATTGCATGCTGAAATTACAAACTTTGCTCATTCCGTAGAAAATAGTCGCAATGGTGCCTAAATATTGTCTTGCTTCTGAGCTCGCTAGGATGGTAGCTCAATTAACAGGCAAGGCGGCCGCATTTCCATAAGAAATAAATGCAAGATCACCCATTAACATATAATTAGGTGCACCTAATTAACCCTGTAACATTGTTCGTTCTCTACGGATCCAAAATAAAAGAATTGCGGCAATTTGTTTCCGAGGAAATAAGTGACCTTGAGGTAAATAGATGGCTACCTCAGAAAATGTTGCAAGGCGTCTTGACATGAGTGAGTTGTCATGTTTTGTCAACTGCACGAGAGGAAAATGCTTCTGTAAAACACGACAGCCGTTGCTCTTCAGAGCTGATGTAGCTTTAACGGCTATGTAGTTGAAGGGGGCCTATAGTATTGCTGATAAATTTGATTGCAGCAATGCATGACAATTAGTTTATATGATACCGCACTCCATTAGCATTGTGTACTTAGAATGTCATTCAGAAGTAGTGCTTCTGAACATGAATAACTTCTGGCATAGATGTAGTATTTACATATTATTAATTGATGGGATTTCACGTTCCAAAAACCTGATAGTAATATGAGAGATACCGTTGTGGTAGGCTCCGCAAAGTATGACCACCTGGGCGTTCTTCATTGCGCTCGAAATATCGATACATGGACGTCAAGCATTTTCGCTTCCATCGACACTGCGGCAGTCGCTGTCAAATTCAATCCCGTGAGCTGCGGGTCAGCATTAGAGAACTATACCCACTAAATGACTTTGGCAAATGTATGTATGTATGTATGTATGTATGTATGTATGTATGTATGTATGTATGCATGTATGCATGCATGTATGTATGTATGTATGTATGTATGTATGTATGTATGTATGTATGTATGTATGTATGTATGTATGTATGTATGTATGTATGTATGTATGTATGTATGTATGTATGTATGTATGTATGTATGTAGTGTCGTGAGCACTATGAACTCGAAAACGCGAGCGCATGGTAAATAGCCTCGAAACCGAAACAACGTTATATATGAATGACACTGACAAATTCAGAGGGTAAAGGAGGGCGCTTCTTCACTGACTGTTGACACTCCCACATGATCGTTGCTGTGAAACGGCAGCTTATAGCGCCCATGAGCCCCCAAAAATGATAGTACGTAAAGAAAATGCACCTGAAACAAAATAAGCTAAAGAAGCATATCAAATTGCTCAGTGCACGCCACCTACACGCGCAATAAAGGCATGTCCTGTGCATCACGGCAGGCTACGTCACAGCCGCTATCTTTGTTGTGCCCGATGGAGCATTGGTTGTTGTTGTGTTCGCTGATGTAAGCTCATATCACCACTAGCAGCCGCAGACACGCTGCGTTTTCGAGTAACTATATCGAGGTGGGAGTGTTAAAGCTAACGGAAAAGCGCTGCCTTTTCCACTTCGTTTCCGACAGCGGCCACTGCGGATCGGCCGATGTGGGGTTCCAGGCTCATCACCACGTGTTCATGCTCATACTACTCAGATAGCACCCTTCCGGACTAATTCCTGACAACATAAAGAGACTTGTCAGTTAAAGTAGGAGTAATGCAATAAAAAACACTTCTAGTTTTGCTTTTTGGTTCTTTTTCAACACAACGGCGGAAATGAAGTGGTGAATGAACTATACCTCGAAAAATTGTTAAAGAACAAAACATTGAGAGCTCACGGGCACACGGAAATGGCACACCTTTACCGGTTCCGCAGTCGAAGAAGCTCGTGCAAAACGAAGTTAACATCCTGCCCTTCCTCAGATTCACACTTCCGTTCCGGAGACCGGAAGAGGAAATACCAGCGATCACCACCTGATGGGCGAACACGTGGCCTCGGATACTTTCATGTGGCGAAAAAATAGTAACTGCCTGAGAATGTGGTCTCTTATCTTTGAAATGCCATGGCGGCCGATTCCACTGCGTGAATACTTGTGCGGCTTGACGCCCGGAAACTGCATTTTGACTTAGTCGGACACAGCTTTTGTCAAAGTTCCAAGCCTACGCTTCTTGAACGCCACTTGTCCTGCTTTAAATGACGCGACTGAGGTGTGCTAATCTTTCTTTAAAATATATTTAGAAGACTGCAGAACGAACCCCTGGCTGAAAAGGTTTCTGAAGCTTCGTTCATTTTAGAGCGCAGCCCTTAGGTGCCTGTTCCTGCGTTGAGCTGTGTTGCCGTTGGCGTGGTCGGCTTAACTGTTAGAGCCAACGAGAACGAAGGAGAGTGAACTTGGAGTCTCGATATGATGAGCGACTGGCTGCTAACCTGGCTTTCTTCTATACGTCACGCACGCTGGCCTCTCAGTCGGAGCAAGTACGCATGCAGGGATGGCACGTGCCCTGCGGCTGGTTTCATGTGTCTTGTAATAATACTGATTGTTGGCCTAGTTGGTATTTACTTAATGGCATGATTTGGCCGCAAAAGTCGTTTGAGTGTTCCTTTTCTTGTGTGTGTATCTTTTGCGGCCAAATCATGCCATTCATGTGTCTTAACGAGGCTCTCGGCGTTTCGCTTGGTTCTCGATGACTGTGATGCACAGAGTGGCGTCCGTGGCCCTCAAGCGCCCTTTCAGTTTTTGTAGTAATATTCAAGGAATGTTGCATTGCTACCACTGAGAAGAGCCGAAACTTCAAACACACTTGTAGTTGCGCCAACGCAAGCCTGCACTCAGAATTCACAATATGGAATATTGTATGACGGCAAATTTTCGGTATAGTTGATAATACTTGTTGACGTTTAACCTCCCGCATCAACGATATCACATTGACATATGCTTTGTGAACGGCTCCGGGAATTTCTTAGTCATGGTATCTTTATTACAACGCAATGGGGGACAGATTCGAAAACTTATAACGCTGGGGCTCCGTTACGTGCATTTAAATATAAGTAGACGGACATCTCGACTCCATAAAAACGCAGCTGCCGCGTCTTGGGTTCGATGCGGTGATAGTAATTTGGCACCATAACCACTAAACTCTAGTAGCAATTTTTTTCTATAATTTAAAGTTCAAAACGTAAAATGGCTGGAGCTTGTAACCAGCCACCTCATGACTCATCTACATTTTTTTTAGTTCTTTCTCTTTTATGCAACGGGGTGTGAATTCTCAGAAACACTCAAATGGTGCATCGATTGTGAATTTGAAGTCTGTCATATCTTCTTGAAATAATCTTGTTTTCTTCTAAAGGATGCAATGTGTTAATTTTACGACCTCAGTTGGACCCTGAAACAATTTTCACGATGTTATACAAACGAAATGATTTGATATCTGAACTTCTGGAGAGAAGTCCTGCGCAGTGACGAACTACAGACTTCACGTAGCAGTATTCTTTTTATAGGCGACGCTCCTTAAATCGGTATCCTTTCGTCCCTCGTAGTAGTGCATAACATGTCTTACGCTTTCACCTGCAAGGTAGTGCCAGTGGGAAATTTTTCCTGTGGATTGTTGAACAATACAAAATTCGCAGCGTGCGCCTTCACTAAAAGCCGAATTCTCCGGTCTCTCATTCCCCATTAGCAGCCATAGGCATGTACATTGAGCACTATCTGACAAGAAAGGGTTGCTACGTTATACTCGCTGGGCGTAACCACCTTGGTTTTAGAAAGGTTCAGCGAGCGTTGCGCCACAGTGCTATGAATACAGTGAACTAGTATATACCATCAACTCGAGGTGGTTAAAGGGAGGAAGTAGACCCGAAGCGCAAGCCGTAAGAAAGTGTGCGTGTGAAACCTCTCGTTTAGTCCTGGGAATGTCCGCTGGTTGCGTGTGCAACCTCTCGTTTAGTCCATGGAATGTCCGCTGGATGGCGGTGCTTCTATATGTAAAATATATGATAAAAAATGCGAGATGGTGGTACTTGAAGTGTTGACTAGATGGGCGAATGGACACACAGATAAATGGATGTGGGGACGCACGGATTGCTGCACGGACCGATGGACGCATGGACGGACGCAGGGGCGGATGCAAGGACGAACGCAGGGATGGACGCATGGATGGACGTGCGGACGCACGAACAGACACATGCACGGACGGGCGGATGGACGCACGAACAGTCACACAGACGGACGCATGAACGGGTGGAAGCAAGAACAAATGGACGGATGGATGTTTTGTCCCACTTTCCATCATTCACTCCGTGGATATGCTGCGAATCCTTATGCTTCCAAAATGGCAGCATATAAGGATTGTTTCCTTGTAAAAGTAACAAACAAGTCAGCATCAAACCGCAAGTAAGTAATACCGACTATGCCAAGCAGTTGTGTACGTTAAATGCTGCCATGGCGAAGCTCCTTATCGAGTGGCTTCTGCGTTCCTCGTTGTAGTGCATAACCACAAGTGGGACATACCCGAAAGAGCAGTTCTTATAATTTCCGCAGGGTCACGGTACTTGTATATGATGAATACATGATGAAAAAGATGTGAAATGGTGGTACTTGAAGTATGCACTAGACTGACGGATGGGCGGATGGACATAGAGATGGACGGACAGAGAGACAGACAGGCAGACAGACATAGGAGGCGAACGCACGGAAGAACGGACAGATGGACAGAAATGGGAATGGCCACTCTAATAGACGTACGTACGGGTGTATGGACGCATGGGCGCACCAATGATCGCAGGGATGGACGGACACACAGACGGACGCACGGACACACGCAAGCAAGAACGAATGAACGGACGGAAGCACCGACGAACTGACGAACGCTTCGTCCCACCAATCATCATTCATTTCGTGGATATACTGTGATTTTTTTAAGTTGTCCATTGTTGAGCTACTGATTCGAAACATGTAAAGCTGCGACATTGTAGTACCGTTTTTGATACCTATTATTGTGTGTCTGTTTCATACTAATCCAACAAAATTAAACCAACCTATTCGCTGGAAGTATTAAAACATATATCTTCGCGGGGAACGTCTTGAACCATACGACGAGGACATGATAAGTTTTCTTTCCCCATGACCAAGGAAACATTCGTGAACAGGATATTGGTTTTGAGCAATAATTTTGTGGCAGAGCTAATCAGGTTAGGTGACAGCATTATGTTCAAAAATTAAATCGAATAACGAAGTGGAGAGTCTATATTACCATGATAACGTTATCGTGTTACTCTTGCAGTCGTTCGTGCTAGAGTTGTGCATTAATCAGGAAAAAGAATGGTTTGAAACATGAAAGTTAATTAAACGCCAATAGCGTTACCTTCAATCTTGTAAGCCTGCCAGCAGGTTTTGCTGCTTTCGTTTATGACTTAAATAAATTGACTTTCAGTGCTTCAAGTGAGCTTAAAAATGTGACTGTGTGGCATCACACTATACCCGTGCGGGTCATTGTTTCTTTTTTATGAATCCCCTCTCTACAAGGCATTCAAACGTTTGACATGATGATCTTTTTTTTAATACGTTTTCTGTTTTCTATCCATCAACCTAAGTACAAAGATTGCTTGGTCTGGGTTGCCATTTTAGGAGCGTGATGAGAGTTAGCTGTCTCGCTGTGAAGAAACCCTCGAGCATGATAAGGGCTTGACGAGCTCCTGAGCCGCATTTATTTTTTCTTGTCCTATGAACTTCGTTCTCTTTAGAGGAAGGCAACGGGTCTTGACATGATGTTGCCGGGAATCGCTGTGTCTTTGCAAACAAAAAGAAATAAATAAAGACATCAGAGCGTGTAGGAAACAGGGAACGCGGTGAAAGAACTGTCGAGTGACTGCCTTTATCTTAACCAGCAAGACGTTGTATGGTGTTTTCATGGCAGTAAATATCAAACACACCGTAGTGGCACCATCACACTGTGCATCTGTTGGTGAGAGCTTGTCAGCGGCCAAACTTGGAATTCCGTCTTTTAGAGCTGCGATAGTAGAATAAGCGTGCAGTGGGGTGCAAGATAACGCAACCATTGCGTGTGCACATTTTAAAATTGTTTCGTAGTTGGATGCGAGTTGATTTTGTAGCTCTTTTTACAAAGTTCAGGCCACTAATTTCAACAGCAACAAAAGACAATATGGGAAAGGCATTATGCAGAAAGTATGATCTTGCGGAATGCGTGATCCTTGACTGGAATAAAGAAAGTAATCTAGTGCAATCGAAAATTGCTTATAATACTTATGTTATAGACGCTAAATGATAATATCTGGTGTTTCGTGAGCCAGTATCATAATATGATTACGAAGCCTGTCGTTTTACAGTGTTGCAGAAGGTTTTACGGGCTGGTGTTCTTTAACTTGGACTGGCATCACACAGTACACAGGTTTCTGACAGGGCATCTTCAACGAAATGCTACATGCGAGGCTTCATTCCAAAAAGTGCTTTCGAGTCAGCAGGCGACCAGAGTGACCAATGTACCACTGATGCATCGCCAGATGTTTAAACAAATGTTAAGTAATCTTAACATCTTTGCTTTTGAGACATCAATATCGCCGCGTGCTTCAGTTTGGTATCTTTTTAATCACTGAATGTAATCCATGCGCATGGGTAATTCCCTTCATTTTTTGGCCCTACTATATGTAAACGTTTCTAGCTATATCCTCTATCATTTCTCGAAACTGAAAATCTGCAGTTTTAAAGACAAAAATTGGTACAGGATATACAGTGAATTATTTTTGACATTCTCACCAGAAGGGTCTAGAGCTTACCAACCTTGCTTTTTCAATAAAAATGTAGATCATCTAGAAATTTTGTTTGGTGTTTGGCACTTTTTCCTAGCAATGACTAACGATTTTTTTATGGAAGAGAAACCTTCACTTCAACAACAAACGCTAAAATAAACCTTTGGCGACGTAACCATCAACACGAGTGATTAAAAAAAATAAACACGTGACGACGTCAAGTATCACGTCATCACTGCATCACAGATCGCGCAAGTTTCTGACGTCACCAGAGCGTCAATGTGAGGTAAGTATGAATTCACACGGCGAACGTCACCCTGTGACTTCATCACGTGACCTCGTCGCTCACGTAAATATGTTGGCCGATCATGAAGTTAATGCGAAAGAAGGTGAGAGGCAAAAAGCTCCCAATGTTTCTTATCTTGGAGGCACTGAAGAACTGCGTCAAGTGCAGAAACCTTTGGAACGAGGCGCGGGGGAGGACCAACCGACAGCTTGCACTGTAGTCACGAATGAGAAACATGCGTCTAACATGGAGGCTTAGATGACGTCAAGATAGTATATACACGTGGTGGAATAACCTGATTCTGTGTAATAACGATATCTCTTAAGCGTTATTGGGGCTCGCTGCATGAATAATGAAGCAGACCGCTTGCGATGTGCTGATAACACTAACGTGACATTCGAAAATTTACGTTCCACCATGTTGTTGCTCCAACGTGGTCGATTTAGTGACGTCTGTTCGAGCCACGTATACATCGACTGAGAAAAAAAAATGTCAGATGGTTTCCGCGTCCGGGTTGTAATTGCAAATGCACGAGGCAGCCTGGAAATTTATTTATATATTTCTATATTTATATATTTACATATTTAGTTAATGAAATGCCTGAAGCCCTTTTAAGACAAAATTTTACAAGGGGTGGTGGGCCCGAGAAAACTGCGTCAAATATTTCTATGCAGAGTTTAAGAGAAAATGAACAAAAGCTAATACAGATACGGAGAGACATCGTGCTTTTTCACATAAGTGAAACTATAAAAAATAAACAGGTAGGAAACATTGTATAGTCCAAGTATATGAACACACATTTCCACGGTCATGTATTTCCGAAGAAGTTTTCCGATCTGACAGCAAAACTGAAGAAAACGTGGTGTTTGAGTTGTGTTTTTAATATAAACGGAATAAAGCTCTCCCACTTGGACTGATTATTTGAAGTATCTTTAATCCAATTCATGGTGCACAAAGGCCAGAATACTGAGCGAAGTGAATTGAATATTCATTAGCACGTGCTCCACCCTCGAGTCCATTAAAGAGACAGCTTGTTTTGATGGCAGCCGGGAGCCCATTAATCTCGCAGCCTGTACGGTGCCAATGTTGTGATTTTTAAAGTAATGCTGGTGTGCTTTAGAACCGTTTGAAAAATGTCCCGTCTTAAATTTTGAGAGAACTTTGAAAACCTCGCTGTACATAACGTGATTAGCGTATTTAGTATGCGTGCGTGAAAGTTATACGACCTTGAAATGAAGCCTTTATGATTTTTTTGAAATCTACTTCTTGGTTGCGTACGACTCAAATGAGTGTATTCGGTTAACTCGCTTGTAAACACACAGTAACGTACTGGACATACACAAACATGGATCGCAGGTGCGGTCTGTCTTTTTGTTTGGCTAGTCCATCACTGTATGATTAAAAGCGCATTAACCCACGATGCAACACCGAGTAGTCCATGAAGCTGCTCTTATTCCAAATGAGGGGATTGTCGCAATGTTGTGTAATGACAGTTAAGTAATACTTTTCCTTTATTCATCTGAAGCTGCCACGCGATCACACACACACGCAACCCCAATACACACCCGGAAACATGCATGGGTAGTGCGAACTTGTGTTCCAAAAGTTTGGGCTCCTAAAGTTTCCCAGAACAACAGGAATGTAATGCGCAATCACCTCAGGCGATTCAGAAGTTTCCACATCAGTCATGCGTAATCTACAGACTTTCTTGAGAACAGCAACGCTTCTTTACAGGATAAGCACAATCTCCGCACACACGCCAGCTTGGTCTTTCAAGACTGGACGAGGCGCTTCCCCGTGTTTTGTCTTCAGTGGGGATATCATTGACATCGAACATTTTATCTGGCTGTGCCCACGTTTCGAGAGACAAAGAGCAGCGATGGTACGCAGATTCTAAAAAGGTTTCACTAACGAACTAGCCACTCGCTTACTTCGTAACACATTTGCAAACAGGTCACGAGGGGATTCATCCGGTGCTGATCTGTGCGTGTCCTAGTGAGTCACTCTGCAGAAACGATGACCAGCAGTTCGAAACCCGATGATATTGGTAAAAATGGGGAAATGGTTGCTGCCCATCCTGGTTAGAGCCGCTGTCGATCACACCGGAAGGTCCTTTGAGCGTAATACAAGGCTCATTACACTCCGTGAATCTCGTGGTCTGAAAAAAAATGGCAGCATATCCACGGAGCGAATGACGGCGAGTGGGGTGAGGCATCCGTCCGTACATTCGTTCTTGCTTGCGTCCATCCATGCGTGCGTCTGTGTGGCCGCCCGTGCATGCGTCTGTTCCTGCGTCCGCACGTCCATCTGTGCGTCCGTCCCTGCTTTCGCCTATGCATCCGCTCCTGCGTCCGTCCGTGCATCCATCTGTCCGTGCAGCCATCCGTGCGTCCATCCATGGATCTGTCTGTGTGTCCGTTCGCCCACCTATTCAACACTCCAAGTACCACCATCTCGCATCTTTTCATCATATATTCCTCATATAGAAGCACCACCCAGCGGACATTTCAAGGACTGAACGAAACAGGCACACGCACACTTTCTTACGGCTTGCGCTTCGTGTCTACTTCCCACCTTTAACCACCTCGAGTTCATGGTATATACTAGTTCACTGTATTCATGGCACTGCGGCCCAGCGCTCCCTATACCTTTCTAAAGCATAAGAGGTTACGCCCAGCAAGTATAACGTAGAAACCCTTTCTTGTCTTCTGTGCAATAAAACATTCGCAGCGTGCGCGTTAACTAAAAGCCGAATACTCCTGTCTCTCGTTCCTCCTTAGCAGCCATTGGCGTGTACATTGAGCTTTATCTTTTGTTTTTCAACAACGCACAGAAGAAATCTCTCACCGGCACCTTTTTGGAGGTCAAAATGTTGTACTTGTTAAACACTACTACAACGGCTACGAGGGACAAACGGGTGCCGCTATAAAGAGCTTCGCCCCTAGAATGTTGTTTGCCATCACTCGCCGCACGTAAGTCAGCTGGATCTGCTGGTGCTAAATATTTCTTACTGAAAGAATCTACGTTGTTATCTCCTCAGAGTGGATGATGTGCGTTAAAATCACCACACAATTTTTGAGCAGTGGGACACCGAAAGTAAATGCCCTTGAAGAGAGCCCCTAATAAGACCTTTTTTTTTCATGGACTGATGTACAATGACGCTACACTCAGTTTTTGGTTTCCTATATGCACACTTGCACATCAGGCACACTTGCGCACAATGACGCTACACTCAGTTTTTGGTTTCCTATATGCACACTTGCACATCAGGCACACTTGGTGCGCAAGTGTGGCAGCTGCCCAGCAGTGACTTGCAATCAATTGGAACACAGGTCTTGTACTGGGGTAAAGCCACGTGAAGTATTTCCCACCATTTGTATATCGTGGAGCGTCCATTTGCAAACGACGGTCTCCTCAAATAGCCGCGTCGAATGTACCCCGAGATTGCCGTTCAATTTGTGAGACCGTCTTTCGATAGGGCTAAAGGTGGTGTAAGAATGTCTCTCAGGAGAAGGTTAGGTTCTGTAAGACTCTGCCGAAGACCGGCACAGTTTCATTGCATTATTAAGGATACTTGTGAAGAATGAAATGGACCAGGTGGCCGAATGGTTGCCATCATGCTGCTGTGTGTACGTAAAAGCTGGCGAAGTATCACTCTCTAGAAAACCAGTACTGCTTCCAACATATACTTCGTAAAACTTGCCGTAATCTTCACGGTGTGTGAGCGCAGCGCCGCGAACATGGCGCGAATCACCACGTGCTCGATGATTCCTGTCAATTGCTTCCGGGTGCTTGAGATCGGTTCAATACAACCGCATAAGTGCACCTGCCGGACTCTAACGCACATTTATGGTTTCCACCAAGCAACGAGACAAATCGTCAACACCGCCTGTCCTCTTTGATGACTCTCCGCATGCCCACTGGGCTCGACCGAAGAGAAGCCACCCTTCTTCATCGCTCATGGCTAGGAGAAGCATTTACAAAATCTTATTCCTTTGTCATAGGAATGGCGGACAACGCTCTCTGCGATGCCTATCATTGCGAAAAGACGCTACACCGCATCCTGTGCGACTGTCCGTTGTATATTATCCAGAGACAGTCACTGGCATCCGTTCTTGCGCGCATCGACAATAGCCAAATGTCTGTGGACACTTAATCTGTCAAGTTCCCGAGAGAAGACGTTGCAACAGAAGGTGAGAAAAGCTCTGTTGAAATCCCTACGCGACACGGACTTGAACAAGCGGCTGTCACAGCAATGTCACACACCGCGAAAGACAAGACATGACAGTGACTGAGTGTGCGCGCGTGTGCGGCCGAATGTGCTGTGTTTATCTCTCTTCCCTCTCTGCTCTCTATCTTTCATCTCCCCCAACCCCTCCCATGCGCAGGGTAGTAAACCGGCTGCCTATAGGCTGGTTAACCTCCCTGCCATTCTTTTCCTCCTCTTGTCCTTCCTTGCTTCAGCAACGTAATTCTTTTCTATTGGCTCAGTAGCTTCTCTTGTTGGTTTTAGACGCAGAAAAGTCCCTAATGCTCATGTTACAAATTACCGAGTTTTAGCGCTTTGGTCATCTTCCTTGGGGTCGATAGTTCGCTTACAGCCTTTGGGCTGAGGACTAATGGCTTATTCCTCCACTAAGTAGCTGACCGTGCTGGGCATCAGCAGTAGCTGTAGCTGGAAGTAGGCGCAGAACTTAGCACACAAGGTTTTCTTTACTGGTGCACGTCTCGAAATCATGCGGCAATATGGTTTACTTGCCTTAAGTTGGCCCCTTCGGTTCCTGGAGCAAGTATTACAGGAATGCCCACTGTCCTGTCTTTGCGATGGCACATCACACAAAAGTCACCCTCGTCCAAGTCAAGATCTCGCGACGTTAGTGTTGCCCGATGGAAGTTGAGTCGTCCTCAGACTCATTGATGTCTTGTCGCTTGCCGTCAGGCATTGTAACAATACTGAGTGTTGGCCTAGTTGGTACTTGCTTGCCGCTTGTGCTTGTCGTTTAGTGTTCATTTACTTCGTGTGTGTTAGTTTGCGGCCAAAGCATGTCAGTAACCGTTAGGCATGCTTGGGCTATCCAGCTGGCGCTTAATACCCGATGTCATTACTTGAGAGGTCATGTCGGTGCTCTCGTTGACGCTTGCATTTGTCCTTCTAGCCCCTTTAGTCGCGGCAGGTTGCACATCACCCGTTGGTCTTCACTACGAAAGGCATCTTTTCAAATCATCCGACGTCTCTAGCTGTGCCATAATACAAACAAAATAAATGATAGGTGCAGACAGAGAGCTACTTAGACAGGCAGCAACAGCTTCGTCGTCATTCACAGCATCTGAGCATCGTAGATGTGGTGCTAAAGAGGAAAAGTTTCAGGAGGCATTCCATGAAGCATGGAAATCTATTAGTCGAGATGAGACCATACGTCGTTGCAATATTAAACACTCTGAGGTAGCTATACATCGATAAATGTTTTTGTAATCACCAGAACAGTGACCGCGAATGTGGGTCGTACGACAATATACTCACGACTTGTCCTGGTAGGTGGCTGGTACTTGTCCAGGTTGAGAAGGGCAGTGACGTTGCCGGCGCACTTGTGCTTACGTTAAATATTGTTGGAACGCCATCTTGCGAGGATGTATAGTACATATACAGACCAGCTACCGGTGGGGATGTGGCAAAGCTTGCTTAGCTCATGGATAGATCACAGGTCTGAGCCGTGGCTGGGCTATGTAGACCTGTCCTGCAGCTGAGCGACGCAAGTTGTAGCTCCGAGCCCGGTCTCAATAAACCTAATTAAAGCATTGACAGGGACGAAGAAGGGGGTAATGAGGACGGTAGAAGGTACGGGTTTCCATGTTCCCACTAATTTTTCTGACTCAATGAAAAATTATGCAATTCGCAAGAAATGCTATTGCTAGGCATTATAGCCTCAATTCATCGGAAGCATTCGCGCTGTAGTAATAGAACCTTTTTAAACGTCTGCTAGTATAAATGCGTCCGAACACTCGTTGTGAAACCATCTATTGCCATTAGCTCAGCATTTCTCGTCACTATTACGTACATACTTTTATGTCTCTCTTCATAGTGAGCAGTATTAATTCCTCATGACACAAATAAACTGCATTTCATATATGTATTCAATGTAACAAGTATTTGATATGGCAAAATGGAATCGTGAACACAATCTTTTTCAAAAATACGCACGGGAAGTTCTGC
Source organism: Rhipicephalus microplus (assembly GCF_013339725.1). NCBI lineage: Eukaryota > Metazoa > Arthropoda > Arachnida > Ixodida > Ixodidae > Rhipicephalus > Rhipicephalus microplus. The sequence continues at coordinate 33,000,961 of NC_051169.1, forward strand.
CATGTGGAGCATTAAAAGGTGGAATATAATGGTTAAGGTTGTAATTTTTCATGACATTTAAGCTTAAGTAGATTATATTTTCTGTTGGTCATAAACTTTCCGCTCAATAAACAATGTTGAATATCTCTTTGAAGCCTTTAGTCGCACACTGCAGTATACTGTTCCTACATGTTGTAGTTGTTGCTGTTATTGTTTTCCTCTTGACATAACGTACCGTAGAGCAGTAAACCTCGAAGTCAAGCCCCCGCTCCACTACACTTCTTCGTCTTTCAGTCCACGCCTTGCACACTTTCTATGCATAGATTGTGAGAATGAATTAGTTGTTGGGTAACAATGTTTCATGGCCAAGATTTCTTTTTGTGTAATCGTACCAAGATTATCTGCTCCACAAAAACACGCACACAAACACACACATGCACGCCCGCACACACAAACACACACACTCACACGTACACACACACATGCATACACACGCACACACAGACGTGTTTCCTACCGCCATACAGATCAATGTGGGCGCGGTGACCTCATAGATATTCAAAAGCCCATTGGTTCCCTCAAAAATAAATTGACAGAACCGAAACGAGACGTCTAGACACTGCGTTGTTGTTTCGTTACATGATGTGGTCGTTTGTTTGGTAAAATAAAGGATACTATTAGGTATCAGAATATTCAGTTAGAATTCTAATTGCCATTTTAAAGAGATTCAGGTTCCGATAAATAGGGACCGAAGCGCAAAATAAAATATTGAAGGTTGCCTTAGCTTCACCTTCAAGGGAAGATTGCAATTGCGTAATAGGGCCTCACGCGCATCCTCTTTTTAACTGCAAGCCTGCATTGGTAGGCAATTTATTATTTGCAGGAACCACATTAGGGTATATTAACAGGAATGTTTGCTTTTCTGTGTTTTCGTACAAATAGAAACGAAATGATTTACTTGTTAGCATACTCTTATTCCTATCTTCGACTCCAAGTCTATCTGATTGTCTTACCGCTTGCTCGTGCAGTTTTTTTCAATCATTAGATTTCATTTGATTTTATAAACTTCATTTCCATTGGAGGTTTTAGATCGACATCTCTCTAACTGAAAGATATTGCCGCCCAGTTGTTGGCCAATCTGTCTTTGTAGGCGAGTGCCAGAAATGTGGGAGGCACATCGTCATCGTCGCGAAACGACCGACTGTGCGTGTACAATTGGCTGTTTCGAAGCAACATTGAATGCCGAACGCAAGCACAGTTGTTAAATGCCCACTCTGCCATCAGCGCGCCCCATACGCGTCCGTAGGCAACATGCGTAGCTAAGAAGTTAATGGTGCTGCTGCTGCTCATGATTAAATGTGTCTGAGCGCTTTATATAGGGTGGGTCCTTAAAACACCCACTGATTGTTCAATACAAATTTATCTATACCTGACGTGTTTTCATGCTTCTGGCACGCTGTATTTGATGTGTTAAAAATGCTCTTTACAACAAATGACACTCATATAACGAATTTTTCAAGCAGCTTCTTAAAGACTTCTTGAAGACTTTCTGGGAAAGCACAGCAGTCAAAGCGAAAACTCGAAGAGCACCATTTCTAGAACCCGCTGCAAACCGTCTGGGGACGATTATACGAGCACAGCTGGAAGGCACCCACTGCGCCATTGATTGATTCGGTGGCTGATGACGATGAAGAATTATGAATGAGCCATTTTATTAGATCAGAAGCAAACAACGACCCACTCTTAACGCAGTTCAATTGCCTGATAGCACCATTTGTATTCTCTGAGGCCTGGTTCTTTTCTACGCTTTTACTAAGCTTTATTACGTCAATTAAGATGGTTCTTTCCAGACGTAACTTTTGTGGAGGGTATATGGGAGAAGGAGTCTTGAGCAACGTTGCGGCTGTGTGGTGGAATCCTGGGCTGCCACAGAGGGGGCCCCGATCAAAACAGAGTAATACCCTGAATATCAATGAATGCAAAACATTTTTAGCTAACTTCAGTGAGTTTAAACGTATCTATCTATCTATCTATCTATCTATCTATCTATCTATCTATCTATCTATCTATCTATCTATCTATCTATCTATCTATCTATCTATCTATCTATCTATCTATCTATCTATCTATCTATCTATCTATCTATCTATCTATCTATCTATCTGCCTATAACTTCTTGCTCTCCCGGCCGTATCGTTACTGCGTTGTATACCAAAACTGGTATAGCAATACATGACTGTATTTCAAGGATAAATTACTAGTTTTATTATAAAAACCATGAATATTTTTGTTATGATAGACATAATTTACATACCAGGATTTTTTTGCACTTGTGCCTGTTTTGTTAGCTTGAAATATACCAATATTGGTATACCAAGACACTTCTGTATGTCTAGTACAAATGATTGGTTCAATTATGTAAATCATGAGATTCATGTCATGTACATCATGACTTGTATAGTACACTCATGGTACGCTTGCGGCTGGTTCTCGAGCGTGATGTATACCGAATTTAGTATTGTTTGACGGGTCTGTAGTACGCACATACGTGACGAGTGGTAAGGTGGAAATCATGACATTAAATGTGTAACTTCGCTTACATACCACGCTCATGCTGTGCTCGTGGCCATATTACCAGCTATGTATACACGAAATTTGATATCATGTGACGTGACTACATAATGAACATAGGTGACAAGTGGTAATATAAAAAGCGCAACACTATTGCAAAAACCAGCGCCACTGGGTACCAGCGCCCAGCCCCATGCCTGATTATGGGCCCAGTATGGCGCTGGTACCAGCGCCTCCCAGCGCAGGTACTGGGACGTTGCCAGCGTCCCAGTACTGTGCGCGGAATTACTTCCGAGAGATAAAATGTGGGTGCCCATTCGCCATAAATAAATAAATAGATAAATAAATAAATAAATAAATAAATAACGCGCAATCACAATAAAAATTTAAAAAAAACTAAAGACTGGAAAAAAATAAAACGCTACATGAAGAGATTTGAACTCGGTACATCCCGATCTTTAGCTCAGTAGGCAACCCACTATGACAGGCCAGAACGTGCTTCTAGGGTTGTAAAACGACTAATTATTCGAAGAACGCGCTGTTCAACTTCACGTTTACGAGTCGCACAGTCAAGACTAACACGATATTCCTTTCCAAATAACAATTGCGTCTTGATTCAGCAGTGACGAACAGCTTCCGGGCACAGAATGACGTGCAGATATTAGAAACAGCGCAAAGTTTTTTGAAGCATCTACATCCTAACTCTGAAAAAATCTTAAATTGACTGCTGAGGAGCAGCCACAGATTGTCAGGTGTTGCTGCCGATAGCTTTTTTCTTTGATAGTCGTTTTTAGCCCTTGCTACTGGTAAACAAGTACAGATGATTTACATGTCTTGTTTGGTAGGTATCAACGCACACGAGCGAATATTGAGGTTTTTTTTTTTCGCGCGAGCGACGATGTAGCTGTACACATCCGGCGTGCCAGAATTCATATTTGCAGTTATATCGATACCTGCAACTAAGAAACCGCTGAAGAAAGAACTAATGCAATCCACTGAAAAACTATGCAAGTATGTTAGTTCACTAAGGCGTACCAAATTACCAACTCAAAATTGCGCGTTCTTAAGTACGATTCAGAGAATTATCTGCTCCTGCGCTCAGAAGGAAGCTTTCGGTGGCAGCCTTCGTTGCTGAAAGAACGACACATCGATCGTCGCCGCTCCTTGTGCGTTCACCGCACGCACAAATAAATGGTCGATTTAGGCTCAGGGATGTCTAAACTGTACTTTACAGTCACTCTTACACTTTATATTTGTGTCTACTTAAGGTAAAAAGCGCCGGCAGCTTGCAGGTACACCGACGCGGGCGGCACGATAATCCTCGCTGGGACGGGACACTGCATCGGTTAGGCTGCTTTCGAAGCAGCTGTGTTGCGATCCTTGAAGTTTCTGCATTTGAGCTTCGCAATATTTCTAACTGTTACCTAAGCTGTACCTGAAGTAAGTGGAAGGTCAATGAATGCCGGAAATGCATTTAAGAAGTGGCGATACTGAGCGACGGCCGTTTTTCTGGCCTCTGATGGCAGTGTACAGCGGGCGTGTCAGTGTGCAGATTTTTGCAGTTTTATCAATAGCAACACTTAAAGAAAACACCCATAGAAATACCAATGCAATCCACCTAAAATGTACGCCAGAGAGTCAGTTCACGAAGGTGTACCAAATTACGAACTGAAAATTACATGTTGTTACATATAAGTCGGAGAAGTACCGGCTAAGTGCGGCCGGCAGCTTTCGGTGACAGCCTGCGTAGCTGAAAGCGCGACGTTCGATCGTCAGCGCTCCTTGTGCGAACACCGACACAAGACAAAATAGCTGATTTAGCTTCATGGATGTCTAAATTATACTTTACAGTTATTCTCACACTTTCAAGTTGTGTGTACACGAAGCAAGAAGTGCCGGTATTATATATACCAACGCGGATGGTACGACATGCTCATTGGGCCGGACACTGGGTAAGACCGCTCTCGACACGTTGAAATGGTATAGTTGAAGATTCAGCATTTGAGCTTCGGGACATTTCTAACTCTTACCTGAAGTAAGTAGAAGGATAAGCATGACCAGACATACATTTATGCGGTGTGGCGGAATCGAACGACAGCTTTTTTATCGCCTCCGCTGGGAAATCTTGCGAAGCGTTTGAGAAAGCTCATTTAATTTTCCTCAACTTTGCGGCAAAAACAATTTCCTGCTTCTGTTAGTAGTGGCGTGCAGCTCCAGGCTTACAAACACTGCAACTTGGAAGCGTTACAGCAACGCACGGATGATGCGAATATGACCGGTTTACGCGGGGGCATACGCGAAAAAGGTGCATTATAGTTGTTGCGATGCGTACGTGCGCCGCAAAAATTACGTATGCTCGGTATCTGTTAGGGTAGCATCTCTCCCTGCCGTTGAATCAAGCGTTTTACATTCAACGGCACCTAAACAAACCACGGCACACGCTACAATCACCTGCACGCTGCAGCAGCGCTGGTAGAAACAGTGCGTGCTCCAGCATTCACCAGTGCTTGCCAGTATAAATTCCAGCGCTACCAGCGCTTAGCAGTGCGCACCAGCATCACAGTGGTTGAGCCAGTGCCCCTACCAATACGACACCGCTTTTTCCCAGTGCGCCTAGCGAAGTGCCAGTGACTACAAGCGTGTACCAGTGCCAAAAAATGTACTGGAATCATGCTGTTTTTGCAATAGGGAAGTCATGTGCAACATGACTTGTATGCAATATTCATGGGGCATTGGGGGCCGTTTTTCTATCCAAATATAAGCTAATATTGTGCAGCCTGACTGTATGACAAACGTAAAGACAACTGGTAATATGGAAATAATGACATATAATGTGCAACAGGACTTAAATTCGACGCTGATGGCAAACTCGCGGCTGTTTTGTTTGCTTCATATACACCAAAATTCGGTTTGCGTGACGTGACTGTGTGACGAGCGTAAATGACAAGTAGTAGTATGACAACTATTACATTCTTGTCATGTACAGCCTAACTTGCATGCGTTGATTATGGTGTGCTCGAGGCCATACTGCTTCGGTTTGACATTATTCAAAATTGAAATTGCGCAACTTGACTGCATGACGAGCATAAATTGCAAGTCTTAACGTACAAATAATGAAATGCAGTTTATGTACAGCATTATTGTGTGCTTCCTGCTTTCATTGCAATAAATTGATTCCCACAATGCGTCAGATCTGTCGGTGTTTTTTCTTACATCGTTCTTTCTTATATCACGTGATAGCGAGTACGGAAGCCGGTGACAGTGGCGGACACTCACGGCAACTCTGTTGTGATCTCATAACAGCAGCAGCTCTAATCTTCGGCATCTAATGTAGAACATCTAGTCGCCACGCCGACCAACCCGAGTTTGATCCTCGGACTGTTCCGGTATTTTTTAATACTTATTTCATTTGTTGCTTTCAGAGTTTTCGGTCGCAAAGAAGATGATTTTTCGGTCACAACTGACAACGCGCGCACTGGAACTTCTGCGAAACGAGTCTATAGCGCTATCATGTTATGAGTGCAGCAGGCATTTCGATAGAATGCTGAAGCCCAGCGTGGTTAGACAATGCACGCACTTGCCCAGCAACGCATTCTAATGGTGTGTCTGGATGGATTCATTCTAAGTATACAGGACGTGCAAACACGGTTTGTGGTTTTTTGACTTCCTTCTTTTGTCTGTATTTGTAAACCCTCTATACTTAAAATTAATTCACACGAACTAGATCCGGTCTCCGGTATTCTAAACTGCTATGTCTAGATCGAACCTTACCTTGTTGCCAAAATGTAGACTGGTCGACTGTACCGACTATAGACTATATCTAGGCATACGGTACTTATGCCTCAATAGATGTTTCTGTCAACACCAGAACAGTGACCGCCAATGTGAGATCATCGTTGACGAGATACGTGTGTCATTGTTCTGGTAGGTGGCAGGTTCTAGTCCAGGTTGAGAAGATGCATGACGTTGCCGACGCACTCGTGCGCACGTTGCATATCGTTGCAACCTTATCTCACAAGGATGTGTAGTAGGTATACAGACCAACCACCGGTGGGGATGTGGCAAAGCTTGCTTAGCTCATGGATTGATCGCCGGTCTCGGCCCCGGTTGGGCTACATAGACCTGTCCTGCAGCTGAGTGACGCAAGTTGTAGCTCGGAGCCCGGTCTCATTAAACCTAATTAAAGCGTTGACAGGGACGAAGGAGGGGGTAATCAGGACGGCGGAAGGTGCGGGTTTCCGTGTTCCCACTTATTTTGCTGACATAAAAAAGTGAGCACTCTGCATGGAATAATTTTGCTTAGCATTATAAAGCTAGTCGATCCAAAACATTCGTGCTTTAACCACACAACAAGTTATAACACGCGCTAAATTTGAAGCGACCTAATGCCATTGATTCAGATTTGTCATCACTATTGCTGGCAAATTTTATGTGTTATTTTGAGCAGTATTGATCTGCCATGACACAAATAACGTGCATTTCTTGTATGTATTTCTTTTACCACGTATTTCAAACGCCGTTATCATGAACACGCTCATTTTCAAAAATATGCACGTGCAGTTCTCTCATGTGGAACATCAAAAGGCTTAATATATTATGATGTATAAAGCTGTGTTTTTTCATCATATTTAGTATGAAAGAATTGTGTTGCTACAGAATTTATGAGAAGACAAACTACTTCTAACTGCTTTAGAGACCTCGCTGTCTGGTAAAATACGCTGATGTTGTCATCACATTGACTCATCACATCTCTCGCTAGAACAGTATTCTGATCATGAATTCTCGCATTCTTTATGTGACTCGGCACATGGGCCTCAAGTGACACAGTTGTGGCTTGACAATTAAGCTGGTGCTTGCTTTCAGCAATATCGAATGGATTGATTGATTTGTGGGGTTTAACGTCCCAAAACCACCATATGGTTATGAGAGACGCCGTAGTGGAGGGCTCCGGAAATTTCGACCACCTGGGGTTCTTTAACGTGCGCCCAAATCTGAGCACACGGGCCTACAACATATATCGAATGGAACTAATAGAACATTGTGAACCACTGAATTTTGCGTATCGTCGACAACCTTACTTCTTCAAGGAGACATTGTGGGTACACTTTTTCTAGTTTTACGGCTTGGTGTGAACACAAAGTCAATTTTAACCGAGCTCAAGTTACTGGCCGAAAAGTACATGTATCTTCTCCGCCAGTGTCGCTCCGGAGAATTTTGTTGAAACGGTCATAGACGACGTGGAATGTCTGGTTAGAGGCACAAGCGATTTCACGTTGATGTCTATACAGTCACAGGAAAACTGCCTTCCAACAACACACAAAATTGTGCGCATTTCGCACTGATTGCATAAGCATGAAGCCATTATCAGATGTGTTGTACCTAGGTGTTGTACTTAGGGTTGTACCTAGGTAAGTTTTGCTAATAAAGCCAAATTTCAGCTTACGATGCTAAGTTCTAATCAAGTGTGGCTAACTTGGCAAGACGAGTCAGGTGACTACCAGTTACGTGACTACCTGCTGTGATTTTAGTCACGTGACAAGCTATCACATCGCTTCCGGCGGAAACATGTCAGATGACTTGTTATGAAGCGCTGTTGCGTGATCTTGGTGATGTGGCTAAGTGTGACGTGATTTCAGTCGCGTGATTTGGTGTTACATGACGTTATGTGATTTTTCCGAAGCCGAGTATTTACGTGATCTTGGGTGATTTTAAATTACGTGTCGAGCCCTTACATAATGTTACGATGTTTTTCACGTGACTGGTTTCTACGAAATGTTACGAGATTCTAGTCACGTAACTAATTGTTTCGCGATGTTGCGTGAGTTTTAGTCAAATAAGAGATTCCCCTCCCTCCCCCCATAGTTTCTGTACTGCACGACGAACAAAGCACTCCCACGTGTTGCAGAAGCGAAGCAAAAGTTGGATAGGATGAAGTGAGCCCGTGCTGATTCGTGATGCTTATTCGTGTTCGCACGTCACGGGACAACGAATTGCTTAAATAATTAGGTTCTTGAGAGAAAAACATAGGAATTTTCAGAAACTCTCTGCCTCGATCAGAAGATTTAAGGCTCTCTCCCTAAATTTTCTGCGGATTTGTAAATAACGTTATTCTCACGTCACTGAAGCCTTCGTTGCACGCAGGAGCCACTTCGTCGTCCTCCATTGCTTCTAAGTACCGTATACATATAGGCTCAGGCCATAGCGAGTGACTAATGATTTCACATGCACAACTTTCACACGTTACCTGTCCTTTCACATTTTTGGCTCACAAAGAAATAGAAAGCAAAATAAAGTACGGATGCCCCTCTTGGTACCTATGTTTGGCAAATATGAAAATTCAATGCATTGTTTTTCAAGACTACAGAAGAGGCCAGAGTTAAGTTAATCATTAGGTGAGGTTTCTAATTTTTCTTAACAATTATTCAGTGATGATTACGATACCGGCTAAGGCATATTCAGGGCACAACTTCATGCTGGGGTAAGGCCAGCAGTGTTTGAAGTTCAAGTTATTCGCAAGTCATAATCATAGGTTTTGGAAAGTAGGACAGCTCCACTACGCCAGTATTTGTCCTTTTGTGGATAAGTGAAGTACCCATTACACATCTTAATGCTATTATGTGAACCTTGTTTATGCTGCACGTTGCTGATGACGATGAACAATTATGGCTGAGCGATTTTGCAGTGGCTGGGAAGCATTAAAACAGACACTTGTTGGGCAGTTAGCGTTGTGTGATCACTGGTTGTTACCGTATGCTTCTTCCTCCCTATAATACATAGTCTTACGTGATTTCTTACCAAATACTACGCCTGCCTAAAGTCTTTTTGCAAATGATTTTCAGGCACTTTGCTGTATAGTGCTAATGTGCTACACAGAGGGCCGCGGTTCATATCATATTGATCCCGTGCATTTTTTCTCGTTGTTTTTTTGTGTGTATATCGGTTGCTCTTTCATGTCTATTCGTTACGTCAACGACGGTGACAGCGACGCCAGTCAACGTAGAATCGAATGCCTAAGATATGTGCTTTAAATTATAAAAATAATCAAGCACTAAATGTTCCCCTGTGTATGTTGTCGCCTCCAGTTGTTGGACTCCATCATTTGGCCTTTCGAGCAGCACGTTCAAAGTTCATTAACCGGTAGCTGCACTCACGTCGTCAGGTGATTTGTCAGTGGCACACAGTTGCGTTCACGTTGGCTTCGGTTCTCGCGGGAGTCGCTAGATTGCAAATTAATGTATTTTTCTCTAGTGATGTCCATGGCATGCTCTCCTGTTGCGAAGGCTCATTTTCTTTTGTTTTTATCTTTATGTTCTGGGCTCGAGGTGGTATTTACCTTGGACAGCGAAGTCCTTCCAAATACCCTGAAAAATTACCCTTGGGCAATTCTAAGTGTGTGCCACTGAATCTTGTTGCGCAAGCGACCACGTGAAGAGACTCGGAAATACAAGGGCAAGGCTAAGGTAATCAATATACCGCACTCGAAAGGTGAAAGAAACAGACCAACGAAATTTGTCTTACAGAAGCCTCCAGGAACTACGACAGGTCCCTTGGGTACAAGGAAACTAATGTTTTCGTGCCTTCACCAGCAGTCAAGACGATTGCGTCATGAGCCAGCATTTTCTTGGTTGGTTGTGGGCAGACGTCACGTTAACGGGAGCTGATTTAGTTTTGATTGGATTCTGTGAACGGAACTTGGTGCGTTACAGCTTCTGCTGAGTCTCATGGCGCTGCTCGCTCAAATTTTGACGGCGTGTGAGTAGTTAGGAAGAAATTAAGATTTCTTCTGCCATTTTTCTAGTGAATGTGAGGTCGTTCATGTTGAATAGTGCTATACACTTTACCTTTCCTTTGAAGAAAAAAAAAGCGTCTAAGCACTTACTCAGATAACATTGCCGGCACAAGAATTTCGTTCGACAGAGAAATTCTTTCCTTTGTGCCGCCCCGCCACGGTGGTGTAGTGGCTAAGGTACTTGGCTGCTGACCGGCTGGTCACGTAATCAAAAGCCACCTGCGGCGGCTGCATTTTTGATGGTGGTGAAAATGCTGTAAGCCCGCGTGCTCAGATTTGAGCGCACGGTAAAGAACGTTACGTCGTCAAAATTTCCGGAGCCTTGCACTAAGGCGTCTCTCATAATCATATGGTGGTTTTCGGATGTTAAACCCCGCATATTTATCTTTTCTTGGTGGTGTAAATTCTTCACAAAGTGTTACCACGGCCATTATTAGGTATAACTATTATAGCAGTCACTTTGAAATGCGTTATGTCACCATGATTGCCAGGCAAAAATAGAAAGAAATGTTTTATAATAGGAAAGAACGCAAGGAGTGTGCTTCAAGTGTCTCTTAATACATATGACAAAAAGAAGTCAGAGCTTGGACGCAAAGGCGAAGCAATGAACGCGATAGCAACAATTTGAAACGTCATGCGCAGAATGGAAAGCAGATAGAAACTTGTCCCGCGTTTCTTGCGCACAAGTTACGCATGAGACGTGCTCACAGGTACGGATGCACGCGAAGAATCGTCTCATTTGTTACTTCGCTGAGTCTGAAAAGCGCGCACGTTTTGTGAATGGAGACAGCAACGATTGCAGTGACCTTTGTGCGCCCGGTAACTACAGCAGAGTCGTTCCACTTAAAGCCCTAGGCCAGCCAAGGCGTACGATCATCCCCTCCTCGCCACCGCAAGATAAGGGTGCACGAGAGAGCGTCGCTCCACTTCTCTAATCCGGGCAAAGTACGTGTAGGAGATTATACCGCGCACCGCTGCGCGATGTGGCGATGTTAAAGCCCCTGAAAAAAACTAAAGTAGCGCGAACTGTACCCTTTCGCCTCTACCTCCTCTCCAAGCAATCATAGCAGTGCCTCTAGAGTGTCCGCCAGGAAAATACGAATGCGAAAGCATGTGGGCTCCCTGTATGTGCCAGAGGCTTGGGCTGCTCGGGAATTGCTGCGCCGTGTGTTCATCGAGCAGCCGTGTGTCGGGTGTGCTGAAAGGATACGCCGGTGGCGTCTGTTCGTGGAGCGCTCGCTCGCGAAGGTGGACAAACGTCGATACCTTCGGCGTTTGCGATACCTTCGCAAAAACTTCACGTGAAGAGAGAAGAGCCTGTACTTTGACACGAATGGCGATACTTTAGTACCTTCAGGGACTTTAGGCGACGTGCGCTCATTGCGCCATCTTTCTGGTATTGCCGAAAACAAAGCAGCGGTAAGTGTTAGGTACAAATAGCTCGCCGTTTGAACGGGTAATGACGTTCTCAGTATGGCTCAGCGGTTAACGCTTTGCTTTCACGACGCAGAAGTCCCACATTCATTTCTGGACGCCGGAGTGCTTCTTTTTCTGAATTTTTTTCTTTCTTGCGTTTTCATATAAATAAATACGTAAACATATACGATGCATGATATGGATGCTGATGTTGACGTACACGCCAGCAGCAAAATCCAGCCGAGTGTCTATATAGTTGATATCGCAATAAAAAGAAAACGTTTGTGCGAGAATGAGTAGTACAGCGAGAGAGAAAAAATAATCATTTCTACACTAGCATACCAAAACCCTAACATATGGATGATGCTAGAAGGACTAAAAAACAACAAACCACAAGAGACGTTGGTTGGTATCTTAAAACATAACTAATTCAGAGCACATGTCCATGAAAAAAATTGAATTCGCTGAATTGAATGCCAGTGGTCTCGCTTCCGTAAAATATGTACTCAGTACTTTGCCCCACACACGCACACACAGAAGCAAATATATGTATTGTGTATATAGATAGATAGATTGGGATATTATGTATATATAGATAGATGCACGCAATACTCATCAACCTTAGTCACACCATTGGCACGAATAAAACTGTGTTTCCAATATATCCGAAGTATTACAACACTATCTCAGGAGACGAACAATCTTATTAAGAGACGACAAACCATCAGAGCCTCGAATGTAACCGAAGAAATGAACCTAGTGGAGCTTTCGAAGTTAATCAATAGACGTAAAGTAGCCGAAATCAGAAGGTATAACGTGAAGAGAATAGAGCAAGCTGTAAAAAGTGGCAGAAGCCTCAAAGCTGCGAAGGCAGAGTTGTGCGTAGGCAAAAATTTGCAGATACCACGTACCATGCGAATCAATGATATGCGAAGCACGAATGAGAAATGTTGATATATTCCTTTAAAATCAGCACAACATTACGAGAAGGAGCTAAATGATGCCATACATGACTTCTGTGTCATGATAATCATGTTTGGATGTGTTGTTTACCTTCGTCATCTATTCACGTCACGTTATACCAAATTTAGTATATGTGGAGCTAGCGTAATGGCCGTGAGCGCGCGTACGATGTCATATTCTACATGACGCGCGTGCCAGAATTATCATGTTTGCACTAGTGACATATTTCGTCATCAATCGACGTCACGTAACGCTGAATTCAGTGAATGTGGAGCTGGAAAAACGGCCGCGAGCGCATAATGAAGGGCACAAGATACTCCAGTGTAGGGTTGATGCCAGTGCATGCTGAGCACAGCGACACGTTAGCGAAACGCGAGCAATCTATAGTCTGACGCCAGGCCCAACCAGCGTCCGTCGGCGTGGCCCGACGGCTACTGGCCCGAAATGCGACATGCTGCGTTTCGCGCCAATGTGCTCCCTCTTTCCGGGATGCAGGGACGCAAGACGCGCTGAAACGCGCATCCGTCAAAGCAACGCAGCGCGGCATGCACCTGCAATTGTATCACAGGACCGGCGCCTGGTGTGGCGACTCTGGCTTGACCTGACGAAATGGACAACGGCGAGCATGCACACCGTGTCACGTCGAAATGTACTGGCACCTTGACCGTGGCATGTAATCATGTTCTCGCGTTACGCACATCTCATTATTATCATGTGTGCACTAGTCACATATCTTCGTCCTCCATTGGCGTCACGTAATACCAAATTTTGCATATGTGTAGCTAGTGAAACGGCCGCGAGTGTAAACTAGTGTGGCATGTAGAAATGTTGTTACATGACACGCATGGCGTGATTATCATGTCTGGATGTGTCATTTACCTATGTTATCCCTCCGCGTCACGTAATACCGAGGTTAGTACATGTGAAGCTAGCGAAACGGCCATCAGCGTATCATGAGCGTAGCACGTGTTTATGTTGTTACATGACACGCATCTCACGTTTACCATGTTTGCACCAGTATCATACCTGCGTGATGCATTCACGTCCCGTAATACCAAATTTCGTATAAGAGTAGCTAGCGAAACGGCCGCCAGCGAATCATGAGCGTGGCATGTATGTTGTTACATGACACGCATCTCATGATTCTTATGTTTGCACCAGTCACAATCCTTCGCCATCCATTCACGTCCTGTAATACCATATATGACGCTAGCGAAACGACCGCGAGCGCATCATGAGCGTGGCGTGTAGTCATGTTGTTACATGACACACATGTCGTGATTTTCATGTTAGGGTCTGTAGCTTGTGTTCGCCATGCAATCATACGACACCATACCAGTTTTGCAACACACTATGTGAACGAAGCCAACACAAGAGCTGCAGGACCATGAAACGTAAATCATGACATTCATGACATACCTGTCATGATTTTCATGATACGACTAGTCAAATATGTTCTCCATACAGTCATGTTATGCCATACCGATTTCGGTATCGATGCCATAATCCAAACGGCCAGGAGAGCTAAAAGTCGTAGGCGGCTAGATAGATAGATAGATAGATAGATAGATAGATAGATAGATAGATAGATAGATAGATAGATAGATAGATAGATAGATAGATAGATAGATAGATAGATAGATAGATAGATAGATAGATAGATAGATAGATAGATAGATAGATAGATAGATAGATAGATAGACAGATAGATAGATAGATAGATAGATAGATAGATACGCTCAATGTCACCGAAATTCGCTAAGAAATGCGTCGCATATAAAATCGGATGTATGCATTAAGGAACCAGGAAGGTAATGTCATAACCAAAATGGATAGGAGAGTTGAGGTGGCGGAGGAGTTCTACAGAGAGCTGTACAGAAGCCAAAACAACCAGGATGATATCGTGGGAAACAATAATATTACAGAAGAGTTCGACATCCTACTTGTAACGTCTGGGCAAGAAAGGAAAGTCCTAGAAGCAATGTAAAGAGGCAAAGCCACTAGTGATGATCAGGTAACAATCAACCTCCTGACAGATGGCGGAGATTTTGTTACAAAAAGTGGCCACTTCATATACAAAGTGTGTCTTGTCGGGAAGAATACCAGAACTTTGCAAAAGCTCTAAGATCCTTTTAATCTATAAGAAAGGAGACGACAGGACATTCAAAAATTACAGGCCGATGAGCTTACTGTTCGTTCTCTACAAAGTATACAGAAATATTAGCTAATATAATCAAGGTGACATTAGAGTTCAATTACTCAAAGGACTAACGATTTCGTACAGGTTACTTCACTTTAGATCATATTTATATTATCAATCAGGTAACAAAGAAATGCTCGGAATACAGCCAACCCCTATACCTAGCCTTCATATATTACGAAAAGGTGTTTGACTCAGCTGAGACATCAGCAGTAATGCAGGCATTACGGAATCAGGGCATCCAACTACCCTACATAAACATACTGAAATAAATCTACAGTCAATCCACATCCACCATGGTTTTCCGTAAAAAGATGACAAAATAGAAAAAAGAAGGACCTAAGGTAGGGAGACACAATCTCTTCAATGATATTCACCGCGTGCTGGCAGGAGGTTTTCAAGACCCTAGATTTGGAGTAGTTAGGAACAAGAGTTAATGGAGAGTATTTTAGTAACCTGGAATTCACTGATGACATTACCTTGACGTGTAACCTGAAGGATCAATTAGAGTTCATGATTACAGAACTGGACACGGGTAGCAATAAACAGTAGGTTTGAAAATAAATATGCTGAAACTCTAATAAACTGCAACTGTCTCGATAGAAAACAGCACAGGGCGATAGGTGGACAGAAGCTGGGAGTTGTAAAAGAGTACGTATACTTTTGACATGCAGTTACCGCGGAACCGAACCACGACAGTGAAATAACTAGAAGAATAAAGATGGGGTATAATACATTCCGCAACTATTCTCAAATAATGAATGGTAATCTGCCATTAACCTTTAAGAAAAAGGTACATACCAACTGCATCTTGCCACTACTTACCTGCGAAGAGGAAACCAGGAGGCTTACAAAGAGAGGTCAGCTTAAATGGAGGATGATGCAGCAAGCGATGGAAAGGTAAATGATAGGTGTGACTGGATTCCAAGAGAAGGCAAACGTACGAAGAGGATATAGAAAGGGAAGTGGCTGATGAGATTAGAAAGTTTGCAGGTATAATGGGGCAACGTAAATATCAAGCCCCGGTTCATTGGCGGATAATGAGAGGCCTTTACCCTGCAGTGGGCATAGTAAGGCAGCTGCTGCTGCTTATGATGATGACTAACAACACATCAGCGTTTGAGCTCTAATGAATAACAAGCAACTCTTTTTTAACAAAAAACAGATACTTAGCATCCCTGCCGGGGCTCGAACCCGGGACTTTTGGATTAGAAGTCCAACGCGCTATCCACTGCGCCACAGGGACACACTTTGTGCTATGACCGCCCCACAAAATGGAATGGAAGTTGGTGGAACCAGTACTTCACAAAAAAGAAGGCTGCCAGAGCCACCGGAAATTTCATCATCAATTTTCTTTTCGAATTTTATTCTTCAGAACACATAGTAAAAACAGTGTTACTAAGTAGAGATCTCGCAAATGTTTTTTTATATAACAGTTACGGAAATCAGTGTGGCTACATTTCATGAAAACGGTCAAATATTCATGGTTTAACATTCTAAAGCAACGCATATGAAATGACAGTGGTAGCTTTGTGGTTAACTTCGACCCTACTGAGTTCTTGAAGTTTGGCCACCCCGAGCCAATCCATGGCCTAGTATTTATCTTCTAAGCATCTCAGTCGCTTGAACGACACTAATCACAGCAGTACCACAGCGCAGCGTAGCAAGCCAGCACTTTCCTTCTGGTTATCTTCCCAGCCGTTACGTTCCCCTTTCTCTCGCTTTCGATACGGCACATATAATAATACAAATGAACAAAGGGCATAGCAAGAGGTATGCTACAAAGCAGCCGTTCTGGACAAGGCTGCAAGCTCTGCTCAGTCTTGTCACACGAAGATTTCCTAACTTTAAAGGTAAAATTAGAAAGTCACTAATTATTTCGAATATTGTATCATAATGAATATTTGTCTCAATTTGGCAATTGTTATCTTTATTTTATTAACGAACTAGGTAAATGACAATGCTGTGATATACGATACAGAACTGAACGTATTAATTGTTTTGTGTCGGAACAACTGATCTTACATTTCTTGAGTGTTGGGTGCGCATCGGGCGTTATTTTTAGAGAGCCTGGTTTTGGTCAGCGTTGCTCTGCATGCTGGATTTGTTAGTTGGGGCTTTAAGATTTTCGCAGTAGGCCCTAGCATTGGTCTATGCCTTCAGTGTACAAATTTGGGGAACAGATTCGGTGTACTGTCTACCACTCAGAAATATTTTCTGATTGTGGCACTAATGAGGAGAAAGTTCATCACATCGGTGGCAACGAGCATGCGTTTGTCCCATGAAAAGGTTGTATAATTTTAACTTGATTTTTGAAGTCGACAAAAAATGACCACTAGCTTCGCCCACCTGTGATGTGGTGCAACTTATACTCGTATAGGTTGCTTCACATCAAGAAATCCTAGAAAGTAGACTAATTTTGCTTAAAAACAGACATGTATAAGCTGAAATTGTATTTCATGCACTTGAGGCGGCCTTGGGCTGCACCAGTGCCTAATTTCTGCTTTTTTTCTCACGCGTTCAAAGAGGCGCCTTGTGGCGCTGCCTACGGTGTGTTCCCTTCCCTCCGCACGGCCTCCACGGCTGCTAATAATCAGAACAAAAAGTGTGTGCGTGCCTTAAATGACCACTAAAGTATTCGTTTCGATAATAAAATAACTTGATAAAGCCAGCAATCACCACATGTGGTTTTAGTTTTCAACTTTTTGCGGCAGTAAAATTGTCATCGCCTCCACTGAGCAGTATTGTGAGTATTCATCCTACCGATGAAACGAGACCGAACTCGGATAGCAAAATTCTGTTTTAAAAACTTCCACACTCATTCCAGAGAAACCCCTGCAAGAGTAAACACTTTAGATAGTACACTTCTTATTGTGATTCCTAACAGAAAAGCAATGAAAGACGGTAGACAGCCCCTTTATTTTTAAGAGGCAATGTATTCACTGTTTCGTGTATACCTAAATAGAAGTCCAGATGAAAAAGGGATAGTATTAAAGACGAAAATTCCTGCGGGGTCCAATGCACCAAAGTAAATGTTGTGCAGGAACTCCAGTTCCTATTTAATACAAAGAAGATAGATATTCTGATTAAAGAAAGCTACGGTGAAGTACATGGGGAACCAAGTACATCAATTATTAGTAAGGCAGGTATATTCAACTCTGCCATGGTGTCACATTCGGCGGAAATTCTTGCCTTGAATACAATCAGAGAACATACGCTGCAAATTTTATAAAGGGATACGTAACGACGACATTGCGGGAGGCAATAAGAGCTGAACAACATTTGAAGGGCTAAAAATCACAAATACAGCAAGGTGATTTATTTTGAAAGTATGAGAAACATGTTTTTCCAGCTATTTCCGGTCGTGCCAAGCGTCTTAGTGGGCACCGGTAGCAGCTGCAATAATACGCCATGAGCATGACACCCTGAGTGGGTGCGGCTGCAGCAACCGGGGTGCCGCGGTGCCTCTCCATTGCGGTTGGCGCTCCTCGCTTGCAATTGTGGTAAGCCTGCAACGTCGGGCTAACATATCTCTTTGTAGCCGATACTTTTTCCTACGGTCGCTCTTCAGTTTTGAACCATTCGTCATGCTGGAAGGAAATGCCTAGCTTTTGCTGCGCTGAAGGCTGACCTAAGCAAATCTTCGGTCACGACACGTGGCCGCATACCTTTCCTTATAGATGACAACCGGCATATACTTTCGATACGTGCAGCACAGCAACCGCCCCAAACTCGGACACATTTATGAATTGATATTATTAGTTGGCTCACTTCACTTCAATGCGACTAGAAAAATGAAAAGAGGGTGAAGAAGAAAACGCATCGTTGGCAAGCAACATCGCCACCGCTTGGGTACTGGGTGCTGGGCTTCGCTCGCTCGGCTCGTGCTGATAATCGCCGGCATCTGCTTGACCGTTGCTCTTGCCCGATCGTGTTTCATCGTAGGACCACCGTCGCAACAGTCGCCAATAAACCCTCTTTCAATTGGTGGAGGGTGCTGACGTTCCCCGTCGCCTGAACCTGGGTGCTGTCATTCGCCATCGCCTAAACCTGGAGCTGCGCAACCGAACGCTACCTCCCATCATGGCAACCAACAACGCGCAACCTGGCTCTTCCACTCCATCCCCCAGCAACCCAGGCCTTCTTCGTTTGCGAGAGCCCAAAGTCTTTAGCGGAGCTGATGAGACTGACGTGGAAGACTGGTTCGCTAACTACGAACTGGTGAGCGCAAACAACAAGTGGGATGACGCGGACAAACTGACTAACGTCATCTTTTATCTCACTGACGTGGCCTAAATGTGGTATAACGACCACAAAAACGACATTACGACGTGGTTCATCTTCAAAACGTCGTTTGCTGACGTTTTCGGCCGACCCGCGGTCCGCAAGTCCAGAGCCGAACAACGCTTGCGGACTCGCGCACAGAAGCCATCTGAATCGTTCACCAGTTACATTGAAGACATTATTGGTCTTTGCAACCGTGTGAACAACGCCATGCCCGAGTCGGAGAAGATTCAACACATCCTGAAAGGGATGAATGACGGCGTATTTCAGATGCTCCTGGCACGCAATCCTGCCACCGTTGCGGAACTTGTGACTTTACGTCAAAGTTTCGACGAGTTGAGGAAGCAGCGCGCTCTGACTCTGTCATTTTCCTCACACGCTGACTCACTATATAGTCTTACTTCTGTTCCTGATTACTCAACAACACTGCAAGAGATCAGAGAGACTTTGTGCGTGAAGAAGTAGCTTGGCAGCTGTCGTTGATTCCCTTCATGCAGCGGCCGCCGTCCTCTCGTCTGCCCTCACCACCCCGCGACGTTATTGCCGAAGAGGTAGCTCAGGCTGTTCCCGTCGCTGCCCACCAGCAGCCTGTGGACATGCCTGTTCCCCATGCGCCAGCTATGCAGCCCGTGGCCTCGCCTCTTACTTATGCCCAGGTGGTACGCAGCAGACCCCACCAGCAGCTTTTGCCACCCATGCCTGCAGTTGCTCCTCACTCTACCCCTCTTTCGACACCTTGGGCCGCACCGCGAGTCAGCAATTCCTGGCGCACTGCTGACAATCGACCGATCTGCTACGCCTGCGGTACTCCAGGACACGTGGCACGATATTGTCGTCGTCGCTTCCAATCGCAACACAACACTACTTGGCCGTTACCGTATGACCCGCAGCCCACGCACCTACCTGCTCCCTATTCTTCACCGCAGTATGGCTACACTAATGTTCCCGAGTCTCAGTCACCCCAGCCCCCAGCTCCGACTCACTCTCCCCGCTCGCCGTCTACTCGCAGGCGATCTCTGTCCCCAATGCGCCCCCGACCCGCTTCCTCCAACCGGGAAAACTGAACGCCGCAGTTCCAGAGGCAAGAACTGCACCGTCATCAAAATGCCCAAGTCCTCGCACTTCACCTGCTAACGTCGTCGCCATATCTGTCGATGGTGTTTCTACCTTTGCCCTCATCGACACAGGTGCTGCCGTTTTTGTTATAGCCGCCCAGCTCTGCCACTCCCTACGCAAAGTGACCATGCCGCTCTCTGGACTATCACTTCGTACGGCTAGCGCACAACCAGTTCGACCTCTCGGCACCTGTACAGCCCGCATTTTCATCCAAGGCTCTATGTACGTTGTCGAATTCATCGTCCTTTCGGTGTGCTCGCATGACGTTATCCTCGGGTGGGACTTCCTGTCACATCATCATACCGTCATCGACTGCGCACGCGCTGAAGTTCAATTTTCGCACCTGTCTGATGAACCTTTGCACGAAACTCTTGAGTGGTCCCTAAAACTCGTCGTACGTGAAGACACTGAAATTCCACCAGCCTCTCTTGCCGTTGTCCCTGTTTGCTGCGGTGACCATAACGACGCTACAGTAATGTTTGCACCTTCCGACATTTTCATGAGCCGCAGAGCCGTTTCCTTGCCTTTCGCTAAACTCGACGTCACTGCGGGCCGAAGCAATATTTTCGTCCACAACCCTCTTTCTGCACCGCTTACGCTACTTGCCGGCGAATGTCTCGGTCGAGTGGAGTACCTCGATTCCTCTTTATTCCTCAACATGCCAGACGAATCGCGCAGTAGCGCCTCGACCGAACTTCATGCCCTTTCCCCACTGGAATGCTCATCGAGTGACGCCATCTCGAGTTCCATTGCCGACACCTTAAGTGCCCATGAACGCGCCGAGCTTCTTAGTCTCCTCCAGCACTTCGCCAATTCATTCGACGTTTCTCAGCTGAAATTGGGTCGGACTTCCGCAGTGCACCACTACATTGACACCGGTTCACACCAGCTACTGCGTCAAAGACCGTACCGTGTCTCTGCTGCAGTACGTCACGTCACCAACGACCAGGTCGAAGAGATGCTACGCCGTCGCGTTATTCAACCATCGCACAGTCCTTGGGCATCTCCTGTCGTTCTCGTTCGAAAGAAGGATGGATCGATTCGATTTTGCGTCGACTACCGGCGATTAAACAAGGTGACGCGGAAAGACGTCTATCCATTACCGCGCATCGACGACGCCCTTGACAGCTTCCAAGGAGCCGAATTCTTCTCCTCCTTAGACTTACGATCTGGATACTGGCAGGTTCCTATGGCAGAAGCTGATCGCCAGAAAACTGCGTTCATTACACCAGATGAACTGTACGAATTTAACGTAATGCCATTTGGGCTTTGTAATGCTCCTGCCACGTTTGAACGACTCATGGACAACACACTGCGTGGACTGAAGTGATCTGTGTGTCTATGCTACCTCGACGACATTGTCGTTTTCTCTCCCGATTTTCCTTCACATCTGCTTCGGCCCCAACTCGTTCTGACGTGTTTAACCAACGCTGGGCTCCAACTGAACCTTAAAAAGTGCCGCTTCGCTGTGCGAGAGCTGTCCATCTTAGGGCACATCATGTCTAAGCATGGTGTTCGACCCGACCCTGCAAAACTGCGAGCATGTCGCTGAGTTCCTGAAACCTACTACACTGAAAGAATTACGCAGTTTTGTCGGACTATGCTCGTACTTCCGGCGCTTCGTGCGAAATTTTGCGTCGATCATGTCACCACTGACCAACCTCCTACGCGGGGATGCAGACCTTTCATTCTGGTCTTCTCACTGCGACGTCGCGTTTGCCACGCTCCGTAGTCTGCTAACATCTCCTCCAATTCTTCGGCATTTCGACCCAACAGCTGCAACGGAAGTTCACACAGACGCTAGTGGGGTTGGTCTAGGCGCCGTCCTCGCCCAACGCAAGCCGGGCTACTCCGAATACGTCGTCGCTTATGCGAGTCGCACACTTACTAAAGCTGAGGCCAATTACAGCGTCACTGAAAAAGAGTGCTTGGCGCTAGTGTGGGCGCTTCGCAAGTTCCGCCCTTATTTGTACGGTCGCCCATTCGACCTGGTAACGGACCACCATGCACTTTGTTGGCTCGCCACATTGAAAGATCCTTCTGGCTGCCTAGCTCGGTGGGCACTGCAAATAGAGGAGTACGACATTCGTGTCATCTATCGCAGTGGACGCAAGCATTCTGACGCCGACGCCCTGTCACGTTCGCCTTTACCTCCCGACTCGGCCTGCGGAACCACTGGTACCAACTCCGTCGCATCTCTCGACCTCGACTCCTTTACCAGTCAACAACACAAGGACCCGTGGATTGCTTCCCGTTTTAATTGTCTCTTTGGATCGTCAACCACTGCGGTACCACGATCTTTCCGACGTCAAGCTGCTCATTTCGCCATTTGTGATCGGCTGCTACACCGACGCAACTACGCCCCCGAAGGTCGTAAGTGGCTCTTGATTGTCCCGCGCAGCTTGCGATCACAAATCGGCGCCTCCTTTCACGACGATCCCCAATGTGGCTATACTGGAGTTTTCAAAACTTACGAACGCATTCGCCGTCGCTTCTACTGGCGCGGAATGTAAAATTTTGTTCGAAAATTCGTTATGGGCTGCCCTGACTGTCAACGTCGCAAATCACCGCCTTTTCACTCGTCCGGTGCACTTCAACCGCTTCCGTGCCCTGCCAAACCTTTCGATCGAATCGGAATTGATCTCTATGGCCCTCTACCGACAACATCTGATGAAAATCGGTGGATCATAGTCGCTGTGGATTATTTAACAAGCTACGCTGAGACCGCCACCCTTCCAAGTGCCACTGCGCGGGACGTAGCGTCCTTCATCCTTCATCGATTTATACTACGACATGGTGCACATCGAGAACTACTAAGCGACTGAGGTTGAGCCTTCCTATCAGAAGTCGTCACGTCTCTGCTTTCTGAATGCCATGTTGTTCATCGCAGGACCACGGCATACCACCCGCATACTAACGGGCTCACGGAAAGATTTAACCGCACCCTTGGCGATATGCTCGCCATGTATGTGACATCCAATCATACTAACTGGGATCGCATTCTTTCATTCATCACGTTCGCATATAACACCGCGGCACAGTCTACCACTGGATTTTCACCTTTCTTTCTTCTTTATGGACGCGAACCATCCCACACCATCGACACTCTCCTTCCATGCCGTCCTGACGCATCCGAATGCCCATCTGTGTCCGAAGCTGCCCGAAATGCGGAAGAGTGCCGTGAACTCTCACGCACCTTTACGTCACACGAACAACAGCGCCAGAAAGAAAACAACGCCGACTCTTCACAAAGCCCCAGCTATTTCCCGGTATGGCTGGCTGTTCCTTACCAAACCCCCGGCATTTCCTCAAAACTCGTTCCAAAATACGAGGGCCCATACCGCGTTTTGGAGCAAACTTCGCCGGTGAATTTTCTCATCGAGCCACTTTCTCCATCTGATGACATGCGCCGGCGTGGACGTGACATCGTCCACGTCGCCCGCATTAAGTCATATCATAGCCCTCTGCCTCCAGACTCTTAGGTCGCCAGGATGGCTCTTTTTTGGCGGGGGCAAATTGTGAAGAAGAAAACGCATCGTTGGCAAGCAACATCGCCACCGCTTGGGTACTGGGTGCTGGGCTTCGCTCGCTCGGCTCGTGCTGATCCTCGCCGGCATCTGCTTGACCGTTGCTCTTGCCCGATCGTTTCATCGTAGGACCACCGTCGCAACAGTCGCCAATAAACCCTTTTTCAAGAGCAACAATTGCATGGTATGGTGTGCCATCTGGCTGCAAAGCGGATAAGCGAGGACGACAAAAAGTGCGTCTCGCACAGCGCTTTTTTTAACGACGATGGTCTTTCTTGGGGACCTTCGACACAAAAATTTTGGTCTGTATGTCTGTCCATCTCTCTGTCTGTGCACCCTTAATGGTACCGGGCATATTAAACGGCACCAGCGAACACCCCAAACGGCCGACCCCATCGGCAGCGCTCACCAATGTTGCTCAAGATTTAGCGTTCATGCTTGTGCGATTGTCTATTTAAAAGCAATTATCGTGCATATCTGGGGCACCATCACAGCACGGATATATTCTGTGTGTGCGTATTTTACCATAAAAGGCGTACATAAGTTATTCTAAGGACCGAAGCGTTTATAACGCAGCGTTGACCATGCAACGCTTCCATGAAAAGTAAAGTGTTTCCAACGCTTTGCTAAGACGACATGGTGGCGGCACTTACCAGTCGCCTTGCGTTCTACCCCTTATAACCTCTGAGACTGGCACCTCTGAGACGGGCGCACTCACCCATCTCAGAGCCGCACGTTTCATTTTCCAAGATAACTGCCAGATACCGCTCACGTGTGACGTGAATTGGTGTGCTCGCTCGCCTCCGGAGCACGCTTGAGCCACTCTAACGCAGCGCCTCCAGAGCACCATTCTCCAATTTTCTTGCGCAGAATATCAAATAAACGTTTTATTCAATCTCTCCAGACCTAATACTATGATCTTTCGACGACATTTGCAGATTACCATGGAGATACGGGGCCAATTTTTTACAGGCAGACGGTTTTTTTTTTGCTACTTTTAAATGCAAATTAGCTTAGGGTCGAGCTCAATCCGGTGTGCGGCGAAACTACTTTTACTGGGCATCCGTGTCTCCCACTCCACTCTTCCTTCTCCTTCACTCTCCCCTCTTTCACTTCGCAGCGCCGACGCAGGCAGCGTCTGTAAGCCTACGCTTGCTCGCCCCTCCCTCTTCTCTAGCCAACACTTACCAAGGCGTTTACACCACGTTCGCGCATGCGTGTCTCTTCTCTACTAACTCTTCTCCTACACTCCCCCTTTCTGGCCTCGCAACGTGGACGAAGGCAGCGTCTGCTTGAAAGTTTCATAAATAAAAAATTATAGCATATCTATGGAGTGAATGGTGATGAGTGGAGCGAAGCATACATCTATCGTTGCGTCCGTCCATGCATTCGTTAGCCCGTCCATCTGTTCCTCCATGCGCCGTCTGTCAATCTGTGCGTATACGCCTACTCTTCCATCCATGCGTCTGTCAGTCTGTCTGTCTGTCTGTCTGTCTGTCTGTCTGTCTGTCTGTCTGTCTGTCTGTCTGTCTGTCTGTCTGTCTGTCTGTCTGTCTGTCTGTCTGTCTGTCTGTCTGTCTGTCTGTCTGTCTGTCTGTCTGTCTGTCTGTCTGTCTGTCTGTCTGGCGAGGAGCATCAGTCACCGCGACCCTCCACTCCTTTTCGTTCATGCCCCACCTACGACCAGACACTTACGGTGGCGATACAGGAGACACAGACGCATTCATATCCCGGCCACCGAGGTGGCGATGAGCGTAAGCCGCCGCGGCCCTCCACACTTGCAGCTCCGCTTCGTCCATGTCCCTCCTACTACGGGGCACCAACAGCGACCCTGAGAAACACACTCGTTCTCCGCGCACTTAAGCACAGCCCGCGCGGCAGCCAATCGGAGGGTAGCGGTAGTGCCACCTAGAATATGCTCACTCAACTGCAGTTCGTATGCACTTCTATAATACTTTTTCATCTATTATACTGTTATCATCATCAGCGGTGTCATCATTTCTGTTCTGCCGCTGCCGCTTACATGATACTGTATATAAGCGGCCGCGGCAACGAGTGGAGACACCTCAGTTCTCTCTTTACCCAGTGCACTTTCAAAGCAAACTTGCGGTGGAAGTACATAACGTACGAAGCCCTTAAATCCCGAGAGAAAGGCTCACTCAAGTGAGCCACCACGCTAGAGAACATCACGCGCACTTCGACCACATCTGTGGGGAACATGCATAAGGTGACGCGCGGAGTGGCGCGACGCGCCGACCTTCAGAACGCGATCTTCAGACCTTTATTTCTCTTAAGTCGTTTAGCTTGGACGACCGCCAGTGGTACGTAGTGTATATAAGTAAGCTTGCTGATAACGAGTTGGAAGAGGTTAGCTCTGTGGTCAAGTGGTCAGCGTCGAGTTCGAGGATACTCCCAGCTCTCTTCTGTTTTTTTTTTCTTTGCTATCTGTTAGTGAACAATCTACAACGTGATATCCGTGACGGAAATACGTCGATTCAGCCCTGGTGGACCCCGGTATAAAACACCTTCGTGTTAATAAAAGTGAACATTCTACATATATATTTGTGGTAGGTATTTTCCAGTAAGTTCTTCGGAAATAAATACACTTGGGGGAAAGACTCAGTGCAAAAAGTTGGGCGGAACGTGGTCAACACTGGTATACTGCAGCGAAGCACGATGTAAGGCATGGACATAAACAGTGCATGCACATTGCACTAAGTGATACCTAATTAGTCAATAGGCTGCATATAACGAAAGAACACTGCAATGTCAACGCAAAGCTTATAGTTACTTTTTAATCATATTAGCCAAACTGTCTACTGAAACTCGTAAGAAAACAATATGCATTGTTTTATATATATATATATATATATATATATATATATATACATATATATATATATATATATGTAGTAAAGATACCTGTATACAGTAGGGAGTGGGAACTTATTTGGTGGTCATTCAAACTAGTTCTGAAATTCGCCTTTAGATTTGCTGAATTTTTCTCCCTGACTTGGTGCATGCACAATTAAATTAAGCATCTCATACACCTTACTTAGAGTGCTTCAAAGAAGCATGAAAGTTTATGAGCACACCATCACCATTCTATTAGATCCCTTGCACGACTTATAGGAAATAAATGCTGTAATAACCTAGGTGGCATTTGTACCCGGGACCTTTCAAATAAAAATCCAACACGTACGCTATTAACTTCAACACAGAGACTTGATTGATTGATTGGTTAATATGTGAGGTTTAACGTCCCAAAACCACCATATGATTATGAGAGACGCCGTAGTGGAGGGCTCCGGAAATTTTGACCACCTGGGGTTCTTTAACGGGCACCCAAATCTGAGCACACGGGCCTACAACTTTTCTGCCTCCATCGGAAATGCAGCTGCCGCAGCCGGGATTTGAACCCGCGACCTGCGGATCAGCAGCCGAGTATCTTAGCCACTAGACCACCGCGGCGGGGCTCAACCCAGAGTCTTCTTTTCTTTATTGCCTGCTTAGCGAACGTTGGTGGGCAACCAGCAACTCAAATGCCAGGAAAAAAGCAAGCAACGTTGAAGCTATGGCCGAACTTACAAATTGCGCTATGAGCCTGGTCTCCGAGAATATGTGTTAAAAATGCACCATAAGTAAGCTGTTACCAGTCCCCCCTTCATACAAAAGAACGGGCTCATCAATAGGTTTTTCGCTTGTCAGATTTTTTGCATTAACTTCAAGATAATAGCCACAGCGTTTTAAAAAAAAAGCTGATGTGCAAGTTTTACTTGCTACTGCACATATACAAGAAATAAGATGCACGACTTGCAAACTCAGGTAGCAAATTTGAA
Source organism: Rhipicephalus microplus (assembly GCF_013339725.1). Taxonomy (NCBI): domain Eukaryota; kingdom Metazoa; phylum Arthropoda; class Arachnida; order Ixodida; family Ixodidae; genus Rhipicephalus; species Rhipicephalus microplus. The sequence goes on from NC_051169.1 coordinate 33,028,645, forward strand.
AACAACCCATAACTGCTCGAGTGCATTACTGCCAGCAACGTTGCGCCTAATTAAATAAGCGTGCTTTAAAGGTGATCAGAGCTCACGCACAGCATTCCACGAAGATTTTTTTTACGTTATGCTGACAAACACACTGGCAGTTTGTGTGTAGCTTTTTGTGACTGAAATGATTCTGAATATTGAAACTTTAGCTTACCAACTTTAATGAGCCAATTAAGATTACTGTGAGAGCAGTTACTAATATTGTTTTCAGAGCTAGAGCCTTGTACATTTTCCTAGCTATAAAGGAGGTAATGTTTTCAGAAAAGTACTTTATTATAGTTATTTTCTGACTCCTTCAATCTTCGTTATGCCGCTCTGAGCTTGTCATAGAAAAAAGTTGTTGAAAAAAATTCACGCTTAAAAGAGCAAGCATCCCTGCCGGGATTCGAACCCGGGACCTTTGGATTAGAAGTCCAACGCGCTATCCACTGCGCCACAGGGACAAGTTGGCACACCACTACGTTGCAGTAGAAAATATGATGTAAAGCAGTTTCGAAGACTACCACGACTTCTAGGTTGCGACATAAAACATGAACTATTTACCAGTAGTAGGCCTACGTTCGAACCGGGATGAATGATATTATCAAATATAAAAATGTATAGTCAAATTTTCTGTCAGTTTTGATCGCGCTGAGAAAAAATATATTATGTCACAATCAAGCATCCGATTGGACTTAAATTAATACCAGTGGCATTCGTTGAGCAGGAACCAACATCTGTGCCATTTTGACGTGAAAACGGGCGTTGTCATCATGTCCCCGTTGAGCAGTACGTAGCTTGTTGCACTCCTTATAAAAAGGTTGCAGGTTCGAACCTCAGTAGACATGAATACGCCTGAGAGGGCCGATTCGAGCTGAACCCGAAAAAGACAGGGAGTTGCCAGTATTTATACAAATTCTGTGTCATAGAATCTTCAAGCACCCTCTTTTCTGGAAACAATCTTTATTACTGATTTCATAATTAACAACGATGGCATATTGCACTTCAAGCTTACATACTTTTATTAGGAAGATTATTTTCACATTTATTACAGTTGAAATCAGCATTAAAAACTTTCAGAATAAATGTCCCCATTCTCTCTCGTTTGTGATTACTCGCGCAATGTTCTGGATCGTCACTTTTCTTGGCAGTTCGTGAAGTGAGCGTTCAAACTATGGACCCCGTGAGACGCAGTTACGGATTCAGCGGTACGTCAGTTTTCCCGCAGTACAAAAGAAAACAGATTTTTTTAGATAAACTAAAGTGCAATTTGACGGCGAAATGAATTTTTACTGAGCGTACTAATATTAGTACATTACTCGTCTGAAACGTTCTAGGAGATGAGAACTGCCGCAGCGTAACCAATAAGAACTCAGCGATTTCTCATGTAGAAAAAGATAGAACGTATCATATTATTTAACGTTAGTCTACACAACACTTCGAAAAGCTCACTTTGCATGCAAGAAAATTGATATGAACGTTCATGTTTCAATACTCAGAACGCATCTGTTAATGAAGTATAATGTCATTAGCTGACTAACTTTTTAAGAAACAGCGGGGAAGGGCTGTTGAAGGTTACAGAAAATATCGTCTTTCGAGTAGCTTAGGTATCTTCTTTGTTTTAATATAAATGTATGCTTCAGTGACAATATTTTCTGGTCTTCTGTATAATAAATGCATGCTCTCTCAATTATGAAAAACGAAACTTATGATATTAAAAAAAAACATCAGCTCTCGCCAGCATGTGTTGGTGAAGCTTTCAGTGGGTTGATAAGTACGCAGGTCTGCAAAACTGATGGAGCTCACTCAGACTCTTTCACGAAATGTGTTTTGAACTTTGGACTCACTTGGACTCAAATTGCCAAAAATTTTCCTGAGCCAGACTCAGACTCACGGCAATTCTTTTCAAGCAGACTCACTCAAACTCACAGTCTGATCGGAGTGTGAGTGAGTACGAGAGCGTTGACTCATGAATCTGCTATCCCCAAATTAGCTTCTTTGACCATGACGTTAGTGCTCCCTAACACCAATACATCATCTAATCGGTGCTCTTCTTGGTTCCGTTTGACAAGGTATCTCCAAAAGTGAGTTTTGAGGGCTTGCCAACAAGTAAGGTCATTTTCATTGTAATTGATAATATATCTTTTATCAAGAACTTCCCTTGAAAAGTGGGTTGGCGAGAAGTCAAGGCACCCTCCCTCCTCTTTCCCTACGTCATTCACAACTCTGATAAAAAAATATTGGGGACCATTAAGCTTCACCTCAAGAGTTGCATGCGAGAGCGACATGCTGTTTTTAGTGCGTACTTCAAACACTTAGTATATGAAATCTTTGCGAACTTTACATGCGTCCTCTATGAGGCCTTAAGGGTGCAGTAACGTGAGTGGCTTTTGTAGTGAGTGCCTGGCTTTCAAATGTGAAGTAATTACGATAATCCCTCGTTCTGACTCCCGATGAACAAAGGACGATTGCACGACGATTTATAACAGTGATATTTCGTAATGTATTGCGATGCATGTGTACAAGACGAGTGTGTTTGTCACGCATAAAAGAAACTTTTTCTGCCTTTCCAAGCCGAGGAAGTTATTTTCACTGTATTTACAAGCAGTTGAGCGGCTGTGCAGTAGAAAACTTCGCTAATTATTGAGTATTTCCTCATTAACCTTTGGATGCTTACTGTCGCTGTGTGATTGTACTCATAATTCATACAAATACTTTTATTTTATGTTAATTCTAGCACACACTTTAACAAATAGCATGCAAAAAAGCAAAAAAAAAAAACTTAACAGAGGCGTGGCTGTATCGTAGAAGGCCCGCTTTCAACGCAAATGACCCGGTTTCGATCCACACTCATACCCACAATTTTGATTGCATATTTTATTAGAACCTTTCTCAGTTTTTCGGTCACTAAAAGATGATGATTTTTAGCTCTCAACCAACGAGGCCTTCGCCGACACCGGTGCCAACGCCTGAATTTCTGCGAAACAAGTTCTTTATCATTAAGACGTTAATATATTTACCGGGGCTATGAATGTCACTGCTTTGATGCACGGGCGAGTAGACAAACTGGAATCTAGGTAAGACTGATAGTAATGCTAAATATGACTAAACAGGACTTTATAGGTCAGCAAAAGAAGCGATACTCGTTCAGACTAACTAAAGGAATATATATTGCGGTTTGAACTCACTTGGCCTCCAATTTACCAAAACTTTTCTAAGCCGATTTTACACGGGTAACGCTCACGTAAATGTTCTTCAAGCGGCCTCACTCGGACTCGGAATTCCAAAAAACTTTACTCATCCGGACTCACTCAGACTCCGGGCTCGATCTGAGTCTGAGTCAGTGGGAGTGATTCGACTCAAGAGTGAGTTCACTGACTAATAAGTATATTAACTAATTATGTCTTCTACTAAAAGCATAACGAGAAAAGTTTATTGTAGTTGACGTAGATATTACTAACGCGGCTAATCGTTTGCGCAGTTCAGTGTAATACAAAAAAAAAAACGATGGCTTCTACATTTTTGTCCCAACGAACATCAACGTTTTAAGGATTAGACTATAGAAGACTCTGACGCCATATCTCTCCTTTATAATGCATTAAACGCATGTAAATATGCAACGAGAAAGAGTATTCATACGCTTTCAAGGCATCTCTAGTATGTACAAGAACTATGCGCCGGGCATCACAAAAAGTATTACATTACGCTCACGGTAATCGTTGAAGGCTGGGAAGTGAAGTCTGCTCATGCTTGCAGTGTAGCAGTGTAGTTAGGGACTGTATTTAGGCATGTTCATTGTGAACAGCCCACAAAATGCGTGGTTAAAGCATAAAAAGCTACCCGATATGCATGGCAAAATAGAAAAGTTTAATGGGATTATTACGAGAAAGAGCGCAGCAGTAACTGCCTCATATACACTCGTCCTCGCTCTGTTGTAACTTTTTCTGTCTCTGTCAGACTAAGTGTATCAGAAATTTGGCGTTGCTGACGCGTGCCATTAAGCAGCTATGCCAGGAAACTGAGGTGATTAAGTCAAATCATAAGACGCCTCCAGTAGATGTTGACTTTCTGCTGATGTGTGCACTTTGCTCGCCCAAGCACTGCAGAAGCGTAGTAAAGCGCACGCAAGAATATTGTGTCTAACGTGTATGATTACCAACACAAGGCATGCCCTGGGAGGCACGAGATAATTCGTACTCCAAGGAAGTGCAAATTCAATTTTATGCGTCACCTCCAGCTGGCGTCACTTGTAGACATCATCTTTGAAATAGTGCTGTTCCTCAATGGGCTTATGTGTAAAGGTTGCCTGCCACATAGTACACAATTTTCCTAATTCTGAAGTCATACATTAATCGACCGGGCTGCACTCGCGCTGGTTGGTTGTGTGTTGTGCACATGTAGTCTACTACTGGTAGGAGCTTATTTTTCTGTTCCAACACAAAATGTGCTAGTAAATATCTAATCTACAGTACAAACGGGTGGAGAGTGAAATATGACTTTCGTATCGTAAAGCCATTAGAGCGTCCGCCTACTCTAACGCTGACGTGCGTGGCATTCACGTACAGAAGATAGCTACGAGTGTGCCTGGGGATGTCGCGATCAGTAGCATACCCAGTAGCAAATGATCCCACCAGGAATGCGAGCTGGCGCAGTTTGGACGCTGGCACAAATCCCTGGACAGCTGACCTTTCAGCAACGCCACATTTGTCTCGCAAAGCGACACGCCAGGCAACCAACCAGCCATCGGCATAAAAAAACTACCTTTGAGACGTACCGTATGAACTCGCGAATAGTTCGAACCGCACTATCGAACAAACGTTTGTCGTTCCGGATTGCTCTATGAAACTTAGATACGCTTCTTCACCATCTATCTACCAAGATAGTTAGTTATGTAAACGATGGGGCCATTTCGGTAGTTTAGGAAATTTAGAAAAAAAAGTTGACAAAGGTCTGACTAGAATTTATTTTATTGTTTCATTCAGTAACTAAACTTTAATTATGCAGCTGATGCTCTCGTTTTCACATTGTGTAAGTTCGAATACCTAGCGTCTACATATAAAAAAAATAGCCAACGTGTAGGAGGAAAAAGGCCAGTAGAATTTCAAGCGTTAATAATTATTGATGCGTATACAAAGAAATGATTTTTTTCTTTGTGTCCGTGTCTAAATGCGTTCTTTCCTCGTGATGATCTCATTACATGTTTTTGCCTATAGCATATATGTCACAAACAGTTACGATTGCAAATTATTAGTACGCAAAATACGCGGTGATGATAACAGTAATATACGTGGTGCTGTTGACACATACCTTTGAAACAGAGAGGTACAGCAATAAAATGTAAGAGACCAATCAATCTTTTAATAAGGAGCAATGGCATAAATCTATGTTCTATGTTCGGTCCTGAAAATCAAAAGTAAGTTATTTGCGATAAGAATTCATGCCGAATATTGCTGAACCGACAAGCACAGACATTTTTTTATGTCTACGATAACTTTCGCCTTACATCAAAGACCAAATATTCTGCCGCAGTCTCAAAAGGCATTGCATAGTTGCAATAAAAAACTTTCTAAACCGAAGCATATTTTAGAGAACTGCAGGCATTTTCAAAGTCGTTATCTATCTATCTATCTATCTATCTATCTATCTATCTATCTATCTATCTATCTATCTATCTATCTATCTATCTATCTATCTATCTATCTATCTATCTATCTATCTATCTATCTATCCGTATAAGTAAAGGTGCTTTTGTAATCGCCTGTTTAACTTGGTGTAGATGAAAGTTCGCATGGAAGGCTAAGAGATCTTAGGTAATACGACTGTCTTGTTACGACACTAATAACGTGTAAATACTGTCGCGCAAGTTGTCAAAATCTTTGTTGCAGGTGCTTGTGGCTAAAACCCGTATATTAAGGGCGTGGCGCACAGGTTTCCTCCAGAGGAGAGTGAAAATTTTTATTTACCTCGTAACGGCGAGGACAGGTATTGCTAAATTAAATGTGAATGTTTTAAGAGAAACGGACATCGGCAGCGTAGGGTCGATGAATGGAAAGTTAAGAAATCGCGATCTCCGCAGGAATCGAAACCAAGCATTTGGCGTGGTAATCACCAATTTTAGCACAGAGCCGTGCCACGTCTTCAAACTGGTTTTCAAAAACACAACATGCATCGGTGCAAGTTCAGTTGTAGTTGTAGTGCTGGTTATTGAACTTTATAACAAAGCAATAAACATTTCATATGTAAGCCGACAAGACAGACATCATGTCGTAATTACGTCAGCTATGGTTCCAACACTGACTCAGCTTTGCCGAGTAAACAATGCAGAATAAACGCTGAAGTCCCGTATCATTTCTGTCAAGTCCCGTATAATTTCTCTGTTCTACTGATGCCTATTTGTGACTCCAACTGAACACTCGCTACCCAGCAGCCACCTTGAAACGTTGATAAGAGGGTCCACCTTCAAATGAGATATTTTACCGCATTGCGCACCTTTAGAAGTGACTGCATAGTCCCTTTATTTTCGCTGTGCCGCACACGTGAGCCCGAAAAAGAAAAAAAAAAGCGCTAGGCCTGCGTTGTAGGCGCAGCACAGTCACATCGAAAGCTTGAAGAGCGGCCTCTCAGAGCCTTTTCAAAACACTTATTGGGTAACTACTGCAAGCACACTTGCTCGGTACCCACAAGGGCATTAATAATAAACTTATGGGTAGTAGGCCAGCATTTGCTATGCTATTTTTTGTCATTCTTCTGAGAAGCGTGGTATCCGCTAAACACTTGCTGCAAATTTTGTGCCAATTGCTCATGCAGTGGCTGACGACGATGAGAAATCATGGCTGAACTGGGTATGTGCCACAGTCGGTGGGGAATCAAGAACAAGCTTTTGTAATGGGTTGGAGCATAGGACGTCGCAATCGTTACGCTTATCGCATTATGCGACGACTGGTTGTTCTGTCGCTGTTGTAAAACGCTTTATAAGTCGTATTAGCGTGATTGCTTTCCCGACATTGAGCCTGTCTACGGCAAGTTTGACCACAAGGCTCAGGAAGGAAGCAACAAAAGGAAGAAGGCAGGGAGGTTAACCAGAAAGACATCCGGTGGGCTACCCTACACTGGGGGATTAGGGAAGGGGACAAGAGAAGATGAGAAAGAGGGAGGAGAGGGAAAAAAGGAGGAGTAGCTCAGTGGTAAAATACTTGGCTGGCACCCAGCGGACTCGGGTTCGAGCCCCACTGTGCCATTGGTGCTAAGTCACGCATGCCTAAGTCAAGTTTGACAAGCTACAAGCAGCAGCGTAACTTAGTGGTAGAATACTGGGCTGTAACCCAGCAGACCCGGGTTCAAGCCCCACTGTGTAAATCGTGCTAAGTTTTTTTTTCTAATTTCCCGCGATGTTGTAACGGCGGTGGCAGACAACATGCAACTGCGCGTGACCCAAGTTGTGATCTTATAACAGCTTTCGCTGTAAAAAAAGCTGTGTCCAAATACCATTGCAGTCTGCCGCGATGCGTGGCATGGCGCTGAAAACATGTGAACGTAACGTTCTATTACTTCCCGAAGTATGTGGACGACACTTGGTGGAGTACGGCGCAAATAATAAACTTACGCAATGGAAAGAAGCTGATGGACACTACGGTAGTTTGTTCTAATCAATTCGCTCGCGATCACATAATTCTGTTCAGTGAGTACACTATTATTTAACGGTGGGGGCATTCCTATCAATATTTCGGATTTCTCTAGTGCAGTGTATAGTTTATTCTTATAACCAAGCGCTTTGAAAAATTTTGTCGTGACACGTCTATGACTTTGAATATCGACTACTACCAACACAAACAAGCGAGTGTTCATAACCGCACAACCATATTCATCGGAAACTCAATAACGTAGATTGGCAAACAAAAAGAAAGGATCACAGCTTTTTCAATCGAAACATCGATTAGCCTTAGCTCAAGACACACAGGCTCACCGTAGCTCCGTTCTGTAATCAAATGAATGGCGTGCGTATTCAACTTCTGACGGGACAACAGAACTCAATGGGATACATGCAACCAGCAGTGCGAGTCGCAGCGTAGTTACTTTGAACGCTATTGAGGCCTTGCTTGTAGCAGCGTAGCAGCGTAGCACAAAAGTTGTAGCACCTTGAGGTGTCTTGAAATGGAGAAAGCACCACGCTCTTGGAGTGAGCGGACACAGAAGACGTGGTCGGAACGAAAAAAACAATACAGATTTATTTGACTACGTTTAGAACAACGATATCGTCACCCGAATTACTATAACATCAATTGTGATCAACACGCTAAACAACCCTACACGATAATACAGCACACGTTAACATGACAAAAGAAACACAAGAACACACTCCAGGAGGCTTCATCAATGCTTGACTTACAACGAGGGCTCCCGGCGCGCAAACCGCGGTGCCGCGCACCGAGAACCCACCACTACAGACATCATTCGCACCGAATGCTACTCGCCAAAGAGACCAGCTTTTTTCTCGTGTGCCGCCACCCAGGCTTTCCGACAAGCGACACCGCCGGCGCTACCGTTCTAACAACCATGATGATGATGGTGGTGGTGATAAACGTTCGCGAGCATAACGCCACCTACCGCTTAATAGTTGTGACCCCTTAAATGCGGCTTATGTGGGAGACCCGTGCGTACACAACGTTACAGGAGGTGCGACCACCCCCAAAACCTTTCATAGAGGCCCACTACGCAAATGCACTTGGACTCTTCAACTTCGTACTCGATAGACAGATTTATGAACTTGAAGTAAATGTGATGCGGTTTGTCGAAGAAGCTGGATTTTTGCGCGCAGAGTACAATTATTTCGACTGTTTCGCCAGCAAAATCATTTACGCTTATGATAATGAGGTGCTCCAAGGCGAGCATCCTTTCGCCTTCGACGAATAAATGCGATCCAAAGCCCCAATCAAGAAACTTCAGCACAGTGCCATACAAAAGTGCCGCATTGCCGTGTTGATCCTGTTAGGTGTAGCAATCTTTGTTTTTACAGCCGATCACAGCAAGGTTCACACGCAGCGCCGTAGTTATCCGCCGTCACCGTTGCCTGCGCCACCGCTGGTGTCAGTAACCACTATCGCACGAAATAGTAAAAAAAAATCATACCATATCCACGGAGTGAATGATGACATGTGGAGCGAAGCAGTGGAGGGTGTTTTCGGTGAACCGTGAATCATCCGTCCATTGACCGCATCTAGTGAACACTTTGTGTATCGCAATCTCCCATTTTCATTATATATTCGTGCCAGTCCCGCCACCCAGTGGACATTTTAAGCACTGCACGAAAGGTTGCTACCTACACCACACAACATCGAGGACCCACAACCCTGCGCTCAAGGAGCTTCGCTCCTAAACACAGTCATGCAAACACACAAAACACATGTGGTGACATAGTGGGATTCGAGCCCGGGTCCACTGCGTGCCAGCCCAGTATTCTACCGCTGAGCAATGCCGGTACTCGGGAGTCCTTCGCAAACTTGCCTTAGGCAGGCTTGATGTCGCTAAAGGAATCTCGTTAACAGCAGTATTAATGCGTTTTAGAACGGCAAAAGATCAACCAAGCGTCACACAATGCGAATCGTGTAACGAGCGGGCCGTCCAGTGCTCTAATACAATACAAGAGCTTGTTCATCACCTATTAACTGTGGTATATACCCACGTCAGGCGTAATTCTTCATGGCCGTCAGCCACTGAATGCAACACAAAATTCGCACAAAATCTGTTGCAAGTGTTGAGTGGATACCCTACTTTTCCGATGAATGACGAAGAATAGCATAGTGAATGCCGGCCTACTACACAGAAACTATGAATATTTCTGACGTAGTAGATACCCAGAAAGTGTGCTTGCTGGGTGTTTAAAAAAGGCTCTGAAAGGCCGCTTTTCAAAGACTCTGCACTTTTTGCCATTGTTATTGAGGTTTTGCAGAGGTTTGATGAATAGATTACAGCAGAAGAATATTGAACTTTTTATTTAGAATAGCCTAACTGACGGTTTATTGTGAGCAAAAATTTCGTAAAAGAATCAGGTATAGCTCAACACAATTCGTGCGTAAAAAGAATGCGTAACCCCAGTTCGTATTAGAAACCCTCACGCAACGCCCTAATAGTTGTAGGAGAGGCTCTTGATAAATTTTTGTTAGAAATTAACCGTAAAAACATAACCTAATTTTAAAGCGACTTCTCTTGTCCAAACTACGCAGACCCAGGCGCCCATATAAACGCTCAGCCTGACTCGGGGTGCCACCTCACGGAAACTTCAGGATGAACTGGAGGCTCTGCTTGGCGAGATTGCCGGAGCATGTCGCGATGTTCCTGCGTAGATCTCAGATTGATCGCAGTCAAATCAATATAAGTCTCTCGGTGTCCTTTTGGCTGGCGTTTGAAATGTTCGGCGCTATATTTGATTTATATTCTAAGATGGCAATTTATCAGGCTTGTAGAAGGAATTGCATATGCCAAGTTTACTTGCCCCCGCTATAGGTAGAAATCATTTGCGGATGCGTTCCTTGAAGCTGTAGCTATTAACTCACCGCACATTATTGCGGAACGTACTACACATTATTTACGAATAATTATGGTTCCAGTTAGAACAGTGGAGAAAAACAGTTGTCAATACAAATATCTCGAACACTTCTAATTGGCAGTTGCTGTATAAGAATTAGTTACAAATATTCACACATATAGAAGTTGGAAAAGCAAGATGTTCATACAAAGAGATGGTCATTTTGTTTCTTTTGAGATTTGGAGTGGAGCAAGGTTTTCTTCAAGTAAAGGAACAACTTTCGCATTTGTCGCTTGAATTCTGTTACAACGAGATTTCACAAGTCGGTCGGCTCAATATGGGGCTTAAGCTTGCCTTCTAAGGAGTTCGATTAACTAAACGGAACTATTGTGCCCCTTGCAAACTAGTAGAATCAGTGCTAAACTAGTGCAGCAGAGAACAATAGAAAAGGGTAATACATTATTCTTATGAGGGCATCTTCCAGCTCGTTATTACAATGCGACCCATAATTTGGATGCGGCGAAAAAATATGAACTGCTACCATTAGTCGTAGTCCTCGTTATTAATTTGGATGAGCGTTCTGCCAATGTCCCACCGAGCTGAAGCAAGATGAAAATGAGTGTTGTAAAAAAAAAAAACAATACCACATTCCTGAAAATTCACAGCCTATGTGCTGCATTTTGCAGGTTACTGTTTTTCTGAATTAAGGTGCATTTAAAGACTAAGATTTTTTGCTTGCCTACGTGTTTACCTGAAAACAAATCTCCGAGGGCATTCGCATTAGGTTTGTTTGCCACTCAAAAGAACTATCAGACAATCACTCCAGCAATGTGACACGGCTGGCGCCTGAGCTTAAAATGTAGTGAACAAGTACAAAACCTTCAGAACGAGCTGTACAATTCGCGAGTCTTTAATTTTTCTGAGGTGCTGCAAGTTCTCTTCAAGTGACGAGCGCAGTTAGCGTCAGTAGCTTGCATTCTGATAGATGCATTGAGAATGGCACTGCCAGTGTACCCTTAGCCCACACAGCGTAGAAAATGAGTTGCCTTCATCATTTATTAAGAAACTTGAATACTATAAACACTTTGAAAAGTTATTCAGAATAAAAAAACAAACATTCACTGAAAACAAAATTGTAGATATGGAATGGCCCACCGGGCCCACCCTCCCAAATTCTTTTTCGGCATGGTATAGAGAGTCGAAAAAAAACGACGATTTCAAAGGGGTGCCCTCCTTGAAATCAAAAGGATCCTTCTAAATCAAAAGGATGCCCCACCCGATAAAAATTTCTCGCTACGCGCCTGACTGGAAATAGATAGGATTTGGTGCCGCCACCTGACCTGATTCAAATGGAAGAAAACAGTGGTGTTTTGGTTGAGAGCCGATAGGATCCGCCACCATACTGAAGTTACGTGCCATCAGCTGAAGCTAATTTTTTTTTGCAATAATAACCAGCCCAAGTAGCCACTCTTTTGGAGGATGAATCTGTTTGATCTCAAGCAGAGTGCACTGTTCAGTTATGACTCGTTAGATCTCACCACTGCCCCTTATATTCTTCGTTGCTTCGTTTTGTAAATAAACTTGTTTCCTCTTTTCTTCTTCTGCCTGGATTGTTTTATATAAAAAATAAATCAGTAATTGCCTGCACCAGAACTCACAAAACTGCTCCCACGTAGGCTTTTAACTGTGAGAGTGGACTCTCAGCGTCTATTGTCACTACTGTTGTGATCGCATGAAACCTGACGGCTGAGGTAACGCTCCGTTCTACAGTGAGCATTTGCGAAAGGAAATACTTGCCAATATCCAGGCAGACATTCAAAGATAACGGAGCTGGCTAGCTTTTTTACGGGGTGCATTATAATGACACGCGAAGGCGTTCATCGAATATCACAGAAATTATTGAATTTTATAAACCACCTAGCAATTGTCCTTACACTGATCTTCAGAGGCGCCGGTACTGCAGTACGTGAATGTAAGCAATGTAAGGTTCTCAAACGAAGAGTTCTAATTAGTTTAATTGGTTTATTTGGTACTGCTGCTCCAGCGGATATCCACTGATTTACGTGTGTGCCCCAAATATAAGGAAGCTACACACTTTATTTATAACTGTTCATCTATCTTTCTTGGTGATACACTTTTCGGTTGTTTTTGTTTAACCACATGCACCCCAGGGGATCTTTTCAGTTCTGCATCGAGTCCTTCTATTCTGTTGGATTTCGTTGATGCCGGAAAACATTATATGCCAAAAGTACACACTTTTTTCGGCCAGTGTCCCACCAAGGTAAGGGTTGGGGAGAGCTTTTGGAGTTATACCTCTTCCTCTCTTTACCCCGGCTCCACCCTTCCTATTCAAAAAGAGCGATAGGTATACAACTTCAAAGGTTCTGTTGACATTTTCATTTTAGTTCAGACCGCACTTTGTTAACAAACTAACAAGACGATAAGGCTTGTATTTACGTTTCGATAACAGTTCGTTAGTGCGTACCAAACTGTTCAGGTTTGATCATTATATTTGCTCAAATTCATTTGCTGAAGGCTATTGGGCCACATTTCTTTAATATATCACTGATATTAGTATTGTTCATGATTAAACATTTATAGCTGAGCTTCTCCGTGTATTTCATGCGTGTGTAACCGTATGTGACACACAGAATGGTACAACCAAGCGAAATGATCACAAACTTCATATTGTTGAAAAACAGTTCTGGCCTTTACTTAGGGTCATTTGAAGTGCGGTTAGTCAAGTTTCTTTTACACGTATTAGTATTCCTTCGCATGAGGGTTACGCAGATTTGTTAGGCCACATGCATTCCAGAAATGTGTAGTGAAGCTCGGACAGGTCACCATCGCAAGTTTAATAATCAGTGAAGTGCTTCTTTGATATTTAAGTGCTCATTTCAGTTCAACTGCTAACAACTCACAACTCACAGCACATTGAAGTTAAAGCGAAACTTGAAGCAAACTTCTTTCGCAGTTTCTTACCTACTAAGCAATGCTTAGCAAATATGCGCTTAATGTAAGGTCATGTTTATTACTTACTTCCTTGTTGATACAATAACTACGCTAGCTTACTACTCAGAGGGGTTTTTATTTTTCTTATTTCGCTTTGATAAACACTGCCACAAAGAGTTGATTAAGTCTCAATGTTAGTTTCTAACAATTCTGTATTTTCCACAGTCACGTCTTTGGTGCTATACTTTCGTTAAGGTTGAGTCCCTGTGAATGAAGTGAAGCCAACAAAACCTGGAAGTACCAAAAAAAAAGAAAACAGCGAATCACGTAGAGAACTGGCGTCCGTGTTTTTCTCCGAATAATTGAATGATACGGGAAATGCGGAAAACAATTCGTGTTGACACTCCGGGTAAGAGCAGGTCACAATATTGCCTTTCTGAGCTGGCACGGGCCCTGTATTTGAACTGTTGTCGAGCGCGCGTGCTATTGATAGCACTGGCCACGCAAATACATAGGACGGCCTGCATTCAACCAGCAATGAAGGCGGCAGGGCTCAGTTTCTGCTGACATTTTCCTCAGTGCCATACGTCTGCTGAAAAAAAAAAACAAAGATCAATTTCCCTCCTAGTCTGCGATTTCTTTCTTATTATTGCAAGAACGGTACCCCCAGATCGATTGTGCGCTACTGCAAGCATATGTAAATGGAAAGCTGGAGTGTTTAAAGCGGAGAAGACATCGGGTGCTTAGACGCCCATATTCACAAACCAACCTCGGCGTTACCTCACGTTTTCCTCAACTTCCTGTACTCTCTACATGCGTTATAAAGGCGCAAAAATGGTAACAGGGCGAAAGATAAGGACAAGACTGATTTATGAATACTGGTTCAATTTGTTTATCATGCGCAATAAAAGTTTAAAAATCGATAAGAAAAACTCGCGGAATGATTGAGGTTGGTTTGTAAATACGGGCCTTAGAATCTCCGGTGCGTGTTACACGATATCAGAAGGGGTAGTTCAGCCTTTACTGTATTTTCCCCAACAATGCTTTTTAGTGCACATGATTGCGAGGGACTCAACATACGTTATTACGACAACGAGGTTCTTTGAGTACTTATCTGAAAACAATAGAACAAAGGAAGTAGTCTTGCAGTCCTTGATGCGATCTCTCAAATACATGCTGGAGAGCAGGGGCTGGTCTCTTGCTCAAGTAATGTCCATAACTTTGATTGATTGATTGATTGATTGATTGATATGTGGGGTTTAACGTCCCAAAACCACTATATGATTATGAGAGACGCCGTAGTGGAGGGCTCCGGAAATTTAGACCACCTGGGGTTCTTTAACGTGCACCCAAATCTGAGCACACGGGCCTACAACATTTCCGCCTCCATCGGAAATGCAGCCGCCGCAGCCGGGATTCGAACCCGCGCCCTGCGGGTCAGCAGCCGAGTACCTTAGCCACTAGACCACCGCGGCGGGGCAAAATGTCCATAACATTAAGCACAGCTTCCCTGTTCTTGCTCCTTTCTTATTATTACTTTTCTTCGCATTGTAGGGAGACGTTCGAGTGATTTACGGTGTGTATGTACGTCTCTTCATATATCGTCGAACCGAAATTACCACTAGTGACCCATGTCCCTCGATTATAATGTTGTGAAAAAAAAACTAGTAATCATGAAAAAAACTAATGGCAGTAAGCACTTGGAATCTTCTGAAAACTGACATTTTTTTTTTTTTGGCTTGATAATTCTGGACGTGGTTGACAATTTCAGCATCCACGGTTGTTAGGAGGATAAATAACTACAAATACATTCGAAAAGCGTTTGTCACTGGGGAAGCGCCAAGCGTTCCGGTGTGCAATTTGACAATAATTGTGCGCAGGAAACTGCAGAGAAGAACGAGCGATGAGGGAGCCCTTCACTGTAAAATGACAGGAGATATTACAGGATAGTTGAGATGTCGTACCCTTATTTGTTTTGTTGAAACAAGAGTATTTATTGCCATATCCATTCCATTACCTTCGTTTTCTACAGCAGCTGATGGCATACTTCTAAGTATAACAACGTGTTGCTGATGTGTAAGTGGGCGCATGGGGCCGCATTGTGCACCGATATAGTATAACCCGAGTACTGTTTTTCTTATTTACTGCTATAATAATTTCCGTAAATGACCTTTGTAATATGTCCGTGGGAGCATTTATCTATCTATTTATTTATTTTCATTTCACCTACATTGCCATAAGGCACTGCGTAGGGCGAGGTAGAAATGCGTCATAACATATCACTATTGAAGGAGCACGCTTAATCTGCTACGTCAAGTGTGCGTGTCGTTCCACATTTTTCTTTTTTTTCTCTCGTTCTTTTTGTTCGCCCATGCTCCTTTCCCACTGGATAATAGCAAACGGAACGTACACTTAACTAAGCTAACTGTCTTTCCTTGATTCTCTCTTCAATCCAACATGCAAGTGCCAAATAATGCTTGATAAAGTTCACCTTTATGTAGCCTCTACAGCATATGCGCAATGGGGCTTTGTATAGAACGACCGAATTCAATTAACGCCGAGAAAACGACAACTCCTTTTTCTTAGTGAAGTGGTGAAGAAATGGCCTATGTTTAATAGCAAAAAGAGAGCCGTCATGAACAGTTCTTTTAACAAAGTGAGTATCTAAACATCTATTAAGAAAAAAAAAAGAGTAAAATGAAAGCAACGTCGCCTGTTTCAGTGGGAACCAGAGGCAATACCAACGGCTGATGACCACCACCTGTCATGACGGTACACGCACGTCAAACGAAATGAGTTTCTGGGTCGCATCGTGGTCTGCCAACAGCGGCAGTGTCGACAAATTCGCAGTAGCTCTGGGCTGTGTAGGTAGGTCCCCTCTGCTGTTAACCTATTGCTTTTAGTATACCTGTCAACACCTATACTCCCAATATATCCTAAGACAGCTTCGAATGCTACCCCCCGTTGCCGTCCACACCTTCAGGGCCAACTCGTTTGTAGCGACTTCAAAAGGAGCCATATGACAAACTTTCAATCACACTTTTTGTATTTGTTTTTTTACTCAGCCTGGTTGATTTTAATGCTTTTACACTTGGTAGAAAAAGCACGTTTGAGACGCCGTTGCCTATACATGGTGCCGGCTAGAAGCGATACCATGGAACAAATACTGTATATTTACTGAAATGTAACGTGAGTTCTTTAAAAGATTTTTATCACCCAACTTGGAGGTTCGTGTTATTATTGAAGCGCGTTACTCTTTGCCTTGAAAATGTCCCACACAGGCTCTTTGAAATGTCTACGACAAATATCAGGATCTTTCAATCTTGTGCAGGCAACCTATACTCGTTGGAAGCATCCAATTCAATGCAATCCTATTTCACAGCAAAAGCTGTTATGAGATCACAGCCCGGGTCACGCGCAGTTAGCAGCCGTCGCCACCGGTGTGCGTAACCACATCGCGCGAAATCAGAAAAGAAACAAGCATTTATGAAAAAGTGGGCCTTAAACCGGGTACGCTGGATGCCAACCCAGTATTCTACCATTGAGATACGCCGGTGCTTATAACTTGACTTACGCAAGCTTGACCTAGCACCAATAACACAGTGGGGCTCGAACCTGGGTGGCAGCCCAGTATTCTACCACTGAGATACACCGCCTTAGGCAGGCTTGATGTCAGAAAATCAATCGCGGTAATAGGACTTTTAAAGCGTTTTAAAACAGCGAAAGAACAAGCAGTCGTCGCTCAAAGCGAATAGCGTAGCGACTGGGCCGTCCAATGCTCCAACACATCACAAAAGCTTGTTCTTGTTCCCCTACTAACTGTGGCGCATACCCACTTCAGCCATGATTCCTCGTCGTCATCACCCACTGCATGAACGATCTGCACAAAATTCCTTGCAAGTGTTTAGCGGTTACCACGCTAGTCGGAAGAAGGACAAAAAAAATAGCATAGCGAATGCCGGCCTACTACGAAAAAAATAATTCATTATTAATGACCTAGTAGGTATCAAGCAAGTGTGCTTGCAACAGTTGCCCGATGAGTGTTTAGAAAAGCCTCTAAAAGGCTGCTCTTCTAGCTTTCGCTGTGACTGTGCTTAGCCTTCCACGCAGGCCTGGCGTGTTTTTTTGTTGTTGTTATTGCGACGTGTTTGTGACTCATTGCGCTCGTGTGTCCATGTCCCACGCGCTGCTATTGTGTGCTTCCGCAGCACACTGACTCGCACAAAAGGCAACCGGACGAGCTCAGTACTATGACCACATAAAAGAAGTGCAATTTTGATGGCAGCGAAAATTGGAAACTCTGTCGCTGATTGACGGCTAGATGTGATAAACTTTGACTGCATGTGGGTCGAGGTTTCAGCATAAAGCACTCAGCCAATGTGATCCCAGCCGAAAAGGGTTCCATGGAATTTGTTGAGACCGTCAAACAGACCCCCCCCCAAAAAAAAGAGTGGCAGAGTTCGTATTCCAGCAGTGAGTTCGTAACAAACAATGATACTTTCTATTTTCTTTTTTTTTGCACTGTAGTCACCTCTCGAGTCGTTACAATAGGTATTGAGCTGCAGTCTAGCAAACATTGTATCGTTTGAAAAGGTATACATGGATAAAATATACATATATTATGAAATCAGCAGAACAATAACTAAACTAGTGGCTATCAATTAAGCGTTACCATGTTGCCTTGAAAGACATTTCACTGTGGGTTTTCTTAATGATTGTTCTGTACTGCGGTGTTTGTGTGCCTGTGTAGAAACAGCATAGTGAAAATAGTGAGTCAATCAGTACATAGTAGCTGATATGGTCTTAACTGCACCTCGAGTGCATTTCAGCAACGCAATAAAAAAGTGCAGGACTGAGCTATGACCACTTTTTTTTAGGGACAGAGCTCCTTTGGATCTACCCTTGTCTTCCTTTGAAGTTATGGTAGAGCACTATTACTACAGTCGAAACATATGTGAAACACACACACAAACATATAAACGCATATACAAGTTTTGCAGTAGACTTAAACGTTGACATAGACTCATCATAACGTAAAAGATCACATCTCCCGGCGAAATTAGCCCAACGGGAAGAGTACTGCTCAATTGATTTCTGATTAAATGTACCGAGATGCTGTGGCTTCTAAAGAATACCTGTAGCACAAAATGACACGTCTTGCACTACATAACTATATACGTCTCAACAAGTTACCCATACTAAAATAGTATCTCGCCACCGGTAAGATGACGGGATCTGCGATTCAGTTTCGACTTTCGAAGCATATTCTCCACTCCAGTTTTCTAAATATTCCTTGTATTGCCTAAGACGACTGGGAAGCGAAATAAAGGTACATATACGCTCATGTCATTCAATTTACATTATATGAAAGAGCCTTCGTGTAATGTACAGTTACTCACCTATACAATACAAAGAGCTTTGCCCACTCCTCATTATTCACTTAGTGGAGATGCGTGAATCTTTTTTAACGAGACTGCGTTGAAGAGCTCCTTCCGCAGAAATTTCAGTGTCGGCGTTACTATCCGGCTCGTTGAGAGTGAGCAAAAAATTATCATCTTATGCGTGACCAAAAAATTGAGAACAATGCCAATGAAATGATAAAAAAGTTATAGGTTACAGTGGGAATTGAACCCGGATCGCTTGGGTTCAAGTAAGGATCAAATGCGAGTCATTTGCGTGGCAAGCGGCTGTTCTAACACACTACTACTCATCTGCTTGGGAATAAATTAAAAATAACTCCCTCTGCTTGTAAATGAATGAACGTAATTTTTATACCGTACAAACACACGCATCTGTTATATATGCTTCAAAATACAACATGAAATGATGCAGCAATAATGCGTGGTAAAAGCGTACATGAACATCGGGCGCCAGAAATGGTGATTATCATATTGACTACGCGGTTTAACGTCGGTCACCCAGTACAAAAGGCACACACGCTATCACGCCTATTACCTTAAGGTGACGTATGGGTGCAGAGCGAATTCGAAAAGATTTTATGCACTAAAATTTTATTTACGCAGCAAGAACAAAAAATCGCGGTAGCGTTCAACTCTCGAAGGGGAAGCTTCACAGCCCCTGACTTTTCTTACACTTGCCTGTTACGCAAACATGAAAACCTTACATGAACTGGATGTTTTTAACATTCATGATAGCTTTTCAACATGACGCAATACTCCTCGAATTGCCATGGAATCCAGCCAACATTGATAGACGCTAGTTATTTTCCTCATAACGTCTGCCTTTTTCTCGTCCCGGCATGTTACTGGCATATCATATACTCGAGGACCAGCCGCTACATTTAGTCATGTTTCAGAAGAAACGCATGTCATGATGACCATGTTTACACCAGTCACATACTTTCGTCGTCCATTCCCGTCACGTAATACCAAATTTGGTAAATATGTGAAGCTAGCAAAACGACCGCGAGCGCACCATGAGCATGGCATGTAGTCATGACTTGTATGAAACGCATATCATGATTTTCCCGTTACCGCTTTTTCGCTATGCAGTCATGGTATACAATACCAATTTTCAAATACGTCATTGAACGAAACCGCAGCAAGAGCAGCAAGACCATGCAAAGTAAATCATGACATTGATAGCAATATGTCATGATTTTTATGTTATAACTAGACACTTATGCTCTTCATACGGTTATGTTATGGCATACCAATTTCAATATACCTATAGATCCCATTATTGAACTGGCCAGGAGAGTTAAAAATCATAGGCGGCTAGATGGATACCGTCAAAGTCAATGAAGTTCCCTAAAAATGCTTCGCATTAGAAAATAATTATGAGGCATACTTAAACACACGTCAAACAGAGAAAACCAGTGCAAAAAAACGATGAAACATTTATATACCACTCGTATTTGAATTCCTTGCATTTAAAAATGTTTTTTGTTGATTGCAGAGGCTCCGCATGTTTGTCAACCACTCTTTCTCTCCAGAGATTATGAAGACCGATAAAAAATACTAGACCATAAGGTAAGGTCTTATTCTTCTCACATCAAGATGTCTGACGGTAAAAGGATTGATTTAAATCTTTATTTTTCAATGTTCACTGGAGAACGTCCCTAGATAACTCTGCCTCACGAACTGCTCTGAAAAAAAGCTATATAAATGTCATCTATATTGAAAGCTGTCCCCTTAACGCATCATATGTTGCGTGGCAGAAGCGCAAATCCACATCAGGCGTAAAACATGTGAATTGAGCAACGTGTTGGTGTTTTAAAGACTTGCCCAGTACAGAGAGCTCAGACATGTATAGTCATGCCTGTAGCAGAACCATCAACAAAGTGAAGTTCTGCGTAGATTCTCGTGTGGCCTTACAGACACACAGGAGCAACTTCATTGATTCGCGAAAGGAATAATTATGGCGTGGTGGACACTTAGGAACTGCACTTGCAATAGGAATTCAATGACACTTAAAACAGTCAACGTTATGCGCTCAGTCGTTCGTTTTCTTATGACATGGTAGAGGCATGCACCGATAATCAAAGCAGGCAAGCGCTTCAGATAGCGTAGCTGCCGACAACCAGTTACGCTATCGCTATCTGCTCTCGAAGCCAGCTCCAACTTTTTTTACTCTGTGAATTGAGCTTGAGAGTTGAGTTGGGGGAAACATCGAGCAGTTCTCTGCGCACACATGCATTAGTGCTTACACAAGTGGTAATATTTCCGCTTGTTTGGAGAGCTCTCATTTCCACCAAGTAATAAAATTCCCATTTTGCACCGTCATGTCAGACGCACCTGTGCGATAAGAAAATGAGTTTACTATTCTATAGAACGATAGATTAGCTGTAAGATGATGGTATTATGGCTTCTACGAATTCACCTAAAAAGAAGAAAACTGGAAAGAATTCAAACTTGCACGCGCGTGTGCCCCATTATCGAATGAACATTACTTGTAATTTAAGGGTAATTTCCACACATATTGGAATTTCACAAAGTAGGATGTCTGAGGTAAGACAAACTTGCTTCAACATTGTACACGCAAGTGTAAAAACACGGAGGCTCATGCAATTAAACTAGGCCTCCGCGTGGTAGGTTCCCCTCTTCTTGGTAACCATCGGCGGTTCGACAGGTCACGTGGCACAAATAAGATGAGCTCCAGTATTTATAAGTACAGCGATGAAGTTGACAGCTGTCTTGGAAAGACAGTTCCCACGCGGAACGATTGTAAATTTTAGCTTAAGTGGTAATGAGCCAGGGACCTTATTACGGAGATATGTCTTCAGATCAGTTCATTATTGGAGGAGCGCACAATAAATGAAGTTGTGCTGCAGCCGGCTTCAGTGAAAGAGATAGTCTCATTGCGAATGCAGAAGCTTATTTCCTATGCTCATTGAACTAGTTTGGGCAGGCGCAGTCGCTTCTTTGTTTTGTCCTGTTAAGCTGCAGCCGAGGCGTACCGTGACATTCATGTGACCAGAGTAGCACTGATCTGTTTAAAGGTCCTCTATACAGCTAATGCAAACTCAAAATATTCGCTTCTGGCCCTCATGGCCTCTTTAGCGCACTTCCTGGGGCAGTAAGGGTGACTCACATGGTCCAATTGGGGCACAAGCTGTCGATTTGTTCATATACGAGGAATATCATTTGAGAGTTATCTCTTACTTTACTTGTGTGTTTGCCATTCGTTCTAGTCTGCTTTCTCATGCCCTGCTATGCCATGTCCGCCCGTTTTTTTCTCGCATGAATAATGTGAGGGAGTGACAAATTTCACACAACTTGTCCGTGCCTGACTGTACAGACAGAGCTACGAGCTTCTAGCCGACAAGCGACAAACCTAGTTAGGGTGAACGCTTAATGCGGACATTTTACACGTTCGTTATGAAGAAATAAGTGGCGACGAGATGATGCCGCCAAAAGGAAGAGCAGTGAAGGCGAAAGAGAAAGCACTCCCGCGTTTGAGATTTGCAATATTGGCAGAATCTCAGAACGCATCACAGCTGCGATCACGTACGGCGTTGAACATTTAAAGCGTTCTCGAAAGAGCTGTTGATGAAAGGAAGAGCCGCCGTGCCCATGGCGAAGCCCACCCGTTGACCTTTTCTTTATTCCGAACAGCGGTCTAATCCCCCGATGATGATAATGACTATCTTCGTCGTTCACACAATATTTAACATCCTCCGCGCCCTCATAATGACGCATGACGACGAAGAACACTAAACATGCACCCAGGTTCTTGATACACAATACTAGTCAGTAGTTAATCGAGTTTCAAGTCAGCCCATATGGGAAAATCTGTAATATCCAACCGCGTCTGCTTTTCCAGCGGTGCGTTTGGCACTTGTTTCACGTTCGTGCTTCTGAACGCGTTGACCTTGATGAACCTGCATTGTCGTTGAGCAAGTTTCCTTGGCATGAAAATTCGCAGAAAAGACTGTTCCAGAAAGATCTCGTGTAGCTATACTTGAGTAACCTTTTCCTTTGCTTTCTGTTCGTTGCTGCTTTTACCTTGTAACCCTTCTGCTTCCGCCTTCGTCTGGTCTTTCTCATTCGACGCTGTTGCGCTGAGTCGGCATTTATCAACTTTGCGGAAATGAGATGTGCCTTGCACAATCTCTTTAATATTAACTTCTGTAGCTTTCTAGAAGAACCTAAGCTTTCAGTAGCGCAAGGGGCTGGCTTTTGTGTCATTGAGGCCTTTCGTTTCCTTCTTCTGTTTCTTGTCACTTGGAGAGTTGGCCTTGATTTTCCTCCATCGGGCACTTGCACTTGGACGCAGGGCGATGTCTAAATCAACGTCTAAATCTGCCAGCCTTGGCTTGGACGTATCCTCAACATCTAGTGGGTGGCCCTTTGGGTCTACGAAGTCTTCCCTCTTTTCAATCATAGGAATGCTTTCCACCTCGAACACCGGAGTCGTAGATGTCTTGACAACAGGTTCATGGCTATGGCACGCTGACGACAGCTCTGCAGGCGTGGGCCGAATCCTTGTAAGCAGCGGTTGTTCTGCGCAGGCTCCTTCGATGGTCGTTACTTCAGTCAAGGTCTTGATCGATTGCCTTCCACCACGCTCAAGAATATGCCCTGAGGCTGACTCAACTGGCATCTGTGTTACAAGATTGCTGTCTAATAAGCCTTGGCTGGATGGTGGTGACGCAGACGCAGAGGGTGCCCTTCTTGCTGCTTCCATTTTAATCGGTAGTCGTGTTGTCTCCAAACAAGCCTGCCGTACCTTCATTGCGTCGGCGATTTTATATTCGGTTCTGACTTTCGCTAGAATGATCTTATGCTCATAAACATCCACCTCCTCCATCTCGGCTTCAAAATCGTTGATGACAACTGCATCCTCTATTTCCTGGTTGGTTCTTCTGAGTTACTCATATTGCTCAATCAAAACTCGGTGAATATGTCGTAAGTCACAGATTGGTGGGCATTCCGATTGCCGAAGACGTTCGACGTCTGCGATGACCTGCGTGACGGCCTTACGTGTCTGACTCCGCCTTTCGTAGAGTGCCTCCATGATCCGGTCCAGTGTCGGAAACGTGAGAAGTCACTGGCCGGCCGTGTCACGAGGCGAAGTCGGAGTCAACTCGGCATACATCGCAGACCGTTCGCACAACGAATATTGGTAAGTTGTCGGGTTAGCGGTCGTTCTTCGTGATCTTGCGAATATCGAGCCGTCGTCGTGAAGGGCGAGTTAGGATGGAGCCGAAGTAGACGTGAGTGCTCGCGTCTCGCGAGGCTCCAGACGATGCCTGCACTCACGTTGATGCACCTTCAAGATGTACGTAGTCGACCTCCATGGATTGTCTTGCCTTGCGATTATTGGGCCGTCGTCGTAAAGGGCGAGTCAGGACGGAGTCGAAGTAGATGTGAATGCTCCCGTGTCGCGAGCCTCCAAACGACGCCTGCACTCAAGTTGGTGCACCTTCAAGATTTACGTAGTCGACCGCAACGGACTGTCTTGCCTTGCGATTATCAGGCCGTCGTCGTAAAGGGCGAGTCAGGATGGAGCCAAAGTAAACGTGAGAGCTCCCGTCTCGCGAACCTCCAGACGATGCCTGCACTCACGGGGGTGCACTGTCAAGAAGCACGTCGTTGACCTATGGACTCTTTTCACTTGTGAACATCGGGCTGTCGTCGTGAAGGGCGAGTCGGGACAGAGCCGAAGTAGACGTGAGGGCTCCCGTCTCACGAACCTCCAGACGATACCTGCACTGACGTCAATCCATGGGTTCTCCTATAGTCTTAGTGGCAACCGGAGTCGGGCTCCCAGGTCTCAGCGATGGTTAGGCCTCGCACATCAGCTTTGCCCACAGTGACGTCACAAAAGTCATCGAGGCTACGACGGCGGTCAAAATTCGTGAAAGCCGCTACGTCTCACCTCCGAAGGTCTTTCCTCCCGGGTTTCACGGCACCAAAATGTTGAGGAAAGGACGAGCCGCCATGCACAAGGCAAATCCCACTCGTAGACCTCTTCTTTATTCCGAACAGCGGTCTAATCCCCCAATGATGATAATGACGATCTTCGTCGTTGACACAATATTAAACAAAAACCATGTCGGGTTTTGTTAGGGGACAATAAATACATATTAATTGATAAAGGCAACGACTGAGCGCTAAAAGTAAGCTGGCAAATGAACCATATGATGCAAAAGAACATCATTAGAAGTGTGCAGATCTACCATAAAGTTCATGAAGCCGAAGTTTATTGCTGGGAATTATTGCTTGGGTCAGACCACAAAGAAAACAAGTGAATCACAGTGAAGGGAAGAATGAGAGCTACTCTTATTGAGACTAGAGCAGGTTTTCCTGTGCGAAAAGTTCTTTCACCAATTGTTAATATCAAGCTTAATATTTTTCAAGCCTAATATGGGACAACAAAGTCCTCCCCTGTTATTGGTTCATACTTGCCGAAGCTAGTTGGCAGCTTTGCAGATGTAGTTTTTGTGTAGAGCTGTGGGCCAACTTTGTCTAGATAGGTTTCTAAGTGTGCCTAAGGAAACTCAGTACGATGGGTTTGCGTGTGTGCGTATGTGTATACGTTTGATCTACCGAAATGTTTGTAGCTTTTGCAATCTTACTAATAATAGTGGTGCTGACAACAGCAGCAGGTCTAGAAATTTTTAATCTTTTTTGTCTAGCCCTTGTATGATCGCTTCATCAAGGGCCTAGTTCTCGTATGGGTCTAATGAAAGATCAGAAAGCAGGCATGTCTAAATATTACTTCTTTCACTAACAGGAGCTGTTCTTGCCAAGCCTAGTGCCAAGTTCATCAGGTTTGCCACTGACAGCCATTTCGCAGGTGACTGTATCTGAATGAAACTTTGGGGTATCTGGAGGCTGCCAATTTTCTTATGGTGTGCTTTTATACTGCAATGCCAGTTATATAGACGGTGCATACACGGTGTACTTTGCCGTATTTTCGACGTACACGCCACCGTGATGTTTCTTATGAAGTACAATGGCTATAACCAATCTCGCACGCCTTGTGTTATAAGGGCGACTGAAAAAGTGCAATAGCAAACGCGACTCAAGGATTGGGATAACTGGTCGGCCGAGTTCCGCGTCGCCGATTGTCGATGGGCGGTCTCTGAGGGCGGGGCGCATGGCTTCGGCAGCAAGTGCATACTTTGATCAGTCGGGAGCGGGACCGCGCGTCATATCTTCACAGAAATAAGCTCATGCTTTCATAAATGCTGTGTTTTCTTCGCCAACTTGTCGCTGAAGTGACAGACAGCATGAAAATAACCTATAATAACCTATAATAACCTGTAACGTATAAAGTAAATAAAAACTATTATTATGGTGCTACGATGCGTGACCAATTTGTTAAGCTATACGGTATGATGTATGCTTGCGCAATAACAGGGGAAAGTGTAATAGCGTAGCCGGTTTCTTCCAGGAACACGTCTATTATCTAGGCTTCGAACACTTGTTAGACACTATTTTACCGGCGCCATTTGAAGTATCTTCCCTATTTAGTTGCGTCGTACTTAATCCCCGCTTTCATATTTTAGCGTATATTTGAAGAATTGCCATTTGCACTTTTCCCCAAGTCTTACACGCCGGTCGAACAGAGTTAATTCACACAAAATATAACTGATCAGATGGCTTGCAATAGCGTAATATTGAAAGCCACAGACGGTTGAAATTCACCCTACACTGGAGCTCACCATCTACTTCGTTATTGTTGTTTGTTTAGATTGCAGAAGGATTCGCATTTCGTGTGGTTGTTATTTGTAAAAGGAATACGACAAATATATTGTAATACAGCCATACAGCATTATTTTCGTCATTATGCATGCATGTTTTGCGGGTACGTTTGTTGATAGGCCTCTGTATTTGAATATAGGATGCATCAAGGTTCATGTATTTCGGATAAACAAAGCTTAATACTGCTATAGGCAATATAAACTGATTGTTCATGGTCTTTTAAATGGGAGATAATTCTGAAGGTGTGGGAGTGGTTGCTGCAGGGAGGAGTAGAAGCGTTACGTGATATGGATGTGATAAATTGAGCTTCAGAATTCTTGATTGCATACTTAAATCAATCTAAGGAGTTGAGCACGGGAGATAAGAAATATAGGTGTATGTTTCCTTTTCCTCAGGTAAACGACTAAAAAATAGCTTCCTAAGCGCCACTGAATACTGCATACAGAAAGTGCAGAACTGCTGCTGGCATTTGAAACAGAGTGTGTTGTATAAGTTTGGTGTGAGTAATGTGACAGCTGTAATCAAAATGAGCGTAGTCGTCGTCTATATTCTGATACATACTGTGCTCGGTGGCTGACAAACTGTTACTTTTTCACCAATTTGCAGTGTCACATAAATTCTGCCAGGCAGGTTATTTAGACTCCTCTGAGGCTCTCCCAATTTCAAAAGACGCACGCAGTTGTTATCTGTGAGTACAAGGAGGCGAAAATATCTAAACATAAAGCGTAAGATTGGGACACTCGCCGCTGACACTCAAGCGTTCCTGTTTTTTTACGCCGAGTTTACAGCTAAAACGTGCTGAATTAGACCAACAGAGAATAGAACAAAACGTGCAACAGATATTGTGGCCCTTGAGCAGGATGGCGAAAGCAAACTATACAAAGAGGCAGTGATCACTGTGCACCATAGTGAATATAAAGCATGATCACGTTCCACATAGAGGGAAGCAGAGATATCATATCAGCTAAATTCGACGATTTAAAATAAAGAGTGTGTCAATACAGCTTCTAATGCTCCGGTTATGATTTTTGTCCTAGAACTAAAACATGTGAAGGTAGCATTCACCAGTTTGAAACTTACAAAGTTGCTAGTAATATTATATTGCTGTAAATGCTCATTTCCTTGTGATTTAGCAAAAAAAAAAGCCAGGCATTGGAGCACTTCTAGCAGACTTCTTAGGTTTTCGTCATTGAAACTGCAATGTATTTAAAACTACTCATCCCACTCCAAAGAGCATTTTTATGTATACGTTGACGAGGTGAACAAATATCACGACTATGGCACAACAGTTAGGCTATACTTCATAAAGCACTTGATAGGATATGGCATATTTCTGTATTACCGTGCTAATAATTTGGGCTGCTAGTTAGACGAGTCTACCTCTAGCTGCTTTCTCTCTGTCGTCGATGTATTGTATCCCCATGAAAGAAATCATGCCATCACAGGCCCGACTCCTGCAATGTTTGGCTGCTTTAATCATAAGGCAAGTCGTGTTCTCATTTTCCTCCGCAACTACTTTAGTAAAAGGGCTTTGCTGCAAGTCACAATGAAGTGGGAAAAATGTAGTCACTGCCACGTTAACGGAGAAAACTGCATTGACCAAATGAAATCGGGTAAGAACTGCGCATATTTCTGCATATGAGAACATCTGAAGGGAGTGCAGGCGTTGTCTATAACATTTGCAGTCTTCATACTTTTGCACGCATCATGAAACGAATATTGCTTTCAAGTTAGCGTTCATCTAAGCCAGCGGGGGTTACTCACGAAAGAAAAAAAATGTCGCCAAAAAGACCGAATGCCAGTGATCTTAATGATACATCACTAAACGACTGAGACATTCCACGTTCTTTAGAGCTTTCTCGCAACTTTTCAAACTTCTTAAGAAAGAAAACTGCACTGTCATGACAGTGACGTCTCTGTCTAGTGTAGAAGCATGCCTATGAAGGTGAATGCAGGTGGTCACTAGGTATCTCGCGTTTCCAGCGGTCCGTAAAGATACTTTCCCCACGATGCAGGTGCTGTACCAAGTTCAGGCATTTCTGCGCTGGCCCCCTATAAATCTTCGATATAGGCTAGAGGCAAACTATCTGGGTAACATTGCAAAAACTTCCCATTATGGCGAAACACTCCGCCCATGGGCGAGGTGATGCCTTTTTTATGGTCTTTTCCGTGTATGTTTTGCGCCTATTTACTGGTTTTCACAATTGTCATTATTCATTCACCCTTTCTTTCTTTCTTTTTTTTTTCATTTGAGAAGTGTCGGTGAACCACACAGTCAGAACTTTCTTGATATTCAGTTGTTATAGTTTAAAAGTTTGGAAATAATGTTCTTTCGCATTCTAGTGTATTTGCTCAGTTCATTATGTTCCAAGAAGTCACAATATTTTGCAGCAACAAACGTTAGGTGGCCTATAAAGCACATAGAGTCGGCTAATCTTACATACTTAGACACTCAAGTGGCTTTCTGGTGTTCTACTGTCATCTGCCCAGTTTTCGCAGAAGAACATCATTATGTGTTTTCTCTGATTATAAACGCTGATACGCCAAAGATTCGGTACTTATAGCTTCACAGCTTTTCGAGGGCTAGTTGTGTCGCATTGGCATGGTAGCAACATGTGGTAGTTTTGTATATTTGTGCGCAACGAGTGTGTTAGTTCACGGCGGCTACGTCAATTATTCTCGTTCAAGTTTTTGTTTTCAATGAAAATTTCATTTATGTCAAGTGTTCCATTATTATGCTCGAAATCTTTCAAAACAAAGTGCAATACTAGCTCACCGCCTTCCTAATTGTTCTTCAACATCTGCCATTTAAGATTTCGATCTTTTACGACAATAATTCATTAAATTGAATTATGCAGCTTCATATTTAAAAAGACAGGCGGATCCGTGAAATAGGAGAGTCGGAGCCCTTGGCGCTTTGACACTGCTAAGAGGGTACCAATGGTTATACTTGTGGTGCTATTAAATTTCACCAAGTTCATCTAGGAAAGCAAAAGTGAAGTGCAGGTGACTGTACCTAGGGTAAGACTGCAATACATTCACTGTTTCTGACGGCAATTACTGTGGTGTTCTACTGCATGTCTTAGACTACGTGTATGTTGCGTCCTACAATGGCAAAGCCCATTATGCCAGGAATCAAAGTACATTGGTGGTTGGTATAACTCTTCTCAATCATCGTGAAAATTTTGACTGTTGCGCTCTTCCGTGTCTCAGTTCCAGTACAGCTTACAAAATCTACCATATTTTGTCTCCCTACAAAACTCACCAGCGGCTGCTCTTTGGAGATCTCTAAGCCGTAGCAGGAATTAAGTGCTCAATTTTTCCCATTTCACACGACTACCTGGCCGCTGTGATTAAAAAGTTATTTCATATTATTCCCTTTTATGCTGCTCTGAGTTATTACTTCAGTCGTCTTAAGAAACTGAAAACTAATTATGGAGTCCACGATCAAATATGTCATTTCCCTTTTTTTAGGATTTTCGTCATATTTATTAAAACGGTACATGTACAAATAAGTAGAAAAGATCCTAAATGTGGGCATGTAGTCGTCATTTGGTCACTTTTATAAGCAACAAAATGTAATACTGCACTGACGGGATTGTTGCTGGGCCAAGATTTTCGAAGCGGCGCACAGAAGGGCACAAAACTCGCACACATAAAAAGATGCGTGTGTACGTTTTGAAGTATAGAATACATAGTACGAATATGACGTTTGGCCTACCCAGCCTAAAGAGGATGAAGAAAGAAGTTCAAGTCGAGAAGTCGCGAAGTGAGGAAAGCTTGCGGCTACTGTATACAACAGCCTGACAACAGTTATAAGTCCACCTTGCGATGAAACCACGAGAGACAGAACATTTGGCACTAACATAGGGACAACCACATGTCAACGCATAAGGTGGTGTCAAAGGGGCAGTGGTACGAAAACGCATTTCAGCCCATCAGAAAAAAGTGTCTCCGCTGTATGTATAATGGTGTATTTGGCACAAATTACCATCACACAGTAGACGGCGCAACGTCTATAAAGACGACGTCAAAGTGTAGTTACCGATGGAACAACGCTGGCATGTGAAATGTTGAGATCGTCTAGGAAAGTCAAAAGTAATCAAGAGCTTGTCTTCAGAAAGCTAGAAAGCAGTTTCAGAGGGAAAAAAAAACTACACATTTCCGATGGGAAAAAAAATTATGCAAAGGCAGTAGAAAAAAAGTCATCCCTCTCGCACTGGATTCGGAAGAAGTAACTGTGATGAGGATGCATTGTTTTTGAGTGTGAGCTTCCGTGAAGATGTGTCGTGTAAACTACTCCTAATTAGTCGTACGAGGGTACTGATGAGGAAAAAAAAAAGAGATGGCGAGCAAGATAAGTAGCTGTCAGCGTTCGGTGTCGTCGTGGCTGTCATAAGACGTTGAGCTTCCAATGAAAAACTTCTGCTGTTATATGTCTAATGGGACATGGAGGATAAGTGAGAGAGCAACAACGCCGACATTTGCAATGGTATAAGTTATAGGTGTAGGAGTTACTGAAGGCAGCTGCCACGCGCAGGGAGATGTGCGCGAAACAATACGTCTTGACTCGGGGTATTTTTTGTATGCTCCTCAATGAGACTGCAAAGCCTAACCTTTATTTACTTTCTACCTATTCAGTGGTTCTGTTTGCGCATTTTGTGCCTCTATTCATGTGAATACATTCCAAACATGTGTGCTAACAAACGCCTGCTGGTCTCTCTGTTAGTAAATGTAAAAAGCCATATACCTGTCTCTGTCACCATCAAGATGTTTGAAATAAAGATAATGTGCGTAATGAAGACTCAATCGAAAATCGCAACAGTGGGGGCAGGATGAATAAGCACGACGTCTGATTTCTTTTCATTTAACGTGATCGTTTTTTTGTCTATAAAAAAGTGAATGCGGACGAAAAAGAAGCGGAAGAAATGCGCACGTTGAGAGACTAAAAAGAGATGTGAACAGTCAAAGTGTAACTATAAAAGCAGTCAGGTTTAAAATGATTGCAGGTAGTTTTTTTTTTTTAGTGGTAAGTATGTTCAAAAATGTTCACTTGCTATGAATGATAGTTTTATAGAATCAATTTTCTCGAGCTCTGCCTTTCCGCTCAAGACATGAAGGTTTTTAATACCGTACGTATATATTACAAATGAAATTCTAATGCAACAGTTAATTTATTTAGGTGGAACTTAGAAAAATATTGTACTTGTTAAAATTTTGTAGGAAAAAGTTAGAGAGAGTAAAGAACTGGACAAGGAATTTTAGAACTACACAGAACTACTAAGCTCGTTACTGATTCTGACCTACGGACTATCATTATTTCCGCTCAACAAACATTTTCATCCAACGGGTTCATTGTACCCCCAATACAATTATTACGTGTGTCTCACAAGCCGGAAATTGTATTCTCGACAACGAAAATAGGATCTGCAAGCGTACTTTGGAGGCGAATATACGAAAATAATTCAAGTTGCAGTGAGGAAGTTAACCTTCGCTGAGTTTGCGTGCACTGAATATTCTTACCACTTGTAATAGCTGTTTCAATGAAGAGAGTGTTAGAAATGATGATGATTTGGAAATCCAAAAGATGTTTACAACGCTCATCATACTGACGTGAATCAATTGCTGGTTTTCACTCACGGCGTATCTTTTTTCATAGCATTCAGAACAATGGTTCAGATTATTAACTGTTATGAGGCACCATCCCACGCCAGTTGGTACAGATCGCTAAGACTCAATTCGCAAAGCACATGAGGAAATTGCA
Source organism: Rhipicephalus microplus (assembly GCF_013339725.1). Taxonomy (NCBI): domain Eukaryota; kingdom Metazoa; phylum Arthropoda; class Arachnida; order Ixodida; family Ixodidae; genus Rhipicephalus; species Rhipicephalus microplus. Next base: position 33,061,079 of record NC_051169.1, read on the forward strand.
CTATGCAACGTTATGATATTTGAAAGTTAGTTTTTTTTATCTTGCACAACTTTTTAAAATCCCTGCGAAGCTTTTCCAGTGGGTTCAAAAAAAAAAAGGACAAATTGCAGAAAACTACATCTTGACGAAAAAAAAACCTAAGCTACTCTAATATCCACTCACCTATCATTGTCTTTCGGTATTCCTTTAAGCGCATCACAACGCAGTACTAAAACATCTGGGTCCAAGTTTCGTAGTTTGAGTCCGTCTTCAAGCAGCACATATACCAACAAAACGAAGAAAACAAAACAGTTTTCCTTCATTTTTTGGCGCTTTTGCTGTATTCTTTTTTAATCCTGCCAATGTATTTCTAGAACGTTGTTACTTGAGTTTAGCTAAGTTCTCTCTCATGATATAAAAAATGAAATAGTGAAACTAAAGTTACGTGAGTCGTGTACGAAACATCATGTTTTTTAGTTAGTCCCACATTGAAACAAGAAAGGTTATGTCCCATTCTCAACGTGCCAGAAATAAAGGCATTCATTCCGCCTATACGCATATAACAGGAAGAAACCGTAATTAAGCCGATCACAATCTCTAATTCTCATCGGTCTTCCGGCAAATCTGGAATAAGTTTGTAGTTGCAATACATACCATGAGTAATGCCGGAAAGCCGCTGCCACAGAGATAACGAATGCCCATTGGTCCATTGCATCCTTTCAGACCGGAAGCTCATGCTGCCGGAACTATGTTATCCTGAATTGAACAGCGCCCTATCTGCACGCAGATTCAGTAACATTTCGGCTATATGGAGAATGAAAACGGCAAGCTTCCGTGCACCTTCCTGTCATCTAGCTGAAGCTATTATTGTAATGGTCTGGTCAGTCATGAGAACCATTTCAGTTCCATCGTCGGCTTCACAGACACTTGATCCTAGGAGATAACTTTGGTTCAATGCACAGATTTGCCGAACAGACAGTGCTTCCATTGGAGCAGCCTGATCGTCTAGCGAGAAAACCTGCTCCAAAATCTTGGCTGCCTTTGATATAAAACATTAACACAGCGTTTACATGACCAGCCGTATACGTTTCTACTGATTGGCACAGGACAAACTTCCCAGTTATGGTTTTTAAGCGATTGTACTGAAAAGAGATATTATTATTACATGATAGTTTCCCAAGTAGCATAGATGATTCACCTCTTAAACTGTATATAAGTGCGAATTGGAGGAAAATGACACTTTGTCGAACAATTGTTGTGTATGATAGATGCACCATGCATGGAGACCGGCACAATGAATGATCGATAACGGGTGAAAACATATACAGCGTCCCTGTGTGTAGCATCTATAGTGAACGCATCGTGAGGGAATTCTGATTGCGTGGCACATTTGCGTTGGAAAGTTTCTGAATTTAGTTCACCATGGAAAGAGAAAAACAGACCAACAAAGTAATAAAACCCTATATTATTAGGCAGATAAATAAGTGTTATTTTTTGTGACATGTTTCAGTCACCTAACTTCACTTTTTCGCTAGTTCCGCTGGGAATCTATGTTATACCGTACCGGAAGCAGTTCCTTTGAATGGGTCCTCTGGAGGACGAAATGAAATAAAAAAAAATCTCGCGCCTCCACTCTCGCCTAGCTCACATTACTCTATAAATTTTATACCAGCGCAGCAAATTTCTAGATTGAACGCCACAAAAAATTTTGTTTCTTGCTATTGGTCATATTAGTCAAGAGCACTGCCTGGTGATGATCACCGAACCCGCAGGAGATGGTACACGAAAGGATTACCGGAATTATATGGCACCGGCGCCAGAGAAGCAATTGGGTCTCCATGCGTCGTTTTGTATTCCTTCCTAGCTCTTTTGAAAGACGATAGTCTTTCTTGGGGACCTTCATTGCAAACATGTTGGTCTGTCTGTCTGTATGTCTGTCTCTCAGGTGTCTGCTTGTCCGCCCTTTATGGTACCCTAAACGGCACCAAAGTGACGAAACGATACTCCAAACGGCCGACCCCATCCGCAGCGCCCACCAATATTGCTCAAGGTGCAGCGTTCATACTTGTGTGATTGTCAATTAAAAAGCAATTATTGCGCATAGCTGAGGCAGCACAACACGTCAATAATATGTTTGTGTATTTTTATTATAGAAAAGGCATACAGAAGTAGTTTTAAGGATCGTAGCCTTTATAACACTTCGCTGGCCATGCAATGCTTGCACGAAACGGCAAGTGTTCCCAATGCTTTGCTAAGACGACACGGTGGAGGCACCTACCCATCGCCTTGCGTTCTGCACCTTATTACCTCAGAGACGGACGCGCACGGCGCGCGCCCCGTTTTCCAGGATAACTGCCAGATAGCGCTCATGTCTCACGTGAGACGTGACTTGATGCGCTCGTTCGCCTTTGCTTCACGCTCGAGGCAGTCTAACGCAGAGCCTCCAGAATACCATTCACCGATTTTCTCGCGCAGAACATCAAATTAACACTTTGTTCGTTGTCTTTCGACAACATTTGTGGGATAACATGCAGATACGGGGCCAATTTTTAAATATGTTCCTGCACACAAGTATCACAGCTACCGCGTCGTTCCAAGTAAAGCCGCTGATCAAGTAAGCAGTGCGTACGAAAAAATGTTGTTTCGAGCTGACCAACGACGAGCTCAGTGCTAAGCCGGTGAACGTGCAGACTTGAGCGAGGAGTTGAGCAAAGTCATGTTTTGCATACACAGCGCTAACGACGCTGATGAATTAAAATTTATATTTACTAATCCGTACAGAACTTTGACGGATTAGTAGGTAATCTTAATTATCGTCTGTTCTGTCAAGCAAGCTGCGATAATCTTACGCTCAACGTTCTTCTCGCTGTGATGATGTAGGATAAAATGTCATGCCTAGCTATCAGGATATTCAGAATAGAGACATTTTTTGTCATAATATCGTACAAAAAGCTTACACCCATATTAAGAGAACAGATGACCAAGCAAGTAACAACGTATATTCTGCAATGTGTAGTTTTTATTTTTATAGGATGTAGGATAAAATGTCATGCCTAGCTATCAGGATATTCAGAATAGAGACATTTTTTTCATAATATCGTACAAAAAGCTTACACCCATATTAAGAGAACAGATGACCAAGCAAGTAACACCGTATATTCTGCAACGTGTAGTTTTTATTTTTATAGTAAAAACCACGAAAAACACAAACGAAAATTAACAAAACAAGCAACTTGCCTTCAGCGAGATTCAAAAGTGTTTATTGACTTGTGGAACTGTTGGACGAAACACTGGTGACTTTAAAAATTAGGGGACTCTAAAGCTTTGCTTCCAAGAGTTTAACGCAATGGCGACATCCTGTTCGTAGTGCGTACTTCAAACACTTAGTGCATGAAACCTTTTCGAAGTTGCTATGAACCCACTACGTGGTCTTTAGGGAATATGCGCAGTAGCGCATGTGCCTTTTGCTGTGGGGCACCGGCTTTCAACCATGGAGCTATTATGATAATGATACATTCTGACACACGTTGCCATTGAACGCTTGACCACGCATTTTTACTGCAATATTTCGTGTTGCATTGTGAAGCACACAAAATTTGTGTGCTTGTGAAGCATGAAAGCTACTTTCCCTGTATTTCCTAGCAGAGGAAGTTCTTTTTCACTGTTTTCGCAAACAGATGCGTGGCCGTGTGGTAGAACATCCACTTGCCACGCAAGCGAACCATGTTCGATCCCCACTCGGATCGCAACAACCCTGAAACGGTCTCCACTATGATCCATGTTTTTTTTTCATACATCACTTTTATGTTTACACTGTTCTCAATTTTTCGGTCACGCATAAGGTGATGATTTTTAGCTCACAACCAACGACACCGATGCCGACACTGCCGCTGACGCCCGAATTTCGGCGAAACGAGCTTTTTAACGCTGTCGCATTAAAATAGTGTTACAATTCAGTCTTACAGGAGTGTTACTTTGATTTCACAGAGAATGACAAGACGTGGAAAAATAAAAGTGGTTTGCTTCAGCTTGTTAGGGCCATACCAAGTAAACACGTAAACTAAGAACCTTTATATATGTAAACGCCATTTTTCAAACAAATCAATGGTATTAGATGTTTTCACCATGCTAATTCAGGTCTAGTGTTTGCAACTAATGCTAACCAGCAATCAATAAGGTGATGGGTATATATACGTAATAACATTGCGGCGAGAGTCTGAGGGGATCTTCATTGTTACCATATTGCGCACTGCTTAAAAGACGAACACTTAAGATGAAAGACTAGATGAACAAAAGCGTAATGGATCTTTAGGTTGTGACAGTTTTGATTACCCAGTAAAACCTGAAACTTAAGCTTAGCGCTTCACTAAAGCAGGCAATGAATACAGCTCTGCGTTAATGTATCTCATGGCATAAAAATTGTGAGAACGCAAATGAAACAGCCCACAGAATTTACGTCTGCCTAAATTTTCCTAGTATGCAGTGTATTACACTGTATATGACGAATTCAATGCATTACGCCCTCGATGTGATAGCTGTCACACAGGTTGAGAAAGGTTGGCCAATGCATGGGCGTGCAGGTTGCTTTTTTTTCGTACTTACATGCTCTCCAAACTTGCCAATTTGACATGTGCAAGTAATAAGCCCAAATGCTCTTGCGATGTGAGGCACAAGTCTCAGTTTGTTCGATACGACTCGAATGATGTATTAAAAATTCCGCTATCATGTAGTGCATGTTACATTGAGCAGACTGGGAGATGCCTCAATGAGCGCCTGCGTGAGCACGCACGTAATGTACGCAATGGCAGTGAGCGTTTCTTGGCTCAGCATGTCGGTAGGTGTGGCTGTCATGCTCTGTTTGGAAATACAGCTCCATTTTGCTTAGGCCATCCTACCCAGATAATCACTGAAGCCGAGAAAGTGGCGCGGTAAACTGACATCTGCGTGAGCTAACCATCAATTGTTCTCCTAAATAGAGAGCTTTGGTATCCGGAGAAAGGCGCATGTGGCTAATGAATCTGCTATTCTGCCTCATACTTCTGGTGTATAAATTAATTTTTTTGGCTAAAATGCTAACTTTTCTTACTTTTTTTGTTCGGCATTTGTACGTGGGGCGTAATGAATAAACTTTCTGTTGATAGTCTGCACCCGTTCCTGTCTGCTTATCGTCCGTGTGTTCTATCACGCAGTATACATCGATCACAAATCACCAATTGGCCTAATCATCCACATTGAATTTTCGTCAAATAGTTCCCATCCGATCAGTACAGTATGAGCATATCCATGCCCACCAAACTAACAACAACAAACCCGAGTGAATAGTGCCGGTTTCTTGCTGAAGCGGCTGCCCAGTTCGGAAAAAAACAGCAATACTAACCACTAATTCACCCAATAAGAAGACGCCTGCCACCACACATAAAGCTGTTGTCTCTCACGATTACTTCTATCACCTTACCAGCAAGCGAGTCGGCACGCTGGGCTAAAGCAATGGCAACTCGCTGGTTGGATCGCGTCCGATGCTGTCGCCTGGGAATTACAGGGGATCAAGCAGATTCCATCGAACCCTGCTTCTTTTTCCGCGAGAAAAAAAACACGCAGAAGTAAGTAGGGGTAAGTGCGATGTCATGGGTTCACCGGAAAACGGGTCGCAATTTCTCGTTGCATCTCTTCTCGCTTCTGTTTCAAGCTGTACTCCCACGTCTTGACATCGTCACTCTTCATCAAGTAGAAAGTTTCGGTGCCTCAACCCATCCAATCTAGCGCCGGCACTACAGGATCCTTTCTCTCTGACTGTGTTCGGCTTTCCTTTTTCTGAGTACCTGGTACCAAGTGCGTTGGCCTAAAACTTCCCTATATTCATGATTGATACTTTAACAAGAATATTTCTAATTACGAAGCATTTCTTAGACTTTGAGCGTATCTATCTATCTATCTATCTATCTATCTATCTATCTATCTATCTATCTATCTATCTATCTATCTATCTATCTATCTATCTATCTATCTATCTATCTATCTATCTATCTATCTATCTATCTATCTATCTATCTATCTATCTGTCTGTCTGTCTATCTAGCCGTGTACGACTTTTAGCTCTCCTGGCCGTTTCAATAATGGTATCAATACATAACTTTGTATGGCATAACATGAACTTATGAGAAACATAGTCGACTAGTCATAACAAGAAATTATGACATGTATGTCATGAATGTCATGATTTACATTTCATGGACCTGCAGTTATTTCGGTGGTTTCGTTCACATGGCACGTTGCAAAACTAGTATGGTATTGCATGATTGCATGGTGAACGCAAGCAACAGACCTTAACATGAAAATCATGACATGCCTGTCATGTAACAACATGACTACATGCCATGCTCATGATGCGCTCGCGGACGTATCGCTAGCGTCCCATATACCGAATTGGGTATTACACTGCGTGAATGGATGACGAAGGTTTGTGACTGGTGCAAGCATGATAATCATGAGATGCGTGCCATGTAACAACATGACTGCATGCCACTGTCATGATGCGCTCGCGGCTGTTTTAATAGCGTCACATATACCATATTTGATATTACGGTGCGTGAAAGGATGGCGGAAATATGTGACTGGTGCAAACGTGATAATCATGAGATGCGTGTCATGCAACAACATGACTACATGCCACGCTCATGATGCGCTGGCGGCCGTTTCGCTAGCTTCACATGTACCAAACTCGGTATTACGCGACGCGAACGGATGACATTGGTAAATGAATCATGCAAACATGATAATCACGACATGCCTGTCATGTAACAACATGACTACATGCCACAGTCAACGCGCCGATACATTTCGACGTGACGCGGTGCGCGAGCTCGACGTCGTTCATTTCTTTGCGTCACGCCGGCGTTGTCACGCCAGGCGCCAGTCCTGCCATATACTCGCAGGTGCACGTCGCGCTGGGCTGCTTTGACGCATGCGCCTTTCAAAGCGTTCGGCGTCCCTCCGTCACGAAAAGAGAGAGACACGGTGTTGTCTGGGTAACGCATCGGCGCGAAATGCAGCATGTCGCATTTCGCGCCGGTTGCCGTCGGGCTGCGCCGACGGACGCTGGTCGCCCCTGGCGTCAGACTATAGAGTGCTCGCGTTTTGCTAACGTAGCGTCGCTGTGCCCAGCGTGCGCGCGCATTGACGCTAAACTGGAGTATATTGGGCCCTTCATAATGCACTCGCGGCCGTTTTGCTAGCTCCACAAATACCAAATTTGGTATCACGTGACGTGAATAGACGACCAAGGTAAACGACACATCCAAACATGATAATCCTGGCACGCGTGTTTTGTAAAAACGTGACAACAAACCACGCTGATAGCGTGCTCGGGGCCGTTTCGCTACCTCCACATATACCAAATTTGGTATCATGTGACATGAATATATGACGAAGGTAAAGGACACATCCAAACGTGATAATCATGACACGGAAGTCAAGTACGGCATCATTTACCTCCACCTCGCAACGTTGTGCTGATTTTAAAGTGACATATCGAAATTTCTCGTTCGTGCTTCGCATATCATCGATGCCTACTGTACGTGGAATCTGCCAATTATTTTGAAAACAAGACTGCTAGTGTGTTAAACGAATAAGAACTCCGTTTCAGCCTCCCTTTAAAAAGATTGCAGGCAAGCTATAACCACCCCTGACAAACACGAAATCAAATCTGCACAACGTCGACAACCTAATAGAGGAATACCCAGCTAGCAAGGTCACACAAAACTGCTGATCTTCTCTGTCACGTCACCTGTGGCTGTGTGTGCTGCAATGCACCACACAACTATATAGTGCAATACTCGAAATATATTGTGATGGCTCAGGGCAGGTTGGGTCATCATCGGTAACCATCTAGTTGATGTAATTGCTCGATGAGCTCACTATTACGCGCCGACTTTCATTACATACTATTGCGAAGGACAGAGGCTGTAAGAGAACTCCACCAAGTCTGGCGTGATGTCACTTTACATCGCCCTACAACATAGTCTCCGAAACTCCTAGCGCCGTTCGGGAAGTCTCAATCCTAAACAGCTGCAACTGCCAGCAAACATCTATAGACGTGCCGATAAAGTGCTGCGTTCACTGTGAATGAGTATTAGAATAATTGATTCACCAGTTCACGCTTACTAGCGCCACTATTCGGTATATTTTAAACATATTCAGAGTGATCTGCATTCCTGGAGCACACTTGATAATTGGCATTTTTTACAGAAGAAGCCTGACCTCACAGCTGTCAACCAAGGAAGCTATTTGGATCTTGATACAATAGCTGAAGGTAACTTTAATGATAACGTCTAGCTACACCACACAATTCATGATATGTACACCTTCCCTGACTTCGTGCACTTTCCATGTTTAGGGTCTCAAACAATACAAATCTGGTTATCCTCATGGTTTTTCCTTCATATCCCAAGCTCTCTCTTCTCTGAAAGACACAGCTCGTTTCAGTCAGTGAGGTCACCCTCACATTGCGAATGACACCAGCACAACTTTTCTCTGCATTGGCCAAATATCATGGAAACTGAGAACGATAGACGATGCTTATCCAGGCAAGAATGCTGACGAAGCTGTGTGCAGAGAAGAAGAATATGCATATACAGAGGGAGAAAAATAATAAAGAGAAAGAAGGCAGGGCGGTTAACCAAGCTAGGCTGAGGCCCGGTAGGCTACCCTGCACTGCGGAAGGTAACAGGGGGAAGGGAATTTATAGAGGAGAAAAAAAATGCTCACTGACTGAGCCAGCGCGTAACACTTTCACGTTTCACATCACAAACAATAAAACAGGCCGGTGTCCTTGAGAGAGCGCAAAAGCGCCTTTGTTGCTTTTCGGAACTTGGATGGGCAGCGTCTTCGTTACAATACCTTCTTGACAGTAAAATAACTTCTGTCTAGTTGATTTAGAACAATGCGGAGGCGAAGCCTCTCGTTTGTGTATGCCGGGCAGTAACATATAAGGTGTTCAATAGCCTCATCGATGGCGCAGTCGTTGCACTCCCAGCTGTCGGCATCCCACTTTTAAAGGAGTAGGCATCGGTGAAAGCTACACCCAGATGCAGACGGCACAACACTGTACCATCCTCTCAGGAAAGACCAGAGGTTAGCCGCAGTCGTATAGAGATGGGTCGAGAAAACACAGTCGATGATATGCGAACTGTGATGACTGCCACTTCTGGAGTGTCAAGTTCTGCGCTAGCTTACTTATTTATCAAGCCACGTCAATCCTAGATAAAAATGTGAGAACATGGTTTCTACGTGTGCATTTTTGGCTGCTTCATCGGCCAGGTCATTGCCGGAGGTACCGCAATGACTGTGTATCCACAACGTTGTGTCCTTGTTTGGTCGCCTAGTGCAGCATTTCTCTGATCTCCCACGCCAGTTGTTCTTACGACCAGCAACGAAGTGCCGACGAAAGACATCGTAGAGCCCCCTTGGAGTCGCAGAAAACTGCCCATCGATTAGCCGGTTGTTGCTTTATATAATCGATGGCACCTCGCAGGGCAACCATTTCCGAACTAGTCGATGTACTCACATCACAAAGCTTGTAAGTGATGTTGATGTGTCGCGATGATATGACGGTGGCCCCGGTGAGGCTAGTCTGGGTGGTAAAGCCATTCGTGCATACGTGGATTCTGTCTGCATAAAAAGTGTGCAAACAGTCCAGAGCTGCTTGCTTCAAAGCCAAGGTAGAAATGGCTTTTCTATTTCTTATTCCTGGGATGAAAAGGTGCACCTCAGGTTGTTGTAAGCACCCCAAAACGGACGGCGAACGCGCCGAGGGTACAAAACAAGATGGTAATTACGTATATGACTGCGGGGTCATTGTGTTGATGGGTGATATGCCCGTATATACATTCCACGGTATGTATGGGCGCTTTAAGCCCACTCCTAGCCCCCTTGCAGCAAAGGAGACTGCACAGATTTTTGCCTAGTAAACAACACTCCCTTTCTGCTAGAACTTTTTTTCTCTCTCTCCCTGTCCACAGACCTATAACTAGTGACAAAGCACTACACTGGTCGCTATAGAAGCGTATATCCTTGTTGTGGCTCAAGATTATGTCTGCACCTAAGCATAGTGTCACTTCTTGAAAAAAATTACGATAAATGTCGTATCATTAGGAATAGGAAATGAAAGTTCGGTTGCAAAGACGGGTGCATTATACCCTACGTAAGTTCGAAGCTAAATTATAAGCACTTGCTTATAGGCCACTGCCTAGAGCAGCAGTCTTGGAACAGACACAGGCCAAATGGCTTATACCAGTATTTTTCTTCGCAATCTAGTTGATCGCATTGGAATGAAGTGTAAATCCCAAAGGTATACCACTATATGGGGTAGACACGCAGTGACTCACTTTAAAGCGGAAGCCAACAGCCCGGCAGTTGAAATTGCGGAAGTAGAGCTTTCCAAGGTCCACACGTGGTGGAGCAGATGAAACTGAAAAGGAGTAGTAACAGTCTGCTTTCCAGAAAGCGAAGAGCTTAAGATAAAACAACGTTACTCAAACTTTACAAATCCGATAAGACTGGCCTTAGGAGCCAAATATTATTGAGTGCTTAGAGGGAATTAGACGTGTTCTGGGAAGGCAGGAATATTAAGCGGAAGATATATATCTGATCTGATACCTCGCACCGGGGGTGGCGGGGATAAGGGGAAACAGAAAACAAAGACAAAGAAGAATGAAAGTGGGAAGGACATCAGTGGAAGTAAGGACAAAAAAAGTAGAGAGAGAGAGAGATAAAGATGCAAGAAAAGGCGCTTAGCTAGCGTACATTCTGCTTCTGCAACCAAAGAAGATCAGTGCACGCAATGACTGCCTCATCTTCATTTGTTTCAAGGGACTTTCGGAGAACCAATTCTTTTCGGAGAACCAATTCTTTGAGTGGGACGAGGTATAGGGTGGTTGTCTCGTGACAGGTGGCCACCGTGAAGGTGTTATTCAAAGAGTGTATCTGGAGGTGAAGCTCTGCAAGGTCCCTGCCAGCAGCGGTGACCTGCAGAGCTTGCATGTGTGGCTGTGCCATGGCTCCATTCAAGGCGAATTCTTTTCTTGGTCGGAAAACAACTCCTATTGTACCGGGAGGGAGCAAAGGAAATTGTTTACGTCGCAGCGCAACCGCCTGTGCTGCACGCAGTTGTTCTTGTTGAGTGTGGTAGCTTGGCTTGAAAGACGCAGGGGCAGCGTTGGCCAGAGCGCCGACAGGCGACGCGTTAGGCTTAGCGGAAACCAAGAATGAATGATAGGGTAGAACCTGCGCTTGTGGGCTTGGCTGTTCAACCTTGTACGCACGAAATGTGGGAGTCCATTCGCTGAGTTCGTTTGTTGCCGCGTCGCTGTCTTCGCCTTCCGTTTGCACATCCATAGCTGTCGCGCCTGGATGCTGACGGTGACAGGGCTCGGCATGTCACCGAGACACAACATTGTGATATCGGCACCGTGCAGTTAAGTGTTCCAGTGTGACTGCAGCATCAAAACGCAATGCCTAGCGGAGAAAAAGTGAAACAAAGGGACGACACCAGTCAAAAATGGGATGCAAGGCGCGTGTACCCCTCCCTGCACGAGCGGGTGAATACACTGGGTATGCGTGCGCGCGACTTTTTTTTTTTGCGTGCTCCTACCGGCCAACGTTAGTGAACTTCATGTACTAGTGTGCGCAACGCAGCTCCATCTGGTCAGTGTACGGTGCCTATGGTTGGGTAAAATTGACCACTATCGTGAGTATTTGGCGAATGAAGAGAAAGTTGATATGCCAATACAAACCAGGAAACCAACAAAAAAAGAAAAATATAGCTCAGCTGATTTGTGTGATGACTGTATATGGCAGGTCGCTAGTAGAAAAACTTTTAGTACATCTTGTTCTTCATAAAAAGCATGTAATGAACATATTTATCTAACATAAATAGAAAGCGACTGATGTATATTGTAGTAGCTGTGTGATTTTTATAAAAGTGTTTTTTTAACCGACTCTTTTTGAAAAATCATAAAAAAGCACTTTCTTTGTTAATAACACAGAAAAAATATAAATACATAATTTGAATTCTGGCTCCAATGCGAGAAGAAACATTGAAACAATCCCGAACCTTTTAGCTAGAGTAGTTTAAGCGAAAATGAATCCAAAGGAAGTCTCGAAAACCATGCTAGGTATACAGCCTACCTAGTGGCCAAAGATGCCACTTTTTTGGAAAACGAGTCTCTTTTATAGGTGTATTGTTTTGGGAGTGGCACTATGCGCTAAACATCGCGTTCGCCCCATTTATAATATGCTACGGATGTTTTCTCTTTGCTTTGTTTTTTCGCAGTAAAGTGGTGCATCCTCATGACATATCCAACAGAAAATATGAAACATACTTCTTTGTCGACAGCCTTCTTTTAGGGGCGAAGCTCCTTATAGCGGCACTCGTTTATCCCTCGTAGCCGTTGTAGTGTGTAACGAGTATAACATTTTGACCTCCGAGCTGGTGCCGGTGAGAAATTTCTTCTGTGCGTTGTTGAACAATAAAAAAATAGTGCTCAATCTACATGCCAATGGCTGCTAATGGGGAATGAGAGACAGGAACATTCGGCTTTTAGTTAACGCGCACGCTGCGATCCCCATTAGCAGCCATTGGCATGTACATTGAGCAATATCTGACAAGAAAGGGTTGCTACGTTATACTCGCTGGGTGTAACCTCCTTAGTTTTAGAAAGGTTTAGCGAGCGTTGAGCCGCAGTGCCATGAATACAATGAACTAGTATATACCATCAATGAACTTGAGGTGGTTAAAGGTCGGAAGTAGACACGAAGCGCAAGCCGTAAAAAAAAGTGTGCGTGTGCCACCTCTCGTTTAGTCCTCGGAATGTCCGCTGGATGGCGGTGCTTCTATATGGGGAATAAATGATGAAAAGATGCGAGATGGTGGTACTTGGAGTGTTGAATAGATGGACGAACGGACACACAGACAGATGCATGGATGGACGCATGAACGGACGCAGGGGTGGATGCATGGACGAACGCAGGGACGGAAGCACGAACGACGCACACACGGACGGGTGGATGGACGCATGGACGGTCACACGGACGGACACATGGACGGACGGGAGCAAGAACGAATGGACGGACGAATGCTTCGCCCCACTCTCCATCATTCACTCCGTGGATATGCTGCCAATTTTTTTAGGTTGCCCTTCACAACGCACCTTTTGAGACAACCTTCCGGTTACAAAGCTTTAATAATAATAATAATAATAATAATAATAATAATAATAATAATAATAATAATAATAATAATAATAATATGATCATCATCATCGTCGTTGTCATCATCTTGAGTACGTCCACTGCAGGACAAAGGCCTGTCCCATGTTCCGCCAGTCAACTTGGTCCTGTGCTTGCTGCTGCAAATTTATACCCGCAAACTTCTTAATCTTCTGTCTCCCCCTAACCCGCTTGCCTTCTCTAGGAATCCAGTTAGTTACCCTTAATGACCAGTGGTTATCCCGTCTACATGCTGTATGCCCGGCCCGTGTTCCTTTCCTCTTCTTGATTTCAACTACGATATCCTTAGCCCCAGTTTGTTCCCTAATCCACTCTGCACTCTTCTTGTATCTCAAGGTGAGACCTACCATTTTCCTTTCCATTGCTCGCTGCGCCGCCCTCAATTTAAGCTGAACCCTCTTTGTAAGTCTCCAGGTTTCTGCTCCGTAGCGAAGTACCGGCGAGATGCAGCTGTTTATATACTTTTCTCTTGGGGAATAGTGGCAATCTACCTGTCATAATTTGAGAGTGCTTGCCAAATGTGCTCCACCGCATTCCTATTATTCTAGTTACTTCAATATCGTGATTCGGCTTCGCGGTTATCACCTGCCCTAAGTAGACATAGTCTTTTACAACTTGAAGTCCACTATTACCTATCTCGAAGCGCTGATCTCTTCCGAGGTTGTTGTACAGTACTTTCGTTTTCTGTAGATTTATTTCGAGACCTTCATTTCTGCTCTCCTTGTTTAACTCCGTAATCATGAGTGGCAATTCTTCCCCTGAGTTACTCAGCAATGTAATATCGTCTGCGAAGTGCCGGTTACTAAGGTACTCTCCTTTAACTGTTATGCCTAACTGTTCCCATTCTAGGCCTCTGAAAACCTCCTGTAAGCACGCACTATTTTAAATAGCATTGGGGAGATTGTATCCCCCTGCCTTACACCCTTCTTCTTAAACCCTTTTTTAATATTGTACTGCGATGCAAACTATACACTGTTCACGTGCATTTCAAGGGTCCGCGCTGGACTAATGCATGAAAGGTTCACAGAGAGGCGGAGAGCGTGTGGCTTCGAAAGCAACAAGGTGAAATCGCCGCGCCATCTATGCTATTCATTCAGTGATTTTATTGGCAGCCCGAAAGCATGATTCTTAATTATAATGCTGGCGTGATTGCTGCGCATTCAGTCTGCAGACACACTAACAATTCTGCTTGGCTTTACGGTGCTATATGGCTTCGATTTAAGCTGCAAAGAGCAGGTTATCATTATTTAATATTTATCTCGACAATGACCAATTACACCGGTTTCCCGATAGTCTCACTTGGAGCACTCAAAATTTATGTTCCATGCTTGCTTTCTACACCATCCATCGCCAACGTGTCTATTTGTCGACCTCGTAGTACTCAGTGTTATAAGTATGCATGAACAGGCACCAAGTAGCCCAAAACATTGCTGTCCTGAGCCTATAATACCACCGATGACACTCGCCATACCATAAGATGCCTGTCAGTGTAAATGCACATTAATGTACATCAAGTGGTCAACATTCCCGGATCCCTCGACAACGCATCCTGCCGCATAACTATATTGCACTTTTCGAACGTTAAACCCTAAATAATGCTGTTATTATTCGAAGTGGCTGTGTCACTTATCGGTAAGTGAAGCTCATATCGAATTTCACTCAAGACTTTTAAACTGCTCCTAAACGAATTCCCAAATATGAAGGACGAGCGCGTTATTCACTCTTGGCGTAGGTCGTCGTTTCGATAAATTTCATGACGCAAGCAGGCTGTGGACGTGGTGTCTGTGCAAAATAGACCCTAGGCACGGCCGCTGGACAAAACTCCAGTGGCCGTGCTGTAGGTTAGTTCATATGCGAGATATATCGTTTGCAAATCGTCTCTTAGCCTGCTTTGCCGCGCAGTCAAGTGCTCGTTATTCTTTACCTCGCTTTTGCTATCATGTAGTGCGCTTTTGCTGAGTTTACTTAGTTTTGTGTGATCGACTGCGAGAATAAAAAATAACGGAGCGTAGCCCAACAGTGCGAACTCCTGATAGGTTTAGTGTTTTGTGTAGACCTTGTCTAGGTGCGTAGGCGAGGTAGAGATGCCCCCTGTGGTAAAGAAGTGAAGACAAGCAGGAACCCTCTCCAGCTGGAGTGGTTGAGGGGCCCTTTAATTAAGTATAATCTAACTCTCTCAAACCAATGCTTTCCTTGGGCGTTCTTACATTGTTTCGAGAGAAGCCCACATGTAATGTTCCTAACCACAACTTCTCCTGAATTTTCTGCCGCTTCACATTAACGCAAGAAGACGGCGCGTTCAGAGAGGATGTTTTCCGAGCGTGTATCTATAATTGTTGACACTTTTTCTTGACATTGAAGGGAAAGCTACGCTGTGAAGCATCTGCACATGTGATGAACAGATACTAGGAGCTGCAAGGTATTTCTAAGTGGTAATAAGTGGTAATACAATTTAGCAAATCAGACTATACACCACGCAGTCCGATTTGGCGCGCGTTTCGTAACGCCGCGGAAGGTGGTGGGGGCGCCCCACCATAGATTCATGTAGACCGCCATGATGTAGACGCAGACGTCGCTTAGCACTTGAGGTAGGCGCAAAAAGGTGGGACTTTCTCGTGCGTTCAAAAATAAAAACTTTACAAGGAATAAATTGAAAACAAAAAACAACTATCCTATCTTTAGCGTAATACAGTGAAAGAAATTCTCACTACACCAATAATAGAAAAACCACAATTTATTGCAACGTCCCATTGTGTTGCATAAACATAAAATAAACGTTCATGCTCAGTGGTAGGTGACCTTTTATTCCTGGTCCCCGTAGATCGGTGTCCTCGAGAAGACCTAAAAATACTAGGGATGGCATCTTCAAAAAGAATGGTTCTTTTTGGCACCTTGATTAGGAGCTTTCCTCCTAGCTCTTCGAAGTATATTCTGTTCTTCCGCATAATATTATCTGCAAATTGCTGCAGGCTGCCGAGCGTACGGTCCTTCCTGAGCACTGCTTTAGCACATGCATTGAGGCGTTCGGAAACACAAGTAACAATGCATAAGGCGTCCCTTTTCCATGGCACGTGGGGAAACCCGACCAGCAACCACTAACTAATCACTTATCCCTTTTTTACGCGAGATTTACTGTATGGTGCTTACTTCATCCCGAGGTCATTTTGAAAAACGCCAGCTATGAAACGCGTATGCAGCAACTAAAGCTGCTGCATGGCTTGCTTTTTTCGAGTGACGAACACGATGCTCGCTGAGCACCGGTGCTGCCACCGGCCGCGCCGGATGCTGTAGCCACTGTGCGAATTTTTTTCCTTTTAAATGCGAAACATTTTTTTAGTGAACTTCGGCCACTTTGAGCGTATTGATTTATCTATCTATCTATCTAGCCACTTACGCTTGGGTGCTCTCGTGGTCACCCCCTTAACTTGGTGTGAACCAAAATTAACATGGGAGAGTAAGATGGTTTGACGCATATGACGCGCTGGTCGAGACATAAATGATGTCGAAATCCCGTCGCGTACGTCGTCAAACACTTACCGCCAGACAGTGACACATACCCACGGGCGTGTATGTGCCGCTGGTATGCGGGTATGTGCCATAGGTGATTGACATTTAGTATCTCTACCCAGGAATGACGAGAACACACATGGGCAGTTTTATCGCGCGGGCATTAAGAAATACTTGACATCGGTAACCAATGTCGGGGTCCCAGCTGGAATCGAACCCAACCATTCTGCGTGGAAATGTGGCGCTATTTATCAAAGACTGCTTTAGTTTCGTTCACCTTAGCAATAGCTCATGCTGCAGTTCATCGGCAGAGACTCTTTTTATTCATCTTCAGAATGGTGTCATCATCGGTGTAATATATCGTCCACCAATTTCCAGTGTGGCTGATTTCATTACTGTGATGGAAAGTACCATGATACCCATTGTGGCCTCTAAAGCACCTATTATTGTCTGCGGTGATATTAACATAGACGTGTCTGGAGATACATGTGATGAATACGTGTTTTTGCTACAATCAGTTAATCTGAGAAATGTTATTTCATCACCCACTCGCATAACAGACCACTCGGAGTCGATTATTGATCACGTGTTGTGTAACGCTGACCTGGATGTATCGGCAGGCGTATACGCTGTTGCTATTGCGGATCACAATCCCACCTTTCTATTTTTACCCCAGAAATACATTTGTGCTCCTGCCATACCTGCCATTAAACGAACAACACGTGTCGACTATAATTCCGTGCAAAAACTACTACAAGGAACGAATTTTGATGCCCTCTATGATGAAGACGTGGACGTCGAGTGTGATAACATTGTAAAATGCATTATGGATGTCATTGAACGATCAACGCGTAGCTGTTCGCGCCGAAATTATGACCATGCCATATGTCCATGGATGAATAGAAATATACTTGAGGTTTTGAAGCTGAAAGATTTTTACTACGACAAATGGAAAAATAACAGGAGCAATGAATACTACCATCAAAATTTTAAGCTTTACAGAAACAAGTCAGTAGCAATGATAAGAAAATCCAAGAAGTGCTACTATACCAACCTAGTGAAAAAAAATGATGGTAACACGAAGAAAATATGGCAGATTGTTAAAGAAGTCACTGGCATGGGTAGCAAAGAACGCATTACACCTGATAATCCAACTCGTGAAGTGGCCGACAACTTTAACGATTACTTTACTAATATTGGTCTCAGCCTTGCGAGGAAGTTCCCTACTCATATGCAGAATTTAAATGCACCCTGTACTGTTACCAATAATTTTGATTTATGTGATGTAACTGAGGATGACATCCGACAAGTAATTAATAAGTTACCAGGGAACAAGGCAGCTGGACATGACGCCATATCATCAAGGATTTTAAAGGAGAATATTGATGTATTGTGTGGTCCCTTATGCCATATATTTAATCATGCATTTTCCTCTAAAACTTATCCTAGTATACTTAAGACCGCCAAAGTAATACCAGTGTACAAATCTGGTGATCGGAATCTTCCGGACAGCTACAGACCAATATCTGTTCTGAGTAGTATTAACACTACGCTTGAAAAACTAATATCGTCGCAATTAAGGCGCTTCCTGGGTGAACAGAATGTACTTTGTCCCCAGCAACACGGCTTTGTTGCAAACAGGTCCACTTCAACTGCTGTTTCGATGCTTACGCAATATATTAATTCCGCGCTACATGAAAACAACATAGCAATAGCAGTATTTTTAGACATACGAAAGGCATTTGATGCTATTAGTCATTCCATTTTACTGGAAAAAATGCATTCTTATGGGATAAAAGGTAACTCGCTTGATTTTTTTTCTAGTTATCTATCGGCACGCAAACAAAAGGTAGTCATTGGTGACATCAAATCATCCTACGGTTATATTAAATGCGGGGTGCCACAGGGTTCAGTTTTGGGCCCTATATTGTTCTCTCTTTATATTAATGATGTCCCGCGATCTCTACAAAGGTCAAGGGCACTGATGTACGTGGACGACACTGTTTTAGTTTTCACAGGACACTCCTTAGCAGATTTACAAAATGACGCGATGACCGATTTATCGAACATTTCGGAATGATTTGCCAGGAATCAGCTGACTGTTAACTGTACTAAAACAAAGTATATGGGGTTTCACTCTCGTAGGAAACATATTGACGCTGAATCTCTTAACCTAACAATAAACAACACTCCTATTCAACAAGTTCCTTGTTTTAAATATTTAGGCGTCACTTTTGATGAACACTTACACTGGCATGAGCAAGTACAAAGTGTGTGCGCAAAGCTAGCCTATGGCTGCTATTCTCTAATAAAAGCTCGCCAATATTTTCCACAAGCTATTCTCCGCACACTCTACTTTTCATTGTGTCATTGTCACATAGGTTACTGTCTGGAATCGTGGGGTGTGACGTACAACAGTTATCTAAAAACTCTTGAGCGACTTCAAAAGCGTACACTGAAAATCATAAGCCAAGGTGAATCAGTAAGTAATATTTTCCAATCACAACGCATTCTCTCAGTTCCGATGTTGCGTGACTACAAAATTGCTGTTTCAGTAAATAACATAATTAATAGAAATTCACCTTTGCCTGCTGATCTTTTTTCAATTCCTAAACGCAATACGCGACATGCTTCGAATGGTAATTTCAATCTGCCCAAATGTTTTAATGTTTACGGAGAAAGACTGATACAGTTTAGTGGAACAAAAATATGGAACACGGTCCCCCTAGAGATTAAAACGGCACGTAATTTCAGCATGGCATGTAAATCATTTTTTCTGTGGAGTCAAGACATGTAAGCATGTGTGTGTGATTCGATTTTCATTGTATTTTTTTTAATAAGTGCCTATGTATAGAAACTAGCTGCAAGCTAATAAGTATGCATATCTGCAAGAAAAAATGTATTACTGTGTTATCTGTATCACATGATTGTTTTTTTATGTTGTTACCTCAGAGCTGACCTGTACACTTTTTTATGTTGCACATTGTATTGGACCGTCCACTAGCCACTTTAGGCTATCGGTCCAAATAATCCCTGTAATTGCATATATCTATTTATGAAAATAAAGCTTCATTGATTGATTGAAAAAAAAAAAATGAAGCATTTTACCAGAGAGCTACGCAACGTCTCGCCGCAATTGCTGAAAAATAGATGCTAGTCTTCGTGAAACGTCAATAGTGGTTCCAGTGCTGCTTACCCAATTTTATAAACACCACATATGTACTCCTTTGATACAGCCGTCACGTCGGATTAACATCAATTGTGGTTAGTTGCCATGCGCTAAAGTTGATTTCTGTAGCAGTGTCCAATGCCAGCATCTTGGCGAGCATCTGCGCTTCATATCAGCTTCTGGTGTTGCTAATACGCATGTTCCAGTCCGCATTGTTGCGCAAGTGCAAACAGCTGGTTATATAAACATCTGTAGCTCTTCAACATATGTTTGTGCGTGCAAACGTTGTACATACATTTAGTGTCATTTCATGACGTGAAGCTTAATAGAAAAATTGCAACACGGTCACCTTCCCATCGCATGCTTCGCATAACGTCAATTCTTGGGTACGTAATATCTGCCGAACTTTTATTTTGAAGTTGCGCTTGCTTGCTTGCAAGTAGGCGCTGCCGGCAGTGGTCGGGAGAACGCGCGTCGCTCTTACTTGTTGTGGGCGATCGTGTCACCTTGCACCACGGTCGTATCTCAAGTAGCTCCACGCAGAAAAGAACATAAAAGAGAAACTTTTATATTTCACGTTTAAATTTCGGGCGCTGCCGTGGAACTTGATTAACTGGTGGTAGGATGCTCGCGACTTGGCTCTGTAGCAGTCACTTTATTGCCAAGAAAAGTTGTCACCAATACAGTCCTAATACCGAGCTCCCTCCTAATATACAAAGGTAATTACAGCGCCCCGATGCTTAATAAAAAATCGTTCACGTGCACCTCCCTCAGAGCACGAGGCCATTTAGTGGGGCATTGCGGGTGCACGTGCATTCTAGAAGCACAAAAATGTTATGTTCCCAAACTAAACAATGCTTCGATGGAAATGAAAGTACCAGAACATACACCGAGAGTCAAATTCTCAACCCTCTCCAACACTCCTTTTTTGCGTCCGCGTTCGTATTGTAGAAAACTACACTGATCAATATTCGTTGAGCCATAAAATGAAGGCCTAGCGTTGACACGATTCGTACATGTCATAAAATTTTCCGAACTCTTCGTCACAAAGGCAATTACCATCCCACGCATGTTGTTTGGTCGAAGGCACAGCATGCATCCCAGAATGCCCGACCAGGCATTCTCACTCACTTCATCTCTCTATCGGTGACAGCACACCCTGAGGCTCAAGGACTATAACAAGTTTTACTTGCGTTCTGCAGATGATGTATATACATGGTCTTCTCACACCACGAGTATAGCCATCACAGTACAGCAGCTTTGCTTTCGAGAGCGAGAAACGGGAAATGTGCTTATTTGATATGCATAACAGCCCATTACATTACGTCCTCTCCGCAGACATGCGCTCTCAACAGACATTCACTGGAAATTGCATGAAGGACACTTTAAAAATACGAGATTGTCGATAAATAATGCATGAATAGAGACGGCTTTGCAAAAAAAAATGTACCATTACCTTATTGCAATGCATGAATGAAAGATTGCATGGAAGCGATCAAGAATGAGTTCTTCGTGCTTACCTGCTGACCCAGCGTCTGGCGAAAGAGGTACTTCTAAAGAGACACCAAACAAGATTCACAGTGCAATAATGGTAGCTCAAAAAATAATGATAGGTGCCCACACTTTAAGGAATGTATAACTTGAGGAACATATTGTAACATTTAAACACGAAGTATGCACTGTGCTTTACAAAGAAAAGTGAATAAACTTCTTTTGAGAGAGGGCGTTGGTGGCAAAATGTGACGTAATTTTGTCTGAATGTGAAAAAATACACCTTTCTTCGTATTCTGAGCAGATGTAGATTTAGGACACTCATAAATGCCATTGAATTCTGAGATATGTTTACGTATTCAATTGGTTTGAGCTTTCAAACTGAACTTGTTGGAACTGGGCATAAATATTATTGCCACTGTAAACACTTATGTCGGCAGTGGAGTAGTTTCATTTCACATTATAGCAAACAATGTTATGCTCCACATGTTCATACTGGGAGAATGTAGTGATTGTGCAGTTTTTTCTTCAAAGGTGAAAATTTTCTGACGGCAATGATCTAATAAGAAAATTCACACATCATTCAATTGAAATTTTCTGCAACACTTGTTTTGATAATGAAAAAATTCACAGCTTTGCCGTAAAGGCGAAGGAATGAATGCGTCAGCAACAAACTGAAATGTCACGCGAAGAGGGCCCAGTAGATCGAAACGCGCCCCGCATTGCTCACGTACAAATGACGTACAAAACGTATTCGCAAGTACAAATGAACGCAATGATTGATCGATATGTGTGGTTTAACGTTTAAAGATCGCCACATGATTATGAAAAACGCCATAGGAGAGGGCTCCGGAAATGTCGACCAACTGGGGTCAGGGGCGCATCCACGGGGTGGCACGCCTTGCACTTGCCCCCCCCCCCCCCTTCCCCAATATTTTTTTTTCCGCCATGGCATAGAGAGCGAAAAATTACCATTATAGAGGGGTTCTCCTCCCAAAATCAAGGTGGTGCCCCTTCCTAAGAAAGCTCAAGTCAGATGAACGCGAATAAGTGTTTCAGTTGTTATTTTGGTGTGTCTGAAAAGCGCGCTTTTGTCGCAAACAGAGTCTGTGCAGCCATAGAGTTTCCTAAAATTAACTAGAGGGAACACTGGCGCTGCGATCGTTCAGCGACCATGGGATAATGTGGGTGTCACGTCCTTTTGCCTAGTCCTCGAGCTTGTGGGTAGCGAATTGCACTTGTGGCTTCGTTTATTGCTGCGTTTTGGTTTTTTATAGAGGGAATGAACAGAACGAACAAACCGTTTTTCACTTCACGACCCTATTTGAAGTAGCGGTAAGCCTAAAAGATGGGGAAGCATATTTGCCGATGGATCTTTCGTCACAAAGTAGCTTCATGCCACGTGAAGCCAGAACGAACGTAAAATACGAATATATAGAAGGCGCATAAGAGAGCATGTCACACCCATAATTTCCATGCTCGCTGAAACGCCAAGCGTTGCAGCTCCCGTAGACACTTGCGTCAAAGTTTCCTCTCGTGTATATTTAGGAAACTGTATGCCCACAGCAACCTCCCTTATCGGTTTCGAAGCTTTATTGCACTTGATGATTAAAGTAGGCCAGTGTTCATGAACCAGACTAGTCTTTACCTTTCACCCTGTTACCATATTTGTGCCCTTGGAGCCCGTGTAGAATGTACGGGATGTTGAGGAAAACGGGAGGTTTGGCCAAGGATGGTTTGTGAATACAGGCCCCAACTCTAACATGCCGCGAGCCCAGGTTAAACGTCCAATCAGTCAAGTTCTTCTGGCTCTCAGGTCGCTATCGCTGATCCCGCTCTCACTGTTAACTACTAGAGCTACCACAAGCATGTAAGACCACAAATATTTCTTTATTCATTATAGATAGACGTTATTTCTCAGGATGGAGATGTATGACTAAGTGTCAACGTAGTCAACATCATCATCAGCCTGACTGCAGAGAAATGGCCTCTCCCATGATCCGCTAATCAAGCCAGTCTTGTGCTTTCCGCTGCCCCGTTACACTTGCGAACGTTTTAATCTCATTGGCCTACCTAATTTTCTTTCGCCTCTTCGTGCGTTTGTCTTTTTTTGGTAATTCAGTCAGTTACCCTTAATAACCAGCAGTTGTCCTGCCTACGTGCTACGTGCCCGGTCCATCTCGACTACTTCTTGCCTTCAACTATGGTATCCTTCACCCCGGTTTTTACTCTTCTCTCTTCTTGTCTTTTGAAATTACACCTATCATTTTCCTTTCCATCGTCTGCTGCGCCGTCCTCGATTTAAGCTGAACCCTCTTTGTGAGCCTCCATGCTACTGCTCCGCAGGAAAGTACCAGCAAGATACAGCTGTTGTATACCTTCTTCCTGAGGGTTAGTGGCAGATAACCATTCAATATATGAGAATGCTTGCCGAATGTGATCCACCCCATTTTTATTGTTCTAGTTATTCTACTCTCATGGTTCGGCTACGCGGTTACTACCTGTCCTGAGTAGACATATTCTTTTATAAGTTTCAGCATCTCTCCACCTATCAAAAAGTGCTGTTTTCTGCCGAGACTGATGCACACTACTTTAGTTTTGTGCATACTAATTTTCAGACATATTATTCTGTTTTCCGTGTCCAGCTCAGGTATCGTGAACCGTAATTTGTACCCCCAGTTATTGAATGATTGATTGATTGATTTGTGGGGTTTAACGTTCCAAAACCACCATATGATTATGAGAGACGCCGTAGTGGAGGGCTCCAGAAATTGCGACCACCTGGGGTTCATTGACGTGCACCCAAATCTGAGCACACGGGCCTACACCATTTCCGCCTCCATCGGAAATGCAGCCGCCACAGCCGGGATTTGATCCCACGATCTGCGGGTCAGCAGCCGAGTACCTTAGCCACTAGACTACCGTGGTGGGGCTGTACCCCCAGTGACTCATCAAGGCATTGTCATCAGCGGTTAGCAGGAAACTAAGATACTCTCCAATCAATTCTTATCCCTAACTCTTCCTTATCTAGGGCCTTGAAACCCTTGTGTATATTAGGCGAAGAAGACAGTTCAATCAATGAAAAAATCAAGCAGAATTTTTCAGAGGCTACTCTACAGCATAAAATGCTCATGCTATCAATCAGGTAATAGAGAAATGCGCGGAATACAACCAACCGTTGTAGATTGCTTTCATAGATTACGAGAAAGCGTTTGACTCAGTCGAGACATCAGCAGTAATGCAGGCACTATGGAATCAGAGCATCGATGAAGCTTACATAGACATACTGGAAGAAATCTGCAGTGAATCCACAGCCACCATAGTTCTCCACAAAGAAAAAGCTATAGAATCTCAATCAAGAAGGTGCATGGCAGGGAGACACGATCTCTTCAGCGGCAACGTGGGTGCAT
The DNA here is from genome assembly GCF_013339725.1 of Rhipicephalus microplus. Classification (NCBI taxonomy): domain Eukaryota; kingdom Metazoa; phylum Arthropoda; class Arachnida; order Ixodida; family Ixodidae; genus Rhipicephalus; species Rhipicephalus microplus. The sequence continues at coordinate 33,085,919 of NC_051169.1, forward strand.
CCAAATATGCATCCAAGTAGCGTTCAAGGCCCATGCATCAAGTATGCATGGACATGCATTCATTCATCCTGGATGTATCCAGGATGCATCGAAAGAGCGCAAGCTATTTTATATCAATGTACAGTAAACATTATTTGCTTATGTAAGCACACGTATTACTACTGTGCTTTCCCGATACCTACGACGGAGTGATGAACCAAGTTTTTTTCTTTCTTCTTTTCGAGCACCGCCCTTTATTTCTATATTTGTTCCATAATTCTTTTTCATCTTCCGTTAGTGTGGGGTGGAAAATAGCATGCTGAAACTCCTGCTTAAATTCCGGCCTTTTTGTTGTTTGTTTATTAGTTTTCCTTCCAAAAGTTTGTACTGCGGCACCAATACACATTCTACAGAATGATTACTATGTGTACTTTTTTCTCTCTTCGTTTGTAAATTCATGCGCTGCGCTCTAAGTCCATGTTGAAGAACACAAACGCGTTACTCGAGGGAACGCTATAAAGGTAATTATTCATCTAGTGATTTTAACTTGACCGCGCGTATACCTATAAGGGGCATCTTGAAGCAGTTTCTCGTAGCGTCATTAAGTGCACCGAAGGAGCTCTCAGAAAATTTCGATAGTTATACCAAACAATAAAAAATGTTCAGTTTTGACCCTATTAATTTTCTATTCGCTATAAATTCTCGCCATTTCTGTAGGTCGGAAGGGGCTCGACAGCTTTCCGCTTCTAGATTGCAAAGCCTCTGGAGCAGAGAATACCACAATTCAAGGCACTAGCGATCACTAAAAGGAAATTTCGAAGACCCATTGATGTTACGTCTCACAACGTTTGTCTATATATTTGATCATCGGTCACAGGAGGCAGAATTGTACTTCAGAGTTCTCGTCAGGCATGATACAAGGGAAGGCAAACAGTGGGACGGAGAATATTGTTCGATCAGTGCCCCTCATGGCTGCAGCTGGCAACGACGTCACGAAATGCAGCATCTCGTAGGGGCCTGGACGGGAAAGGCTTGCATAGTCGAAGGGACGCCCATGGTCACGGACGTGTTCAAGCGGGGTCATATATTAGGCCGCCCTACCGAGGCGTGTTACCGATGAAAATGATGTCGGCTCCAGTTCAAGACGCCGTGCCTCTTTTCGGGTCTGCCCAGAGAATGCAATCTGCCATTTCATCTTCGCAAATTAATTATGCGTGACAGGAATCAACTCAATACACTGAGATAAGTCAAACAGTTAAGCCACACACAGAAGGGTACTTTAACTGTATGCTATGTGAGACCAGCTATTTTTTGTAATTGCCGATAAAAAAATCAGTTCATACACTCGCGAGTGCATGTTGCATGCTCGTAGTGCAACGGTAACGTGACTCACGAGTATACATACGCATGCGTTGTGACTCGTTCTCTTTGCCTGCTGGTGAGGTCACATGTTTAGTACTCTCTATTTCAAGATTGCTTTTTTTTGTTCAGTCTGTATACACCATGTATGTAATTATTTAGCTTTGTTTTCTTGCAAAATTGTCACTTTATTCTACTATTATTTAGCCTTAAGAAGAACAGGTAGACGTAGACAAGTGACAAATGTTGACCTGAACAATCAGAAATACAAAAAATCTATTAAAATCTATTTTCCTTTCGTTTTGATAAGACAGGGGAGACCAAATGCAAGATTCAAAGTAGTGTTTTCAATCATTGTGTGAAAAGTACGCCAGCTGCCACACTCTGGCATCGCAGGAACTCTTGATGATTAATATTTTGCCTTGCACCAATGCATATTCATAGCTGGTAAAGCGAGTTGCCTTGATAAATTCTTAGCAATTGGCATTAAATAGATCTGGTGAGCTGTTTAGGTCAGATAGGCTTGACGATTAAGTAAAGCGCTCGAAATACATCGAGCTATCCCTGCGCGTTATTTTTGCATTTGTGTATGAGCCTATGTATTTGTCTAGAAGAACAAAGAAAATGTGATCAAGACAACTAAAAAAATGAAGTAAATGAAATGCAAGCTTACGGTAATTTAGATCGTGTTGCAGTGAATTATGACGCTATTTTGGCGTGCTTCGATGCGGAGGGCATGGGCCTCCGGTTTACTTCGGAGATTCCGAGTAATCATAAATTGCAATTTCTAGTGAGCTCTTTAGGTCAGATAAGCTTGACGATGAAGTAAAGCGTTTGAAATACATCGAGCTATCGCTGCGTGTTATTTTTCCATTTGTGTAAGAGCCTATGTAAACGCCTAGAAGAACAAAGAAAATGTGATCATGAAAATTAAAAAAATGAAGTAAATAAAACGCAAGCTTACGGTAATTTAGATCGTGTTTCTCACTTCGTGAAGAATGAGTTGATTTTTCCCTGCGCCATGCAAGTTGCAAAAAAAAGTTCGCACCAAAAAAAAGAAAAAAAAGAAAAAAACTTCTTCAAGAAGCACGTAAATGCAAGAATGTTTCGCAGGTCACCGAGTGCACTGAGTGCAAGATACTGCATCGGGGCCTTGCAAACCTTTTTCAGCAGGGTCAGAGAGCATTGCCAATAGATAGTAGAGGCTACTGAGCAGTGAGAACACATGAGCCATACATTATAGCGCAGCAGGTGGCCTGGAATACACAAATACTTCTCAAAGTCCGCTAGAAATGACTTCCTTTATGTATATAAATGACGCTGCGGCTACCCAAGTTGCTGCTCTATACTAGCCGTTGGCATTTAAGAATTGCGATCTGCATTGTTACCTTGGCCGCGCGTGCTCCCACAAAGTGAGCCGCGCGTTCATAGACAACTATAGAATGGAACTGATTGCGCAGACGAAGGAACATACCATATTGACCGTTTTGTTCCGCTTCTTTGCGTCGCTTTCGGCAGATTCTTAGTACGAAAGCAGAAAGAAAGCACTCAAAGCGCGTGGTGATTCCATGTCTCTCAAGTTTTATTTCGCGGATTGTAAAATTTTTTTCGGCAGTCAATTTCTGTGATAAGTTCTTTTAAGAAAATCATTGGTAGATTACTTGCAAAAAAATTGCAGATCCCTTTAAATCGCGCTAAGTTTCATGCAGGCCAGGATGGATGGTGCTTTAGCGACTGTGTGAGCGTCCACAGTTTTTGTGTTGGAATCGATCTGGAGGGCGTCTTCCTGTTTATTACGAGTGGTGCAAACACAAATCTGTTTTTTAAGAGCTCGATGCTTTTGAAACAGGCAAGTGATAATGTTGAATGCTAAATGACTAAAACATATTTTTATTACTCTTCCGTTACTATCAATATCGAAATGCAAAGGAAGTCGATTTCTCTCCAGCCTTGATGTAATCTTTTAATGATAATGTTTCAATCATGATAATGTTTCAATACTTCATGAAATGTTGTGCCTGAAGCGAAAGCTTTAGCCGATGTTTTTATGGTTAAGTGTGTCTTTGTCAGCTGTAAACAATGTTACTCCAGTGATCCACGTTTACGTTGTTGTGGCTGTGCATTTTTGTTTTTTTATCTGCACAGTTAGCCAGAGAGTTGGGACAGCAAATGAGTAAAAGAAAGATGAGATGACGCTCAAGAAAGCTAGTAATTCCTGGTGGAAGTATTGCGTTACAGGAACTCAGCTTTCGGGATACGAAGCACGTTGCCTCTTAAAGGAAAGTACCGCACCATGCACACAAATGTCCTCAGTCAATTCTTCACTTGTGAAACTCCTGGAGCGCAATGCAGGGCGCCGCAGTATATAGCCCCTGAAAGTGGGGCTGAATAATAAATGCTGGTGCAGCCTATTACGTTACGGAACCACCGAGGACACGCTTACGGTTCGGCATGTATAACGAAAGCATTCCATTCCAAGGAAAGTTGGAGAACTTCACGGAAGTGTTTCTGAGTGCCTGAATGTGTGCCCGCAAGAGGACACATTAGGCAATGTTTTTTCTACTGCTTGTGCCACGACGTTAACGTTGATAAAAATGCCTTTGTAACCGTTGCTTTTTTCGTGTGGATAAGTTGAAATCTGAAATAGAAGAAAGTTTGCAAAATTTATTTGTATTGTTTATTTTATTTAACAATCCTGTAGGCCGTCTTCAGACCCATACAGGAAGCGGGCATACATCATCACAGGCAACCAAATAGATACAAAGTTCAGGAAATACAATATTTTGAGGGACGATACGCACAACAGCGAAACACTTACAATAGCGGGTACAACAATACTACATTGGTGCTCTTCCCATACACGAGAAGACGAGAAAAAAAGGAAATAATAATAAAAACCACGTACTACGCATAAAAAAACAATATATATGTACAAAGATTACAATGCACTACTGCAAAACACGTTTTTCGTTATCGCAACAACAAGAACAGCAAAATGTAACTATACTGGCTGAGTTGACTGCTTCATAAAAAAAAACTAAATTCATCAATATTTGTAATATTATAGCAGCTTCACCTGGTAGCGCGTTCCAAGCGGTGACAGCGCGAGGGAAAAAGGAATATTTAAACACATTGCTGTGGGCACTGAAGAAGAAAAGACGGGATGAAAGGCACATTATAACATAAAGAATATTACTCGGCGTCGTTCAAGTGAGAGCTACATTGAGCATATTGTCACACCGCATGAACAGCAGCAGTTGAATACAGGACAACTCACTTTATTTATGCCAGAACACTGGCAAACTTGCTTGCTTGCTTGTTTCTATATGCCTTGGCTCGTACCCATTATGGGGGATTGGCCATTAAACCGGCGGTTATTGTAATAGAGAAAACGAATTGTTTAATTTTGAAAAAAAAAAATAATTATTGAGTCATCTAAAGTATATAAGAGGGGATAACTATAAGGTGACTTATGAGTAAAGTAGGTAAATAACTAATTATTGAAAGGAATAAATGAAATGTACTTTTAAAGAACTAGACTTACTTTAGTTAAAAAGAAAAAGATGAAAAATAGCAGCATACCCACGGAGTGAATGATGGAGAGTGGGGCGAAGCGTCCGTCCGTCCATTCGTTCTTGCTTCCGTCCGTCCATGCATGCGTCTGTGTGGCCGCCGGTGCGTCCATCTGCCCGTCCGTGCGTGCATCTGTTCGTGCGTCCGCACGTCCATCTGTGCGTCTGTCCCTGCGTTCGTCCATGCAACCGCTCCTGCGTACGTCCATGCGTCCATCCGTCCGTGCAGCCATCCATGCGTCCGTCCATACATCTGTCTGTGTGTCCGTTCGTCCACCTAATAAACACTCCAAGTACCACCATCTCGCATCTTTTCATCATATATTCGTCATATAGAAGCGCCGCCATCCAGCGGACATTTCAAGCACTGAACGAGAGGTGGCACACGCATACTTTCTTACGGCTAGTGCTTCGTGTCTACTTTTCACCTATAACCACCTCGAGTTCATGGTATATACCAGTTCACTGCATTAATGGCACTGCGGCCCAACGCTCGCTAAACCTTTCTAAAACCAAGGAGGTTACGCCCAGCGAGTATAACGTAGCAACCCTTTTATGCGATAGTGCTCAATTTACATGCCAATGGCTGCTAAGGGGGAATGAGAGACAAGAGAATTCGGCTTTTAGTTAACGCACACGCTGCGAATTTTTTATTGTTCAACAACACACAGAAGAAATCTCTCACCGGCACCATTTTGGAGGTCAAAATGTAAGACTGGTTACACACTACTACTACGACTACGAGGGACGAACGGGTGCGGCTGTAGGAGCTTCGCACCTAGAAAGGAAGGACTTGAAGGGAAGGACTTGAAGTGAAGCGCTGTTGCAAAAATCTGGTCTCTGCCAGGGACTTTCAAGGGACGGCTTAGGGCTCTCCCATAGTTGAGTACCAAGTACTCAAAATCGTTAAAACTTTTTGTCTAAATACAAAGGAAACGTCTCATTGTTGCTGGCTCTTTCTGCCTCTGGCGCAACCGCTGCGAGGCGGTTGCAGCGGGCCGCCGCTGCCGCGCGCTCTACCCGATCCTAGAACGATTGTACTCGGAACTGCTGTCTGTTTTCTCGGAGGAGCTCTTCTTCCTCGGTGAAGAGGAATTTCTTAGGCACTGGTCTTGCCCTTTTGTGTCGGTCTATGACGGACGAGTGAAACTTGTCTTTCAGCCGGCCTGGTATTGGTAGGTTGATCTGTCGATGCGCCGGCAGAAATGGCATGCCAACATGTAAATATGTAAAATGTACATATTTATGTTTTATTTGTGTCTCTTGTTTTCCTTGAAGTATTTTTGTGGTTGTGTTTGTGTGAACCGTGGAATGTACATGTTCTTTCAACGTCATCTCATATCCATGTTCATGTAAATGACGTCTGTTTTGTCATCATCGTTAGAGTATGTCTAAGAAAGAAATGTTCTGTTGAGTGTTATTGACGTTTGTGGAAATAATTTTTTTCTAAACAAAAGGGAACTTAACAAGCAAACCTTCTTGTGTCTGTGAAAAATTTACGAAGTGCTACGCAGACGCTGCTGCTGCTGTGGCCCAGAGAAGAAGCCCCAAGGGAAAAAATGTTTTCAGAATTAAGAGTGATGATTATTTCCCGAATAAAGTTTCTAAATGTTTCTTTCTGTGGCTTGTGAAACGATGACAAAGAAGAAAAAATGATCGATGTTTTTTGGCTCCTAACAGTAAGAGCAAAGGGGAGATGGCACCTGAGCAAACCTATGTAAATAGAAATTGAGAGGTGGAATGCGGCATCAAAAATTTTTGATGCACAATTCCAATTTGCGAGAGAGGCACCAATTATTATTCCAAGCATAAGAAAGATGACCGCATTCTAGAACTGGTAATTTATTTTCATGGAATCCTGAAGTAAATAATATTCACGAAATCGGGATTCAGTGACTAGTATCAGGTACAATAGACACTACAGGACCATCTAGAGACCAGCGCGCGAGAGTGTCAGCCATTTCAATTATTTATATGCCTCGGTGACCTGGCACCCACACCAATCTCACTGTGTTTAAGTGTTTTAAGATTAAAGAAGCGAATACATTCCGAGGAGAATACTCGAAGGAAAAAGCTGAGGCTATTGATCTACATACGGAAAGCAAATCGGTTTCAATAACAACCGCCGAATCATTGATTGAAAGTTTTCTAAGGGCCAAAATATTTGCTCAAAGTGCTGCTTCAGAAATAGGAGTGTAATCTGGAAGACTTTCTTAGAATGACCTGAGAAAATGCCTACCCCTGCTTTCTCTTCACACATGAATACATCCGTAGCAATAGCGTTAACAAATCCCAATTGAAGTAGATAGTCTTCTAATGAGCCTTTTAGATGTCTGTTAGGTAGAAATTTTGCATTAGAAGGGAATATATCATCAAATTCAATTTTTCTTTCTGCCAATGCGTCATTCGAAACAATGCTGCGTATGTTAACCTTTAGAGTTCTAGCTCCTCTTTAACAACCAAAATTTGAGGTCTATGAGCTCTAGACCATGGCTCATTCAAAAATGTTATCAGTTTGGAAATGAATACTAACAAGCGTAAATTTGTAGATATGCTTTAATGGTCAGAAGAGATGAGAACCTCGTCTTTTTCTACCACTGCGCGTGCTCTTGGTTGCCCTCTTGGTGCAGCATATTCAGTGCGACAATATTGTCGCCATTTTGCTGCGGTGAGAGCCCCCACCAAGAGCTGAACTGTTGCCCATGGTTGTCATCGCCGCTCGCCACGCCATCGGGAATGACGTCAGAGGAGGATCGGGAGAAAAAGCATTGCAGCAACTAAGAACGAGGCGGCTTTGCGTCTTATGTATATAAGGGGCGGCTTGATAGGATTCGTCTATACAAATGGAAAGTGAGTTGGAGAGACCTAACGAAGCCGGGCTTAGTCGTTGAAACAAAACCAAGAGGTGGCAGCGAACAGAGGAGATAGAGGAGAAACGAGGCGGAGATTAATCGCACACATTTTTAGCACACCGTGACAGAACTGAGTTAAAAGGGCACTAAGGCATAACAGTTTATGGCAAAATGGAAGCTCAATGCATGACAACGTCTGTAACGGTATTTAACCGCAGCGGTATCTTACCCTGCTCACCGAAAAATTAAGAAGCTAAGAGTACCACACGAGGAACGCCATGAGCCGTACGTTTGCGAAATGATCCCAATGACGTGAGAGCGTCTGATAACGATTATTCACTAGTAATCAAACTAAACGCAATAAAAAAAGAACCTTCCTTGCATCGAGCGACGTAATAAAATACTGCTTGTTGGTTTCCGTTTGACCTATAGAAAAATACGACGTGGCGTTACTATAGAGAATGGTGCAATTAGTTCAACAGTTTAATTTTGGGCTGGTATGGATGGATGCTATGAGCGTCCCCTTTATAACGGGGTGGTGACAAGTATGTCACCAGGCTCGACAAAAAAAAAAAAACTTTTTTTCCCTTTTTTTTATGTTGGCCTAATGCCTCTACTTCGATAAAGTCTATCTTAATGGAAAAAAAGGTAAATTTTCACCTTAAGTTCTCTGCCATTTACGGCACACTGTCCATATTTTATTTTTCCAATATTTATTTTTGTCCTTTCTCTCTAATTTTCTGCCACCAATACTCCAACCGTCTCTTACTTATTTCAATCGCGGGTGTGTTCAGCTTTCCATTGTTGTCCCTAAAACCCAAGGCTTCCTGTAGGCTCGTGCCCAAACGTACACCTGGGTGGATATCTCCACATTCAATCAAAACATGCTCCGCCATTTCCTTATCTTTCCCGCAGCATGTGCATTGTTCTTCTTCTTTACTGAATCTTGCTTTATAACTACGCGTTCTAAGGCAACCCGATCTCGCTTCAAACAGTAAAGCGCTTCCCCTTGAATTATCGTAAAATGCCTCCCTCCTTATTTCATTTTTGCCCTTTCGGTAGTTACTCAGAGCCGGTTTTTTCTCCATAGCTGCCATCCAGTAAATCCTCTCCGCCTCCCTGACTTTTCCCTTAACGCTCTTTGTTGACATATGGCTCACAATACCAGCCGTATATTTACTAGTGAGTCTTCTAGTTCTTTTTCTCCACTGTGTGTCCACGCTCTTCCTATACAAATAACGGAACACCTTCTCTGCCCATCTACTCTCCTTCATATTTCTTAGCCTTTCTTCGAACCTTATTTTGCTCTGCGCTTCCCTCGCCTCAAAACCTGCCCACCCCATATCGCCCTTTACAGCCTCGTTTGTCGTCTTCCCGTGAGCACCCAACGCGAGGCGTCCCACAGTCCTTTGATTTACATCCATTCCCGATTGCACCTCTGCCCTCATGCACACCACTGAGTTCCCAAAAGTAAGCCCTGGAACCATTACACCCTTCCACAGACCTCGAAGCACCTCATACCTATTGTATCCCCACAACGCTCTGTGCTTCATTATTGCCGCATTCCTCTTTCCTTTTGCTGCCGAGGCTTTTTCCTGTACCTCCATGTATCTATCACTCTCATTTACCCATACTCCAAGGTACTTGTATTCACTTACCCTCGGTATTTCCTGGCCTTGTATGGTAAGGCTGGATATGTGGTGCCATCTAGCGGAGTCTATGTGAACCAAGCAAGCAGAATCGTGGCCTCTGAGCTTGCAGAAAATTGTTCGATGGCCGTTGTTGCTACTGCGGCTCCCGCTACTTTTGCTGTGTGGCTACTGGTGTCGGCGGCGGTGTAGTAACGCCGAGCAGCGTTGTGCACGGCCACAGTGACGTAAGACGAACCGCTTTCAGGCGGGAAATTTCAAGTGCTCTAACGCTATGCGCTTCAGTAAAACGTGATTTTATTTCTAAATAAGTAGTTCCTTGACACAAGAGTAGCAGTACGACGTTTCTGGACCACTATTTAAGCAATTATCATCAACTCAACATTTGCATTTCGTGTTATTTTAGCCACAGCCTTTTTCATGCGAAACGCTCACGTGATTTTTACTGTACACTCATTAGGGTTCACATTTCTAGATAGACTGTTTGGCTGGGCCTTTAAGGCAGATAAACTACACCTATTATGTAGAGTCTTGGATGCATTTTACGCCAGTCTATAGTGGCTAACCCACACATGCTAAGCCATACCAGTGCTTTGTGAAGTGTGTGACCCCGCCGCGGTGGTCTAGTAACTAAGGTACTCGTCTGCTGACCCGCAGGTCGCGAGTTTGAATCCCGGCTGTGGCGGCTGCATTTCCGATGGAGGCGGAAATGTTGTAGGCCCATGTGCCCAGATTTAGGTGCACGGTAAAGAACTCCAGGTGGTCGAAATTTCCGGAGCCCTCCACTACAGCGTCTTTCATAATCATATGATGGTTTTGGGACGTTAAACCCCACATATCAATCAAGTGAACATATTTTTAAAATCATCATCTTAGTGATGGTCTTAAAGAGGCAATTTATCAGGTTATCAAGAAAAAGAAGACACCGCCACCAATTCCATGGCCACAAGAAATAGTCCTATTTGAGGTTTTGGTGTTCGTACTACACAATGTGATGATACAATAACACCTGTATGAGTTAATATCGCTTTTCTACACTCGGGTATTCTGACATGTAATGGAAAAACCAACTATTTAGGGGAAAACTAAAAACCCCTGTTTCGCATCAGAACACAAGAAAATTCATACGGGTTTCTGAGATAAAAACCTTCGTCGTTTGACGAAAAATGAGCTGTGTTACGGGGATCAAACCCGGCACCAACGCCTCTCTTGAGGGCGGGGGGGGAATCATTTTATATAGAACGGACAAGGATGCTCGTATTTGGCACTGCCAGCACGAATTAATGAACAGCTCCAAACTAACACACGAACTCTGAATATTGCAAGATTTTTTTTCATAAATTTTTTCATTTTTTTTCATATTTTTTTCATTCATATTGATGAGCATGGGATTGATGGGCTAGTAATAGCGTACTGTCTGTGTAAGTTTCTTTTATCATTAGGATGAGTGGGTTTGGAAATTGTATCCTTAATGGGATCTGCCAAATATATCATCTAAAAGCCTCCTTCGTTAAGAGATCATATTGCTGCCGTTATCGAAACTATAGTCTCATTCTTGGATACTTCACAAAAAAGATCCATAATGTGAGAAAACCTTCTAAGCACACACACTTCCGCAATTTTAAAGCGAATGAAAATCTCCGGAAACTAAAAACAATTTATTATCAACAGGTGAAGCAGGAAGTTTTTCTGCAAAGTCCTATTTTCTCATAAAAAATGGAGCTTTCAAGTCAAGTTAATAATTGTCAGCAACGATTGGTTTTGGGAATCAACGACTTTGGTGCCGACGGATTTGCTAGCAAAACCCCTTAGGGCACCAGCGGGAGTGCTTCACCATAATATCCTTCACAGCCCACCAAAACTAAACTGCAAGTATTGTTTATTGTGGCTATCGAAAAACAAAACAAAAATAAAGGTCTTTCAAACTTCTGCCATCTGAAAGATGTTGGCATCTTTGCATTTAAGTAAAGAAAATAAAACAAAAATCGTACAGGTTCAATTGCAGCTATTTCCGGTAATAAGTATACCTCGCTGCCAGCTATAGCGTTTTGTCGAAGCCAGAATGAACTTACTGTCTTCAGCAGCGAATCGATAATGTTCCTGCAGTATATACCACTGCACTTTCCTTACCTATCCCCATACCCCCCGTGCTCTCAAGAAGTTTGCTTCTTCGTCGGTCGGATGCCCTTAACGTTCCAGTGTCGGGCTGCAAAGTATTGCGTGCAAAATTTTTGCACTTTTTTCTTACATTGCGCAGTTTCGGTTCCCACGTCAGCGATATTTCTTTGCAAATGGGATGGGTATACAGTCTTCTCCCGAAACTGCTTAGAGCTTGAGGTCATTTGTCAGTGGTCTCTTGTGAAGAAGAAACTTTTTCTATATGCACTAATGAGAAATACAAAGTGAGAGAAGTCTCTTAGTGAAAATGAGCGATGCCCCATTTGTTTTTTTGCAGGGCTTTATTATGCTTATATAGGCTGCGAAGCTTATCCTAACGGCAGCCACTCTTTTTGACTACATGGTGAAGCTCATCGAGTATACGATACTCCAGCAATGTTTCACCGGCCTGCTTCTCAAAGCTTTTCTTGCGATAGCATTATATGGACAGTCTCGGCTGGATTTTGCCATCACTGCCACTGCCGCCGTTTTTCACCGTATATGTATTCGTATCAATATATATTAACACTCAAGAAAAAAAATGACAGCAAATGCACACAGTGAATGATGATGAGTGGGGCGAAGCGTCCATACGTCCATCTGTGCTTCTGTTCGTCCATCTGTTGGCTTGTTGGTCATGTGTCCGCCCGTGCGTCAATCCATGCGTGCGTTCGTGCGTGAATCCCTCTTTCCGTACGTCTGTGTGTCTGTCTGACTGTTCGTCCGTCCCTTCACATGTGTGCCTGTCAGTGTGTGCACCTGTCCGTTTGTCTGTCTGTCCGTCCGTTTGTGCATGCGTCTATGCGTCTGATCGCGTTCGAGAATGCAGATGGCGTGTGGGTAACACCGACGAGACGCGAGCCCAGGAAACTGAGCGCAAGCGTCTTCAACGTGCCAGCCACTCTGCTTCGTCCATGCGCCACCAACATTCCGCCACGTACAGCGACTATCCAAGACACTCAGGGAGGTACTCCTTCCTCGCGCACCCGGCCACGACTCATGCAGCTGGCAATCGGAGAGTAGCGGTACAGAGCCATCTAGAATATCCTCGCTCAACTGCAGTTTGTATGTAAGTCTATGAGACAGCACCTTCTATTATACTGTTTGAGAGATACCGCCTTCCTTTTTTTTCTCGTCTCTTTTTCTTTCGATTACGACACACGCAGGACAAAGTTAGACTTCGAGGAGCTTCGCCCCTAAAAAAGCCTCCCGCACTCGGTGCCCAGCTCGTCACGATGCGTCAACAAGCGCTTATCTCTCCCGCGTACTTTGCCCCATGGAGGGGTGGAGGATGTTGGATGCTTGTGCTTGCGCGCCTATTCTTTGGTGGGGAGAATCTTGTGCCTTTAGCTTTCACTGGAACAATTGTCTTAGTTTCTGGGCTACAGTGGTCCCTTCAGTCTCTGTACAGGTGCCGTTTGCGAAAAGAAGCGGTCTCGGAACAGGCCCTGTTTGCGAAAAACGCAAGTTTCATACACATTGAAATATAGCAACTGGGACACATATTAATCTGCACTCATAAGTACATGTGATTGTGTTTTGTGCGTCATTGTTGTTTAAACAGCGTGTTACGTGTGAAGCGGTAAAAGTTGTTAGTTCACTCTCGTCATGGGTGTCATGTTTCCGTGCGTCATTTGTAGCGCGACACGTTTCGATCTGCTTGCCGTTCTCAGCGTGACATTCTAAGTTGTTGCTGTCACATTTATTGCTTTGCCCCTGCGGCGAAACTGGGACATTTTTAAACTCAATAATACGAACTCACTTTTTTGCAATTTTTAGAGGATGAGTGTGGCAAGGAGAATTTCAAGATATGCGCAGTAGTACCTCCATAACTTGTTTTGCTGTTTTTACTATAATAGAGAGGGAGAAGGAGAGGAGGAGGAGGAGAATGAAAGGACAGGGAGGTTAGCCAAGAGAAGGAAAAAAAAGAGAAATGGCAGAGAGGTGCCCCAAGCTTAGGCTCGGAGAGTGGGGTAAAGGGGTATATTAAAACGGAAAGGATACAAACGAGAAGAGTAACAAAGAGATGGGGTGCGGTTAGTTCAAACGCGCAGAACAGGAACTCATGCTTTTAGTACACATGTGCTCGGGAAACCCAGTGGTCCTCAAGAAGCACAAGAGGGCTTTTGTGGCAGTGCTCATGTGCGAAACCTGTTCAATTCTGTTCTGTTCTAACTGTTCTTCTGCGGAGAAGATGAGGTCCATGTTGCCTCAATTACTCCATATCATTAAGTACTGCAGAGGAAAAAAAAGTACAATACTGAATGGTACCCAAAAATGAACAATTCGAAGAAAAACAAAATAGCCCACTGAAACCAGTCCAAATGTCATGTCAATGCACAGTTTGCTTGCAGCAGTTCACACTGTCATAAACTGTTCACACGCACACTTCCATTTTCTACTGACAGTATATGCACTAACACATTTCATAGACATCAATCCCTGGCTGTCTATCACAAGGGCCTATACAGTCCGGTCTCCTCTAATAGAGAGATGTTCGCATTTTTCTGAAGATGCATCTCAGGTCATGGTCCAAGAGATTTCTTTAATGTCAGAACACGTCTATTCAAACTTGCTAATTTTTCCCTTAATTTTTCTCTTTCATTCACGTATTTAAAACACTCCAAAAGAAAATGGCGAACATTTTCTTCAGCAAGACCGGGGAGTTGTATCGATGTATTTAGTGCAGGAAGCAGTTTGTGTATGCTACTTTCAAGCGAAGTCTGTGGAATAATGTCTCTTAGTGTCGTGGGAGATCTGTCGCAGTAAAACATTTTCTGTGTGAATCAACAAGTACTGATGCCAGTGATTTAGGGCTATTGAACCACATCTCTATTGAACAAAGGTTTTCTCCTTGCGTTATAAAATGTCGAATATTCACCTCACACATAGGGATTGTGCAATCACGTCCTTCATTAAATGCTTTCTTGGCAAGGCTGTCAGCCTCTTCATTTCTCTTTATTCCATTGTGATGGGGCATCCATTTGAATACGATGTCGTGACCCTGCGCTGAGGTATATTCCACAGTTTATGCCATTCATTGTGCTGTTTCACCATTTTTGTAAACTGTTCACGCATTTTTATTTGCTGAACGGCAGGTTTGCTATCTGTGCATATCACCCACATTCGTGGCGCAGACTTCTCGCAGATAAGCTTAACAGCTTCAAAGATAGCCACCAATTCAGCTGTCGTCGAAGAAGATTTGTATGATAATTTGTATATTCTGTTTTTCTGAATTTCGTATATAAAGACCGCACTGGCTGACGCTTACTTACTGCGTGATCCATCTGTATATATCTTCGTTTTTTCATTATGCATTATATGAAAATGATGAAGTACCATCTGTGCCGCTACTAGAAGCCCCATGTCTGCTTTCTTCCGTATGCCATCTATTTCACAGAGAAGGTTGAGAAGTGGTAGCGTCCAAAGTAGTTTTGAAGGTTTCCATCGTTTAAATCCTGGCACTACTGCTTGGGATGATGATACACTATACGGTAGTCGCGTTGCCGTCCTTTGTGTTAGTGCACCAGATAAAGGATGACTTTCACGTTGCGTGAAAATTCTAAATAAATTTTGAATATGTTCCCTTAGCTCGGAATACTGCCAAAGGTGGTTGTCGAGCCTCTGCATACACTAAAGCACTGAAAGTTGACCATGGCAACGCCGTACATATCCTCAAGCTGCTTGCCAATAACAAATTAAGCCTTCTTTCGGTGGAGGCTGGAAGTCCGTGCAGCAGAGGCAGTGAGTGACTTGCAATGGGGCGTATCCACGCAACATGTAGGGCCAATAACGACTCTGTAGTACCACCCCATTTAGCAGGAGGAGCTTCTTTTTTGTCGGTAGTCTTGAATGCAGGTGCAATGGTGCTTGTCTTCCATACAAACTCATTGAGGCTGGTAGAGTGGGTAGCGGCATTGAATGTGCTCAAGCGTGTTCTTACAGGCGGACATGTTGCGTTCCAATGAAACTTGTGTCCAATACATTAAGACACGACCACGCATTCGAAATTGCCCAGCCACATGCAGCCCAGAAGAGCTGAATGCGTCGTGAGAGCTCACGTGGCAAACGCAGGTGCAAATTTGGTTCCATCAAATACAGGCACGCCTTGGAAAAGCTCCGGGTTTTTCATTGTAGAAGAATAATGATACGGCGGGCAAGTGACGTCGTTTGCCACACGGTGTTTTCACCACTTGACTACAACGTTTATGATTGTCCACATATGTTAAACTAAATGTTGGTTTACTTTAGTGAAGTTTCGTACTTGATTTAGCAACGGGGCTTGAAGATTACAAAGCAGATTTCAACGTTAAAGTTGAACTGTCACGTAACAATTACCAACACCAGAAACGGCAAGCTGAAATGTAGGGCTTGTGCTTGCGAGGATGGCAGCCCTAGACTGAGGTACATTGACCAATACCAGTGGATAGCGCTTAAGTACAATTTGCGATAAACGGACGTTATGACCGTATCATTGATGCACATGCAATGTTTAAAAATTTGGACGAGCAGCGCTGCAACCACAATTGACTTTTCACCAACAATACGCCTGCATAGGGTCTTTTTTCAAAAGAGTTCCCAAACCTGCCATGGCTCCGTGGTAGAAAATTTGATTGCCACGAAGAACATTTGAATTCGATTTCTTTTGTGATACTGATATTTATTCTGTGAATTCATCGGTTCAACGCTACCCATGTCAATTTTTCTTAACACTCTCACAATACCTATGTTTATTCTCGCCGTTCCTCGGTAGATATAAATTATCAAGCTTCTGTAGCGCATACCCGCATTAAACGGCCTAAGGCACATGGGTATAGGCGTCACTCGAGTCTGGAGAAAAGGGTTTGGCGTCGTGCATGACAGGACCTCAAAATTTTTCGTCTCATGACCTAATATTTATAATCTTCAAATCCTCATAGGCTCCCATAATATAGTTTTGGTCTAACCGAAGTTAATGAGGTGACCATGACAGCAGCCAGATGTAGGTGGACAATTAGTTAGTGAGTTAGTTAGTTAGATAGTTATTTGAATAGACAGACGGACAGACAGACAGATATATAGATAGATAGATAGATAGATAGATAGATAGATAGATAGATAGATAGATAGAGAGATAGATAGATAGATAGATAGATAGATAGATAGATAGATAGATAGATAGATAGATAGATAGATAGATAGATGCTTCGCATTTATTAGAGAGTAGCACCAGATCCTCAGAAAGCAATGTCAGTCCGTCAAAAGACAACCACAGATCTAAAAAGGTCTCAGGCACAACGTGCTACACCTATAAAAAGTTAATTGGTACAGTACCCCTTTTTCCACAAGGAAGGTGCCACATGTCCAATTCACAGAATGTACAGGCGCGTGAAATTACAGTGGGGTAGTGCACTCTGTTATGGTTGGCTGAGGTCGCTCGTACCTTTCACAGTGCTCCTAACAGCTTGTGAAATGAAGTATAGATGTCATCAACGTGTTCTTTTATTCCTGTTGTGAATTTCATCTCTCACAATCATAATTGTTTCTTATACCAGGAGTTATCGTGTACACATCATGGTAAGTGTCACGGTCTTGAAGAATATGCACAATTACGATGACTCATAGTCCAGCAGGTGTGTCCTGCTCTGCTTTGACGTAACTATCTATGTTTATTTATCGGTATCAAAAAACCTGAAATAATGTATCACGTGTGGGTAATTTCAGTAACGTGTAGTGCTGTCATTCGGGTACTTGAGAGACCATCAGCTGGTGACGCTGGAATCTCTTAGATGGTATTGCGGGGCTGTATACCATCAAACAATGTAGTTCTTTGTGAGCGGGAAAACTTAAACAAGGGATCCTCTGACTTCTGCTCGACTTGTCCAGTACCCCTTTCTGTCTTTCATCAGTGCATAAATAAACAAGGTGTCAACGAGGTATTGTTTTACGGATCGAATGCAGCATAGCCTAGTTTCAGCACATACTTGATGCGTGCGGGTTTTATTGGCGAGGAAATCAGCTCCATAAACATTACAAGGTAAGTCGATTACAAAGACGATGCTAGCTGGACAGCGGACAAGGGGCTCTTTCGGCCCAAGCAGCACAAAAACAAGCCGAGAAAGGAAAAAACAAAAGGTGCCTTGACGAAAATGGTTCATGCTTTCATGAATACCGGCTGTACTCTCGACGTCAAACCATACAAGGGGTGTGGGATGAGAGTAGTGAGAGTGATGTTTAATGGTGATATTCTACAGGAACCACCCAATGATAGGCACTGCGCAAAGTACTGTTGCGAGAAAAACATACCTCGATGTACTTTACGTGGCTTAGGGGGCTGGAAAAATTAATTTAATAATGAAAATTTCGATAAAAATATCCACGTATCTATAAGAAGTAAATTAGGGCGAACGGGTGAAGCTAGATCTCAGGGTCTATACTTTCTACCTTGAACTCGCTGACTAGTATAAGATGTTTCTGCTGTAGCTATAAGAAGTAAATTATGGTGAACGGGTGAAGCTAGGTCTCAGGGTCTATACTTTCTACCTTGAACTTGCTGACTAGTATAAAATGTTTCTGCTGTAGGTGTTTTGTATTGTTTCGTCACAAATATGGATGATATAAGTATATTGATAATGGTATACCTTTTTTCGTGCGTCTCGCATATTTTAATTGATCGTTCCACATAATATTTAAATTTGGGACCTAAAATGGCAGAATGTGACCTAAAGAGTCATTTACAAAGCTAGGTCTCATGCTCCATAATGTGTACTTTGAAGTCACCGACTAGTATAAAAGGTTCGCGCGTGTTGGCGATTGAGGTTGCTTCACCATAATTATGATTGATATTAGACCATGCGTAAATCTTTTTTGTTTCTCACATATGTTTCGACTATACACGTGTACACGGACGCGAAATCAATGAACTATGTAGTAGTAGTAGTGCAAGTAAAAAAAGCAATTGTACCGGTACTTTTCCAACTACATCATGCATTCTGCCATGTGTAAATCATATTAAGACTAGAAGTTGGCCTCATGTATGTGGTGCATAAGCTTTCACTCATGTTTTCTTTCAATCTATGCAGGCTTGCTCAAGACGACAGAGAGCTTGAGGTATGTAGCGCTTCTCCGGCATTATTTAAGTGACCAGGCATGCGCCTAATGGGCAGAGTAACACCAACTGCCGACGCAGCATTCTAATAGCAACGAGACCGAACTAAAGGGCTGTGAAAAGTTCGATAAATAGCAAGCTTCATGGGAGTTCCTGCATTCACCCGCCAGACCACGCTTGCTGTGAGGTGTGTTCTTTAGTTGTTGTTTTTTTGAACAGCATAGTTGTTTAGCATTTTCGTTGCAATGGCTGGGGTGAACAGAAATAATCATTATAAACTGGCACGTGCTACATTCATGCTTTTCTTACTGGTCTCCGTCAATTATCTTCCTCCTCCACTGCCAAGCCTGGCTAAACAAGAAGTAAGTAGGCTACCTTTAACTAATTATTACTAATTGATTTTAGCTAAGTTATGCCCTACTAGTTAGGCCTAGAGCCGCCATTGTTAATTAGCGATGACCAGCTTATTCGTGGTCAAACAAACCAAGACTACTTTATACAAGTTCAACTAAATCTACACTAACTTAGTACTAAGCCTATAGCTCAAGTCAGCCGAGCCTTTAAAAACAGGAAGAAGAATCTATCATCATCTAACCTTTCGACTCCAACCTTTACCCATTCAGTGGTACAAGCGGTCCTCAATTTTATTTACCTATTTCTGTATACAAGAGAAATTGAAATGAGAGCGATCGGGAAAATGTGCCACCAGGGTGCCCTCAACTAACGCCTTTTCTTATTTTGTTCTGAATATGACTGCATTGAAGGGGCATTTCTTTAAATGAATCGGGACTCGTACGAAGTGATTCAGCTCGCAAGACTCACAAATCGCCTGGTTATAAGTTGAAATAAAACAAAAAACTTGCTGGTCCCAAAGGTTAAACACCTTTATTTCAATGTAATGAATTGAAGTGCTTATGTTCTCTCGCATTCCTTTCTCGTTTTTTGACCCTGAAGATGCCACGACCCCCAAGATTACTGAGAAAAGTCTGTCTTTGGGTCTTACACTTAATAGGAAAGTCTTCTTGGTACTTCTGCCCAGTTAGGTTTCGGTGGAAGTGATCACAAAACTATTATATAGCAAACCAGTTCCAGACACTAACATATAGCAGCGACTAAAATCTCAGTGTAGGGAGCTTCAACGCCCGAAAGGTTTATCTTACGAAAAAAAAATGCGGAATATTACTTCTGTGGGCTTGCATCTTTGTCAATCATTTTAAGCAAATGTCGGGCCGTTTTATTCAATAACATCTGAGAATTCACATCCCAAAACCACTATATGATTATGAGAGACGCCGTAGAGGAGAGCGTCGGAAATCTTGACCATCTGGTGTCTTTTAGAGTGCACTGGCATAGTACAGTACACGGGTCTTTACCTTTTTCACCTCTACCGAAATGGGGCCGCCGCGGCCGGTGTCGAACAAGGAACCTTCGAGTCAGGATCCGAGCACCGTAGCCACTGATCCATCGTTGAAGACATTCTTTTAAATAAACGCCCATGAAGATCCATTTCGAACCCTGCAAATGGCGACCGGTGATATCTCACCACTTAGTCTACGGTTACGGATCGGCTGCTAGGAGCTGGTGTCAAAGAGTCGCACACATTGTTTCTTCAAGTTAACACCACCGCTGTGTTTTCTCGTATCTATTCCTTATATTGTGGTCCTCAGCGAAGTTTCTCAGAGGCCGGTGATTTATGGCAACTTGTTCCTTTGTTTCTCGTCCGTTCTTTGTTTCTGTGGGCGCTCACGTTTTCGTTTCATTTGAGAGAAGAAAACGAGGTTACAAAAGAAGGGGAAGACTCACGTATGTTTCAGCACCAGTGCGATTGTCGCGGACCATGCGAAACACCGTATCTTGGCACTAATCTATATGCTATATTTTTGCCTTGAATTTTTATAGTTGTTTTTGAGACTTTTAGCACTGGTTAGGTACAAATAGTTTTTGCTAAAAATCTGTTATGAAATCGGCATTTTTTTCGTTTTTTTTTCCCTCTTTTCATGCCTTAGCGGTAAGTACACACGTTGGCGGGAAATACGGTGCTGAAAACGGTCATTGTTTTGTTCTATTAGTGTTCGCCTTCAAACAAAGATTTCCCTTTATATGAGTTTTCTATTTCCTTTTTTTTTTCACGTGCTTATATTGTAGCGTCAGGGTGGTGCTATTATGTGTTTTCCTTTCTCTCTTTTGGCAATTTTCTTTGCGAAAGCGGAAATAATGTCAGCTGCACGTGACAATAAAAACTATCCCAAGGAGCACAGGAATCAAATCCGAGCACTCTGCGTGTCAGCCTGAATATACTACCACAAATCCACACCAGTGCTTGTAAATCGTTCGCAAACTGAACCTATGCAAGCTTCCTGGCGGAGAAGTAATCGCGTTAGGGTGTGTTACTGAGCATTTGACACGAGTAAAATTACAGTCACCCGTCACAGGATGCCATTTGAATGTTTCTATGAATTCTTCACGTTACGAAAGACACAACCATAATTCTTTATCTTCATTAGCCACAGCATCAATAAAGCGCACATAATACCATTCAAATGCGTTGAGGGTTTGATTTGATTTGATTGATTTGTAGGGTTTCACTTCCTAAAACCACAATACGATTTAGAGAGGTGCAGTAGTGGAGGGCTCCAAAAATTTAGACCGCCTGGGGTTCTTTAACGTGCACCCAAATCTGAGCACACGGGTCTACAACATTTCCACCTCCTTAGGAAATGCAGCAGCCGCAGCCGGCATGAGATGCCGTGACCTGCGGGTCAGCAGCCGAGTACCTTAGTCACTAGACCACCGCGGCGGGGCTGCGTTGCGGGAACCGCACATCTCAGCAGAATGACGAATAATGCCGCAAAAAGTGCTTCCCATCATGTCAAAAATTTTGATTTAGGGCGTAGTGGCTTCTAATCAGGTATAATTCTATTAGTAGCCCTCAAGACAGTTTACAATTGGTTCTAGGAATTCCCCTGTTGCAGCTTCCGTTTTGACTGAGGTGCGCTTTTTGTGCAGGCCTGGTGCTTTTTTTACTTGCAAATTTTATTAAGAATGCTATATTGAATAGTTGTTTGATATGTGGAATTTAACGTTCCAACACCACCATATGATTATGAGAGACGTCTTTGTGGAGGGCTCCGGAAGTTTTGACCATCTGTGATTCTTTAACGTGCACCCAAATCTGAGCACACAAGCCTACAGCATTTTTGCCTCCATTGAAAATGCTGCAGCCGAAGCTGGGATTCAATCCCGCGACCCGCGGGTCAGCAGCTGAGTACTTTAGCCCCTAGTCCACCGCGTCGGTGCTATTGAATAGTTCTCTCATGTAGGATTGATGTAGATATTTGGCCACGAGACCACGTCTTCGGGCTTCTGTTTGACTTAACGACCAACGTTTTTTTTTTCAGAATTCTGGCGGCATTTGCAAGTGTGAAAACAGGTACTGCAAACTCCACTATCTTGAAGCAGGTTCGTTCAAACTGTTACAATTTTATTTCACTCATTAATTTGCGCCTACATATACACGCGCACATGCAAACACACGCATGATCGTACATGAAGTGTGCCTGAATGTTGCTTCCCACATTTCTGTGAAAAAAAAAAAACGACCTACACCTATATTAATCAGAACGCTTGAACACGATCAAAAACGGAAGTATTAACATCGCTGCTGTCTAGGGCTGGTCTGAATCCAATTTCTCAGCTTTCCTTGTTAGTAAAGATGCATTTTCCGACATGTACAACAGAACATGTCGTCAAACGAATGTCTTTTCATGGCCTCTCGCCTCTACGAGTTTTCAAATTTTCCATCACCTTCCATGGTACCCCGACTGTAACTGCATGTGCTTACGTAAGTCGGTGAACTCAATCGTGAGTCGGCTCACTGAGACTACCTCAGACTCAGCTCAAGCCGTGAATCTCTGTCTTAGTGACCCTGAATGAGTAATATTTTATTGATATTGAGTCCAAGGGAGACTGGTTGAAGAAAATTTTCGTGGTTGTGAGTTCGAGTAAGTCTAAAGTGCGAAAAAGTTTCATGAGTGAGTCTGAGAGAGCTATATATACAAAATTTTTACCGACCAATGCCTGCTGCGGAGCACCATTTTGCTGCTAAGCACAATAATCATCGTAAGCTCTGCGGTATCACGCTGTTCAGTGTGGTGGAAAAATAGAAACAAATGAAACGCAAAATAGACCTACATTTAGGTATACTTTGAACAATATGAGGTTGTAGAAGTTATTACGCATTTACCGACTGCTGCGTTCTTCGTAACCTGACTATAGGCAAAAAATATTTGAATTACTTTTTACTAAACATTTTCCTTACAATAATTGAACTAGCTCAACACGAGATGCGCAGAAGCTATCTCGAAAAAAAAAATGTTTTTTAGCCAGGGCATCGCAAAGTTCCTTATAAAATTACCCGCGCTTGTATCCCTAAGGAGCCTTCATTTTGACGCCCTCAACAACAGAACGCACCGCTGTATGAAAGTTGAAAAATAAGTAACCAGTAGGGTGATAAAGAAATATCTTTTATACAAACAGATACATCTGCCTGTGTTTGTAACGCAGCTACATTCTACTCTGTATAGACAAATTTTTTTAGGAAAAAAGGTTCTACGAGGAGGAGAGCAGGAAAGCATTTATCGTCTACTCACAAAGCCAAGGTAGGTTTTTTTTTTTTACAAACATGCTACACAGAAAACATTGGCTTTATACGCTAGACCCAAAATACGGCCTGCTAAACTCCTTGTGCATAATCTTCGCGCAAGTTTTCCACCATAGTAAAGCGAGTAATGTAGCAGAAAAGTTTTCGCGACAAGCAACAGATAGAAACAACCTTGATAGGCCGGAGAACGAAAACAGCGGCAGTTTTACACTCTTGGGTCGAAAAAAAGAAATACAAAGCAAAAAATGTGTAGGTGTCTCGATGGAAGAATTCATTCATGACGCCCAACATAACATGTCTTTTTTTTTCGATTCGTTTTTCTTGCTGTCCTGAAGACAACGCCTACCTATCTGGAAGGAGTAAAGCGAAACATTAATGCCTCGGTGGTTTCTTTTTCATGGTACTACGATGAAATGAGTGATCATTTGCTGACGTGCCAAACGCTAAAGCGCACTTCTCCATCAGGCGAGGAATGATACAAAAAGATAGCGTCATCGCGGCCACCTATCTTCTTTTGATGTGCTGCGCGTAGGCCAAGACAGCGAAGCTTGCTTTAGGAAGAGCAGCGTAACTTTTTTAGACATGCCATATTGCAAACAGCACAAAAAAAAATGACGCCATTGTGCTTCCCGCATCTTGCGGGTGGCAAAAGACCCTTTTCTTGCAAAAGCAAATGTCTCTAAATGAGAGGAAGACTGCATTAAATGACGGGTAAGAATTCGCAAAAGAAACTGTCTCTGTCGCTTTCTTTCCTTCACTTAGGAAGCGGTCATCTGCTTGTTCCTTTCCAACAGTAATTAGCAGCTGGCGTTGAGATAACTTAGGTAATAGGAGAGTTTCGTTTCTATCTATCAACTACAGGCTGAGAACAGAGAAATGTTTCGTTTTTATTCAACCTGGCCAATTCGTCATTACTTGCTGAAACCTTGAGAAAAGACGTCTAATGACTTATTCCAAGGGTCTCCATCACCAAAAAAAGCGGCAAGGACGTGGTATTTAGATTATACAAAAATAGGGTGAATAGTTGTTTTCAGGGTACGTTAAGTCACCCAAATATTTAACTATTGTGCGCAGTGGTCAATTTTCTGTCCCTCAGTGCCACATGATAGAATGAAGTTGCCAAAAATTTCATTGTGGGCATGTGCATTGTTGGTATGCACACATTTTCGTCCTTTTTAAAACTTTATTCAATCATAAGGCAAAGATTCACAGACAAAAATGCAACTCGTGCATGATTTGCAACTCGTGCACGAATACTTCGGCGACTGTATACTATACGAAGACACTATTGTACCCATATTTATAACGTGTGTAAAAACACTAGATCTATTAGTTTCATCAATAATTTCTTTTTATTGAATTCTAAACGTTAGCTTCTGCCACAACTCGTGCTATTCTTTAGGTTCGTTTGATGGCAATATCGTTTGTACGGAACAAAAAACATATGGTTGCTCAAAACAAAACTAAAATATCTATAACGGCAGGCACACATTCAACATGCAGCCCCAACAAGGTACGTAATATAAATTAATATCCAAGACCAGCTTTCACACTTTTTCAACCATCACAGCGACAAGTTTTAGTATTCGGAACAACAATGTACGAAAGCCTGCGTCAACGCACAGGAACTAGTAAAACCACATGCTGGAGTTTTAAAAACAAAGTTTCAGTTTGGCAGCAAACTTCTTAGCGTTTGCTTAATACTGTAGTACTGCAGAGCCGTAAACGTGAGGACCATATTTCTGGCATTCCTGGTGGCGCAGACAAAAACCAGCCAAAGGCAGGACTCTAAAAGTACAAAGCAGCCGACTATATTTCATTCTCCACAGTCAGGAATGTGTATGCTGAACTACGCGATAAAAATTGTCATTTTTGTCAATGTTCCAGCATGACGTAAAAAAAAGAAGTCTTCCTTTTTGTTTCTTTTTGGTCATATTGCTTCATCAAATCATCCGAAGATAAAGAGTTGGCTGATTCCTAACATATTTTTGCCATTGCTGACTTTCCTTACGCCTCCAGTTTTCTGCAAAACCAGGCGGGGCACAACTTTACACTTACCGCGGACGTCCCCGGAACACATTTTGCTGAAGTCATGGAAATTCAGCCATGCGCTCCTTATCCATTTCATAGAAGACTACTCGTTTGGCAGCTGCAAGAACTTGGTCACTTAGAGCTCCGCTACGTTCAGCGAATTCTTTTCAAAACCTTTACATAACCGTCCATCGCAGTTTCTAGAATTTGTCTAGCGATGAGCGTATATTTAGTTTCTGGCGCATATAGGCATCCTAGGAAGAAAGGCGATTCTAGTGTAGCTTCAAAACACAGACTTCGAATAGAACACCCGAACATAGCTGCCATTTTTCTTTAATTATTCCTTCAGATCTGAATGGGCTTGCTAAGTGCGTTTTACATCCCTAGTGCATTCAGCCTATCGCATGAGTCATGCCTGCTATATTTTATGTGTTCACATTGGCGCTTTGCTCTAATACGTGTTGAAGGGCGAAGATGCCCGAGACCTTGCGAGTTGTCGTTCAATACATTGGGTGCAACGTTGCCTTTTTCTCCTAATCTTAAAAGAGTGGGGGTGACAGCACGCGATTTCTTGCTTTCCCAGCACAGTTTTATTCAATATCTTTGCGAGAGAAATATCTTTGCAATATATCTCTCCTGAGAGAAAACAAAAAAAACAATAATTTTTTCTATATGCTGTCCTCATTTCAGTACTTTATTATGTTGACTTCTAATTAGTGCCAAATAGTTCACTAATATCTATCTATCTATCTATCTATCTATCTATCTATCTATCTATCTATCTATCTATCTATCTATCTATCTATCTATCTATCTATCTATCTATCTATCTATCTATCTATCTATCTATCTATCTATCTAACAAATCACTGCCTTCCCACAGTGTATATTCTTTCCCATGCGCATAGTCACTATGTTCTTGTGTGCTTCTTCACTTTAAGATTTCAGAAAAGCACAGCTAAAGTAGAAACCAGATTATACTCAATTTACGCAATACAGTCTAACGAACTTGCACAATTGACGTACATTTATAGGATCAACATGCTGAACGGGAAACCTGCAATAAGATTGGCATGTTTTTCAGCATCGGTTCTGATTTCCCTTCCAAAGTTTGTTTTTTTTTTAGTTGTGGAGCTTTTGAGTGTGTTTAGAACAAGTTGTTAAGAATTTACAGTACTTGGTACTCGACTATGGCAGAGCATAAAGCCGTCTCGTAGACCGTCAGACGAAAGTTGAACTAACCGTAAAATTGCGACTGACAACCAGTTTATGGGACTAAGAAATAGCCTAATAAAGTTAATTTTGCAGGAAACATTTCTATTTTAGTGTTAAAAGCCAATAAATGTGCACGTTTATTTCGGCAAAATATGTGCAATTATAATTACATCGCGAACTTTTCTGTCTGACATTCAGAAACACAAAGCCTTATGCACGTTGTGGGTGTCAGTCCAATTAGCAAGAGAAGCTTCTATGACGAAATCGAAGAACATTTACGCAGAGATCATTACGCGCAAATATGCTGCTCACATGAACTAGTGGATAAATGAGTCCATGGTCGAATTTTTATTGGGAGAAACATCTCACAAGGAGCCACGACCTTGCAAGCCTGATCAGAAGAAACACGCAAGCATGACCAAGCCACGTAGAATGAGTTGGACACGCAAGGCAAAGTCGTCCTGAGGCATATATGTAGCAATGACCGCAAGTGAATGTGGCTGACTTAAGGCAGAGGTAGGACTCTCCCTACCAGTTTTACCGCCGCAAACAGAAAGGAACCGAAACCATGCTTCTATGACTGTCCATTCTTACAAGACAATGCAAGGTCTTTCTGTGGCATTGTCCAACACTATGGTGTGCTCTCGGGACGAATTTCTGGACAGATGGAAGCCACGAAGGGATGTATGTACTAGCGTATAGCATACAAGGGAAACCAAAACACTCAGCGTAAAACAAGAGTTCTGCATGTAAAACAACACAAGCCTCCTTGTACATCGACCATTGCACGGCACTGACGACTCAGATAGGATAGACTTTCTACTTTGAGAAATG
Source organism: Rhipicephalus microplus (assembly GCF_013339725.1). Lineage (NCBI taxonomy): Eukaryota > Metazoa > Arthropoda > Arachnida > Ixodida > Ixodidae > Rhipicephalus > Rhipicephalus microplus. The sequence continues at coordinate 33,113,314 of NC_051169.1, forward strand.
AAAAAATTGAACCAAACGTACCGAAACGTTTTTGCTAGATTCGCAAACTTAATTTTTTACTCTATCACATGGCGCCATTTTTCTTATTTGAATGTGTTTTTTATTTCACCAATACCTTAAAAGAGGTAGCATTATGGTGGCTTTACCCCACCTAAATACTACGAAGAATGATGATGCCAATACAGAAATAGCACAATATGAAAGGAACATTCGAAGCTTGATAAGAAGAGACACGCAAGCATGAAGAAGGTACGTGGAATGGGCTGGAGAGGCAAAGCAAAGGCATTGCGTGACATATCTATAGCGATGAGCGAAAACACGTGTGTGTGACTTCAGGGAGAACTAAAACCTAGGCTACGAGTTTGTCCGGAGCCAATTGAAAGACAAAACAGAAACTAAGTGCTCTGAAGATTAGAAGAGAGGCAAAACATTTACCATTGACCCCTCCCCTTATTATAGAAAACCGGTTGCTAGACAGAGAGAGAACCAATTATGAAAAAGGCAGCGAATTCAACCAAAATTGTAGCATCCGGTTTGCTGCCTTGCACGAGATGCCGGAATTCCAGTCGACTCCGTTGCCTTCCTCTCATTTCACTATATTCCTCTGTTAGACTTATCTAGCGTCGAAAAACGATACCATCACAAGTATTGTGAACGTTGGTTGCATGTCTGAATGAATGTATAAACTTTATTTGAAGTCCGACAGTTTCTTCAGGGCGAGATGGGGAAGAGGGGATTACCCCCTGTCCATTCCCAATCTCCGTCGATGATGATCGTGCTGCCTAAGGTAACTGCTCGAGATTCTTCAGCCCGGGTGGCATCTTCGCCAAATGGCCTTAAGCTGGTCGGCCATCTCGTCGCTCTTAAGTGCCACCTCTCAGTGGCTGTCGTGACTGCTCATTTCGGTAAAAACTTCTTGACTCATCGACGAGAGGAAAGCGTTGATGATCAAACATCACAAGTTTTCTAAAGAAACTACCTCACAAAAATAAGTTGCGCGTATTTTATTTAGTTAACGCTGCGTTGACTGTTGCCCACTGTCCACATCAAAACCGGTAACAGTATGAGCTTGTTGGGCGACATAACACTGGGTAAATGAGCAGCGAGAGAACAGGCTTGACACAAACTAGTGCTGCTCGCGGGAGGCCGCACTCGTGTCTTTAAGCCTCCTCTGTACCTTCGTCTTCTGCATATTTACCCTGCATCAACACCGGATACAGCTACACTTTCTCAACTCTGCTTTACTTTCGGAAAAAAAATAGGGAAGGTGAGGGAGCATGCGGACCTCCTTGCGGTTGGTTCAGACTTTCCTCCGTGATTCCGACCTATCAAGAATATGACTGCCTTTAAAGGAGCCCGAAACACTTCTTTTGAGTAACCATAGAATTATTTCACTGAAAAAGCACATTGCTTCACAAAATCAACGCCGCCAAAATCTTAAGACTCCGTCCGGTACAAAAGGAGTGACAGATTTGTCACACACTGAAATCGCATTCTCTCTTCTCTCGTCCCGATGAAAGCGCTGGAAGCTTAGCAGGGAGGTATGGCAGGGCTACAGAAAAATGTCACGCGCGCCTCGTGACCTGGATCACTTTCTTTCTTTTTTTTTTCTCTCCAAATACGCGGCTTTTTAAGTGCGATCGCATGCATTTGGATCGCAAACATTTGGCTCGATTGTTCTCGGGGGCCTATGCTACAGATAGGCAGCATTTCCTAACCATGCTCAAAAAGTGTTGCAGGGCCATTTTAGACGCGTTAATCCTCTTGTGAGTCCCACGACTCTCCTAGGAGAGTATCACGGTCTGCAAGGAAAGTTGACGTGTCTCTATTGGTATGCGTGGCGAGCCAGCGCTTTTGAAAAATAAAAATTAAAAGGAGTCTTTATTTTTCTTGTGTGACAGTGCGGTTCAGAACACCCAGCAGTGAGCGGGAAAATATGTGGCAGCATATCCACGGAGTGAATGATGGATAGTGGGGCGAAGCAACCGTCCGTCCATTCGTTCTTGCTTCCGTCCATCCATGCGTGCGTCATTGTGGCCGCCCGTGCGTGCGTCTGTTCCTGCGTCCACACGATCATCTGTGCGTCCGTCCCTGCTTTCGTCCATGCATCCGCTCCTGCGTCCGTCCATGCGTCCATCCGTCCATGCAGCCATCCGTGCGCCCGTCCATGCACCTGTCTGCGTGTCCGTTCGACCACCTATTCAACACTCCAAGTACCACCATCACGCATCTTTTCATCATATATTCCTAATATAGAAGCACCTCCATCCAGCGGACATTCCATGGACTGAACGAGAGGAGGCACACGCACACTTTCTTACGGCTTGCGCTTCGTGTCTACTTCCCACCTTTAACTACCTCGAGTTCATGGTATATACTAGTTCACTGTATTCATGGCACTGCGGCCCAATGCTCGCTAAATCTTTCTTAAACCTAGGAGGTTACGCACAACGAGTATAACGTAGCAACCCTTTCTTGTCTTCTGTGCGTTGTTGAACAATGAAAAATTCGCAGCGTGCGCGTTTACTAGAAGCCGAATCGTCCTGTCTCTCATTCTCCTTTAGCAGCCATTGGCATGTACATTGAGCACTATCTTTTATTGTTCAACAACGCACAGAAGAAATCCCTCACCGGCATCAACTTGGAGGTCAAAATGTTATACTTGTTACACACTACTACAACGGCTACGATGGACAAACGGGTGTTGCTCTAAAAAGCTTCGCCCTTCAATATGGCGCCATTAAATGGCTATTCGTCGCACACGTTAAAAATGGTCATTTAGTCTAATAGGTATGACGTTTCGGTCTCTCAAATAGTTTTTCTATTGAGCTAAATATTTGTTCTCCTTGCCTTCTTGGTTTCAAAGAGTTAGAAGCTCACCTTAACGTGGACATATTTGGCGGCAAACGTTACGATGAGGTAAATCTTTCGTTTCATAGCATGCCGAATGATAAAAAAACGCAAAACTTTGATTTAGGGTTCTTTAACAATGTCAAACTTGGCGCAAGCTGACCGCTCAATGTATGGAAGAACAAAGTCTAGTTTACATTGACGCACTCTTTCCTTGGCCTTATGTATAAACTGAAAGTCTAAGCCTTTCTATCGCATCAAAGTGGGGGCATGTGCGAATATATCTGTGCTCGGTGTTTGTATAGAAGGCGTATAACAAGGTTCGCGATTCGGTGTGATGTTTCATACGAGCGTTATTATTTATTTTATGGTTTAAACGCAATGGCTATGCGCTCCCTACCATCTCATATCCTTCTTCGCAGCCTTCGTTAAGAACGGTTCCTATATAGAAGGACTAAATGCACGTTTAGAACCAATCCATCAATTTATGCTTCGCGTCATTGAACACGCGCGCCCGGAAAATTCTTCTCTTGCGCGTCTTTTTGCCGTTGTGGCCTCGTGAAACCATTTAGCAATTCGTACTATGCTCACAACACTCGTATACTATCCTCACATTCGAACGCACACGCGTTTCTCGCATAACGCTTCTATTTGAAACATGGTCACTTGTTACGCCAAGACCAGCGAGGAAACTCTCCCGCGTGTGCTCTTATTTAAATATTTTTGGAATGAATGATGCAATCAAATCAATCATCATCAAATAAAACCAAATTTTATTTTCGCTTCAGACAATACAGCGCATTGTCACTGCGAAAATAGGGGACCAGAGAAAAAAGCTGCGCTTGCGCAGCTTGACTAAGCTCTGGTCACCCGTACAGCAGTAGTGACAGGGCAAAACATCTAACAAGTCTATATAGCCACAGTATATACAATGCGATTACCAAAAGTAGTTATGCAGACTACGGTGTTCTAATGAAAAAAACATCAATGTATGTTTTAGGTTACAATCACTTTAGTAAAACCAGCTACTGTAAATATACCAACATGATAAACATGATCGATAAATATTGACAGATGTCAAGCGCTTCACTGCTGTGACATAGAGCCTATATGTGGTTGAAGGACCCTGGCAATGTTTTTACTTTATATAATGCTATTTTATTTATTTGTGCTTGGTACGTCAGCTGATGAGATCTACAGAACATCCCGTTATTCTTTTTCCTGTATTAATGCGTTGTGTTTGCAGCATGCCGGTTAACCAAGTTTATGTTGAGCTATTTTGAGCTTGGCAAAACAATGATTTCGAGAAGGAGGCAAACGTATATTACTGGAACCATAAAAGAGAGTTTCCAGAAATCGTATGTATATACTGACATACAGGGACAGCAAAAAAAGATATATCGTGAAAAGTCGATTTACGACTGCAAGTTTCACTTTAAAATTACTCGTTTACCCTTTCTGGAAGAACAATATTGATATCCATGTAGAACAGCCCCAAATTATTTTTTGCACCTTGGTATTTTCTGCGATAACATAAAGTCAACTGCCGTAATGCGAGACGGTTGTAGAAGGTTTAAAGTGAAATGTTTAACAATAAAGCCACTCTGAACCCTGCTGGTTTTCTTTGATAACAGTTTGGTGTGATGAACGGTATTGTGAAAGAACAACATTTGCGTTGGTTATTCACTTATAATTCTCTTTCGTCTTGACCCTGGACATAAGGAAGCACTGAAAAACGAAAATGAGAACCAGATGAAACATGTGAAATATGAAAATTGGGGGTTTCACTTCCGAGAACAACGAATGGACGCATTATTTGCCATCTGGCATCATAAGGCGTCATTTATTCCGCGTTCGAGTATTGACCCACTTAGAATGTAGAGGATTTATGTGGCCTAATGCCGAATCGCGAACACGTGTCTTCAGCCGCCATAATTTAAAATCGATACCACTAGTGCAGCGAAATTGGGGTATTCGTAAATCTGTGCCTACATCGCCCCACATGTGACGCCTAAAATATTTTAGAGTTTCCCGGTATCATTTACGCATACGATGTCTCCAGAATGTCAAGCACGCTAGAAATATTTATTCAAGCACGCCTGGCTTCATAATTCACAGTTTGTACTGATTCTATAGTAGCAACGAAAGTAACGTTTATTTTATTGTAGGTTTTGGAAGCGGCTTCAAAAACTTTAGTGCGTAAGCTTTGTTGCATAGACAATTTTCCTACCGCTTCCTTTTCCAGCTACTTTCATTAATAAGCACTATGACGTTCGTGTGACCTTTGGTCGTAGTAATAATGGGCACTAACAGACAATAAAAGCAAGGAAAGTATAGGGTATGCTATTTGTAGTAATTGCTATATTATTGCGAAGAAACTAATGTGGATTAGAGAATAACTTGCTACCATCAGGGACGGAATCTGCCACCTAATAGCGTTCTTGATGCCCTTCCAACTGAGTTACGGCGGTGGTCATTCCTGTTCATCAGTGTTAATCGTGTATACGTGAAGTTAGTTGGAATATTTTCACTTATAGGCGGATGGTCACAGATCGTTTCGTCAATATCAACGATAACAGATGGGCTGTGGCATATTGGATTATCCCTACTGGACCTGCATGGTCTCGTCCTTTGGAACACCCAGTCTTTCCAGCTGTCAGATAGCACAGCTCTTTCTGTTGCTCTACACAAAAATAAAGAATGGACCCGTTCAACAAGGTGTACTGCTCTCGGACTGTATGTCGGCAATATTGCAACTTTCTCGAGGGACTCTAACAAATAAGTTCTGACGCCAGTCACCAGCGTCACTGAAAGACGCTACCAAAAAACAGCATCTTTATAAAAATCACCTGGGGACCTTCACACGTTAAGATTAGTGGCAGCAAAAAAAAAATAAAAAAACAGATGTATGATATAGTCAACGAAGCGCTTTCAAGACAGAAATATAGCGCAGGTCACGCCTTCGAATTAGGTATTTCATAAAAAGAACTAAAAATCAATCCCTTCTCTTTCGACGAATTATGTATACTCAGATTACTGTGCCGTATGCCCAAAGTTATTTTAGACATCACTAGCCGCACACTCACCATGGCAGCCATGGGATGTCACCATGTGCCCACTCAGGACACAGTCAGAAGTGAGTCGGACGTCCTAAGGAAAAGAAAGAGATACGAGCTTGCTCATTTATAATACGGGCTCTAAAATGGGTGGCATCTTCCTGCCCCTTGGTCAAATCTTCCTTGCGTGGGTTTCAGCTAGCTCACTAGAACGAAAAGTAGAGAAAGCAATTGAAATGGGTGACAAATCGCTGTAACACCAGTCATACTTGACATATTCTAAAAAAAAATATGGCATGATTCACGAAGCGTCACGCGCTAATACTGAGACAATTCCATTAGTCATCATCATTATCATCATCATCAGCCTGACTATGTCCACTGCAGGACAAAGGCCTCTCACATGTTCCACCAGTTAACTCGGTCCTGTGCTTGCTGCTGCCAATTTATACACGCAAACTTCTTAATCTCATCTGTCCACCTAGCTTTCTGTCTCCCCTTAACCATCTTGCCTTCTCTGGAGATCCAGTTAGTTACCCTTAATGTCCAACGATTGTCCTGCCTACGCACTACATGCCCGGCCCATGTCCAGTCCCTGTTCTTGATTTCAACTATTATATCCTTTACCCCCGTTTGTTCCCTAATCCACTCTTCTCTCTTTTCATCCCTTAAGGTTGCACCTACCATTTTTCTTTCCATTGCTCGCTGCGTCGTCCTCACTTTAAGCTGAGCCCTCTTTGTAAGTCTCCATGTTTCTGCTCCGTAGCAAAGTACCGGCAAGATACAGCTGTTATTCAGCTTCCTCTTCAGGGGTAGGAGCATTATAACTGTCATAATTTGAGAGTGCTTGCCAAATGTGCTCCATCCCATTCTTATTCTTCTAGTTACTTCAATCTCGTGGTTAGGCTAGGCGGTTATTACCTGCCCTAAGTAGACATAGACTTTTAAAACTTCAAGTGGACTATTACCTATCTCAAAGCGCTGCTCTCTTCTGAGATTGTTGTACATTACTTTCGTTTTCTGGAGAATAATATTAAGACCCACCTTTCTGCTCTTCTTGTCTAACTCCTTAATCATGAGTGACAATTTGTCTCCTTGGTTACTCAGAAATGCAATGTCATCGGCGAAGCGTAGGTCACTAAGGTACTCTCCATTAACTTCTATTCCTAACTGTTCCCCTTCTAGGCCTCTGAAAACCTCCTGCAAGCACGCGGTAAATAGCATTGGGTAGATTGTATTCCCCTGCTTTACGCCCTTCTTTATTGGTATTCTCTTGCTTTCTTTATGAAGCACTATGGTAGCAGTCGATCCCCTGCAGATTTTTTCCAGGATGTTTATATATGCTTTATCGATGCCCTGATTCTGCAGTGTCTGCATGACTGCTGGTATTTCTATTGAATCAAACGCCTTCTCGTAATCTATGAAGGCTATGTATAGTGGTTGGTTATATTCTGAGCATTTCTTCATTACCTGGTTGATAGCATGAATGTGGTCGATTGTTGAGTAGCCTGTTTGATGTCCTGCTTGTTCGTTTGTTTGATTGAATTCTGTTTTCTTAACTCTGTTAAGAATCACTTTTGTAAATAGCTTGTATACTACGGAAAGCAAGCTGATCGGCCTGTAATTCTTCAAATCCTTGTCATCTTCTTCCTTATGTATTAAGATCATGTTAGCCCTCTTCCAAGACTCTAGTACTCTTCCCGTCAGGAGACACCTCGTAAACAGGGTGGCTAGTTTTTCTAACACGATGTGCCCGCCATCTTTCAGCAGATCTGATGTTACCCAATCCTCACCAGCAGCTTTGCCTCTTTGCATGCTCTTCAAAGCATTTCTGACTTCTTCTATCATTACTAAGTGGGTGTCATCTGGGTTACTGCTAGTTCTTATAGTATTAGGGTCGTGGTTGGCCCGGCTACTGTACATATCTCTGTAAAATCTGTACATATCTCTGTAAAACGCCTCCGATATTTTAACTATCCTATCCATATTGGTAGTTATTTTGCCTTCTCTCTCCCTTAGCGCACTCATCCTATTTTTCACTATCCCGAGTTTCCTCTTCACTGCTTTGACACTTCCTTCGTTTTAAGTGTGAATACACTTTATAAGCAACCCCAAACCACCCACCCGCCATCGGCGGCGTCCGCAGTCTTCTCTCTATCTTTAAAAGAAAGAGGACTTGGCGGGCCGCAGCGCGACGCTCTTCCGAATAAGTCACGGACGCGACGCTGATATCGGTGTCGCTCCTCCGCTCTCCTCGCTCGCTGCAGCTGCGCGCGCACCCCTCTCTCTCGCGTGCCCGCCTTCTCTCTCAGTCTCCCGTCGAGAGCGGGTCTCTGGATATAATCTGGATATACCATCTACCATCTGGATGTAAGGCGCGTTACTGACACCGATATATATATATACATATATACGAATTCGAGACCGCACTATTCTATGGTCACTGCATCGTACCTTGCCAATCACTTCCACATTCTGCACGATTCCAGGTTGTGCACTCATTATAAAGTCTATTTCGTTCTTATTTTCGCCATTAGGGCTCCTCCATGTCCACTTGCGGTTTTCTCGTTTTCGGTAGAAGGTATTCAAAATCCGTAAATTATTGCGTTCTGCGAATTCTACTAGTAGCTCTCCTCTGGCGTTTCTAGTACCGATGCCATATTCTCCTACTGCCTGGTCTCCAGCCTGCTTCTTCCCTACCTTTGCATTAAAGTCGCCCATCACTATAGTATACTGTGTTTTTTACCCTACTCATTGCCGATTCCACGTCTTCATAGAAGCTTTCAACTGAAGCGTCATCATGGCTGGATGTAGGCGCATAAGCCTGTACTACCTTCATCTTGTATCTTTTATTCAGTTTAATTACGATACCTACCACCCTTTCATTAATGCTATAGTATTCCTCTATGTTGCCAGCTATGTTTCTGTGAATTAGGAACCCCACTCCCAGTTCTCTTCTGTCTGCCAAGCCCCTGTAGCAAAGGACGTGCCCATTCTGTAGCACCGTATAGGCCTCATCTGTCCTCCTAACCTCACTGAGCCCTATTATATCCCATTTAACACCCTCTAGCTCCTCGAATAGTACAGCTAGACTTCCCTCACTAGATAAGGTTCTAGCATTAAACGTTGCCAAGTTCAGGTTCCAATGGCGGCCTGTCCGGATCCAGAGATTCTTAGCACCCTCTGCTGCGTTGCAGATCTGACCGCCGCCATGGTCAGTTGCTTCGCAGCTGCTGGGGACTGAGGGCCGTGAGTTATTTGACGTAAGCATGTGGGAGGTAGTGGCCAGATACTGCACCAGGGTGGCCAATCCTTCTCTGGTGAGGGAGTGCGTTCTCGGCTGTGTTTGCCGGTGAGGCCGCACCCCAGGCCTCTTAATGCAGTTACATCAACACGCGGATTTTTTTTTAATCCGGTTGGGAACTGCGCGGTACCGGGATTTGAACCACGGACCTCTTGCGTATCAGAAACTGATACGCAAGAAGCCAATCAATCAGCTAGCACTAAGAGGGAAAGTACAGGAATTCAGAGTGTCGCTGCAGAACAGGTACTCGGCTCTTAGTGAGGAAACGAACCTTAGCGTAGATACAATGAATGATAATCTAACGAGTATCATTACGGAGTGTGCAGTGGAAGTTGGAGGCAGGGTAGTTAGACAGGACACTGGCAAGCTTTCCCAGGAAACGAAGAACCTAATTAAGAAGCGTCAAATCATGAAAGTGTCAAGTACAACAGACAAAATAGAACTGGCAGAGCTTTCGAAGTTGATTAATAGACGTAAGGTATGCGATGTAAGAAGGTATAACATGGAGAGAATTGAACACGCTCTGAAAAACGGAGGAAGTGTCAAAGCATTGAAGAGGAAACTTGGGATAGGCAAAAGTCGGATGTATGCACTAAGGGACAAAGAAGGCAAAATAACTACCAATATGGATAGGATAGTTAAAATAGCAGAGGAGTTTTACAGAGATCTGTACAGTAGCCGTGACAACCACGGCGTTAATACTATAAGAACTAGCAGTAGCCCAGATTACACCCCACCAGTAATGATAGAAGAAGTCAGGAAAGCTTTGGAGAGCATGCAAAGGGGCAAAGCTGCTGGTGAGGATCAGGTAACATCAGATCTGCTGAAAGATGGAGGACAGATTGTGTTAGAAAAACTAGCCACCCTGTTTACGAGGTGTCTCCTGACGGGAAGAGTACCAGAGTCTTGGAAGAACGCTAACATCATCTTAATACATAAGAAAGGAGATGACAAGGACTTGAAGAATTACAGGCCGATCAGCTTGCTCTCTGTAGTATACAAGCTATTTACAAAGGTAATTGCTAACAGAGTAAAGAAAACATTAGAATTCAATCAACCAAAGGAACAAGCAGGATTTTGAACAGGCTACTCAACAATTGACCACATTCATACTATCAATCAGGTAATAGAGAAATGCTCAGAGTATAACCAACCCCTCTACATAGCCTTCATAGATTACGAGAAAGCGTTTGATTCAGTAGAAATATCAGCCGTCATGCAAACACTGCGGAATCAGGGCGTAGATGAAGTATATATAAACATTCTGGAAGAAATCTACAGGGGATCAACTGCTACCATAGTGCTTCATAAAGAAAGCAACAGAATACCAATCAAGAAGGGTGTAAGGCAGGGGGACACAATTTCCCCAATGCTATTTACCGCGTGCTTACAGGAGGTTTTCAGAAGCCTAGAATGGGAACAGTTAGGGATAAGAGTCAATGGAGAATACCTTAGTAACCTGCGCTTCGCCGATGACATTGCATTGCTGAGTAACTCGGGGGACGAATTGCAACTCATGATTACGGAGCTATACAAGGAGAGCAGAAAGGTGGGTCTTAAAATTAATCTGCAGAAAACGAAAGTAATGTACAACAACCTCGGCAAGGAGCAGCGCTTCGAGATAGGTAATAGTGCACTTGAAGTTGTAAAAGACTATGTCTACTTAGGGCAGGTAATAACCGCAGAGCCGAACCACGAGACTGAAGTAACTAGAAGAATAAGAATGGGGTGGAGCACATTTGGCAAGCACTCTCAAATTATGACAGGTAGTTTGCCACTATCCCTCAAGAGGAAGGTATATAACAGCTGTATCTTGCCGGTACTTAGCTACGGAGCAGAAACCTGGAGACTTACAAAGAGGGTTCAGCTTAAATTGAGGAAGACGCAGCGAGCAATGGAAAGAAAATGGTAGGTGTAACCTTAAGAGACAAGAAGAGAGCAGAGTGGATTAGGGAACAAACGGGGGTTAAGGATATCATAGCTGAAATCAAGAAGAAGAAATGGACATCGGCAGGGCATGTAGCGCGTAGACAGGATAACCGCTGGTCATTAAGGGTAACTGACTGGATTCCCAGAGAAGGGAAGCGGGTTAGGGGGAGACAGAAGGTTAGGTGGGCAGATGAGATTAAGAAGTTTGCGGGTATAAATTGGCAGCAGCAAGCACAGGACCGGGTTAACTGGCGGAACATGGGAGAGGCCTTTGTCCTGCAGTGGACGTAGTCAGGCTGATGATGATGATGATGATGATGATGATATATATATACTGTTTTTTTTTCAGAGCGTGTTCGATTCTCTCCATGTCATACTTTCTTACATCGGATACCTTACGCTTATTAATCAAATTCGAAAGCTCCAATAGTCCAATTTTGTATGTTGTACTTGAGACTTTCATGCTTTGACGCTTCTTAATAAGATGCTTCGTTTCTTGCTAGTGTCCAGTCTAACTACCCGGCCGTGTCTAACTACCCGGCCGGGTCGTGCGATGGATGTCCCGGAGGCAACGCTACCATCTGGATATAAGGCGCGTTACTGACACCGATATATATATATATATATATATATATATATATATATATATATATATATATATATATATATATATATATATATATTATATATATATATATATAGAGAGAGAGAGAGAGAGAGAGAGAGAGAAGACTGCGGACGCCGCCGACGGTGGTGGATGGTTTGGGATCGCTTATAAAGTGTATTCACACTTAATATATATATATATATATATATATATATATATATATATATATATATATATATATATATATATATATATATATATATATATATGCCAAAATATGCCGGCCTGCAACTTCCACTGCCCACTCCGTAATGATACCCGTCAGATTATTATTCATTGTACCTATGCTAAGGTTGGTTTCCTCGATAAGAGCCGAGTACCTGTTCTGAAGCGAGAGACTGAATTCCTGTACTTTCCCTCTCAGTGCTAGCTCATTGATTGGCTTCTTGCGTATCAGTTTCTGTCGTTCGTGCTTCAAGTCTAGGCGAACTCGAGACCGCACCATTCTATGGTAACTGAATTGCACCTTGCCAACCACTTCCACATCCTTCACGATGCCTGGATTAGTATATAACTGCAAAAAATCACAGCATATCCATGAGGTGAGTGATGACGAGCTGGGCAAAGCGGACGCCTGGCTGGACAGACACACGGAAGGAGGGACGCACGAACCGATGAATGGATACACGAAAACACGGATGGGGGCATGAACGGAAGGCTGGACGGTCGCATTGATGGACGCACGGACGGAAGCATGAACGGACGCACGGTCAGATGCACGTATGAACGCACGCCCTGACGGATGCACGCGCGGGCAGACTGAAGCACGGAAGGACGCATTGGCGGATGCACAGACGGACGCACAGGCGGACGGATGGATGAACGCATGGACGAACGCAGGAGTGGACGCATGGATGGACGCACGAGAAGACAAACGGACGGACGCATGACAGATGCACGAATGAACGAACGCACGAATGGACGAATGGACGCATGGATGAACGGATAGACGCACATACGGACAGAAGGACGCAGAAGGACCGCAGGGATGGATGGATGGATGCATGAACGAACGCAGGGATGGACGAACGAATGGACGCACTGACGGATGCAAAGATGGATAAACGCAGCAGAGTTAAACGGATGAACGCAAAGACGGACAGTCGTGAGGACGTGCGGATGGACTCACGGGTGGACGGAAGCGAGAACGAACAAATGGATGAAAGCGCGGACATACAGACAGAAGCTTCGCCCCACTCATCATCATTCACTACATAAATATGCTGGGGTTTTTATTATTTGTCATACTACAATTACCATCCTATAATATCGTACCATTCGCATCTTTCAGCGTTTAGGCAAGTTGTTATATGTACATACACTGTCGTTCTTTATGAAAGTGAACACGCGAGCGAATACGTAGCCTGCGCTCTGCAGCGGCTGCCTAGCACCATCAACCGACTAGCGCTGCTCGATTACGTTCGTTGATCGCTCGCGTGACGAGCGATATCGGTGATTACTGCAGCTTGCGCCGTGGTAGCGAACAAAGTTTGACAAGTTTTGCAGTAGATTACGCACTTCAGGCGTGAGCAGAAAGAGAGTGAAATCTAGCTGCGCTTGTCTACCAGCCACAATTTATCATTTTTTTCGGCAACAGATGACGTTGTAAGCGAACGTGATTCCTTATGCAGTCGGTTGGTGGTGCTGTAGGCAGCCGTCGCAGAACACAGGCCACGCGTTCGCGTGTTCCTTTTCATAAAGAACGACGGTGTACAAGTACGGCCATCTACGACCGGTTGAAGAACTAACGAGAGTTGGCTACATACGACTACGACGGGACGCTCAGCCAACGCCTTCAGGAGCTTCGCCCCTACAACTGTTGTCGAAACCACTTAATGTAAAGTACAATGCTATGCACTTACTAGCTGTCGCCCCATAACCACTCTCACATTTTTCTTCCATCCTTCCTACTGCGGAAATCAAATAACGCACGTAATTTCAGAGATTTTCAAAGCAGTTGGGAAAGGTTGTACGTTTCACTTCCATGAATCGGCGCTGATATGCGCATTGGCAGTAGAATGCTCCTGTCGTAATTAAACGTGCATTTAAACAAATTATTGAGACGCTGTCTAATGTTAATATTATTAGCAACAGAATACGTTGTGAAACTTCGTGGAAACGTGCATTTTCACCATATAAAATCAGGGTAGGAAAGCGTTTCGGTGCATAAAAGGTATCTATGAAAACTCTTGAAATTTAAGTTGTCCGCTTGCTTAAAAAAGAAAGAAAGAATGCCTGACTTCCCTATTTGTTCATAGAAGATCACGCGTTTAAAGCCGCCATGAGTTTATCCAGCAGTGTTTTTGCTCTCTTTTGTTTCTCATTTTCTTTTTGAGAGGCAAGTCTCACAAACAAACTTGATATTGATTCGAGAACGTCAGTGCGGAAAAAGCTGCATATTTTACTGAGGTGGCCGAAGTAGTTCATTAGGGTACATCATTTATAGTTTTGTTGACGGCTTTCTCGGAGTAATTTACAGGTTCAGACCTAGCGTACGGACATAAATCAAGATTTTACGCTGGGCAGAAAGCCGAAGTGCGTTAAGCCGCGAGTTACGTTTCCTGCATCTTTTTTTTTTCTCTCAACGTGTCTGTCTCACAAAAAAATACTGGATTGGTAGGCGCGATAACACGAACTCCAATTCACTTGTATTATCCAAAAAATTGCTCTCATTTTGGCATCCCTACTATAAAGGAAAAACGACTATAAAAAAAGCAAATATATATACTCGTACAAGATGTAAACTTATCGGTTGTGTGAATACGATGCATGGGCAAGCTTAAAGCCCTTTGATGACTCGGTTCTTTGACATGTTGCTTATACCGGCTAAACGTATGATTGATGGCTATAAACTGTTTACCAGAAGCGAAAATAAATTCCATACTGTATTATTAAAGAAACTTATTCACGAAGCAGCAATAAAAATGAATTGACATATCCTTCTATTACCCCAACTGTCAAGTGTTTTTAGGTCTAATTAGTGCCAGGCGTAGCAGGATTCTAGATTATTTCACCACAAACAATTCAAAAGGGACGAACGTTTTCACGTTCGCACATGATTTGACCGTGCCTTTGCGAGGTCATTCGCAGTTTTACCGCTTTATCAGAGGCAGCGTATGCCCTTGTTCATAACGGGGCCCCACCAGACTGCTGTTTACTTTTCTGATCCAGAACTTGATTGCAGAAACCTGCCTGAAAAAATTGAGGAACAATTTTTAGTTGTTCGGCGAAAGGCTCGCTGTTTAATGCATAACTTTTCTTTCGGCGTAGTGCTACGCTTTATTATTCTTTTTCTTTCAACTGGGTGTTCACTTACGATGTAGAAAAAAGAAAGTTTTGTTTCCATACTGACAGAAGTCGAACAGTTTTTCACCAGTTCGAGGGCCACAAGTTCTTTACGGGGACGTCCACATACGGCAGATTGTGGAATGTTGCTATTAAAAATAATTCAGGGGCTTTCCGCACTATTATAGATAAACATTGAACTACCTTTCGCGACAACGACAGCTGCTTTAGAGGTGTTTTTTTCTCACACATTTCGCGAGAAGCTTCTCTGGGCAGAACTTTTCAAGTTATATATTGTTTGATTGCTGTAGAAAAAAATAAGTGATGCCACATCTTTCGAGTTTGAAACATTCCTATGTGCACCTTCTTCTGTCAAACAGACCTTACACAAGGAAAAGTAGTTGAATACCTGATAAAAGTTCTTTTACACTTTGTTTTTTTAGAGCACACGTTTTCTTGAGAAAAAACAAAAGAAAACAAAAACATGGGGATATAAAATACTATTGATCACCTCCAAGTTCCTTAAGGTGTATACATCCAACTCATGGTGGAAAAGTGTAATGTACATTTGGTTTGGTATATCTGGCATTTTAGGATAAACGACGTTGAAGTATGACCGATAACAGCTGCAGTTCGCTCCACCTAAGGTTTCTGTCAGTACACTGGTATGTGCTTGTTACCAAACGCGAGCGAAGCACTTCGTAAGATTCACTGGTAGTGCCAACCAAGCAGTGCCTTTATTAGTATAATTTATCATAACTAAGTTTATTACCATAACGAACGCACTTCCAACTATGTGGTGTAGTCCTTGTTCTTGTTCTTGTGGACCTTCACTTGTGTCTCGTATACCCACTGTGGGGGATCAACCAATAATTGAGTGGTCTCATAAAGCATTATTAGATTTTAGAGTAAAGCAACATATAAAATGAAAGCGTTGCAAAATTTAGAACAAAATTTTGATAATCACAGAGCTGCACATACTATAAAGTTTTTGTATTACTAATAGATAATAACCTAGATCAAAACCTAACGTTCAAAAGAGAAGTTATGCGTATGTCAACACAGAAGAATAATAGGATTAGCTTGTTAGCCTTTGGTCTTATTAGAATATCTTCGCACTGCCTCGCAAAATTTTGCACTGGCAAACCCAGAAATAAAGGCTGCAAAGGGCAGAATCACGGACAAGGCTAAGCTCATCCTAATAGCAAGTAAAAGATTTTCTAACTTCGATCTACAAGCTGTAGTAAATCGCCTACATGTCAAAAAAGTAATGATTCATAGTTGCTGGCTCGCCACAGAAAGCACACATTGGAGAAAGAGCCTGACCACAGTTGTGTAGGTAGAAATTTAGTTTCGGCACCCTACAGCGGAGCCTCATAATTACGACTTCTAGTTTACGTGTGTCACAATAGATCGGTGCCAGCGATATAATAAGTGCCGGTATTCTGTCGAATTAGTGAGTGATGTGTCCGCGGAGCTTTCTATAATGGTACGCCTGTGAAATCACGCAGCTGGTATATAAGCAGATGGTGGCAAACACGGTCTGCAAGCACGCGGGAATTTACAGCATGTTTCTTCTTCCTCCCAAATCTTTCACTTCATCTTGCTTATCGCATCTTCCACGTTTGCCGTTAAGCAATACCAGACACTTTTCTGGTTATCTTCTTTCATTTAGACCTTTCAGAGTACAATAATTTTTCCTAATTTGTTCTTCTTTGCAATGAAGACTTCCAATGACAAACAACCTGGCTTAAGAGGAACTATAATCGTTTTGAATAGTGTGGCCTTCAAGTCGACATGTTTTCAAAGAACAGTGCATGGTAAACATGCAATAAACCAGAAAAAGAACACATGATGAGGGCTCTTTTTAGGATGCATACTTTCTCCTGGTTTCCTGAACACAGGCGAATGATTCGTGGCCAGAGATATTGTCAGCTTACTCAGCCTATATAGTATATTATAAAAGACCTAAAACTTGCCCTATAAACAGGAGTACTTCTTAAATAAAATAAAGCGTTCGCAGGGCGCCTTAAAGTACGTGATACCGCACTGTAGATTCTTGTGATGTGTTTAAACTGAAGTTTCTTTATCTTAAAGCGTGCTTTCTTTATTATAGGTATATAACATATATGTTATGCCTGTAACATATATATGATATGTTATATGTTATATCCTGGTGTATATATAGAACTTTAGTATATAAAAGCTATTTTCCGGAACAGCTACGCAAATCTAAGCAGCAAGTCAAAGCAAAAAAAAGTTTATTACCATGGTCATTTGCCTTTTCGTCTTATGCTGTTGCCATTCGGATTTCTTAATATTCTGACATTGACATGGCTATTGTGTTTTTCGCTGAAGCTTTTCAGTCACCTTCTTAGTATTTGCTTTAGGTCGAACTATACTCATCATATCTGCTTTATTAGAATGAAAAATAACCAGATATCGGTAAAAGTTTGAACAAGGAACGTCGCAAATACATCAAGATAATTGGTAATACTAGCCATCTAGAAAGCCTTCTTACTAGCCCTAGTTCATGTTCCTTACCAATGTGGTTGGTGGAGTTATGCTGGGCAAGTGAAACAGTTTCAAAAAGAACCGCTCTTCCTGTGGTGGTGCAGCTTTTCATACATTACGCTCAACTACAGGAACATATATTTGACTGCCAACACACTGGTACAACGAACAAGTGGCGTTCTGAGTGGACTTGGAATCGCTGTGTCGTGCTTGTGACAAAACGTGTCTCACCCAGAGCGTTCTTGATGTTTGGGTTTAAAAAGCTATCGAGCCGAATTCGGTGGCTGTAGTTCACATCCATCTTTACTGACGTCAGTGTTAAAAATTTTGTGGATTCGAATATGTGAAATTTGCAGTGTTCGGAAAACTGATGATTTCTAGTCTTGAAGCGTTGCGAAGACTGTCAGCCTGAAGCGTTTTATTAAACGATGGCAGCTAATAGTTCAATCAAACAACGGAAAGAAAATAGCGCATGCCGAAGATGGAGCACCAAGAAAAAAAGGAAGACACAAGGTATGGCACTGTCGTTTGTGTCTTACTTCTCCTGTTGTATCGTATCTTGCGCATTTTTTCCGCTGTGTCAGACCAACATGCCGAGGCATCCATTTCAGCTAATAAAAACAAAAATCGGCGGATCTCACCATGGAGAATTGATGTTATGCGAATCATGCGAATGAAAAAAGAATGTGTTAAATTTTTATTGAGTGAGATGTTATGAAGTGGCACAAAATATATGTACTAATATACACACACACATACGTTAAAAAGCCCCAAATGTTTTATGTGAGCAGTTGTTTACAGTTGCGCAACAATGCAACAGCAACATGGACATTCGCAACACCAGAAATGTTAAACTGATATGAGACGCTGGTGTTTGAGCAATATACATTAACCTGACATGACGGACGTATAACAGGAGTACATAAGTAGCGTTCATAAAATTACACAGCCAGTAATGCCACCAAAACTGACGTTACACGAACATTAGGCTCTATAACTTAAGTATACCCCAGGCCAAGCGTTGCTCTGTGGTAGAAAACCTCATTATTGCCAAGCAGAATGCTGGGGTTCGATTCCTGCTGGGACACTGACATTTATTGTTTGCATTCGTCCGGTCAACGCTGCCAACGGCGACTTTTTCTTAACGCTCAAGCGTTAAAGTTACACATTTGTGTTCTCGCCGTTCGAGTGTATAGATATAAAATGTCTATCACATGTGGCACATACCCGCCCCCTAGTATATGCCAATGTTTTAGGAGTGAAGGTCATAAACCCGTGGGTCTGTTTATGCATATCTCTTTGTGACCGGTTCGTAACCACCTAGTTGTATGACTCACTCTGCAGGTGTTGCTGGTGTGAGTGACAGACAGACGGACGGGCAGACAGACAGACGAAAGGATGGACGGGTGCACAGAGGTACGGATGGACTGACAGACTCACGTACGGATGGACCAACCGAATCAAGGACGGATAGATGAACGGACAAACAAATGAACAAAAGCAAGAACAAGTGGACAGAAGCACGAACGGGCAGACAGACGGAAGGACGGATTGATGGATGGACGGGCGTAAACATGGGCGGACGGATGGGCAGACTCACGGACAAACAGAAGCACGGACGTACGCACTCACGGACGGGTGGAAGCTTGCACGCATGGACTCACGGACGGACGGACAGAAGCACGGACGCACGAACAGATGGACGGAAGCACGGATGGACGGATGAAGGAAAACATGAACGGATGGATGGGCGCACGGATGGTTTGACCCACGGATGAATGAACGCTTCAGCCCACTCATCATCATTCACTCCGTGGATATGCTGTGATTTTTTCGGAAAGTTTTTGAAGACGTAGGTGACGAGATTGCTACATCACACAAGGCATGGCCAGCCCGTCATAATCGTCAAATCATCTTAGCATCTTGTACTAATTTTACCAAGGGGGAATTATCAGAGAGAGAGAGGAATAGATAGATAGATAGATAGATAGATAGATAGATAGATAGATAGATAGATAGATAGATAGATAGATAGATAGATAGATAGATAGATAGAAGCGAAAACTGTTTGTAGTACGCAAACAAATGCTTTCCATTTGATATCGCAAGAACCACGCAGAGTCCCTGCCTACAGAACTTGTCTTAGACCGGTTGCTCTGCAGATGATATAGCTGCCTGGAGTTCGCCGTGAATCGAGTCGAAAGGTTACGGTATACCAAATTGTGCACCTTACGCAATGGCGCTGATGCATTTTAAGAGAAGAAAATAAGCAAGCACTCAGTGAATATCGAACAGGTATGGTGGAGAGGTGTTTGCTTACTCGACTGAATCACAAACGATTGTTTTTGGTTGGTGGTGGTTGAGCGCAATGAGGTCTGATGAGTGCACGACAGGATGAGTTCAACTTTGTTCGCTACAGAAAAGAGCCAAAAGAGAAAGACACGAGGGTTTCATCATATAAATGTTTCCGGGGTTAAACAAGAGAGTGATACGAAAACAGGAAGACATAAGTAGGTGGTGCATTTTTTATACGGACCTAGATACTGCGATTTCTTTTTTTCTTTTCTTTTTTGCATTGCTGGCATTCAAAAGAGAGGGAAAGAGAGAGATAGAAAAAACGAAGGGCGGGAGGTAACCAGGTAATAACTTCCGATTCGTTACAAAACAGGACAACGAATCGAGTTTGCAGCAATGACTGAAGTGATGATGACTCCAAAGTCTCTGCCATCTCCTGCTGGCTGTGGCTCAAGAAAAAGAAAAGAAAAGGTGAAGTTGGGAATTGTGGAGTGTCCACGTAGTCCGGCAAAAAGCGTGGGCAGGAGTGTTGGCAACGCACGTTGTAGTTTGGGTTCGATTCACCGGTCTTCTTCTCTTTTATGCAGCAGGAATGGGCAGGAAAGAAGGTTCTCTATCTTGCTACTCGTAGCATGAATTTTCAAGGAGTGTGCAGTACCCGTCGACATTTCTTGAACGAGTGGCGGGGGTGGAGACCATTTCGTCCCATGGGCACGTTACTCTTGGGAGCACACAGCGTCGGTTCAGGGAAGGACATCTGATTACCATTTTCAGGATTCGCGCTGCTGCCGTGAGATGTATTGTTGGGAGAGTTTTCGCTTATCTTCCCGATGCCCTGCTACTAGGGTGCTTCTTCTTTTTCGCTTTTAAGAAAATTCGAGACGGTAAAGACAACAGAGCTGAAGAGCGTCGTTTCCTTCTTCCCTATAATGCGTCCATGTCGCGCTCGAGAACTGAAGATGCCATGAATTGTGTTCATCAATTGATTACGCACTATTCTTTGTGAACAGAATAGTCCCCGTGGTGTCCTTGGAAGAAAGCGTTTCACGACTGCCGCCAACTCAGTATAAGGGCTGGCTAAAGCCTTGCGGAGGCATACGTTTGCAGAAACTTGTGCACTCAGCATGGCGTTTTATTTTTATTTTTTGCTTAAGCCTAATCGGCTGAGTAGGCTTGGCAGCAATGCACGTGCAGTTACGAAATCAAAGAAAGAAAGCACTCAGGTATATCTGACGCACTATTACTAATTGTGCTTTTTGCCCTCCTCACTCGTCATGTATACCCCGTTCAGCATTTATTAGTCATCAAAAAGAATAAATATTGTTAAAGTATAGTTAGGTTGAAAATAGTTGTTTTCAAATATCTGAAATATTTGCTGCACATTTTCAAAGTGTATATTTAAATAATAGTAAATTCTTGAGGGATAATATTTGAAAATGGCACTAAAGCTAACTAAAAGCATTTAAAAATTGGCACCAAATTTACTGAATGTTATTTGGTTGATACCAGTTCCCTGGTGCAATATATGAGTATTTCCACAAAAACCAGGATCAGTGCGTCCAGCATCATTGAATAAATGATGTCTTGACCAGATTTCTTCGACTCTTCAAGAAAGATTTCACTTCTTCATGCTGTATTTACCCATTCACGTTTTCACTGCAGTGTCACTCAAATTTGTTTGGAATACTTGGTCATCTTCTTAGCTTGGTAGATATGGAGATAGACGTAAGAGGGCGGGAATCCATGAAGAGCACGAATAACCCGGTTAACACATGAATAATCTAACCTCCCTGTCCTGTGCCTCATGAAATTATTTCCACTGGTCACTTGCACCACATACCCACATATACGGCAACCTATGGTGATCGGTGATTGCCACAGGTGATTTACAGTCTATATCAACCTAGACTTTCGAAGTATTAACCCAATAATGAAAAGCAGACGGTGCTCATGAAAGTGCAGTGCCGGGGTGGCGCTGTTGTCGACGGGTTAAATGTTCCGAGGAAAGCAAATAATAGAAAACGCACTGAAAAATAGAAATGGCTTAGCTCGGATAAGCCCAGTTTTGCAAGCGAAAGCTTGTTTACTTCATAATGCTTTGTTACCCTCGAAGCTGAAGCACATTTTGCCATACTGCTAAATGAGCAATATGAATAGTACTATGTGCACTCACTTCCTTTATTGAAGTTGAAGAATTTCCAAAAAATTACACCATCTCCCGCTAAAGGTAACCGTGTGTAGATGTGAAGCAGTGGGCGCATTAACGCTTACACTCGTGGTGGTACTGACGCTGGCGCTCATCGCGACGTTGTGCAGGAGTGAAACCTGGAGAGGCGCAAAGCACGCAGTGATGGATCGGTGTTTCCCACTGAAACATGTATTCCAATCACTGCTGGTGGACAATGAGAGATAGAGGACTACGATTGGACACAGAGACTCTCAGTCTGCTTTTATTTAAAGCGCCCGCTGAAAATTCTTGTTGTTAAACAACGCACAGATTAAATCGCCCACCGGCACTATACTTGAAGGTCAAGATGCAGAGCCTATAGAAGTGACCCGGGAATAACTTTACAGCGCGAGCAGCCGCTTTTAGTGGCGAAGCTCCTTAGGTCATGGATCGTTCCCACCTCTGTAGTAGCAGCAGTCAAAGAGTTTCTTTAAAAAACTAGAGGGGACGCTGGCGCTGCGATTGTTCAGCGACCATGGGAATGATTGGTATTATATACGCGAATTTGCCTAATATTTGTACTTGTGAGCAACAAATCGCGCTTTTATCTTCGTTTATTGCTGTGTTTTAGTATAGTTTTGAAAGAAAGATTGAGTTGTTTTCAATTTCGTGAGCCGATTAGAAATGGTAAGCATAAAAATTAAGGTGGTGAAGTGCAACTACTGTACATTCTCTGATTTTCGTTTTGTGACAGAACTGCTCCAAGCCACACAAACACACATGGAGCCAGAAATACGAAGACTAGACAAATACATGTACTACCCACTCTTCCCATGCTCACTGAAGCACAGTGCGTTGCAGCTCCCAGAGACACTAGCGCCAAAGTTTTCTCCATTGTATATTTAGGGAAACTCGATGGTAGTAGTAGTATGTAGCCACCTCTAGTGTATGAGTTGGTTACTAGATGGCTTTGTTTGTATGTCTTTAGGAATAGCGGTAGTGGTTTTCACAGCATATCTATTGAGTGATTGATGACGAGTGGGGTGAAGCGTCTATCCGTCTGTCTGTGCTTCCATCCGTTTGTACGTGCTTCTGTCCATCCGCACGCCCATGAGTTCGTCCGTTTGTCTGTCCACCCGTGCTTACCTCTGCCCATCCGTGAGTCCATCCATCCATGCCTCCGTCCTTCCGCTAGTACGCACGCACGGACGAACAGATGGACACTCGGACGGACACTTCACCCCACTCATCATCATTCACACCATGCTGGGATTTCTTTTTTAGTTGAAAAACACACTATCAGACGCTGCCTGCGTCGGCATTACGAGTAGAGAGAAAGGGAGGGACCACTATGCACGAAATGCACATCTTCGCCCCGTAACGCACATTTCATTGCAATTAAGCTGACGTCTCTCCTCTAACGTCAGTACCGACGTTACAACAGATTATGAACTACCGCTTAAGCGTGAGCAAATTCGGTGTGCCTGGAAAGCGTCCAGCGCAAAACTGCTCAATCCGCACGTCAACCTCAAATCACCTCGTAATGCTTAACTCCAAGTTAAAAACCTTGCGTACGCTGCTGATGCTAGAGCGATTTGCGCGAAATTGATTCCCCCAACGTCTGTAAGGCGCCAGACTTTTCCCGTTGATTCTTTCTCTTCTTCTTCCTTCAAGATCCCCGAAAGCTTAGCCATAGCAGTAGGAGAATGGAAAAGAGATCAAATGTATATAGCGTGCGTGGTGGCTATCAATTAAAATGTGCGATATGCAATTTTACGAGGACAGATATATGCAGCTATGAAAGGCCTGCATTATTATTGCAGCCACAATAGAAATTGCACCTTATCACTGGTAATTATCACCGAGCGCTTTGTGCCGCCGAGTGAGCGTTGATCCGCGACACTTGATGCTTCCTCGTCGCAGGCTAGTTGACAATAATGTGTAGTTTTCACGCTTCAAAAACCCTGTGATCACAGCGCTTTATGCCATGCTGTCTACCCCTTGTTTAAAATATTTTTTCAGATGGTATACGGAAGAACACAGGTTAATCCCCTTTTCCCCTCTCGTCACCCTAAGGAAGCTACTGGACTTTATATAAAGTTTATTAATTCATTCATTCATTTTTGATAAACACGCTGACTGGGGTAACGGCTGCGCTGAATGAGATAAGTAGCGCGGGCTACATAATCCGCTTCAAATTACATAATCAGCATAGTAGTAATAGAACTACGTCCCTGAGCACTTGTCAGGCAGAAACAGGCCTTCATTCTTCGATAATAACCCCAATTTTATAACGATATACTGCAGCACGCTTTATGTAGCACTACAGCGTGCATTCATGTAAGGGAAATGATGGTCGCCTCTCAACGCTCGCACTGACATCTTTCAACGCTCACAGCCAGTAATAAGTGATATACTTGTAGTTTTACAGTAAACAATGCAGTTAACAAGAACAGATGCTTGCATGATGCCATAAACCTGGCAAAGGCGGCAAACGTAAGTGCGTTCTAAGCTATCACTTTAAATTGGACTGAGAAAATTATGGATTAAAAAACATTTTTACGTTTAAAAATACTCGGATCACATGCATTTATTCCATGACTAAAGGACGACTGCTCCACCGCCTGAAATATTATTTTCCTACTTGGTGAGGGCACACAGCTATGTAAAAAACGGGGCATATTTGCTTAGTAAAATAATCCATTGAGCGGTTCTATGTTACTAGGTGATAATTCTTCTTGTATGCACATAAAATATATCTTTGAATCAAGGGAGTTATAGGCTGTAGCCGCCTAAATTGTATGGTTCACAGGCACACTGACACGCTTAATCCCAATGCCAATGATGGGATCTTAAATGTGCACCAAAGTTCCATGCATTCACTTTGGTTTGTGCACCTCTGTGGATTCAACTGTGACGGCAGACGAAGCTGCTATCGAACCAATCATGGTCGTTATATTTATTTCTCCAAGCTCTTTCAGGGACGAGACTCTGCTTTCACCGGAGTTGGGTGCCTTTAATTTCTCGCACAAAGGGCCCTTGCAGAGGAAGATTAGCACTTTCTCATTACGGACTATGGAGTCCATTGAAGAAGTTCTTTTTTAAAGGCATTTTTAAATGAAATAGATAGCACATTGTGATGCTCGCAATGTGCTTTTGTAGTTTCTAACTTTTGGCAGGCTTATTTATTAGCGAAGTTTATCTGGGAAGTGCACTTTTTCTGCGATTAATAAAATAACTTTTCAAAACTTTTCATGCAATTCAAAGCCTAATAGTTTTAACTTACTTACGTAAGCAGCAGAGAAGTATAATAAACATCGTTTGGTGAGATGGGTAGACAGTATCGCAGCAAGAAATTACTGGTGCGTATATGCCTTACTTTAAAATACTGCATAAGTTTCCGACGTTTATATTCGGTAAGCTATCTTTCGCGCCGATACAGTTCGCTATCAACAATAGAAAGTGTTCACCTAATTATATTACGCCATGACAGATACGGTAAAACAAAAGATGAGCTTGCTTTAAATTCATTGTTCCAGCTAGCTACTCCAAAAGAAAGTCAAATAAAAATCTGACTTCTGGCAAAACTGCTCTATAGCTCACAGACTGAGGCGTGTGCACATTGAAAATACCCCAAGGGGAAAGTGTCTGGCTATACTGATAGGGCTGAATATTTTCCAGCCGGCTGTTACTGGGAAGCAAAAGGCTAGCCAGTAGAGTGAGATCGCCAGCGTAATAAATGGCTTTGAAAAAGGGAAGTGGGAAATCGCTCTACAGACTATATGAATAGGAAAATTTTTACACTTCACAAAGGCGTTGGCATGCCCGCATCATACATACATTTTTCTTTAAGTGAACGTCGTTAACGCATGCGATAGCGGCATATATAAAATAAATTAGTGAAGGAGACACGAAAAAGAAAAAAAAAAACACGATTGAACCAGCTTCTATTAGTGAGACACTAAACCAAAAGATATTGATGTTAATCAAAATGTATCTGAAAGTAGAAGCACACAGCACTGTGCTGTTAGCGTACAGCCTTTTTCTTCAGCTTTATTATCAATCCTACAGCGTGCAAAGTAGAAGTAGAAAGATATTGACTAGAATGAATTTTGCTATGTTAAACAGAAAAAAATCATGTGGATAGCATATGTATACCAATATATTATAAAAATTATCAAGGACACAGAGACATGAAGAAGAAAGGATGACCAAACGGAAGTGAGAGAATACAGCCGCGCCAGAAGTTGCCGACATTTTTTTCAGAATCATCGAAACCACCTAAAGGAAGGAAAATAGAGGGAAAAGAAAGGCAAGGAGGTTAACCAGCCTATAGGCAGCCGGATTGCTACCCTGCGCATGGGGGAGGGATGGGGGAGATGAAAGAGAGCAGAGAGAGAAGATAGAAACAGCACATTTGGCAGCACATGCGCGCACACTCAGTCATAGTCCAGTCTTGTCTTTCGCGGTGTGTGACATTGCTGTTACAGTCGCTTGTTCAAGTCGGTGTCGCGTAGGAATTTCAACAGAGCTTTCGTCGCCTTCTGTTGCAGTGTCTTCTCTCGAGCACTTGACAGAATAGTGTCCACAGACATTTGTCTGTTGTCGATGTGCGCAAAAGCAGACGCCAGTGACTGCCTCTGGATTTCATACAATGGACAGTCACACAGGATGTGGTGTAGCGTCTCTTCGCAATGACAGGCATCCCAGAGAGCGTTGTCGGCCATTCCTATGACAAAGGAGTAAGATTTTGTAAATGCCACTCCTAGCACCTAAAGCAAACTTATACGATAAGGCGCTTTGTTTTTCTTCTTTTTTGCGAGGTTTTTGTGGTCCAAGGCTATCAATAAATCATTTAACATTGGGACATGAAGGAAGAGAAGGCAAGGTTGAGGTGACGTGGGTGGGGAGGGGGGTGAAGTTTTGAGTGCATGGGAAAAGCCGCAAGTCACTATACACCGGCACAGATACCTGAGTGCCATCTGCGAGGCGTAATCAGTCGCATTCACCGAAAAAAAAAACAGCCGCATTGAGCTTTGCTGAAAGAGGCTCTCCTGCAATGTCCATGTATCTTAGATGTGTATGCAACGTTCGCATACAGCAAGCACGCATCGTGCTAGCGTAAAAGTGATAACGCCTCATATTCATGTCGGCAGAACCACGCAAAGAACTGTACAGTGAACATGCACGATACAGCGCTTTGCCCAGTTTGTTAATTATCCCAATATTTGCACTGTTTTGCCGCATTGTTCATCAACTAACTACACCCCTTAAATACCTTTGTACGTAGCATTCATCAGTGCGGGTTTTGACATTGGTTATGCTGGTCACATTTTCATAGAAGCCCATGTACTTAGCTTGTACTTCGAAGTACCCCTGGTGGTCACACGTTCTGGAGCTCTTCAGTAAGGCATCAATGGAATTCATATCGTGTTTGTGGTAGATGAAACGTTAATAAATATTATTATCTTCTTAAATTCGCGCTCATACGCCTTTAAAGATCCCTTCCCCCCCCCCCCCCCGCACTATTCCGAACACGCGGGTCGAGTACTGTATTGTGGACAGATTACGGCTGTAGGAACGGCAGCTGTATGGGCATAGAGTACGAAGCTATTTGATCAAGACAAATTCAAAGTACCTGTAAAAAGTACGCTAGGCACAGTCACAGTGGACGCTGCAAGAGGGACCTTTCTAGATGTCGATTTATAGCCTAAACTTCAGGCTGACACCCACCCAGGGATTGGCGAAGAATCGCGTAGCTTGGACAGAAGTGATACACTAGAAAACAGGATACGTTTATGTTTTGTACAACAAAAATATTTCAAAAAGTATTTTTGTGAGAATAAAAAGTTGATTCAAATACCTTTATTCAAATAAGAAATTGATGGTTAATACGAAGAAAATTTGCTCGAGTCAACTCAGGATAAATATTATACAGGGTGCCCCAGTTATCTTTAGCCAGTGTTTCGAAAAATGCCAACACACGCAATTACGACGTGACCAAATGCATGTTGCTGACCATTGCCCGGAGTTGCTTGGACAAACCTTTTGTGTTCTAAAACATTTTATTTAGATCCGTTCAATTAACTAACTTTTGAAAGAACGAAGATGGATAAAAAATATTATGAGAAAGTTGTAGATCAGTTTGCAAGACGTTCAATTAGACAGTTTTGAGCTTTATATCTGTAAAATGTTAGTGTTTTTCTGCTGACTACAAGTACCCGCGAAATAAAATATACCACGTGACAAACCCACGGGCGCCTACGCGCACCACGGTTCTGGTGCTTCGTAACGCTCCACCTATGAACGATACGCTTCCATCGCACCGGTTCATGACAACGATAAGCAGTCACACTGGTTATCGCTTTTGTGGTTGATAGCAAAACGAGTTCTTTGTGAATCCACGGCCATTTTTGCGGCCCTGTCAAGACATCACAATCGGGCTAATGCTATGGTCGTTTGGACGCGGAACGTTAGGGAGCAAACGAATCATCGTTCGCACTGGCGCACAAGCTGGTTTGTCAAGCGGTGTTTTATTGCATTCTGCAGGCGTTTTTAGTTAGCACAAAAACACTAATATTTATTATATATATAAAGTTTGAAACAGTCTAATCGGACGTTTCGCAAATGGTCTACAACTTTCTCATTGAAATTTTTATGCGTCTTTGTTTCTACGCAAGATATTTATTTAAACAGATCTAATCAACCAATATTTTAGAACACAAATATACTTTAACTCCCGCCAACTATCAGCAACATGCGTTTAGTCGCGTCGTGATTGCGTGTGTGAACATATTTTTGATTGATTTATATGTGGAGTTTAACGTCCCAAACAACCATATGAATATGAGAGACGCCGTAGTGGAGGGCTCCGGAAGTTTCACCCACGTGGGGTTCTTTAACGTGCACCCAAATCTGAGCAAACGGGCCTACGACATTTCCGCCTCCATCGTAAATGCAGCCGCCACCACCGGGATTCGATCCGGCGACCTGCGGCTCAGCAGTCGAGTACCTTAGCCACTAGACCACCGTGGCGGGGCCATGTCGACATATTTTTTATTGTTTTTTTTTATTTTTAACCTCGTGGTGAAGATAGCTGGGGTCAATATATATATATATATATATATATATATATATATATATATATATATATATATATATATATATATATATATATATATATATATATATAGATATAGATATATATGTGTGTGTGTGTGTGTGTGTGTGTGTGTTACCTTTGGGCTAACTTTGAGTCCGAAACTGGAACATAGTGCTCCGGGCTAAAGTCTCTCGTGGCCTAAAGGACTCGGCTGCTGACCCGCAGGTCACGGGATCAAATCCCGGCTGCGGCGGCAGCATTTTCGATGGAGGCAAAACTGCTGTAGGCCGACGTGCTCAGATTTGAGTGGACATTAAAGAACCCCAGGGGGTTGAAATTTCCGGAGCCCTCCACCACGGTGTTTCTCATAATCATATGATGGTTTTGGGATGTTAAACCTGTATGTCGACGCCATTGTGTAACAACTACCTTACTAACCGACAACACCGTTTTTTTTTGTTTGGTAAGGCTTTTTGAAATGTCTTCTTTGACTTCTCGGAGTACAAACGGGCGTTCTTTCTTCGATGCGTTGCTTTTTCCCCTGTCCATTCCAATGGCCTTGTCAATACCTCCCTCTAATTCTGAAAAGGGAACTTCTAAAGTGACAGTGGTGATGAAGCTCGCGGTTGCTCTCTGTGCATTTTTGATGACCCAACTGACCGGCACATTGGTACTTTAGTTCAAACAAGGCACGTGTAAATGCCATTGTTTTTCATTCAAAGGAAGTGGAAACATCTTCTAATTGTAGCAGAATTTGACTTCCGGCAGATTGAGAGTTACAACCTGTGAAGTATGTCGTTTTAAAATTTGCTGCACCTGAAGCGTATATGCTAGTATAATATCTGTTCAAAAAATATGAAATCGATGTGAGGTTATTATCTTCATTTAGCCTTGAAACAGGGATCTGCGGCGGTGCGGGTTCACCCAGCAAAATGTTTTCATTGCTTATCATTGTTGTACTGCAGCTAAACCACACTTGTGGGAGTTAAGTGCGGAATAACAAGCATCTATTCGTTCACTTCAAATACTTCAAACGTATCAATACTCTATATTGAATTCAAACCAAAAATTAATAGTGTAGTATTCTAGTTTCGCCCTGTATATTTTCTACCATGCTGGCATGTAAACCAGCCTTCCTTAAATGGGTGGCCTAATACCACTAGGCGAGATCGATGCTGCCTTACAAATTAAGGGGTACAACACGCTGGTCAGCAATGTAAAACCAACATATATAGATAAAAAATGTTAGGCACTTCCTTTCCCTCGATGTATTAAGCAGCAACTGACCACATGTAGTCCGTCAGAACTTGTACTATATACACATAGCAGGTGATATATTTTTTGTTTGTTTGTTTTCGCCTTGCGCACACCGTATATGTTCTCCGTTGTGTGACACCATACTGTTCGCTTCATAAACGCTGCTTTGATGGCTTCTACAAAGGCTTTGAACTGAACAAATGAATCAGCACAGCAAATCCAAAAAACAATGCTGCAGTGTGAATTTTTCAGAAAGAAAGAAAATTATACAATAAAAAATTGCACTAAAGGAAACAGACAGAACGCTAACTGCAAAAAAAAAAGAGTTTTGTTCTTGCAGGGGCACACTCTTCACTCTGTAAACTGATATTTACTGTTTGTGCAGTTTGTTGAGACCGGAGAGCACTAAAGTTCGAGCTGTTTACAGCGTTTCAGGAAAATCACCTGCGTTGCAGCCGTCATAAAATTCTGCGAAAACAGGTAGCCGAGTCCGTGGTAAATAGGAAGAAAAAAACCTGAAGTCCTTTCATTACTATTTCAGTTCCTGGCCAGGCGCATTTTACAGCGTCTGGTATCGAAGATTTCCATCCACGTAGGCATTGAAGTTTCAGCCTATTCAGCACTTTGTGTGGGATAATACAAGAGAGCGAATATTTCGAAGTTTCAGTTGAAGCTGTAACGTTCAGTATACTCTTTTTTAATATAAGGCTAATTCATCAACGTTTTAAACGCACACGCAGGTGAAAGATTGAAGAATGGGAAGGTTGATTGAAGCGCGAGCAGCACTTTCATACGGCTCGCGCTTCGCATCTACTTCCCACCTTTAACCACCTCGAGTTCATTCATGGTATACACTAGTTCGTTGTATTCATGGCACTGCGGCTCAACGCTCGCTAAACCCTTCTAAAACTAAGGAGGTTACACCCAGCGAGTATAACGTAGCAACCCTTTCTTGTCAGATAGTGCTCAATGTACATGCCAATGGCTGATAATGGGGATTGCAGCGTGCGCGTTAACTAAAAACCGAATGCTGCTGTCTATCATTTCTGATTAGCAGTCATTGGCATGCACATTGAACACTATTTGTTATTGTTCAACAACGCACAGACGAAATCTCTCACCGGCACCACCTTGGAGGTGAAAATGTTATACCTGTTACATACTACAACGACTACGAGGGACGAACGGGTGCCGCTATAAGGAGCTTCGCCCCTAAAAAAGTTATAGCTAAACATTCCTCGCACTTTCATCGCAGGGTTCTACTGCTCGTGTCATATCGGCTTAATCTTGACTCGAACACTGATAGCAGAGTCAGCATTACCTTTAGTGAGCATATTTGTAGTGACATGACGTGATCATTAGTCATTACGTTCAATTGGCCATAGCACGCATTGCACAAATAAACAAAAAGAATATCACTTTTAATCCGAAGAGTAAGAACTGTACATTCCTCTAGAGAACCATTTCCGATAATATCGTAGTTGAAAAGAGTGATCATCGCTTTTTTGAAGTTTACTCAACGCGAAGTTTTCTTTTTTAATAATCGTAAGTACGACCTAACGGGACTGCAGAAACCCCTGCCTTGGACACCATTACGTTGCAGAAAAAGCAACAACACGGAGACCAGAACGATGTCGTGCGTTACATCTGGACCACACGGGTGGTATGGGTGCTCTAATCACCGTAATTTTTCACCGACGCAGAAGCTTCTGATGGCCATAATGTCCCGAACGATGTTAGCCCCCACTGAATATCTTGATCCAGTTTCGCGGCAGTGTACACGTAGTACAGTGACTGGCTGTGGCAGCCCTTGCGAGCCCAATTTGTTTGGCCACTGCTATTTCAGTGAACACGATTGTTGTAGAACCTCATCTTCTAAAGCACATTGTTATATCGACAACTGAGCCACGTGTATTGACAAGTGAATTCATTGCCCCATCTGCAAAGTAGCAACAATCATTCTGAGAATGCGCAAAAACTGATATCGAAGAAAAAGCAGTAACTTAAAGAAGCAACGCTAAGCAGGGGGCACGGAGTTTGCCACCATTTATGCTATCTGCTAGCACGACATTTATTAGTCTCTTTCCTGTTTTCAATAAGTTCTTTTCAAAATAAGAAGCATTGCTTTCAAATAATTAACTATCTCATTTTTTCTATTCTGTGGTCTGGCAGAGCTGAAATGAAACATTATTCTAACTACAAGGCCAAAGCTTATTTTCACTCTAAAGAAATGTCTCAGTTCACTGAAGACCTTGCTGGCAAATCGGTGCCGGAATGTTTCTGTAAATTGAAAACACAGCAAGCTTCGTTTCAAGCGGCTTTGTAAATTTATTTTTTTTTGTATCGCCATACACAACCGCTTTCTTCGTGAAGATTACTGGCTAACACAGAACGTGCGCCTGGCATCTTCCGCCACACCACGCTCAAATGCAATCACATGTACAAGCTAACGAATTGTTACACGCACACAAAAACCACAAAACATCGCACGATGCCCCACCACCGCCGCCGACAAGTGCAAAAGTGCCAAAGGCGCTGCTTACGGCATCCCAGATGCTAGCACACCACGTGACACAATACATCAGCTTGAGGTTATTTTCTTCTCTTTCACAAAATGAGCACAGGAACGAAAACATGGAATGCTCATTTACGGTATTTCCCGTCGTTTTATTAAAAACTCAGCACAAAAATGTTGTTATACGTCAACTTCCACCATTTTTCGAGAAACAGAGAACAGGCTGTGGTTTTCACGGTCAGTAGAGACGTTAAAACACGGATATTTTTACAGTGCTTCCTACACTTTACGAGTTACTCAGAGGAGCTGCGTTTTACCAGAAAAAGGCTGACAGAGAGTATTGAAAGATATACAAGTGCGCCTACATCACATACAACGCTATTTGACTCGTTGTGCAGGGATAAAATCGAATAATATATGGAGTGCATGCAACACAGGCTGCGAAGACATCCTTGCGGTTTAGCTGGAAAGAGAAGTTTTTTGTGCAACGCAATATCGAAAAAAAAAAAAACGTCACGTTCTCCAGATAATAGCAGAAATTCACATAGTGCGAAGGAATGTGCCGCAATATAGCAGAGCCTCATTGTAAACATGGAGACAACTATTGGCAACTACGCGATGTTTCAGATCACTGATGGTTAATATCGACTACCTCCAGCTGTGGCACCCAGAAAATATACCAAATACCAAAACTTGTCAAATCTTCTCAACAGCTTGTGAACTTGTCAGCATTTAGGCTAGTTAAGCAAAAATGTTACCGATGAATTGCCATGTTTGGTTTAGATTATGGCAAGTCTATGTAGTCTATAGTTACAAATACCAGTTTTGGTACTTTTTTATATGATGCCTGCAAATAAAGAATTGATTTGATTAGATTTCAAGTCAACACACATCGTGAAGAGCTACAAACATTGCGGCGCAAAGACTGTTGCGAAGTTTAGTAAATTGAAGAGTGCCAGTATCGCTATCATTTATTGAATTATATGCGAACTGGTGTCTGTTCCGAGGATTAAAAACAAATGATCAGACAGACTATCATTCAGCCGAGCATAATATACCACCAGGAGAACTCGGCGTTTATGATTACGGCAAACTGCGAGGTAGGCGGCAACACGTTTCGGAAAAAACTGTGCATACCGCAAATGCCCCTCTGCTGCGAAAACACTAAGCATGTTGCAAGGAGTGCTCAAGAACTCGCTGCACCTTCAGCTTTAAAATACCCGTTTTACTGACATGCTGGTTCCAATTCTAAATGCGAACTTGCCTTTATATCTCCAACTATATTTCGCGTGGATTCAAGAAGAGCAAAGTCTTTTATCCATGGCATACACCCACGCTCGACAACTGGCCGAGAGCCAAAACGCTGGGTTAAGTTAACGTCTTCTTTCACTGTCGACGAAATTCAGCTCTCCAGTCTTGCCTCTCATTATGTTAGTGTACGTAAATATTTAACATTTATTAAGTGCACGAGCATGAAAAGTTCACGTTTAAAGTTACGCATAGTTAGCTGTTCTGTAAATAGATAATTAGATGAAGCCCGTTATTAAAAAATACGGCATGCATCCTTAGGACTTGGCGAAAAACAAAACGAAGTGATAAATTTGAGATTACAAAAAACTAATGAATGCTATTTTGCGCTGACGCCAGTAATAGTTAGCCGTAGATATGTGAAGTACTGTGCTTCACAAGATCTAACACACTTAAGCGAAGGCCCAGCGAAAGCGGTATTCAGATACGACAATTCAGTGAAGTAGAAGGGTTTAGTGTTCCTTCGTCTATTTCAGTGCACGCCTGGTTCAAGATTAGGTTTTATTGTCATTTGTTATCTTCGAGGCATGAAACTTCTTTCCCGGCGAACTTCTTTGCCTATTCATCAACGAAGCTCATAGGACTTGATGGATTTCGGATGTACAAGCAGTCAAGTGACAAAGGCACGCCCGAAAGAAAAAAAAAACACCGCGAACCTGCAAAACAACGTAGAGGGTTGAATGGGGGGGGGGGGGGGGGGGTGTAGAGCAGTGCTTGCTTCAGAGTTCAATACCACTCCTTTTCAATTTGCTTTTTCCACCTAGAATGCTTCGTTCTACTGGCCTCTGAGTGCAAAACACCAGAGTGGATTCCACCATTGTTTTGACATTGATTTCGCTGCAGTTCCAATCTCCCCGTGCCAGTCGTCATAAATTCATTCACAAGTGAGGTTCAATATCGACCGAATGAGCCCGAAACTTTGATCAATCAGTCGACTCTAGTTACGCACCGTCGAGCGCGAGCACGTTTCGCTTTTCTTCAGAGCCAAGCATCTGCGTCACTGCTCCCGAACGAAGCAATAAGCATTGAGAACGCTCGACAGAACCGTTAGCTGATTCTTACGAACGTTGATTTTGCCTTTTAGGGGCGAAGCTCCTTATAACGGCACCCGTAGGCCCGCCGTAGCCGTTGTAGTGTGTAACAAATATAACATTTTGACCTCCAAGGTAGTGCCTGTGAAAGATTTCTTCTGTGCATTGTTGAACAATGAAAGATAATGCTCAATGTACATGCCAATTGCTGCTAAGGGGGAATGAGAAACAGGAGCATTTGGCTTTTAGTTAACGCGCACGCTGCTATCCCCATTAGCAGCCATTGGCATGTACATTGAGCACTATCTGACAAGAAAGGGTTACGTTATACTCGCTGGGTGTAACCTCCTTAGATTTAGAAAACTTTAGCGAGCGTTGAGCCGCAGTGACATGAATACAATGAACCAGTATATACCATGAACTCGAGGTGGTTAAAGGTGAGAAGTAGATACGAAGCGCAAGCTGTAAGAAAGTAAAAGCCGAATTCTCCTGCCTCTCATTTCCCATAAGCAGCCATTGCCATGTACATTGAGCACTATCTGACAGGAAAAGGTTGCTACGTTATACTCGCTGGGCGTAACCTCCTTTGTTTTAGAAAGGTTTAGCGAGCGTTGAGCCCCAGTGCCATGAATACAGTGAACTAGTATGTACCATGAACTCGAGGTGGTTAAAGGTGGGAAGTAGACCCGAAGCGCAAGACGTAAGGAAGTGCGCGTGTGCCACCTCTCGTTTAGTCCTTGGAATGTCCGCTGGATGGCGGTGCTTCCATATGGGGAATATATGATGAAAAGATGCGAGATGGTGGTACTTGGAGTGTTGAATAGATGGACGAACGGACACACAGACAGATGCATGGATGGACGCATGAACGGACGCAGGGGCGGATGCATGGACGAACGCAGGGACAGACGCACGAACAGATGTACGTACGGACGGGCGGATGGATGCATGGATGGTCACACAGACGGACGCATGGATGGAAGGAAGCAAGAACGAATGGACGGACGAATGCTTCGCCCCACTCTCCATCACTCACTCCGTAGATATGCTGCCAATTTTTTTTTTCTATTTACAGATACAGACCTACAGCGATTTTTAGGGACCGTCTTGGAGACGACTGTAGAGGGCTGGAAGCATGGAGGATTAATTATGAATAGTATTTAGCTCTAATGGTGTTTCGCTTCTTTTTTTTAAATTAGCTATACACGAGAAGGTGCAGGAGACGCCAGCTTCTGATCTGTTCTGAACCACTATAAAAAGAAAAAAAAGAAAAAGAAGCCGAAGATAGGAGAAAGCAGGCAGAATAATCAGTTTATAGATTTTGCAGATGAAATGAATGGGAGAACTTGAAAGTAAGGCGTATAAAGACGAAACAAAATGAATAAGGACACGTTTGTCCGGACAATGCGTCTAAACTTACGCACTTGCTTTGGCGTCCCGCATTAGCTTTCATACTTTAAAGCCTTCGAGGAACAAGTTCCTCAATTAACATTTGTTGCGAAGATGCATTTTTAGCGCGAAAGCGCCGAAGCTGCCGTATTTTGTAAATGTTTCAGAAGAAGAAATGACTATTCCTGCACAAAGTTCACTCCCTGCAATCTGCCTCAACCGATGTGTACAAGCTTTGACAAAAAAGTATAATTCGAAGAGGTCTATAGTTGGCATTGCAAAACTAAATCGATGAGCTTTGTCATCAACAGCTGTTGCGATGAGCGCTACTAAAAGACACTGGCGTATATCACTATCAGAAGTTGGCTATGGTGACTGCGAAAAGCCTCAGGGAATAATCTAGTGCAGAGAAGTGTACCGTGTTATATATTATTTTTAATTTGTACTCTTGACTTTGTTCATTGTGAGGTTTTGCTCGTTGGGCTGGTATCTAGAAAATAATGAGGGAAACTCTGGAAAAGTAGGGGGTAAGAGGATGTCGGCTTCACTTGTGCACGAGGTGGTTTGATGGAGGTTCTCACGATTTCGGAAAAGCGTCTCAAAGAGCTGAAAAAGGCTGTGCTACATGCGTATTAGATACGTTCGATATGCCCCATGGAAGCAATATGTTTCGGGCTCACAAATTGTTGAATAATATATCTGATTTTATGTGCGAGAAGCATGAAATGAATACGAGAGACGCCGTAGTGAAGACACCGAAAAGTTTCACGATCTGTGGTTCCTGGACCTTGCTGCACCTGAAATCGCACAAAACACAAGCGTCTACTCTTTCGCATTCATGAAAATTACATTGCCGCGACCGAAATCAAACTCGCGACCTTCGATTCGGCAGCAAACCATCATAGCCACTGCCTCCCCACGGTGTACCTCCGGCTTAACAAGCCCTTTAACTTGCAAACATTGATTTCAAAAAATATTGCTGTGCCACTATAACGCACTCTCAGGCGCACTACAATTTAAATGTTTCTGGAACACCTCTTCATCACAGGAACCACGAATATGGGTCCCTGAATAAGAATTTTATTATCAGCAGCAATGTAGCTCGTCTGTATATCAAATCGAGTCGAGGAGGTGCCTTAAAGTCGCATAAGTTGAAATTTACTGAAGCAAGACTCAGACCAAACGCAGTTGCTGAGACGCTCGTAGGTTATGAGAAATTAGTTGAAGGTGTGCGGTACGGAGCACGATGGAGTAAATAAACTATTTCATTAGGTGAGCGATTATTCGTTGTGGAAATGATACTAAGAACAATACCCAACTCCAGGTTAGTCTAGATCTTTAATTACACCGCTTCGATTTTCAGTGGACCCTTCTATTAGCCAGTTACACAACCAATCACAAGTTTTTTGTGAAAACTGACCAGAAGAGATTGAACTTGATGTCAGAATTCCATATACTGTAGTTTAGCAGTTGAGGAAAGTTGCGTTATAAGAAATGCTTTCTACAATAAAATGGTTTCGTACTTTATTATTACCAACGAATAATTTTTCTGTCATACACTGTTGAAATGGTTGTAGACAACTTGTTTAAACACGTGGGTGACTTTCTAAAGTTGACTCTTCCAGTGTAGGAGTCTATGCAGTGCGTGTGTCACAGTTGCAAAAACAAAGAAACACGTACGCTCTTGAGAGCTCATTTTAAAAGAAAGTGGGCTTTACGAGTCGAAAAAATCGAGAGTCATATGCTAATGAACCAGAACCAAAATAGTGAAGCCTGTAGCAGTTAAATTCTCTGCTGCACTGTTTGTCTTGAAACATAGTTTTATTCTTCTAATAAAGGCGAGCTAATCAATCCAAATTGTATCTCCAACTACACGTAGCGGCTGAATAGCAAAGAAGTGTGGCTTGCTTGTTTTTAAACAATGGTTGCCCCATCACACCTCAAGAATCAGTTAAAAAATATACACAAGTAAAGTAACTGTTAACTCGGAAATTGAGTTAGCAATCGCGCGTGATTACTGTACGCGATGGCCTGCAAACGAAAACAAAATGAATGACGCTGGTCCCTGCGGAAATAGAAAGGCCACTAAATAAACAGTGCGCCACTATTGCTCCTACAACGCCACTCTAAACCTCGTTTCCATTAGGTGAGCTATGGCACAAACAGCAGAAACCACAGGAGCCCGTCACCCTACGTTCAGTGCTGAACCGAATCATTCGACTTATCCTCATGAGGGCCCGTTCGCAAAGCACAGAAATTTAGGACATTAGGGTGAACAACTTTCCTTTTTCAGCACGAACATCCTTATATTTACATTAACAGCGGCCGTAAATTGCCCTTCGTGGTTTTTTTTTTTATTTATTGCGTGAAAGAATGCGAAATCAAGTTTTTTGCGAGTGAAGTAACTATCACGATTGCTTCGTAAAATTTTCAGTGCAAGAGAATTAGTTTCAGTAACGGAAACAAGGCGCTAAGGAAGCCTACCATGTTTCAAAAGATTACTAATACAACACGCGCCACTTACTGCAGCTGCATTTGAAAGCGCTAACGATAATATAGCCACACGAATGAAGTGGGTCCCAATATTATCTATATGTAGCGGAGTAAGACGCACTTACAGAGGTACCTGATGGAAGATCTATTCATTCTAGGGCTTATCGTCAATAAATCTTATCATCAATATTATGCGCGAAAGAAAGAGCGCTAAATATTCAAGAAAAAAAAAACAGTCGCGCAGCACTGTACAGTAGCGTGAAGACTCAGGTACAAAAGCCGGACACATTCCGCTCTTCCTCTTTCTCTCTTCATTTCTCCTTCTTTTACCTTTTTCTACATTTCTTTCTCCCCATTTCTGTATCTCTAATTCCCTCTTTCTGACCCTTTTCGCTCCCTCTCCTCATCCTTTTCTCAGTCTGTCTTAGATTCTATCTTTTTCGTTGCACACTTTTCTTTCTACATTTATTTCTTCCTGTTCCTCTCTCTTTCTTTTCTTCATGGTATCTTTTACTCTCTACTTTCCTTCCTCCTCAACCTTACTGGCTTCTCATATGTTTTCTTTTCACTCGCTTTTCTTTTCCACCAATTCCATATACTGTACTTTAGACGGACACGCTGTACACTGCCAGCCGCTCTCCGGCGGATGATGTAGTACACGTGGGCTCAAATCTCGCCTCGCAAACGAAATTCACCACTCACATTTTCCTCTCTTAACTTCTATTTCTCTTCTTGTATTGACTCGGAGTTTTCAGCTCACCGCCATCGCTTCGCAGCCGTTTGTTTGGCTAACTGCCGCTTTATTCAGCTTGTGTGGACCAGTGCCGAGTAGTGGGATCCATCCAATAAGTGTGGCACATACCTGTACGTGATGATCTAGTCCTGACAATATCTGATGGCATATACATCAGCCTATTTCACTAATTTCTTGACATACCTTGCAGAAACTGACAAACTTTGTGCAGCCAACTCCACGACAGCACCGGTAACACGGATGACTTACTTTTCTTACAAAAAAAAAAACGCAATCAGAACTGATACCAACACATCTCACAACAGGATACCTGGAATCAGTTTGAGGGTGAGGCTGGTTGGTTCATGTTGTTTACGCAAGTGCGTATACAAAGGGGTTACGAGATTCTGAAGGAGTGGCGCATAAGGAAACAAAGGCAGACCAAACAATCTGCATGACAACGACGCCCAGGGACCCCACATGCTTTTAGTTCCCGGAAGTTTGAGGTCCGTGCTGTCTTCTGTGCATGCATGTATGGTTCTTTGCAGAATATGTGTGGTTGTTTGCTTTTTAGTGTTTTACGAGCAAACAACTTACAACAAATAAAAACAAAAAAAACAACCGAAAGAAAATAGTGTCTGGCGGTCTGTTTAGCTCGGTATGGCCTCAGGTACAACAAAATAACAGACAAATATTTTGATCGGGCAGACTTTTTGACCATAAACAGACAATACTTATTTAAGCAATTATCAGAACCCATACTGTTACCATAGTTACAGACGCAGGTAGGATTAATTTCACAGTCCATGCAGAAACAACCTAAAGTTGGTGGCTGCTTTCATGTTCTACTTCGAGCATATAACTTTTACTTCCTTTCTTTCTTCCTCTCGCATCGATCTGTATACGTTATTATTGAGGATTTCACTTACCTTTACTGATCGCTGAAAACATGCTTCTTGTAATGCAGGGGAAAATAAGTGTTTTAAAAGCAGAATAAGATGTTTTTTTATTATGTAAATCAGTGACAAACCTACTTCTTGTTTTCAACAGTTCATATTGCCATGGAGACGCGCTAAGCAAAAGCAAAGCCTTTAAGCTGAAGCGGACAGTACATAATCTTTCTTAGTATAATTACGTGCTATAAATCTTTTATTTAACGAGTGCGCTATGAATGAATATGCTGCCCCAAAGATCGAACCAGACGGGTTTCTTAATTTTAACGACGCAGGTGCACTTACAACGAGAACAATATTGTGCAGCTTCTGTTTTGACATCACATTGCTTTCTTCTTGTTTTGTTTTTCGAAGAAGAAAGTGACACAGCTCACGCGGACACAAGCTTAATTACCTTCAAGACTTACTTTCGTAATTTTTTTCGACAGGGCTGAAAAAAAAACACAAGTCGAACATGCAAATATTGTTGAAGCCATCATCGGGCACGGGGCTAAGCATTGCAACTGCTAATTCTCGTATTTTGCAATTTTGCATTCGCGTTGCCCTCATTAGCGGCAGGTGTTAGTGCTGCACACTTCTGACAATCTCAGTTAATTAGCGCGTCTGTGCTCACTCACAGGCGTTACCACACTAAGCGACACGCAATACAACATGAGGAGTTCTATTCCCCGCTGTAAAGTTACGTGCAGACTGAGAAATAAGCCCTAAAGACAAAATAGCACAGTGCAAACGATACAAGTACTCAGGAATGTCCACCCCGAGACAAACTTTCCACAGGAGATCTTTTATTGCACTAATTTCTTGCTCTTGAAAAGAAAAAAAAATCCCGTTGTCCTCTCATTCTGTTCGCAATCTGCTGCATGCTTCTCATGCGGAGCAAGCAGTTCTATTAAACCACTGTCACAGCCAGGCGCTTGTGACCGGTTTAAACGCACTCCGCTAATAATTAGAACCCAAGTCGTTTCTCGAGGACGCATGGAAAGACACGGCCACAAAGAGAAGCTAAGTCTTTGCCGACGGGATTTGTCGGTGAGAAGACCACGAGACTGCGTTACGTGCCTCGAAAGACTCGGTAACGTTAGCGTCTGCGCCATCTGCTTGGGACAGAAAGCACTTGATAAGCGTGACTTCGAAGTTGCTGTCAGATAACGAGCTCGAAATTTCTTTTATGTCTATTGGCATACTCACTCCAGTAGGAGCAGTTAAAGTCGTATTAAACAGCTGACGTTACGAAAAACTGCTAGCTGTTGCGAAAACTACGTGATATACAAGGGCTAGTCAAATAGGTCTCTATAGTTCCGGCGAAAAACAGTTCAGAAGTTATTGCTAGCGACTCAAGCATGGGAAGTTATGAGTACTGAAATTGAAGCGCGACTATGTGCGAAGAGAACAGAGTGTACAATTAGGAGAAAAATCGGCCCCGTATCTCCATGTTAATCGGCAAATGTAATCAAAAGACGATAGTCTTGCATGTGGCGAGTGAACAGAACATTTATTTGATCTTCTTCGACAGAAAATCGGTGATTGGTATTCTGGAGGCACTTTGTTAGAGTGCCTCGAGCGTGCAGTGGAGGTGAACGAGCGCTTCAAGTCACGTCACGCGTGAGAGATGAGTGCCATCTGGCAGTTTTATTGGAAAACGTTGCGCGTTCGACTCAGAGGTGATAAGATGTAGAACGTAAGGCGAAGGGTAGGTGCCACCACCGTGTCGTCTTAGCAAAGCGTTGGAAACGCTCGCTTCTTCGTGCAAGCGTTGCATGGTCAGCGCAGCGTGATAAGCGCTACGGTCCCTATAGTTACTTATGTATGCCTTTTCTAGTAAAAGACGAACATGCAGAATATATACGTGTTGTTATGATGCCTCAGATATGCGCAATAATTGCTTTTTAATCGACAATCGCACAATTATGAACGCTGAATTTTGAGCAACATTGGTGGGTGCTCAAGATGGGGTCGGCTGCTTGGAGTATCGGCTGGTGCCGTTTAGAGTACCCGGTACCGTTAAGGGTCGAATTTTTTTGTGTCGAATTTTTGCGTTGAAGGTACTCAAGAAAGACTATCGTCTTTAAAACTTTCTTTAATCCAAAGCGAAGTAATTGTTATGCTAGCGATGGGATACAACGGCCTGCGGGTCAGCAGCCGAGTACCTTAGCCACTAGACCATTACGGCGGGGCGGAGTCGGGCAGTGGTGAGAAAAAATGCCAGGCCTGCGCGGGAGGCGCAGCCAGTCACAGCGAAAGCTTGAAGAGCGGCCTTTTTTAAACACTCATTTGGTAACTGCGGCAAACACACTTGCTGCGTATTCACAAGGGCATTATGAATAGTAATTTCTGGGTAATGAACCAGTGTTCTCTATGATATTTTTCATCATTTTTCTGAGAAGTGTTATATCCGCTAAACACATGTACGGATATTTGTGCCAATTGTTCATGCTGTGGCTGTCGACGATGAGGAATTTCGCCGGATGTGGGTATGCGCCTCATCTAGTAGGTGATCAGAAAAAGATAGAGAAAAAGGAAGGCCGGGAGGTGAACCACATATTGGCATCTGGTTTGCTACCCAGCACTGGGATTAGGGAAATCGGGGCAAGAAAGAGGGGGTAGATAGAGAGGAAAAAAAAAAAACGCACGTGCACTCATGAGAAAACGAAAACACACACATGAAGGGCGTTCTGGCTAGAACCATTCAGAAAGGCCGTTCGATCGCAAAAAGTGCAGTAGCGCTTTCAGGGTCTTCTTCTGTGAAGTTTTACATTGTCGATATTGTAAAATTTTTTCCTCCGACAGAGGTTGATTATCTAATTTGCTAAGCTCTTTGCGAAGGCATAGTCGTTGTGTACTATATTCTAGGCAGTCACAAAGCATGTGTCGGATGGTTTCTTATTTTGCCACAGTGGCCACAGGCTGCGGTGTCGGCCATCCTAATGCGGAAAACGTAGGCGTTGCTAAACGCAACGCCCAACCACAACCTACATGAAAAGGTCTGGTCTGCTCGGCAAAGCCTCGACGGGACTTGACGACTGAACGTAGGATCAAGCGAGTGCAGTCGGGCATGGTTGAAGTGCGGCTGATTCCATTGCGACGTGGCGTGATGGCGAGCAAGCCACCGGAGCTTTCGCGCAGCATCTGTCCTGGAAAGTGGTAGTTGCAGTTCATGATATTCTGCGTGGTGATCAGAAACTAGCTTTTGTAATGGGTTGGAGCGTGGGACGGCCCACTCACTACGCTATTCAGATTGTGAGATGCCTCGTTGTCCTTTTGCTGTTCTAAAGCGCTTCATTACTTATAATAACGTGATTCCTTTCATGACATAGGGCCTGCCTATGGAGAGTTCGCGAACAAGTCCCAAGCAGCAGAGTGGCTCGGTGGTTCCACCCTCAACAACCACTCAGGAACAGACCTCTGTGTTTGCTTATGTTCCACAAATTTCGCCATGCACTCCAGAAAGTACTTTTTTGTGGGAGAGCTCTCGAGGAATGTTAAAGCTGGTGTCTACTCAGTACGTCTACCAACACTTCTTTTTGCGATCTTTACGTCATTGTTCATGTACACAGTGTCTGGAAACAGGCAATAGAGCATAAAAAGAGAAAATTCGGCATGGCTCAGTGGTAGAATACCGGGCTGGCACGCAGGGGACTCGGGTTCGAGCACTCCTGTGTCCGTAATGCTCGTACTTTTTTTCTTATTTCTCGATAATAATTACGTACACTGGCGGTGGCAGCGGACAACTATGGCGCCGCGCGTCACCCGAGTTTTGATCTCTTAACAGCTTTCGCTGTAATAACTCCAACATGCTACGAGTAGGCAACCTTAGCTGAAGTTAGGCGTCTCTGGTGACTAACGCTCTCCTAGCTGTCAC
The DNA here is from genome assembly GCF_013339725.1 of Rhipicephalus microplus. Taxonomy (NCBI): domain Eukaryota; kingdom Metazoa; phylum Arthropoda; class Arachnida; order Ixodida; family Ixodidae; genus Rhipicephalus; species Rhipicephalus microplus. Next base: position 33,158,021 of record NC_051169.1, read on the forward strand.
ACCACTTTCTCCGATTTCGCGTCACCGTTAGCAACTACAGCTATCACAAGTATCTGACTGCTAGGGTTTGTTTGTTCGTTTATCATTGACGTTAGTCACCGGTTTGGAGATGTATCACTAAGCATCTACTTAAGTTCATCTACGTTAAACTGTGCTATAGCAGTCAAAAACAAGCTCAGAGTGCACAAGCTCCGACCGACCTCTTTGCCTTCTTCTTACAAATCAGCTCTTTCTCCCTTTCTCTTTTATTTTTCTTTTGACTGACAGATCGCATCAATCGAAAGCAGCATTCGCATCAGCTGCGCGTCTTGACACGTGGTGTTTCCAGTTGCCGGTGCGGTTTTTTACGAGGTGTTAAAAAAACAAGACGTATTCCTCACTCATTAAAGTCAGTATAAGACGAAAGGGACATTTGTCTTTAAAAAGGCCGTTCAGTGTTTTTGTGTCCATAGTTTGTCCACAGGGGCGAAGGAATGACGTCATTGAGAGGGCTGCCTCCAAGTCATTCGCGCTATGTCATGAGTGATAATGAGAACACGCAACTTTTTCATTCAATTTTCTTTGCGATTTGTTAGTGTATAGTTTACAACGTATTATTCGTGGCGTAAATACGTCATAGGGGCCATGGTGACATAAAACCCGACATAAAAGACTTTTTATGCTAAAATACACAGCTACAACTATACAGCGCACCAGGATACACGTCGAACGCGTATCTCATGACGCACGCTAAAGGTCGTGATATGCTTTAACATGATCCTTTGGCTCTTTGTCATCACTATCTCTTTAGTAGCTTCTACTATACGCTCGTCGGGTAGAAAGAAGACAGAAGGCGCTAGAAACTCTCGCTAAATTCCTGTATCTCCAACTCTTGTAACTTAGTCTTGTGTTCCTCGTTTTGTGCTTAGAAGATGTGGCAACAAAAATACGCATCCCTCTCTCCTATCTTTTTTCTCACTTTCATCTCTTCCCTAATGCAGGTTAGCGAACCGGATGTGCGTCTCGTAAACCTCCGTGCTTTTCCTTGCATCTTTATCTCTCTCTATCTCTCTCATTTATGCAGCAAAGACATATCTAATGCTAGAAATGAAACCAGACATAGGGAAAGCGTCAGGAGACGAGTTACACGTCCAAGCAACGTAAAAAAATCGCGTTGCCTACATTTCATTTCATGTCGACGCATGGTCGCAGAAGCAAGATCATGCGCGAGACAGTTCCATTAGGTTCTAGATTTTTGTGCCCTTAGACTGAAATTAGGAACAAGCGAAACCCTATCTTGTATAGTGAGTCATCAAGCCGATTGCTATAGGGCTAATAGTACACTTATTGGAGAACCACTTGATGTCCCGCTCGTTTGTTCTCACAGCTGAAGTTTTGGACACATCTTCTTCTGCAATTTCCAAACAAGTGGCACTCAGTACACACTTTCTTAAAGTGCTGCAGGCAGTGAGGAGAAAGTTACGCAGCCATTTCAAATGACACGAACAACAAAGCTATTGATAATTATTTTTATATCGCGCATGACATCGCAAATATGCTTGAATCATTGGACACACCGTTAATCCTTATGCTTAAAAGGCAAGTAAGAAGCAAGTCTGCGCCCATCTAATCATTATACAATCACTAAACCAACGGTGCAGGATTAGTAGTGCCACATTTGGAAATCACTTGATGTCTCATAGACTTGTAGTTACAGCTCTGAACAAACAGTAGGGACCTTCAGAGCTTGGACGCTAAATCTTTTTCCTGTTTCCTGCCCACGTTGGTCAAGCTCGGACCGATAACATAAAAAATATAAAACATTTTGTCTGGAATGAAGTGAGCAAAAAAGAATTGAGCTAACGACACGACTCTATGCTAAATTTCCTTCATTATATCTTCCTAAAAAAACATATTCTTCCAGATATGTAGCACTTGTACGAACATATGGGGGACATAGTAAACATGAGTTCAGCGAAATTTTTCTAAAAGAAGATAGCGAGAAAAATTGTTTGCGAAGATGCTTGATGAAAGTACGTGCTGATGCTTAAGGACCTATATACAGTTGAGCACTCAATAAATAGACATTTTCGCAAATGCGTTTATTTATACTTAACAAAATCTATCTGGCAAAAGAATGCGTGAGTACAATAATGTAGTTACTATTCTCTAATGATGAAGTTTTTTGTAGTGCATTATTAAGGCAAGGATTACGACGGGAACGTTGTTTAATGTAAAATTTTTGTCTGTTACAATCCATCTATTTTTCTAGGCAAAATATTGCCTATGCATACTCTTACTCGCTGTTTGTTTTCGCTTTGTAAAAACATGCAGGGCAACCGACTATTTTATGACAGGTATTTGTATCAAATTCTCCAAAACATGAAATAGAATAAACTGACAGAGAATGCTATCTAAACTTGGAAAAAGTATTTGCAGGAGCTGTGCGTAGATAGCAAGCATCTGAATAGGAAGTAAGCCCTCAAAGAGAGTGTCTCAACACTGGCCCCCCGAATTCTAGCGCATCTCTGTAGGGTTCTTATAAAATGTGTGTTGTTATCTTGATGAAAATGAAAGCCCTGCAGCTCAACAGTCACAGAAATAATTTCTTTTCTTCTGTTTCATGCGTGTAGAATAACCAGGAAAACAACCAAGACTACAGATGTAGACGCGGAAGTGTGATTGCTAGCGTCCACAATGCACGTTTAAATGACAGTTCTACTATTTTTGCTTTGCCCCTCCTGCTGTTGACAGCTGCATTGTTGAAGGGATTTAAAAGAGAATCCCAACAAGCGTGTGCCAGTCCACACAAGGACATGCAGGGAGCTTTCTATTTTGGCACAGCAGTGATGGCGTGCTCAAAGTGATCATTGCGTAGATCGATTCAAATGAGAATAGGTGGTGAAAAATTCAATGTAATACCAAAAATTTCGTTTTTCACCATTTGGAAGTAGCTTTACGGGCTCGTGTTCGCAGAAACATTTTGTATTCCCCTTCATAGGTTTGTTATACAGTGAGTCTTATTAAACGTTCAAGTATATAGGACTTCTACAAACGGGTGGTTTTTAGGAAGCTCATTCTCGTTTTTTTTAAGAATTTCAGTAACTATATATATAAATATTGGGAGCTTTTGAAAAAATCGTCCAAAGTAACCCCACTACAATCGATGCTATATGGCCGTGTAGCTGATCTCTGGAGTAACTAGCACATGAAGAGCGGGTAATATTCCTGGCGCCACAAAGCAATTTACAACCCGAATATAACCATTTCAATAAAAAGAAAATTCTGACGCAATAGTGGAACCTACTGTGAAATTCTGGTAGGAATGATTCTGCTCAATTTTGGAAACCGAATTTCCCTCAAATTGTATTCAAAAGCACACTATTTCAAACGCCGGTATTGCACACAGATTGGCATTTCTCAGGTCAAGAGAGTTCTCAGCTGAATGAAGGCATTTTTTTTTGCGTCACCATTTCATTTACGGAATTAGAGACACAACCCTCTTTACGACATTTATTGAACCTTCTAACGTTACTCGATATGACAGTCTAAGGCCATTGTGTTTTCTATTCGTGTCTGTTAGCTTTCTTTAGAAAATAAACTAAAAAAAAATTAGTGGGAACTAGCTTTTTTTTTTGAACCCTTCTTCTTACTGGTATAGATTACTATTTAGGCCCGAACATTTACTTGGTTGTTGAATCAGACCTAAACATATTTGAAGAAAAGGGTCAAGACATATCTTTCCATTTGCTGTCTACATCATGCTGTCCGCCTAGAAATACAGGTGTCAGTGGCTTGTTCTGCAAGAAAGACACCCTTGGGAGTGCTTCAAGTTGAGAATGGCACTGCTTAGGGGTGCTCGCAACGCGGCAACAACACGTGACGAAATAAAATATTGAAGGTTTTTCTCACCTTAGGAGGGCAATGGCTTTCGTTATGCAGTGGTCGTTTGGAAACTCTGATTTCTCCCTGAGGAACCGTAGGATAGCATTCCACCATTCATGATAATTAGAATGTTTCGTTCCTTGCTAAGTGCTCATTCGATGGCGTTCTTATTTTTGCTATAAAGTGAGTGGTGATGTTAGCTTTTTTTTTTCACTGCTACAGCGTGTCTACTGTAACTGGGGCATATAAGTCTAAAGAGGTACTAGGGGCGGAAACTAAGCATAAAAACATAGACAGGGCCCACGAGATTTTTCGTTTTAAATGATAGCATGGCAGTACTATATTACTTATCAATGTTGAAATTATTTATTTTGTCAATAAACAGCGTGAGATTTCATTCTAGAATACGTTGAATGATTTATTTTGAGAAAAAAAAACGTGTCACAAAGTCTGCAAAAGTGTTTTCAGGGCATTCATTCGTGGCTTCTTTTGAAAAATTGCGTAATATGAGCAGATTTTGTTGGTATTAAAAGGATCTGCCTCAATATAATTGTTAACAAATGCAACTTATTCTTCGACATCTTAGTGTCTATGCCGAGAAAACTCTTTCGCCTATGAATATAAAAGCCGGGGTAGACTGCACTTTACTAAAGTTATTAACTGTATTGACAAATATTCTATAGTATGCGTAGTTTGATGATCAGCAAAGGTTACCGTTAGGCCTTTTACATACCATGTAAGGTTTAAAAGAGCCATCAAAGTGATTAAATTATCCCTGTAAAAGCACGTTATCTCCTACAGGACTGCGAAGTTATGATAGCACACACTTTAGAGTTGAGGTATTTACTGTTACGGCACCTTGATCATACTGAACAAAATATGATGTCGTTTCTCCGTCAGTGTTTTTTTTAAGGCAGCAGTGGTTTTCCTCAAACTTTCCCATACACCACAATTCAAGGCAATGATTGCTAGTTTTGTTCATATTCATTTTTCCATCAAGTAGTTTTCGGCTATGGGGGCATCTGGCCTGCCCGCTTGTTGGTTGAGGACGTTGCATTTTAAACTTTCTTTGCCCTCCGTCAATTTCGGCAGCGTAGCTTGCACGTTTTTTTGGCGGAATGTCTGAGAATGGTATGGATGCTGGGTCATTACCACCCAACCAATGAAACAAACATTTCGCGATTCTAGTTACCCTGTACAGAAGCCCAGGGACGTGTTCCTGTGCTTTCAATATGCACTTACGCTCAAAAAATAAACAAATCACACAAGCATTTTTAAACGCCTTTAAACGTTCAAAAGCATTTAAATGTACAGGCGCACTTGCCAATATCTACGCGGCTCAGCACAGTAGGAAATAAATAAAAGTTACAAATTTCTCTCGTATGAATCAGTCATAGCTCGAACAAAAAAAAGCAACAACTATGGAGCATCTCTCTAAACGGAACCCTGATGGAATGCGAAGTAGTAGTGGTGCGTACGGCGCTGACCCAGTTGAAACGGGCGACGACGCTGATGCTGGGAAAACAGTTTAAAGCGAAACTCGGAGTAGTGTTAACTCGAGTAAACGTTTCTTTGAAACGCAAAAAGACGGAAGGTGGTTTGGGTTTTGTGTAAGTTTTATTGGAGATAAACGAGCCGAAAGAGTGTTTCCACTTGACAAGTTGTCGAGCGTTGAGGGTGGTGGAGAGAGTGAAGTGAGAGAGGTCTGTTGCGAGAGGACGAAGGAGCCGGTAGCTGTGGTGTGATCTATTTGGCACCGCTCCAACACCGGCGGCGAAGGCGCCGCGTTGCGGCTTGTTCGTACAGAGGCATGTATTACGTACGGCGTTATACACGTGAGTCAAAGAGCTGCTTCGTATCCAAACAGAAGGTGTTTTCCTAGTAGTAGCAGTTTTAAATAATTGTCAACAAGTACCAGCAATTTCATCTGCACAGCGTTTATTGAAAAAAAATATTGGTATCAGGTAAAACAAGCTATCTTTGTCGAATACTCATAGTGCGAAGCCCCAATTTAGCTTGATGTTTCATCCAGTGCTCTTTGTGAACAGGAAGTGACTTGTTGGACTTCTTTCTCTTGAATCGTGAACGAGGTAGTATAGCTAGAATGTCGGGGATGATTGCTGACCAAAAGTATCTAAGAAGGATCTTGTTAGCATGTCTATTGCTGGAAGTGGATTATTAGACCGGAGCGGACGCCCTACTTTTTGCAAAAACAAGCGTCAAACACTCCCGTAAAAAGTCTTGCAGATGTAGTCTTGAGACGCGTTAAGGATATTACCGTCTCAAACACCACTTCCCTTTCGGAATCTCTCACTGAGAGACTACGTAGAAACATTCTTTCTCATTTACGAGACTTTGCCTCCATGGTGACCTGGCTGTGCCTCGCGCAGACTAACGAACATTGTCTAGCCACCAACAAACATCTCACTGGACACCCAAATGAAGTATTGCTTACGAGCACTAACTACGTGGCGGAACCCACCTCAGTGGTCTAGTGGCTGAGGTGCTCGTCTGCTTACATGCAGGTCGCGGGATCGAATGGCAGCTGCGGCGGCAACAGTTTCGATGGCGATGAAAAACTTGAGACCCATGTGCTTCGCTTTGGGTGCACGAGAAGAACCCCAAGTGGTCGTAATTTCCGGAGCCCTCCACTGCGGCGTGTCTCATAATTATAGGGGGGTTCTAAGGCGTTAAACCCTACCAGTTATTATTATTGATTGTACGTGACGTTTGGGCAATGCTGGAGTCGCTAAACGGGTCCGTCTAATATCCCCCACACCCGTATAAAACGCCTTCTCTGCCTTCTCTTGTCTAGGCTCTGCGAAGTATAATTCATACCTGGATATATGCCATTAAGAGGTGCTTTGTCACGATAAGAAACCATTAGGTCATCGTTAGAAAACGACTGTATCAGCAACAACCAACAGAACAAGCTTAACTTATAAGTTAAACCTCTGGCAGAAGGCCCAGGAAGAAGCCATCAAAAAATTTTTCCAGAGCAGCTGTCATAGAATGACAATCCTGGTCGGGTTGAACTAAAGCGACTACTCCATATTTCGGCCCCACATTAAACATATATTTTCTCTCTTTCTTCTTGCTAATTCCCTACTGTTACCACATTTCTGTGTTAGTATACTTTAAACGTCCTTATATTTCTTACCCCCCTCTCTCTTGTTTTGCATTTGTATACAATGACTAAAAAAATAAAAGAAGAAAAGAAGCAGCCCCCTCTTTTTTTGTTGTCTCTTAGCGTATTTTCACCCGGATTATAAAGTCTCCACCGTTATATTTGCGCCCCTTCTATTCTTTCCCATTTTCTATTACCTTAGTCAATACCGGTAAAGCAAGGGTTTCAGAAGTTTTTGTTAAAGCTTTGTTTGTGCTTCATCTTTTTGAGGCAGTCCTTAAGAACTATACATACCGAGAACAAACAAAAGTTCATTCATTCTCGACCGAAGAAGAAGTTGAGTCCCGTTTTTTCATATATCGGTAGTACAGAGTTGATGCCTCAGACTGCTGCTATTTCTGTTTGTTTAACATCGCTCTTTGGATGGCTTGAAAACGGGTGAATCAGCTTCAGTGTGTATGGAGCACAGAGTCCTACAAATGAGATTGGTAGGACCTGCCAGAACCTTAAAAGACAAAAATTGGAGCACCGCCGTACTGAAGAAATTGGTGTCACAAGAATGCTTCATTTCGTATATGTCAAGTCCCTTGAATAAGCCTTTTCATGTGCCATGTTTATTACAGAAAAATGTGTACTAGGCTTGTCAAGTAACTTGACTTTGAAAGGCGATTTTTCAAATGCACAATATTTTATTCCGTTCAGTATTTTATTACATGCTTGTCATTCGCTATATACGGGTGGCGATACGAGGCTTCGCCTGTAACAGGTCAGTATGCTATAGCAATAAATATACCAGAAATACGGTGGCTTCATAAAAGAGCTTCCTTCAATGTGCTTACAAGAGGTAGCGTTTCTTCACGCGAAGTGCTGCGAGCGTTTTGATTTTCTTTTGTTGACACGCTCATGTGCCTCTTGGAAATGAATGTCCAACGAAAACACCCTGTATAAATAAGCACCATACGTGTACGCGAAGCCCTGCCTACCTCTACGCCGGAGCAACCGCCCACGCAGCAACATCCACTTCTTCGAATAAAGCTGGCTTTGCACGTTTCGTAACACACATCGATCAAGCATTATGTACGACGCTGTCTTCTGACGCTGATGATCGCGTGTATACTTATGTCATTCGACGTTTGCCGAGCGTGTAAGAGCAGCTTCCCTTAAATGTTTGCTCAGGCCTGAGAAAGGAATAAAGTAAGCCTTGATCGTGCTTTTATCGCAAGATGCGTATGCCCGGAAAAGTACTATTTTGTCATTAGAATAACTACGCCCATTGCAGGCTTTTGCCCTACAGTGGGCGTGGTTAGACTGATGATAATAATGATCTTTTTATTGACGATAAAACTGGTCACTAACAACGGCCACGTAGCCACCTTTGAAGTAACGATACATGTTACGTTCGCGATACGTGTATATGCAAGGCGGTTAAAGGACGGCCTTTCTGTGCTCACTCGATGGTTGGTATAAAAGTGATATCAGAAACAGATCTAAACATGCAGAATAAAAACAGTGGAATTGATAGCGAGACGTCTTATACAGCGATTTCAAAATTCATCAAGCAGTTTTTTTACACGGGAACACCTATCAGGAAAGCTTCGTAGCAATAGCTGTGGATACGGTGATAGTAGGACAGGCTGGATAACGCGTACAATAAAATAGAAGAAAGTACACAGACAAATGGGCAGCCGTCAATTGAAAGCTGTAGTAATGTACAGAAATTTCTCGCCGCTATTCAAAACTTGACCCCTGAAAAAACTGTCTAGAAACCGGGAGCCTAAGCTATGGTACCCATTCCTGGAAAGCAGATGTGGCCCAGTTTGAATCCCATGAAAAGTCAACTCGCAGTTATACTAAGAAGTGTTTTCGTTGTTCATTCGTGCTAGAGCCCTCCACTACAGAGTCTCCCTTAATGATATCCTAGTTTTTGGACGTCAAACCCTAGCAAATAACAATGTAAAAAACTTCACAATTAGCCTTTAGTCAAAATTTTCTTGGTACTGTGGTGCCACCCGATCATAAAATATTTATCAGAATGAAACTTTTTTTATCTTCTCTGTATTTTTATTCCCATCTATTTTCTTAATTAGTGTACTCGCTTCCATGCGAAAATAATGTCTAAACAAGCAAAGAGACGCCTGGAAAATTAGACGGAGAACGACAGCACAGTGATGGGCTTAATAAATAACTTTAACCCTTCTATACAGTTATCCCGCTTATTGGCAAACCTAAACACACACACGATCACACGCAGGTAGGTGCTCCACGGCATCGTTTTGGAATGCATAAATATGGCTAAAAAATTGTTGTTTCACGTGGCTTGACCAATGTTGCCCAACTTGCAGAGAAAAAATAACTCTATGAGTGCAGAAAAGAAAGAAAGATAGGAAGCGATTATGTGGGGGCCCCACTGCCGGGAAGAAAGCTCGGGTTGACGCACTCGTGAGACGAGGTGTGTGTAGTGCCGGATTTCTAATCAGTCTCGTCTTGTTGCTCCGTAACGGTGGCATCCGTGGTGTGAATAACCCGCAGGCCCCACGGGGGTCAACGCACTTGAGGAAAGAGAGGCTTGGGGAAAAGCTTTGTGGATGGAGAATTAAATACAAAAAAGAAAATGCTGTGTTGCTGGAAGCAGCAGGGAGACGGAGAACGACGGGATTCTTTCATGACGTTAGCGCCACCTCGGAGCTTAGGCATTTTCACCGCCCTCTTCAGCACCACGACGTTTAAAATGAAGCTAGGTCATGAAGCTATCATCGATTGTTCCCGTGCCGAAGTGTCCCTTGCGCCAACACGTGAATTTCCATCGCCCACTTGTTCTCCTCTGCTCTGCAAACTAATCGCTGACGATGACATCACCTTGCCTCCGGAAGCTCCAGTCTCTATTAACCTTTCATGTATGGCGCAACCTGACGCCACGGTAGTGTTTACGCCATCTCCGTTTTTTACTGAATGCAAGGGCATCGTTCTCCTATTTGCCGTTCTTACGATTGCGTCTGGTTTAACCGTAATGCTGGTTACCAACCACTGCAACTACCCCATTGGCTTACTTCGTGGTGAAACGTCGGAATATGTGCAACGTGTCGACCATATCGATGATATTATTCTTCCCGACGAAACGCCATGTCACATTGCCGCAATCACTCAGGCGTCTGAGCCATCAAGTTTGCCAGCCTTCGACAATTCTATTGACGCAGACCTTCCCCTCTCGCATCGCCGCCAACTTGTTGCTCTCATTAACAAGTTTCGCTCTTCTTTCGACTTTCAAGAACCTGCTTTGGGCCGCACCTCGACTATCACTCATACTGTTGACACCGGCTCACATTCGCCTCTGCGGCAGCGTCCTTTCCGCGTTTCCGCCGAAGAGCACCGCGTCATTACAGAGCAAGTAGATGGCATGTTTAAACGTGGAGTCATACAGCCTTCTCAAAGCGCTTGGTCATCACCTGTGGTTCTGGTTAAGAAAAAATGGCACCGTTCGATTTTGCGTGGACCATCGCCACTTGAACAAGATTACGAAGAAAGATGTCTACCCGCTACCTCGAATAGACGATGCTCTTGACTGTTTACAAGTTGCCGAGTACTTTACATCCTTGGATCTGCGTTCTGGGTATTGGCAGGTGCCAATGGCCGATTGTGAACGCCCTAAAACAGCCTTTATAACGCAAGATGGCGTATATGAGTTCAAATTCATGCCATTTGGGCTCTGCAAAGCACCTGCCACATTTGAGCGCATGATCGATACCACCTTGCGTGCCTATAAGTGGAAAACTTGTTTTTGTTACCTGGACGATATCGTAGTCTTTTCATCTGATTTCCCGACACATCTTCTTCGCCTCCGCAAGATTCTGACGTGTCTTCTGCAGGCCTACAACTTAACTCCAAAAAGTGCCACTCCGCAGCACGAAAACTAGCCATTTTGGGACGTGTCATCACAAGAGAAGGTGTTCTTCCGGATCCCGATAAGCTTCGAGCTGTCGCTGACTTCCCGTTGCCCACATCACTGAAAGCCCTAAGAAGTTTCGTCGGTCTATGCTCCTACTTTTGTCGCTTCGTTCGCAACTTCACGTCCATCATCGCACCTCTCACGAGTCTGGTTTCCAACAGCAAAGGTATATCTGCATGGTCACCTGCATGTGAAGACGCATTTCGCCAGCTGCGCCACCTGCTGACCTCACCAACTATTCTTCGTCACTACGACCCTGCTGCTGCCACAGAAATTCACACCGATGCAAGTGGCATTGGTCTTGGTGCAGTTTTGGCACAACGGAAAGGCACCCAAGCCGAATACGTAGTCGCCTATGCAAGTCGCGCTATCAATAAGGCTGAATTGAATTACTCCGTGACAGAGAAGGGGTGTTTGGCCATAATCTGGGCCTTGATGAAGTTTCACCCGTCCTTTACGGCCATCCTTTCGACGTGGTCACAGACCACCACGCTCTATGTTGGCTGTCCACATTGAAAGACCCGTCAGGACGCCTGGGACGTTGGGCACTTCGATTGCAAGAATACGACATCCGTGAAGTATATCGTTCCGGTCGCAAGCATGTGAATGCCGATGCACTTTCGCGATCGAAGCCCAAATGTGGCTTCTCTGTCATCCCTTTTTACCACCTTGTCACTAATAGACACCACTGACATCCTTTCGGAGCAGCGTAAAGATCCATACCTTGCATTGTTACTCAACTACCTTACCGATCCGTCTGCTGTCCCTTCCATGAGAGCACTACGCCGACAAGCAGCCCACTTTTCCATGCGAAACAGCATTCTGTACCGCCGCAACTACATGCCTGGTGGTCGGAAGTGGCTCCTTGCTGTCCCAACTCATATGCGCTCTGACATCTGCATGAATTTCCATGCAGACCCCCAAAGTGATCACGCAGGTGTCCTGAAAACCTACGAATGGCTGCACCAACGATATTACTGGCGAGGAATGTATCGCTTTGGGCAGAAATACGTTCAGTCGTGCACCACTTGCCAACAGAACAAGACACCTCCGCGGCAACTTACTGGCATGTTACAGCCGCTCCAATGCCCGGCTCGCCCATTCGACCGCGTGGGTATCGAGCTCTATGGCCCCCTACCATATAGTCGCTCTGGAAACCGGTGGATTATTGTCGGCGTCGATCATCTGACACGCTACGCTGAGACTGCAGCTCTACCAGCAGCGACCGCCTAGGAAGTTGCGCTCTTCATTCTGCGCAGCTTCATTCTCCGCCACAGGGCTCCACAGGAATTACTCAGTGATAGGGGTCGAGTGTTCCTGTCGGAGGTCATCCTAGCTATTCTCGCTGAATGCAACATCATCAACCGGAAATCTACCGCATACCATCCACAGACGAATGGTCTCACTGAACGGTTCAACCACACACTTGGCGACATGCTGAGGATGTACACCTCCTCCGACCACACTAACTGGGACGCTGTATTACCTTTTATTACCTTCGCTTACAACAACGCGACGCAAGCGACTACCGGTTTTTCCCCGTTCTTTCTGTTGTACGGCCGCGAACCATCCCACCCACTCGACACCATACTCCCGTACCACCCTGATGCATCGGAGTGCTCCCCGCTTTCGGAAGTCGCGAGATGCGCTGAAGACTGCCGTCAGTTGCTCGGTCTCTGACAAGTGAGGCTCAAGGTCTACAAAAGACTCGACAAGACGACGTTCACCACATAGCTTCTACGTTTCGTGCTGGCTCCCTTGTGTGGCTTTGGGCGACCCCGCACGTTCCTGGCCTGTCTTCTAAACTTCTGGCCCGGTATCATGGTCCATACCGTGTCATTGACGCGACCTCCCCGGTGAATTACATCATCGAGCCACTAACGCAATCACCAGATTTGCGCCGTCGAGGGCGCGAGACCGTACACGTCGACCGTCTCAAGCCCTACTATGACCCCCTCATTGTGCGTACTCCCTGAGTAGCCAGGATTTCTACTCTTCACCCCGGGGGTATTGTAGTGAAGCATACGTACTAACGCGTATGCGCCTTCCAAAGAGAATTAAAAACCGCGTGCTCTGATTGCACGAGAACCTGGGCCGCCATTGCCACACTTGCCATACGGCCATTTTTTGTTGCGACATCGTTGCGACTTCTCTGGTTCAATAAACGTCATCACACCATGATTATCATATTTGGACGTATCATTTACATGCATCGTCCATTCACGTCAATTATTACCGAATTTGGTATATGTGGAACTAGCGAAACGTCCGCCAGCGCATGATGAGCGTGACGTGTAGTCCTGTTGTTACGTGACACGCGTCTCATGATTATCATGTTTGCACCAGTCACGTACCTCCGTCATTCACTCATGTACCGTAATACCATATTCGGTATATGGAACGCTAGCGAAACGCCCATCCAAGTGTTGGCTCCAAATATTGGCTCCAGGCTACATTCGCTGCTTCAAAGTTTTCAGCAGCGAAGCTATTGTAGCTCACCGTGGTTTGTTTCGTGTAACCATAGCAACATCTTCATGAACGGTCACGTGCTCTCTATGTAATCCTCTTCATCGTAATCATCGCTTTCTGCTTCATTCACAAAAGACAAGTGTGGCGGTTTGGGCTAGTTGATAAGACAAAAGCCGATTTCTTCGGTGCGGGATGCAATAAATCTGATGGCTGAGACGACCAGTGCAAAGAGAGAAAGAAAAAGCGAAAAAGAAGAAGAATGAGAAATAAAGGTAGAGAAAGAGAAAAATTCTAGGAACAGTTTTTTTTCGTGAATCAAGAGATTCGAAATTGCGTACTTACTTGTGATTGCAAGTGGCTAGCAGAGCACTGCATAGTTTTGTACAAAACAGCAAAGCGATGGGCAAGTATAGTGAAGTAACACAGGGGAAACATATGAAGGTGAGAATGAGGCAAAGGAGAAAAGAAAAAAGTGAAACTGTATTTACACTGGAACGCAAACAAGAGATGAAAGAAGGCAACTCTGTGATTGCATTCTGAAAAAATTTGTAAACTATATGTTTTCAAATAGACAGTGTTTAAAACAAACTCAATGTCCAACATACCGGGGAAACTGGCTGACAAGTGCGCAAACGCACTTGCGAAAAAGAAGTTTCCGAATTCCGTGTTTGTTTTTCTTTCCCGGTCCATAGCCCTATGTCATATCATAAATATATCTCCTAGAGCGAGGCGACATAAACTAGAAAGGGGTGAAGACACCCGTTATTTGCTGCCCGTAGCTCACTGAATGTCATAGGCGGAAATGACGAGAGCCACCATCCCCTCCTTGTTTCTTTCGCGTAGCTCTAGGAGATTATTTAGGATTCCTAGACCAACATAATCACTATAGCCACTTGTATTGGAAGGCGGGTGCTTAATCCTGCTTATCTCTCTTTTTGAGTCTGTCTCTGTTTCCTCCCATTCACCACTCTTCTCAGTGTAGGGCAAGAAAATTGACCTCCCTAGTTAACATATCTGCCTCTCTTGTTTCTCGCTCCCTCGCATGCGCTTCTTAAAACGTCCCTTCATGGTAACTGAAAGTAGCGAATGATTAAATTTGGCATAGAACTTATAGAGCCAACATATTCTATAGCCTAGGGATTTGTACACTAGGTCTGTTCAGTTGTTGAATAAACTTTATTTGCCAAACGGTTGTCGCTGTGCCCGGGGCTAGGCTGCCAGGGACACATCGTTCGAGGAAAATCTTTAGAGGTCCTCGGCGACGGCCCTGGCCCGCTGGACGGCCCACACCTGGTCTTCGAGGGCCTCGCTGAGAAGGGCGGCTTGCCATCGCTCCGCTAGGTGCCTCATTTCGGTGGGTCCCTCAGTTAACGTCATACTTTCTCGTGGCCTATCTTCATCTCTTTCGCATTGCCAAAGTATATGTGCCACATCGGCTCGTTCGTGCGCGCACCACGAGCAGTCAGGCGATGGGTGGAGCTTGGGCCATAAGCGGTCTGTTTGCCCAGCTTTATTGGCAACCTTGTCAAGGCCTTATTGAAGTTTTTGCGTGGCAGTCGACTATTTGATCAGCTATAGGAGTGCACTCCCGTTCTGAATCTTTTTTTCTCTCTCTCTCTCTTTAGTTTGCCGTGCACTCTCTCGGTCTTGCGTGGAAAATCGGACGCGCCAATTCTGGTTCTCCTCTCTGCTTTTGTATCGTTTTTTTTCTGCAGTGTCGCCATTTTTTATTTGTTTATTGATACCCCGCGGTGTCAATATGCTTTGTACCGAATAGCTATTATCTCTCTCCTCTTTCTCCATGTGTCTGTGCGTGTGTGTGTTTGTGTGGGTGTGTGTAAATTTTACGCACCTTTGGCCAATATTCAAGAAAACAAGGGTGCTACTCGAAGCAACGCAAAATAAGTATGTATATTCATGCTTCTAATTATTACCGCCCCACACTTACATCTCTATAGCACCTCTTGAACTTCAAGCAGTCACTTCGTTTAGAGCATCGAAGGTGTCGTCTCGGGGAATTTTTATTTACATTTAGAATATAAAAAAAAACATCTGGTTTTAGCTTCATCAATCTTGTATGTGCTATAAATTCCCCACGTTTCTTTAGGTCAGATCCTGTCCGACCGTTTTTCATTTCTGGGTTTCATAGTATTCTGAGGCGACAAATACCGCCGTTCAAGACGCTAGCGATGGGTAAGTGGAAGCTTCAAAGGACCAGTGATGTAACTGTAACATCATTTTCTTATGTATTTGCCTGTCAGTAACAGGAGGCACAACTGTATTTCGGGGTTCTCACCATGTGTGTGACAAGGGGAGGCAAACAGGGGGAGCGAGAATATTGTTCCATTAGTTCCTTCTCATCGCTGCAGCTGGCGACGACGTCACAACGTGCAGCATCACGTTTTGACCTGGAAGAAAAAGGCATTCAGAATGAAAGGGACGCCGGCGGACGCCTATGTGTTCGAGCGGGGTCATATATTGCCCATTCCTGCCGAGACATGTCACCTAATTAGGATGAGACGGGTTCCAGTTCAAGAGGCCTTGCCTCTTTTGTGGGTGACTCAGATAATTTATACTAATAAATATTCTCTCAAGTAATTATGCGTAACCGGAAGAAACTCTGTGCATTGAAATAAGAAAGTAATACCTCACCCAGCAAAGTACTTCATTATATGTTATAAAAAACTTGCTGTACGTTTTATTGTGAAAAAAAATCAGTAATACTCTCACGAATGCATTTTACATGCTCGTGGAGTAACTTTGCCGTCACACGCTGGTATGTACACACATGCGCTGTGACGTTTTTTTTTTCTTTGCCTGGTGATGGATTGAAAGGGTTTGTATTGCGCACGTTGAGATATTTTTGTTTCATCTGCTATGCCCTCCATGTATTTGCTCAGTGGCTAAGTTTTTTTTAAAGCAACTTGCGAAATATACCCTGCTTCTGACAATTAGATGCCTTCAGATGTGCAGGCAGACGTACAAAAACAAAGAAACGTCCAATTCGACAATCTGGCTCAAAATAAAATAGATCCAAATATTCGTTTTGGTAGTTCATTGAGGCAGACGAAACGCAAAATGTGAATAGTTTTCAATCATTGTTTACAAAGTACTCCAGGTGTTGCACTTTTGTAACACAGCAAAGAGCAACGGCAAATATTTTGTCTTACACCAGTTATCAATCAAAGGTGGTAAATCAGTATATTAACCACTTTCAGCTGGTGTCAAGTAAACTTTGTGAGCATTTGATGTTAAAAAGCTTTGATCATAAAGTCAAGCGTTTTCAACATGTGAATCTGACTTTGCGTGAATAATAATTTACGTGAGCCTTTCTGAAAATCTGTCAAGAAAGAAACAAAAAAATTATGATGAACAAATCCGAAGGAAATGAATTGAAGGGAATTGTTTATTGACATCGAGTTTTCCACACTGTAAACAATAAAGTAAATGAAGTTCTCGGTGAAGCATGCAAGCTTTCACTGATTTGCACGAAAAGAAAGTCGTGCAAAAAGCATCTGCAAGCATATTTCGCATTTCACTAAGTGCACAAGCGAATTTTCGTGCAAGATACTCTAAAGAAGCTCTGCAGCAGTTCTTCAGCATGGTCAGGAAAAACCAACGATCGAGAGTATAGATTCAAAATTTCCAGAAATTTTGGGCAGTCGAAAAGAAACCAGTTTTCTTAAAGTTTTTCCTAAATTTTGGAAAAAAATTGCAAATTTTCTTTGACATATGGCAATGACTTTTTGCCATATGGTTTAGTTGATTTCCAAGTGTAAAAATCAATAACTTTTATTAAAAGAATAACAGAAATGAAATGCTTTCTCTATTTTCACAAACGAACACAGCATTTAACAGATCAATAGGAGACCAGAAGCATTATGCGAACTCGTTTAGCCTTCTGTGGATAGCTGCGGCTTCCCAGAATTGTTACGGCAGACAGGAAAAAAAAAACTCGAAAATGTATATCTCATCGTAACTTGAATTATAGAAACATTGAATGAGGTGGGAAAAAGATAAAGTCCATACTCTTAGTCAGTATTAGTGTCACTGGCTTCATCTGTAGCTTCCTTCATCATGTTAAGACTTCACGTTGGGAAAGACATAGCTGATGTTGCAGTGGTTACAGACAGTGAGTCAGTGTTTCCCGCCACCGATCTCTTCGACCTTGAAGTACATCCACACCACAAATTAGTCCAATCATCGTAGAATCTGTTTGTACATGAATATACAAGTAGAATTCCTCCACAGGCCGCAGAGGTGTACGAGGGAAACTTATAGCTGGGCCATAACGGGTACCAAAACATCATAAATCACTCCCAAGATGCCCACACCCGAACGATGAATTATTAGGAAAAGTTAAGCTGACGCTTAAGCTAAATTTATGTGATGTCGATGATGAGTAGTCAGAAGTCGTTTGGTGGTATGGTATGGTGTGCGATGTTTTGGTTTCATGTTCATCGCTGGTTGTTGCCTAAGCTTTGTTTCAGTAAGTATTACTCCATGAAAGTTCTGACCAATTTTTAAAGTGCGAAGTAAAAAAAACAAAAAAAAACATTATTTTGGAAAGAGCACTGGAAGTTGGGCAAGTTGGTGTGGGTTCATAGGTATGAACGGCACAAAAAAACACGGGACACAAAATGACCAGAGCAAAAAGACGGGCGCTGAACTCGCAACTAATTTTTATTCAAGTGGATTCACATGATACATACAGGCAGGTGGTCATGAAAACCAGGTGATAAAACATACAAGGTTCTGTCATGAATATCAATTCAAATAAGATATTTCTGTTTGTTGCAGGGCGATAGATGAAACAGTAATACATAAGTTAGTGTTAGAAATGCGCAACGGGTCGATTATCTCCCGAGTTGCCTGATAGTTGCTCCTGGCAATAATGCTAGTTTTTTTTTTTTCAAATCGAGGCACGCATTCACACTCCGTGCAATGCACACCTATATGTGAAAAGGCTTCAATGCGACAATTGGCCTTGTGTTTTCTCAGTATCAGATAAACGCGCCTTCCAGTTTGTCCTATATAACGTCACAAAAAAAGAAGCCCGTACGCAACACCCGTGTCGCAGTATGTAGCTTGAGCCACCATTCCAATGCTGTTGACTGCGCCATGGGTGTTGTGTGCGGTCTTCCTTTTAAAGACATTAGTCTTTCTTGGGGACCTTCGGGGCAAAAATTTTGGTCTGTCTGTCTGCCTGTCTGTCTCTACATTTGTCTGTCCTTTCTTAACGGACCAGGTACTTGAAACAGTTGACCCCATTCACAGCACCCACCGACGTTTCTCAAGGTTTAGCGTTCATTCTTGTGAAATCGTCAGTTAAAAAGCTATTATTGCGCATGTCTGGGGCCCCATAACAACACGTATATATTCTGCATGTGCGTCTATCACTAGAAAATGCATACATAAGTAGTTATAAGGACCATAGCGCTAATCATGCTGCGCTGACCATGGAACGCTTGCACGAAAATGCGAGTGTTTCCAACGCTTTGCTAAGACGAGATGGTGGTGGCCCCTACCCGTCGCCTTGCATTCTACACGTGATCACCTTTGGGACGGGCGCGCACACCCGTCTCATAGCCAAGTGCCTCGTTTCCAAGAAAACTGCTAGATGGCGCTCACGTCTCACGTGTGACGTGACTTGATGCGCTCATTCGCCTCCGCTGCATGCTCGAGGCGCTCTAACTCAGTGCCTCCAGAATAACATTCGCCAATTTTCTTGCGTAAGTTTCAAATAAATGTTTTGTTCACTCTCTCCACACGCAAGACTATCATCTTTCGACGACATTTGCCGATTAACATGCAGATACGGGTCAATTATTTTTTGGGATGTTGTATAGGACACCGCTGCATAGCTTGCATGAGTCATTGGGGTATAGTTTGGGGTAGATATCATTTAGGTGCACCGGGTAGGGAAATGTTCACGTTTGAAGTCGCCTCCAGCCAACCTCCTGAGAGCTGCCTCATTTGGAGCCAAGTGTGAAAACCTGCGCCTCGGCTTTTGATAGAATTGGGTAATGTAACTAGCAAGGACGACAATACAGCATGATGGCCAGAACAAGAAGTGGTATCGGTTTATTCAGTCACTGATTATATAGGCGCACGATAGCGCGCCTTGAGTATCTGCGCATGTCCGATGCGCAGTCGTGATGCAATAGCCTTGCCGGATACAGTCGAACCTAACAAAGCGTTTCTCTACCACCACTACTCTCGTCCCGGTACCTCATGTGAAGCTCCATCGAGAGTGCGGTAAGTGAGACCTCACGGGACGAGGTGAGCTTCCACGTTGAGATTGGCAACGGGAGACTCACGCGGGGTGTGGGCTTATACCTTTCTTCGAATTCCTCAGATTATGTGAGCATAGCCTTGTGGAGGAGTATGTTTGTTGCCTCGGGAGGTATTCTTCCTCGTGCGTATACTTTACGGATTGATGACTGCGAGTTGCTGATGACGTGTCTACATTTTGGGTAAATTATGGCCTGTGCTGTCGCCAACTTTTCAGCGATTTCTGAGTTATCAGAGCGTATTGAGATCGTGCTTACGCACTTGCGGCTGGTGTTTCTTACTGCCGCAACGTAGGATTTGTGACTCGGGCACTCCATGGCGTCTACGAAGAACGCCTCTGTCTCTCTACCGTAGGCCTTGAGTAGAGTTCTGGTTCTGCTTTCTCTTCTGCCTTGATTAGGTTCGGAATAACCGTGCTCGTACGCTCAATTTTCTTCCTTTTCGCATGCATGGATGAGTGGCATCGTCTGGTGTCCTTTTTGGAACTACTGGCAAGATGGCAGTAGTGAAACCATTACCCTAAAGGCAGCGGCATCTCAAAGGGATCCTTTTCTAACTAATAAAAAAAGTGTTCAAACCCAAGCGGGCTGAGATATAAAAACAAAAAAACACAAAATAATGTTTAAAATTTTTTTCTACGCAGCTGCTTTTGAGGTCGCTATAAGCGAGTTGCTGGTGGAGGCATAGATGGAAACGGAAGCTATCGTTTGAAGTTGTCTGAAGATATATTGGCAGTATATAGGTGTCAACCGGCAAAGTAAGAACACGAAGTGAACAGCAATGCGGGCGTATCATGTCATACATAGCTACTGTGACTTTGCCAGGGCGGCCGCTCTTTACAAGCCGCGACCCGGAAATCCATTTCGTTTGACGTACGGATACCGCCATGGCAGGTGGTGGCAGTCAGCTACTGGTATTGCCTCTGCTTCTCACTGAAACAAGCATCGTTCTTATCATTTGACTTTTTTCCCAATATGTGTTGATATACTAACTTCTTTTGAGAAACGAACCATTCCTCATTATTTTTTTCATGTTCAAAGAAAACCTATTTCTTCGCGTTTTCAGTGAAGAATTGAAACTGACGTTTTTTTGTTTTTTTGTTTGTTTGTTTGTTTAATATTGGCAAAAACACAATTGTTCTCCACAAACTTGCACAGGGAACATGCTGTATAAATATCAGTGCAGTGTATGAAGCATTATTTGACACTTGAATGTTGGATTAAAAGAAGAGGGACGCAAGAAAACACAGGGAGGTTAACCAAGCACACATCCTGCTTACCACCTTTCCGTGGTGAAGGGGGTGATGGGAGATAGAGCGAGCTAATAAAACAGAGCGATACACAGATTGCCGCACACTATTGAAGGGGCACATCAAGTCTACGGGCTGTGGCACGGAGTTCTTTAACAAAAAGGAGATTTATTAAAAAGCACTTAATACAAATAAAAAAACCTTCACTGATGTGACGGTATATAAGTGCTCAAATTAGCACCACATGGCCAACATATATGCGGGCACAGTATAACATGATGCTACCTTTAGAATTATGCCTTAGTTGATGTAGCAATCGGACATAGAGAAACTGAATGTTGCAATTAATGCCCTTGTTAAAACAAAATAGATGTAGGTGCCCATTGGTGGCCCAGTAGCTAACGCTTCGCACTCACAAAAAAAAAATAGATGTGAGTCTGAAAACAAAACTGAGCTCTTCCCGGTGGCGTGGTTTCACAGTGGTGGCGATTGTGTGCGGAAGCTTGCAATACATGTTTTTCCCTGCAGTTTGATGCGCAGAGCTATCGCCAAATAGCCCGCATCAGTGTTTGGTGCATCCCACCCATGAATGTTTTTGTATTTAAATATCATCCTTCTTTGTGTCGCACATCTTAGGAAGATAACAAGTATTTAAGCTTAAATTAAAGCGTGAAAACATAGTTCATTACTAAACCATTTCGAGGAGTTACTGCTTTTTTTTCATGCCAGAATTACGCTTTTTTCTGTTATACCGTGATAAAAAGAAACAGGCGTTGTTAGTTGTAGTTTCGGTTATGATAATTGTAGAGTCATACATGCGCACCGTAAATCACTCGAATACCGCGCCGTAATGCACATAAAAGTAATACTGAAGCACATGCTAGGACAAGCGAGATGTTCTTATAACTCCGCAACCTTATTGGCCAAGGAACCATCCGCTGCTCGCCAGCGTATATTTCTGAGAGTGCATAAAATACAGCGGCCTTTTCTTTTTCTTTGCTTGCAGCGATGAACCTAACAGGATTAGGTTTCAGTAGGAGCCCATTAGTCAGTCTGCCGCAATCATGTGCACTGCAAAAAATTTGGGGGAATGTACTCTCAGAGCGGAAGTTCCATTTTCATTATCGTGAAAAACACACTCGAGACTCTAACCAGCCGAACTTTGCGTTTGAAATGTCCCAGGTTTCCATTCACACATTGTAGCTGCATCGCACAATTGATTTGTCGGTGCCACGCTTGCAATAATTAGAAAAAAGAGCTAGTACAGAGGATAATTATATCTGTTTTTCGGAACGTGTGGCAATCGAGAAAATGTCAGTGGAGATCGCATATTGTAGCGTCTTCATTGCTGGTCGCACCCGACCCATCCAACGTATTTGCGCCGCCAGTGCTAGCAATACCTCGCGCACGCTGGGTAAGAGCGCAAACAGGGAGCCCGTGTCCGATCAGAAAGGCAATGTTGTGACGTGCATTTACCCGGACGACCGACAAGTTTTGTTTGCCATATTCCGCATTGCTCCGATATTCGGGAAAAAAGCAAGGTTATTGGTCTTTGTGCGATTCGCTGTTATCCTTTTTTTCTTTTCGTACGCCCACGTTTCGCTAGCTTTAATGCTTTGGACATTTGCGAAGCTTAACGAACGTATATTATGATGTACATGAGTAATGAAGAATACAGCCTCGTGAGTAATTATGAAGAATACAACATAATGAAGAGTACAACATTGTGAAAACACATAATAAGATAGTTGTGGGTACGTTAACCAAAGCGAAATAAAAAAAAAGATTGGTAAGGCAGAGAAGCACCTTTAAGCAATACACTCTTAGTTATAACAAAAAAAAGAAGTAAGGTGTGAGGAATAATATTGCAGCTTTACTGAGCATTGTTTAGTTCGTGTATATGAAGTATGTGTGCCCTTGAAAAAGAGCTGCTAGTGAGATTTTTCTTCAGCTGCAGTTCGGGGTTAGCTTTCCGTTATTAAGGGCTTAGAAATTAATGAACTCTCGTATCTCAATGAAGTACTACATTTATTTATAAGAAATTGGGGGCAACCTGCCTAAGTATCTCCATAACGTTAATAATTTTCTAACTAAAAAAGACGAAAAATCATTTGGCCTAGGTGACTTGCGAAGCTGTAAAGCGATTATGTTGTAAACTAACGTTATGTTGTAGCTGCCACATGTATATTGATTATAGGCCTACACTAGCCTCTGACCACTGGCTCAACAGTTGTTTGTTCAAAAATACTGTATGAAGAAACAATAATCGAATGAAATCAAAATTTGAACTAAACACCTAATAAGAAACTTCATTACCGACCATGCCTTCAAAATGAACCCACGGTCACAATTGAGGAATATCCCGATTGATCTCCTCAAATTCTGCTGAGCTATATGGCTTCAAATATTTGATTAAAATAAAGATTTCGTGATTAGTGCACGGGAAAAGAAATATTGTGTACTGTCAGATCATGTATATTCACACAGATTCTATCCAGAGTTACTTGGGTGAGCGTAATCTACAATACCCGCATGCAAAAAGTGATCATTGAATTTGTTTACCAGGGAAATATTAGTATAATCAACAATATAAAAGGTAAATGTGCTAGGAACTGCCTGGGTTGTCTTCGAGCCTCCGGATTGCAGCCCATATTGGGGAGGATGGGGCTCGCCTGAAATTGAAGCAAACATATTTTTGTAGTACTCAGTAGGAGATTTACGAAGATCCAAGTTAAGCTTGTTCCTAATATTTTTACATTCCCGAAATATCGTTTCATCTTTTACGCGAATTAAAGCATGGAATAATCTATCCATCATTCGAACTATGTGGTATAATTCACGGGTAACAAATGGTTTTCTAGATTTGTGGCTATCCTTACCTGAATGTAGTGGAAATGCATTGTCGTACGAATGTTTGACTTTTTGCTAAAATTAATCGTAACATAAATTTTCATCTGTCCGGTTATACACATCTGCCTAATCTATATTCCTGACCGTGAGCCGGAAAGCATCCAGTGCCCCACTATTAAAATAGTGTGTTGGCCTGTACTGGACACCCCTCAGCAGTGGGATCTCTAATAATAGTAATATCGGATGTTCAACGTCCGAAAACCACGATATAATCAATGATGGGAGACGCTGCGTTGTGGCGGGGCTCCAGAAAGCTCCACCACCTGGGATTCTTTAACGTGGTCCTAAATTCAAGGACACGGGCGTCGAACGTTTTCGCCTTCATCGAAAATGCAGTCACGCCAGCTGGTATTTTCTCACGTGACCATTGGTTCAGTAGTGGAGTGCCATGGCTGCCAGAACACTGCGGTAGGGCCTGTGTGAGACCAGAAACCGCAACTGTCACTCACCCACTTCCGGGGAAGACTCAGGAAAGCAATCTAATTGTGTCAGTTAGAAACTACAGTTTGAAACTGCGTGAGCGATTACCGTTCGGAAGGATTTGCACAGAATTCAGAAAAAAAATGGCACCCGGCCGACTCGAAGGCTGATGCATAGCGAAAAGCCTTATATAGATCATCAGCCACTCTGTCAACCGGGCTAACATTACTTCCTTTGGCTTGCTGCTGCTGGTCATCCGTCTTTGTGTCTTGTGAGCTGGCAGTGACGTGATGTTCCCCTCTAATGATGAGAAGCGTGTTGCTGGTGTTTCTGCGTTATGCGTGGCTTATGGCTTTGGGAGGATGACGACTACAAAGCGTTGAATGATCTCTGGATCGAAGCTGTAGAGATGACGATAAGATCACGGGATTCCTTCGGTTAAACCTGATATATGCGTTTTTTGTGCAGGCATTTTACCTCAATGTCTAGGATATAATAAAAAGAACAAGGTATAGCTAGTGTATTATCCCTTTTTATTAGTGATGATCTCAAAAGAAATCATTGTTTTTAACACAAAAAAATTCAAAGAAGTTATTGAGGAAGCAGCAACTTGTCCCGACTTACATTGCTTTTCATCAGTTCACGACTGCGATGTAACACCCAGTTTATTATGTGAACTAACGTCCAGCTTAAAAGGTATTTGAACACTAAACTGCTAGAATAACTATAAAACCACAGCCGAAAAATATTCGTTTTATTGGCCAAAGTCACTAAATTAGTTTGTTAAATTGTTGGTTCATAAGTGGAGGTAAACGGAAATCTTACTTAGTCTGACCTTCACTCAGTCAAAAGAAGCAGGAAGGCATCTGCTGGTGCACGCATTAACTTTCGTTAGGTTCCTCCTGCCTATTTTAAGGGTGAAGCTTCTTAAGCCGTTGGGCTTTATTTACATGCATGTCTCTTTTCGTACGTGACCACCAAGTTCTATGACACCCACCAAGTGCGGACGTACGTACGGACGGACAGACAGACAGACAGACAGACAGACAGACAGACAGACAGACAGACAGACAGACAGACAGACAGACAGACAGACAGACAGGCAGGCAGGCAGGCAGGCAGGCAGGCAGGCAGGCAGGCAGGCAGGCAGACCGACAGACAGACAGACAGGCAGGCAGGCAGGCAGACAGACAGACAGACAGACAGACAGAAGATTCACGGTTTACCAATAAAACCTTCTGAAGCTTCGCCCCCCTCATTATCAGTCACTTCGTGGATGTGCTGTAATTTTTTTCTTCTTCTTGAATTAGTTTTATTAATCACAGCGAAAGCTGTTATGAGATCATACCACGGTTCACGTACGCACCGCAGTTGTCCGCCGCCACCACCAGTGCCCATAACCAATACCGCACGAAATGAATAAAACTAGTAAATAAAAATCACAGAGGACACAAAGCAATTTGAACCCGGGTCCCCTGAGTGTAAGCCCAGCATTCCGCCACTGACCAACGCCGACATGCTTGGAACTCCCTTACAAACTAGCTGTAGGCAGGCTTCATGTTGGGAAATGAATGGCGTTACTACGAGTAATATAAAGCATTTTAGAACAGTAAAATAACATTCAGGCGTCAGATAATGCGAATTCCACAACGAGTGGGCGTCGAATGCTCCAACCCTTCAGAAAACTCGACGTTGTTCTTCTATTAACTGTGGCACATACCCACTGTGCGGGATTGTGGCGATTACAGGATCTTCTGGTATAATTCTTCATTGCAGTCAGCCATAACACGAAAATTGCACTTGAAAGCATGTAGTGGGTACCACTCTCCTCCGAAGAATGACAAAGAATGG
Source organism: Rhipicephalus microplus (assembly GCF_013339725.1). Taxonomy (NCBI): domain Eukaryota; kingdom Metazoa; phylum Arthropoda; class Arachnida; order Ixodida; family Ixodidae; genus Rhipicephalus; species Rhipicephalus microplus. The sequence continues at coordinate 33,184,148 of NC_051169.1, forward strand.
CACAGTGAATGCGTGCCTACTACAGAATAACTTATGACGTAGTGGGTACCTTGCGAGTGTGCTTGTAGCAGTTACCCAAAGAGTGCTAAAAAAGGAGCTGAAAGGCCCCTCTTTTAGCTATCGCTATTGCAGTGTGGCTGGTGCCACGCAGGCCTGGCAGCGTTTTTATTTTACCTGCTCATACCTAGGCCTATAATATTTCACTGTACTTTTTCCAGCGAGAAGTAGGAGCCGCATTACGTGTCATGTTCTCAGCCGCACTCTGCACCGAAGGACGGCTGTATTCAGTCTTGCTGTCTTTCGCACCTGCGTAAATGTGCTTCGAGGCAACATGAGATAAAGCCGATCGCAATTTTCAACCGATGCTCGGCTTCAATCTTAACTTCACATGACTTCGAAGGCACACGTCAGGCCCACACATTCTTGGTGCGTGCGTGTGTGTGTGTGTGTTTTTTGTTTGTTGCTGGGTAATATTATCTTGTCGTCAGTTTCACCAGTTCCTCCACTAATTACGCGTACACTTGTTTAATCACGAGTGTTCAATTATGAAAATGAGTTATATCGGAGCACATAATCAGAGCTGTGCGTCATGCTTCTTATCATTGTAATTAAAACGCACATAACAAGTTAATCTATGCAGTCCAGAACGTCCTAAAGTTTTATATTGTTTACTTTGTTCTGAACGCCTGCTTCAGTGGCTTTAAGTAAATATTTCGTTGTCGTGGTCGTAATTATACAGTTATGGTTGAATCTACGCTGCTTGAAAAGAGAACATTGATTCAAAATATAAGGTAAATACCAACAAATGGAACAGCAAGTGCAACTCTTTTGATGTGTTTCGAACAGTGATCATTGATATGTGGTGTTTAACGTCCCAAAACAACCATATGATTATGAGAGACATCGTAGTGAAGAGCTCTGGAGATTTTTCCCCCCTGTAGTTCTTTAACGTGCACCCAAATCTGAGCACACGAGCCTACAACATTATCGCCTCCATCAAAAATACAGCCGCCGCAGCCGAGATTCCATTCAGCGACCTGCGGTTAAGCAGGCGAGTATATTAGCCACTACACTTCCGCGTCGGGGCATGTTTTAAAATGAATTATGGAGGGTGCTTCAATAAATTTAAAAAGCTTTATGGTAAAGTAAAATGCCAGTAAAAAATAAAGTACCTTCAGCCATGCGATTTGGGGAATGTCCGTTTTTTTTACAGGCTTGTGTGAAGGTACATGGTATTTCTTTGCAGCCAGGGGGCATTGGACAGGTAGTATTCTCTTTTGAATGACTATGACCAGTTAAAGCGAAGGTTGTTAAACAGGCATAGGAGAGAATAAAATGAGGGAAAGGCAGGGAGGTTAAACAGAAAATGAAGCATCCGGTTTGCTACCCTGCACTACGGGAAGTTGGAATGGGGAAGAAAGATTGGGAAGAAAGCGAAGAGGGAAATAGACGCGCGCAAAAAAGGGGGGGGGGAGCTGGGGTGCTATAGTCTATACAATAGGCCGCTGCCACGCAAAAAGTTCAGTAAGGTCTTCACTGATTTTCTGTGAGCACACAAATCATGTCGTCTTTCTAGCACTGATTGTTCAGACAAAGGTCTGTCGTCAAGGCGAGCTAACGCGGCAGCTAGTTGCCATCTTTGCATGCTGTAACGAGGGCAGTGACAGAGAACGTGTTCTATAGTTTTATCGCTGCCGCAATGACCGCAAGCAGCATGGTCTTCCGTGCCGATTCGGAAGGCTAAAGTTTTGGTGAAGGCGACACCAAGCCATAGTTGGCAAAGCACCGTCGTCTCGAGTCGAGAGAGTCCAGACGGAGGCCGGAGTCAACGAGACGTGTCCAGTCTATGCAGTCGCGTGTGCCGTAAGCTCTCGGCGTTCCACAGAGATTTTAATTCTGCATTAGCGATTTTTCGGATAGTCATTGCAGCATCAGTTCTTGAAAATGGTATAGATTCTTCTTCACCATCTTCGTGTGCTGATCGGGCAGCTTGTTCGTTGCCCAATATGCCGCAGTGACTTGGAAGCCACTGAAACGTGATTCTGTGTCCTTCGTCGAAGAGGTGGTGAAGCAGCTCTCTAATTTCCAGCACTAGTTGTTCATGAGGTCCCCGGGGTAAGGCGAATATCAAACACTGTATTGCTGCCTTAGAGTCCGTGAACACGCTCCATTTCTTGGCTTCTTGGTGTTTAATGATTTAAATTGCGCTACGTAGAGCAGCAAGTTCCGCAGCTGTCGATGATGTCTGGTGGGATAAACGAAACTTCACCGTTGTCGCTGTTGCAGGAAAGATCACCGACCCTGCAGACCCATCCATTTTAGTTGAAGCGTCAGTATATAGATGAGCATGCTCACTGTATTTCTCATATAACAAGAGAAGAGAAAGCTGCTTTAGCGCTGGAGACGAGAGCCAGGCTTTCGACCCCGTGCCTGGAACCGTGAGTTCAACATGTGCATAGGTCATACTCCACGGGGGAGTTGAAATCCTCGATGGAGTTCTATATCCCGTAGAAATGCGTGTGCAATATGACAAGACTGTCTGGCAAAATGAGGCACGAGGTCGGGCTTCTGGCAGTGAAGCTAGATGATGGGCAGGGGCACGAGTAAGATGCCTCACGTGTGCTCTGAGCACTTCCATCATGATATGCGTCTTTAGCGGGTAGTCATGAGTGATCTCGATTGTCTCAGCTGTTGCTGAACATCGCGGTAGTCCCAGACAAACTCGCAGAGCCATAGCCTGGATGCTTTCGAGAGTCCAAATGTTAGTTCCACAGGTGTTGGTCAACACAGGCAGACTGTAGCGCAAATAGCCAAGAAAAAGCGTCTTGTACAATTGCATCATTGCATGTACTGAAGTCCTCCAGGTTTTTCTTCCGAGATACTTGAATAAGTTAGCAATTTCTGTCAGCCTCTTCTTTAAGTGGGCCACATGTGGGCCCCAGCAGAGGTCTCTATCAATGAATACGCCTAGAAATCTGTGCGTCCTGACATATGGTATGACTTGGCCATCAATTGATATAGCATATGGTCTCATTGGCTTTTGACTAAAAGCAATCAATGCGCATTTCGCTGGCGAGAATTTCAGACCCTGGTCCTTAAGGTACACTGATACCAACGTCACAGCTTTCTGAAGTCTTGCGCGTACCTGAGGTCTTGTCACGCCAGATGCCCAGACGCAGATGTCGTCAGCGTACATGGATAACTTGACCACACTAGGTAGTCGTTCTACAAGACCAATGAGAACGAGGTTGAAGAGGGTTGGACTCAAGACGCCACCTTGCGGGACTCCACGATGCGTTGGGTGTTGGAAGGTTGGACCATCTGCAGTGTTCACAAATAACGTCCGCCCTTGTAAATAACTGCGTGTCCAACAATACAGTTGCCCGCCTAGGCCCACTGACTCAATGGCTTCGAGGATGGCGTCATGTAGAACGTTGTCGTATGCTCCTTTTACGTAAAGGAACATGGCAACAGATAGTCATTTACATGCCTTTTGTTGCTGGGCATATATGACGAGATCTATATTAATGTCGATCGAACATCGGTAACGGAGAGAACCAGCCATGGCGTTTGGATATATCTCATAGTATTCCAGGTACCATTCAAGCCTGGCCAAGGTGCTTCTCTCCATTACCTTTCCTACGCAACTTGAGAGTGCGATCGGTCTGTAAGAGGCAATGTCCAGGGGAGATTATCCAGGCTTAAGAATTGGTACCAAGCGGCTAATCTTCCAATCTTGCGGAACGACGCCAGCTTGCCAGAATTCGTTGAAGATGTTAAGGAGTGCTTCTCGTGCCCGTTTACCAAGGTTGCACAGCATCTTGTATGAGATGTCATCCGGGCCAGTTGACGACGACTTATTACATAAGACGAGCGCCGCATCGAGCTCCTGTGAAGTAAACGGTAGATTCATGCGCGGGTCCCGTGAGTGAGGGATATGATTCACTGTATGTAGGCTTGTGTACGCTGTCTGGCCCACGGTCATAGCGCAAAAATATTCTGCTACCTCAATTTCGTCCCGGCGATGAAAAAGTGCAAGGGCTTTGAGGGGAAAACGCTGCTCTTGAATAGAACGTAGGCCTCGCACAATTCTCCATATCTAAGACAGTGGTTTATGAGGATCTAGCGACGCACAAAATTTCCCCCATCATTGGGTGTCTAATTTGTCGAGGCGCCGTTGTATCTTCTTTTGGATGCGCCGGGCTGTTCGTAGATTGTCTGTGTATTTGTTGCGTCGGTATCGTTTTTCGGCACGACGGCGGATCGCACGAACTCGCTCCAGCTCGAGGTCAAATTCAGAGTACTTCGAAGAGCATAATATTGTGCGCATAGCCGCATGTGCAGTTTCTTTAATAGCTTGCTGAAGACCATTGGACAGGCCTTCTTCACAAGCATCCTCAAGTTGAGTTTTGACCACACTCCAATCTATTCTTTATGTTGTTGTAGAGGACTACGTGTTCGAAATACCTTTAACCTTCAGGTAAGTGGGGATGTGGTCGCTTCCGTGTGTTTCTATGTCCAAAAACCACTTTACCCGTGTAGCAAATCAGCGTGAAACAAAGGACAAATCAAGGCAGCTGCTATATGTAGTGCCTCGCAAAAACGTAGGACTGGCGTCATTCAGAAGGACGAGACCATGGCTGGAAACTAATAATGCTAGACGTCGTCCCGTTGAATTAAGCCTTGAGCTTCCCCAGATGAGATGATGCGCATTGAAATCTCCGGTGATAACCCACGGACCCGGATGCGCCCTTAATATGCCGTCTAGTTTGTTGGCGTCGAATTGACTTGATGGGGATATATACACACCTAGAAGTGCGAATGTCACCTTTTCTTTTTTAACAGAGAAGCACACATACTGGTTGCCGTCGTGAGGTTGCACTGGCTGGACGACGTAAGTAAGCTCCCAGCGAATAAATACAACAACCTTGCTATTTTTGATGTCACTTGAGGAAAAAAATGACTCGTAGCCGGATAATCTGATTGGTTGCGATAATTTCGGTTCACATGTAATTATGATAGGAAATCGGTACAGATGAACGAACTGGCGAAAATCAGATATGCGAGATCTCAGACCTCTTGCGTTCCACTGAAAAATCGACGCTTCTCTGACCTCCTGTCGGAACGACTTGTGATTGTCGGCCGTGGTTTTACTGGAGGCTTGCAAGGACCGGACTAAACGCGTCCAGCACCTGTAGGCCGCTCCTAGCAGTTGGCGTATTGATGCTTGTCAGAAGACTTCTAATGACACTCACAATGGATCGCAGCATAGGAATAATTTGACGATCTGCTGTTGGAGCCTCGTCATCAGCAGCATTGGCTTTCCCTGGAAGCAGAGAGCGGGAAGGCTGCTCGGAAGGCCGTGCGTTCTCAAGCACCAGCCAGTCTTCAGGGGAGAGAGGCTTCGCCGGTGGAGATATTCTTGTACTCTCTGGCTTTCTACTGGATGTTGATGGTGGTGTAGACCGAAGTGGTGCATGAATATCACCATGACTGGAGCGCTTCCGTCGGTGGCGACGTCGACGCCGGATTTTCTGTGAAGCTTCTCTATGGGTGGAGTTATCCCTGACCATTTCTTTCAGGATACCAATTTCTTTCTTGAGCCTTGGGCAATCCTTAGACGTGGCTTCATGCGTACATCGACAATTGCCACACCTATAAGTTGTTGCACAACAGGTGTCTACTGTGTGCGCCTCCGCGCACCGGGGGCATACGGTAGAGTTCGCACAGACGCCCTTGACATGACCGATCTTGAAGCACTTGTGGCACTGAAGCGGCTTTGGGACAAAATGCCGTAGCACATGCCGGAAATGTCACACCTTGAAGTGCGTAGGGATTGAGTCGCCCTTAAAGACTGTCTTAACGCAGCGGCTGCTCCCGAGGCGGCTTATATGCTTAATGACCACTCCTTAGTACGCCGGTTTTATCAGATTGGGTAGATCTGTGTTTGGGATTGCCAAGTCAATGTCGTAAATGACACCTGCAGTGCAGGTCCCAGTCATCGGTACGACCGCTCGTACTTTGACATCTCCAAACTCTGTCATCATTAGAAGCTTCTCCGGCGTGTCTGCATGTGTTGTGTCAACATCTAAAACGTTCTTACGTGTGTTCAGCCGGACCTCTTTGATTTCATTCTGTGCTATTCCCTCAAGAACAGTGGAAATAGCTTGCCTGTTCAATTTGCGAAGGCTGACAAAGGATACACGGGCATGAAGAGAATGGTATGCGGCCAGCGTTCACTCCTTGCCTTCACGGTTGACGTGCCTGCTGGTGATGACGTCTTGATGAGCCTCCTTTTGGCCTTGTGGCTCATCACAGACACGAAGCTGCCATCTGATGAGTCGTCGCCGTCGACTGAGTAGGTGTCCGTGTCTTCACTGGAGCTGCACCAAGAGCCTCATTTCCTAGCGGAGCTTACAAATGTTGAGCTGTAGCCAGATGGGCCAGCAGTTGGTTCTTCGTCCATGGGCACGAGAGCAGGAGCATCTCTTGAGCCGTCGCTGGTGATGGACTATGAGACTTGAGCCACAGAGGAGCTTGAGGGCGCCGACATTTGACCACGTGGGCCTGTAGAAGTCGCCGCTGCCATCGCCACAAGGCGGGACGCAGAGAGCGTCCCAGGAATTGTGAAAAATATCACGAAAAACAGTTAGTAGTGACAGACGCGTTCTATCACTAAGTAACTTCTTCGTAAACAGGCATCAAGATGGAAAAAACATACGAGAAGAAAGTAACAGGCTAGCCAAACAGCTATTCTCGTACTTTCTGCATTCCTCGCTCTCATTAAGAAAGTTTGCAACACGCTTTGCATGAAAAATATCCGTCAGCCACCTGGATATTATCCCTGTCCTTGCTACCGCAAGAACTGTCACTCCAATTCAATAGAGTGTGCTATTCAGACGACGTGAAAATACAAACAAAATGAGCGAAAGAGACAAAAGGGCACGTGACATGTGTGGGAGGCATCTGACGGGGTCTTGAGAACAATACTGGGCAGAAGGATTAACCTAAGCTCTGGCAAATACAGAGCGAAAGCCGAGACTAGAAAATTCACAAACAATAAGTAGGAAACTTGAATGCTGAGCTGTATCCAACAAGTGTTTCTGTGACAGAAAGAAATTACGAAGTTTGTTTTTAAACGCTCGGCGACTTGTATTCCATTTTCTTTATCACTCGTAGAAGAGCGAGAGTGAAAGTTTAAACGTGAGAGGGTCGTCCATAGCTCTCTGTACACAGGGTTGTTATTGCCACGATGTTACAAACTTATACTACGGCCTAATGAATTGAGACTGTATCATATAAAATGCTGTTGCTGATTCATTTAGGTAATGCTTTCGTCATCGCTCTGTTTTACTTGAGTTCGCCGCCTTACGATATCTGGTCACGAAATAAATTCAGTGCAAATAGTCTTTCTGGGTGGAGACAAATATTTCGGCAGCTAATGCTTTCTGCGTCGGACCTGTTAGACTGCCATGAGTAAGTTTCATAGATATCCCAGCCGTTACAGAGAGCTCACTAATATCGTACGAAAATTAAGAAGCTATATCATCACTCCACTCATGAAGAACTAGTTTGGAATTCACATTCTAGAGACCACAATAACAGACTTAGTGAAATATAAGAAATGCGCGAAAAGCAAAAACAATCGAACTAACTGAAACAGCATAAGGAACCCAATTGTGGTGGCTTTCAGAGAACATTCAGCAGAACAAAAAAACGATATAGAGAGATTGCACGTGAGAGCATAGGGCCCATGAGGATAGCGCCGAAAACCTTGGACCAGAGCTTATAGTCATTGAAATTTCTCATAAGCACGGTATCAGACGTTTTGGTTTTAAATAACGTAAAGTGGTTCCGGGTGGTCATGCACTATGTACGCTGACTAATAATATATTGAAACATTCTACAGAGAAGCTAATCAAACTAGCGCGAAGTAAAGCTGATTTCTTTGCGCCAGAGAGGGCAGCTTGGCTATCAGCTGCCTGCCAATAAGGTACTCCTGCCGTATAAGAAGCTATCTGCACCTACCGAACTCCACCAAAGAGCGCAAAAACATGACACCTGTATTTTAAATATGTTCGTAAGAAATGTTTTTTTTTACAATAGCATGAATAAGAAACTAAACAAATGTAATCTGTGTATAAAATGGTGCATTGAAAAACAATGCCCTATGGTAATCACGAATGCATTCGACGCGAACTTTTCTTCTGCATTGTAATATTATATGCATTTCTCGCTAAAAGCGCTAGCGATCTTCAAATTTCGCAGTTTTCCTTATACCAGGCAATTGTTCGATTATGCAGCGCTGTTACGATCCGGTAAGCATCGTGAAAAGAAGGCAGTCATTTAAATGAGATGTATGCGCCTCCGCGGACAATGGTCCTCTAGGGCGAATTTATTCCTCTCGCCGACGCCTAAGCAGATGGCTTTCGTTGAAGTCCCCGGACAGTTCACTCACCAACTTCTTGCTCACTCTACAATCTTTATCCTCTTTTCGCACTCACTTGAAATACGTTCGAAGGGCTCTCTCGCAGTTCTCTAGAGCCATCAAGAAGTTCGTCTCACTGCTGCGAAAATTGTTGAGAAAGCCGAAGTTTGACCGTTATAGTACGCGAAGAAACGGTTGGCGTAACCGGTCACTGATAAAATAAGAAACATCAACGGATCAGTTTCTCCACTACTTGCTTCTCTTTTTAGAATACTTTTATCTTTTTATCGACAATCACACCGTGGCGCAAACCATTGCCACACATTAGCTGTTTATGACGTTATGATGTTTCACACTCTGGCGAATACTTCTAAAACATGAGCCTATACATATATTTTCATGCCAGAGTTTTCTAAGTACTCTCGTTGTAGAGATACAAAGAAAATATATTCAATGATATTACCTGTAAACTTCGTATTCGTCCCCCAAATAGCGTTTCCACTTAGCTAACATAACACAACGTATTGAAAGTGCTTCATATAGTCAAGGACTGATTGTATTGTACAAACATATATCGGGTGCTCCAAAACACAGATCAATACGTTGCAGGCCACTCCTACGTGGTGACTGAGAGGCTGAGCCCCTCAGACATCTCGTGGGCTTGTTGGAGAGCCCAGAGTTGATCTGCCAAGTACGAGGTCATCAGGGAGAGGTGATGTTAGGTAACAGAGCGAATATGACACACTGCCAGAGTTCTAGAGAAGCGTTTTTCCCACGTTATGGGTAAAAATTACTTGGGTATAATTCAGGGTAAATGATGTTTATCATGTTAAAGGAAAGATACGCCTTGGTTTGTAATAGCCCTAATGTAAATGATTGGGGCCTAGTGAGATTTTTTTTTTTTAGGTCGAGGAAAATCACGTAGGTAGAAGTGCGTAATGATCTCGCTATTGAAAGCGAGAGTTTGCCACTTATCCCCTCCACCGGCAGAAAGCATGCTCGGAGAGGTGTGACCAACGAGTCTGGCACCGCCTCGCGTGCTGCTTTATTTGGTATTGGGAAAGGAGTCTGATTTGTTTAAGGTGTGCCGGAAACCCACTGGGCAGATTCTGCATGACGTCCTTGCCATGTAGTATTCGCAGGGTTTTTCCCGAGACCATATCCTTCGCGAAGGAGCGTAACGATGAGCTTGAATCACTGTTGATGACTTTCATCACATCCATCGTGAGTGCTTATGCGATGACAGCTTTTTGCACAGTGAGTAGGTCCTTCTTCTCGACCGTCGCTTGATTTATGACTCGGCCTGCCATATAAACCAAAGCGGCCACAAAAAATTTATGATTGGCGTACAAAACCATGTCGACTAAGGCGACCTTTCTTTTCTAGTTTGACACCTGACAAAGTATTGTTCTGACCATCGCTAGTCTTCTTTCATTGATGTGCTCCCGATGCATATTTCGTGGCATAGGAGGTACCCCGATATTTATTCCGACCTTTTAGGGGATATCATTTATTTGAGTGTAATCACTATTTGGTTCTGGTTCAACTACTGCGGTATCTTCCTTCCCGAACTTGCTGTAGATACATACCCTCGAAAAGTGCGCTCTTTCTTCGGCTTCTTCTATTTCTTCGAGTGTGTTGTGAATGCCAAGCTGCAGTAGACGCTAGGTGCTGGTGTATACTGGTAGACCCCATAGCCTCTCAGTAATTTCCTGAGGAGCACATTCAGCATCTCGGAATGTACCCCCGACAAATTTTGCATTGTTGATTCATACATTAGGTGACTAAGCGCAAACAGATGCATTAATATGACGAGGTTGTAATTTTTGAGCCCATGTCTTTTCTTTGTCACTCTGCATATAATCTGCAGTGCACTGTCGGCTTTCCAAGTTAACCTGACAATAGTATTTCTATTAGTGCAATCTGACTCTATCATAATACCTAGAACTTTGATGGCATTCCATTTACTTGCACGAAGGTAGATATCTATCTCATTCAACGGTTTTTATCCCGTAGGATTTAGTATTTTACGTGTATTCCGACACAGTAGTAGTTATGCAAACGCAGAATAAAACATTCCTATTTTTCTTAGGCATATTGATGAGTAATATGACTAGTAAGAAATTATCTGTATTATATATAAGCTAAAGCACAACTCAATGTGACACTCGCCTTTGAATGTGTGCTTAGGAAAAATTTTTCACCAGTAAACCGTGGCTGGTACAGATGTCTTTTAACAATGTACACCTTAAGCCCTATGACAATATTCAGTATAATCACCATTGGACTTGACAGCGTATCGCCCTATTGCCCTCGCAAGCTGCCTCGGAAAAGTGATGGAAAGAATGGTTCTATTTCGTCTCTAGTGGTACTTGGAACGATACACCAAATACCCTTCTTGCATGGCAGGCTTTCGTCGGGGCCGCTCCTCCATCGACTGTGTCCTTGACTTATCGACATTTGTTCAGCAAGAAAAAAGTCGCAAGCGCATATCAGTGGCACTCTTTCTTGACGTGAAGGCTGTATATGATAATGTAGCTCACGATGCCATCCTCACTTCTCTCGCAGCAATGGGCATTGGTGGACGAATGTTTCAATGGATAAAAGAATATATAACTGGCAGGGGTTTCTCTGTGCAAACATATGAGGGTACAACTGCTGAACATTACACCTACTGCAGAGTACCTCAGGAAGGTGTTTTAAGCCCCACATTGTTCAATGTTGCCCTCATTGGTCTGGTGAAGATTCTGCCAAAGTCGGTGTGCCTATCCATATACGCCGATGATATTTGCCTCTGGAGTGCTGAAGTTACTCGCCCTCAGGTGCGTGCACGAATACAGCGGGCAGCAATCAATCCTCACAACAGCCTACTTTCAGAAACAAGGCCTAACTATATCAACTGTGAAGTGCGCGTTGATGGCGTTTACACGCAAACCAATGACGCCATACCCTGTTTACATCAATGGGCAGAGTGTCAAATATGCACGGACGCATCGTTTCCTGGGCACAATAATCGACAGAAGTCTTTCGTGGAGCCCGCGTTGTGCGTACTTGAAGAAGAGACTGCTATCTATTGTGCATATAATGAAATTCATGTGCGGGGAAGCATGGGGAACTTCTGTGGCCTCCATGCTACAGCTGTACAGGGCCCTATTTCTGGGTCTATTGCGCTACAGATTGCTTGTGCTGACTAACACTTGCAAATCCAATACTCATTCATTGGAGAGTTTGCAGGGTCAGGCACTGCGTATCTGCCTAGGACTGCCCCGATGCGCTTCTACTTATGTCACAATCATGCTTACCAAAGACCATCCGGTCAGGACATATAGAGTTGTGGATTACCTCAGAGCGCACATTCGACATGCTAGCCGTGTCCCCGACCACCACTTGGCCCTTCTACCCTCCGGAAGACCACGTGCTACGTTTTCAGACGCCATAGCCAAGCACCTAAACAGCATTCCATAAGGATATACGCCAGCTACGAGAATGGCATGTCCTTTGTGGTGCCTCGACCAGCCGCAAGTACGTCTAGAAATTCCGGGTATCAAAAAGAAAAGCAATCACTTCAGAGTAGCATTGAAGCAAGCAACACTGCTATTATTACATGAGTTGTACTTAGACCGAACGCAGATATACACTGATGGGTCCGTCTCGTCCAGCAGCTCATCAGGTGCCGCTGTAATTCCGGCTGCAGCAATGACAATCAAATTTAAGTTGTCGCATATGACCACATCTACGGCATCAGAGCTTGCTGCTATAAGGGCTGCTTTACAATATCTCGTTCAAGAACGTCCAGGAAAATGGGTCATATTCTGTGATTCGAAGGCAGCGCTTCAGAATTTGCAGTCTGCCATGCGTAGGAGGAGTCATGACCAACTGGTACAAAAAATAAGACATTGCCATCATGAAGCTCTAGCACGAGGGCATGATATTATATATCAATGGCTGCCTGGACATATCGGTATTACCGGAAATCAATTAGCGGATGATGCAGCCCGCTCAGCCCATGAAAAAACCCCTGTAGTCCCGATTCCTCTATCAAGGAATGATGCAGCAAGACAACTTTACCTGCTGGCTCGAGATCTCACGCACACGTTCTGGTCGTCTACCAGCTTCCAAAGGTGTCAGTTTTATGAACTGGATCCTTCGCTCAAGCTAAAGCTACCATCACAACTTTCCCGCTCCGAAGCGACACTGTTATGCCACCTTTGGTTGGGTGTTGCATTTACAAAGGTGTACTCCTTTCGCATTGGTATGGCAGACACTCCTACATGCGACTACTGCGGAGCTGAAGAGACCATCGAACACGTCCTGTGCAGCTGCGCTTGCTACGACACACAGCGATGCCAGCTACGGATGGTTTTGAATCGACTTGACCCCGGACCATTTTGTGTGCAGAAGATACTAGGACCTTGGGCATCTGCCTCAGTTGCGCAGAAAGCGACAAAAGCACTGCTACTTTACCTAAAGTCAACAAACCTGAGCGACCGCCTGTAGACTGTGTGTGCTCCCCGAGTGTGCTCGTGATTGTGTGTACCTTCTCATCTCTCTGCAACCTCGTTTCTCCCCTTCATCCCTTCCCCAGTGCAGGGTAGCAAACCGGATGTGCGTCTGGGTAACCTCTCTGCCTTTCCTTGCATCTTTATCTCTCTCTCTTAACACAGGCAGCCCGCGACCAGAAGCCGCCTTTCATAGCCAAACAACCTAAAACACGGAACACTTATTGAAGCCCGAGCGAAAAATGAGAACTTTGTCAAGGTCCCATACCACGTGCTTTTTTCCGGGACGTCTCCGTCTCTGTCTTTGTTCAAAAAAATTATTCAACTGGGTAAATGGTGGATTGATAAAAGTGGAGAGTGCAGTGTTCAGACCAGACCATACGTCCGTGACGATCACTTGGCTCACGTGCACGGCATTCATCTTGTGGGCTTCTACCAAGTTTTTTGAAACTGTCTTGCTTTTGAGGGACCCGCCATGTCTTCTACATAAGTTATGTCACTTGCTGTCGCTCTTACTGGTTGACATTTCGGAAAGTGTACGAGTGAAACTATAGATAACTGATGGCGTGTATAGGGGCTATAAGCCGAATAACAAGGAAACAATGACAGCTGACTTCGTGCAGATTGTCATCATCATAAAAAATGTTGGGCGTATGTAATGGAATTATAACTTAACAAGGAAACAATTGTCTTCTTCCGACGCCAACAGTTCACCAACTATAAAAAAATTTCATCTATTTTTATTATATATTGATTGAATATTGTGTAACGGCAAACGAGATAAGCATAAGACAAAGTGAACGTCCACTGTCGGCGCCTGATAGGATTGTTCCCGAACGAACCATACAGTTTTACAATGGGGCCAGACGGCAGCAGCTCTTCGCAACACTATCTTTCGCTAACACAGCTTCATCATAAAATATCATTTGTTAACAAATATTAAAAGATAACATTTTCTCCCGCATCAGTTTTTGTAGACATCGAAAAAAAACGCAAACACGCACACTTTCCCAAACTAAACGGCACTCATTAACAAATAGGAGAACCATGAATAAATACTGGCGCCAACACACAGAAGTATTCACACTCACACGTTTAAATTGAAACTACGTGCACCACATCGAGGTCAGTTGTGCAGACATTATAAGAGGGACACCAAGGAAGATAAGCAGGCTGTTGAGAAAATATTACGACAAATAATATATTCAGTCAATCTCATGTCCACGCTTGGTAATATAATAGCCAACAGAAATGGACTAAATGCGCCAAACTTTCAGAAGGGCTTATAGGCGCCAATCTATGATAATCTTAAATGATGCCCACACACTAACGGAGTATATTTTTGGTGGAGCTCGGGAAGGAGATTAGGTAATGGCCGGCGCAAAGAGGGTGCCTTTCGTGCAAAGACGAAGTAATTGGATATATCGCAGAAACGTCGTGCCCATGTAATCGACTTAATTAAGCTGATTACTCTTACTCTGACGAATATCACCGGCAATGAACTCGCCAAAAAATTACTCACTGCTGATTGTGTGAGGGCTGAGCTGGGATCACTGATTTGCCAGGTAGCTATGCAATCAGGTAGATTGACATATATATGGTCTACGTGTCCGTCAAAAAAAAAAAGAAAAAAGAAACGGGCGGTGCGGAAGTGCACTCCCCATTAACGCGAAAGTAGCCTCCTGTGCGAAATTGGGCGTATGCCCTTCGTCCACAACGTAACAGCAAGTGAACCAATCCTGCAGTTCGTTCAATGCTGAAATCACAAAAAGCTGGTGACAGAGCTCCAACAAAGGATCAATTTATTATTTCTGTGTTGCGCCCCCGTACCAATTAGCAGAGCGCAGATATTTTAGTGAGCCACCGCCTAAAAATGTGCAGATGCGTTTCGACATTTCTAAAGTACACCTGCCAAGCACACGGTGGTCAACCAGCGAAGCGGAAACTTGTAGGCTTGGTGTTCGTCACTGAGGTTAATTCTGCCGACTCGTTAGCACCTTTTCAAGCTTCTGCTTAAGTCTCAGCTCCCAAAATTCTTGAGTGTTTAGCGTGTGCGTTCTCTCTTCTTTACGCTGCTCGACTGCGGCCGCTTTTTCGATGGAGGCGAAAATGCTTGAGGCCCGTGTGCTTAGATTTTGGTGCACGTTAAAGAACGCCAGGTGTGCAACATTTTCGGAAATATTTACTACGGCGTCTCTCATAATAATGTGGCAACTTTAGGACGTTAAATCCCAGATAATATTATACGTATTTATATCTGCTGTATTAGTGGTGAGAAGGAGAATTTGCCCAACCACTGTGGATCATGCATTTTTACCTATAGTGAACAAATTATTCGTTTTAAAGCGAAAGCTGTAGTGAGACCACAAATCGGGTCACGCGCAGTTGTCCACCACCGCTGCCGGTGTCCGTAACCCCATCGTGCGAATAGAAAAAAAAACCTAGCACCAAAGACACAATGGGTCTTGAAACCTGGGTCTGCTGGGTGTCAGCAAAGTAATATACCATTGACCAACGCCGGTGCTTGGGCCATGTTGGCAAACCTAGCACCAAATGCACAGGGCAACGTGAACCCGGGTCCGCTGGGTGCCAGCCCAGTATCCTACCAATGAGCTACGCTGGTACTTGTTACTTGTTGGCCAACTTGCCTTAAGTAGGCATGATGTCGGGAAAGCAATCGCGTTAATACGATTTATAAAGCGTTTTAAAACAGCGAATGAACAACCAGTCGTCACACAATGTTGATAGCGTAACGAGTAGTAGGCAGTACAATGCTCTAACCTCTTACAGAAGCTTGTTCTTGTTTCTCTATAAACTGTGGCGCACACCCACTTCATCCATAATTCCTCATCGTCGTCAGCGCCACACTGTTACAGCGAAAGCTTGAATAGCGGCCTTTCAGAGCCTTTTCTTAACACTATTTGTGTAACTGCTGCAAGCACACTTGCTGGGTACCTACCAAGCCATAAATAATCATAGTGCGTTTTACTGAGACATGATTTAAACGAATGCGTACAAAATACTTCGATGGTAACATACGTGGCTACTGGCAGCTAGTACAAGCTTAGAGTGCATTAAGTCGTGCAAGGCTGTCACAGCAGTGCCGCTGAGTACATCTGTGGTCGTGGCTTAGCTAGGCTCTTACAGGAACTCTCTATATTTCAAAATAAAAAGTTTGCCACCGCCACCACCCTTTCACCTCTCTACTCTTCACTTGCTATACTATACTATATTATACATGACAACGCTATACATTACAATACTATACTACATATAACTATGCTTGCTCTCTCCTGTACCGCGTGCGTGCCACACAAATTGGGCTAATCCCACAATCCCACTACTCGGCACGCTGGCCCACTGTAATAACAGGAACTTTGAGGCGTTAAACACAAATTAGGGTTCGCTCGTTCGAGCTTCTCCTACTAATCATCTGTATGGAGTGCTTAGACAGCAATTGAGAGCGCGCCAGGTATTAATAATGATGATTTTATGAGACACACGACAAATCTTGACCATAACGGCTGTGTTGTAAAAGTGCATAATAGTTAGCAACGCACATGATTTGTCGTGAGATTATTTGTTTTAGACAAATGGAAGTTGTACTTTGTATACAGGTGAGCTCACGGGTGTTAAAATTCACAACACAAGAAAAAAGTGTATACAAGTTAGGCTAAAGTTACGCGTAGCTTTTATTTCTATAGAAAAAAAGTGTTTCAGGTTACAGCTTCGAAGAATTCTAACAATTGTTCCGTATAAATATCATCACATGGAGGAAAATTTAAAAGGAGGTAACTTGATTGCCTTGTGCTTGCACATGGCACGTTGAACATGGTGCGTTGTTGTGGAAACCCTTGTGTGCACAATTTTATGAAGCAAGTAACCACACATTTTTTAGCGCCCTATATACCTAACCATGTAAAACTGCGCTGTGAAAATTTATTGTGCTGTGATGAGCTGCAGCTCTAACGCAGCTCTGTGTGAGTACAAATCAAAAGCGGTCTCTTGGAAAACCCTGTCGCTATGAAGAGCGAGACACGAATGGCTAACTCTTTGTACTGTTGCGAGCAAGAGTTGCTTTCTGGGGCTTCGCTGGACTTTCTAGCAAAGTCGCATCGCATTGCATACGGCTCTTCAGTGCTAGCCAATTACATGAAAGGGAGCTGAGTGCATCCGCTGAACAACGGTAAGAGCGGGCAACCAGCCGACAAACAATGGCGCATGACCTGCTCGCGTTACTCGTCGCTGTGAGCACACTTATTCGACCGGTCGTAATGTGAGGCTCGTTGTGAGGAGGCCAGGCACAGTGTCGGGCCGTCACGCTATATTGTTTTTAGCAGTTCTTTTGCTTCGTAAACAACCGAGGCCGGAGAGCGAATGGAGCTCAGTATGGTGTAATTTGATGCTGGCTATCCGGCCTGCTGGTCATTCGGGTAGGTCATAGACGTTGCTTCGATGCGTGTTGTCCTAACGCACTGTGGAGTTACTTAGGAGGAGTGTGCTTACGAGCTAACGTTCGCACAAAAACGTTGGTGGCACTGCACTTTCTGAGTTGTAGAGTGATTTGGCACATCGCGCGCATAGGAAGAACTGTAGTTTAGTTTCCCACGCAGAACTCTTGTTCCAGGCCATGCTCCTCATGAGGATTCATCACTCACAATTTGACGTAATCTAACGTCGGCTGGTATTTTGGCATCACCTTGAAAAAAAAAGATGACGAAAAAAATTACTGGGCGTGTTTATATCAGAAACAGCAGAGAATGCGGAACGGCATTATGTACACAGCTGCAAGAAAGCTTCAAAAAACATGCTTGCCTATTTTAAACAAGACCACCACCATCACGCTTTCAATTCAAACTTTCTTACACAAGAAATATGGAGCTAGTAGAGTTCTGCTAGAAGCCACATGGAGCTTTCGGAATGGCTGCCTTTTTCTCGAGTTCTTCCTCTTTTCCGCAGTAAAAGCAAAGACCCAATTTAGGAATCACATGTTTACTCGCGAGAATTTTATGCATTTTTGTCGATATAACACTTAGAAATACGGGTAAACATATGCGCTTTTTTTGATAACACTTTATGTGAACACGAAAGAATATGAGCATTTTGTGACCAACCTTTAACAAAACGCACCACGCGAAAGCGTAAACTGCGAGATTATACGTTCCATAAAAGGCCGGTAGGTGTTCCAGCATTGTTCAAGGTACGAACAACGGCAGCAGAAGAAGCAATGTGAACCCAGCGACAACTGGAAACAACAGGTGCCAGCATGATTATTATGAATTAAGTATTGCAGAATGTGTAGCATGGTCCCACGTCACGAATACGCCCTCCTGCATTCTTTCGTAGCTTGCTCACTTTATTTCACGCTGCAGTAAGGAAACGCTGATACCACACGAAATATACGTCGCATGAAAGTAAAGAGTAAAAAAAAAAAAACTGACGCTAACGAATGTTGAAGTATCGTGAACGATAGGCTTCCCACTTTGCAGCAATTTATGTGGTAACCGTGTTTTTTTTTCAACAAGCACTTTCGCAAGTTCGTCGCTATTTGTGTTAAAAGATTGCACCTGAAAAAAAAACAAGCAAACAACATATTATCCCTGTTCGAAAGGTTCGTGCGCGTGCGCTGTGTCAGTTTCTCCGTTTAGTCTATATTGGCATGCCCCGAATTTTAACGTTGTAATTTCGATCAAATAAAACATCGATTGATTGATTGATTTGTGGGGTTTAACGTCCCAAAACCACCATATGATTATGAGAGACGCCGTAGTGGAGGGCTCCGGAATCAAATAAAACATCTATGTCACAAATTGAAATGTGTGAAGTCATGTTTTGGCCCTTCTAAATTTATTAGTTAGCGCTTTCTTTCCGATACAATTCTTTCTTCTTCTGAAAAAAACTCTATCCCAACGTAATAACTACTCTGTAAAAAAGTTAATTTAAATTATGTGAGGAAAAGTACTATATAGCTACACCAAAGTGGACGTTGGTTATAAAAGAGGCTCTCAGAAAACCTAAAAAGTGGCCACACCTGATATTCCGTAGCGACAAGTCGTTTGCATGAGTTGGCACCTTATTGAATGTTGGATGAAAGAGCTTGGTGAGAGCTGGAGGTGCGTGATAAAGGAAATAGAAAGCGACGGTTGTCCTTGAGTAAATGTGGTTGCACAATTCACTTTAAGGAGACAGCAGCCAGTTAGGAGAGATTCAGTGCCCTGAATTTTCAAAAGTAAGCGTTTGAATGTGCCCCCAACTACTGCGCCACTTTGTCGCGATACTTCAGCTTCAAGCTTCAGCGCTGCCTCTTGCAAAACCTTCACTTTTTTTCTTCTCCGTTCATAAACTGACTTTGCGGATGAGTCACAAGACTTGAGGTCCTGTGCATATTTTTCCATACAAGCTGAGCTCCATCGTAGTTTCATATAGGGTTCAACAAAATTATTCCATCGTTGGCTGCTTCAAAACTGCCTGCGAATTTATGGTAGGCTACACAATATTGTAAATTCCTTTGTTATTGCCCTGTTACACTGTAAGCGATTCTTGATGCAAACAGCGCCTGCATTGTGTCAGAAGCTTTAGGACTGTAGCAGATAATTTTGTTAAGATTACGCTCACAACGTGAACATTACAGATTGCTCTGGAACCTACACTGCGGCTAGTGATAGCGCTAGAATATTCGATGGTTCATGTATAAATGCCAACTCACCTCAGTGCTTGTCAGTTCGTCAACAGCCAACGCTCTGTTCGCCGCTACCGGCGAACAGATCGTCGCTCAGTTGATCTGACTTTAATTTACCGGCCACAAGTTCGACCAAGTAAAAACAGTTTCATTTTTAACAAGCCTTGTCGGTCTTCATCAGCGTCATGACCACGCATGACAATAATGTTGTAATTATTCATAAGCACTTAGTTCCTTGGAAACCCTTCAGTAGTAAACCACTCGCTATTTGCCGCCGCAACTGCAACCTTGCCGTCGCAAATGCTCCCGCCTCAGCGTCGTTTGTAACCGAAACTGCGACTGAGCGTTCCAAAAACGTCTCTAAATGAATAAACGTCGCCCACTTGCGTGAACTAGGTTTCTAGACACGACAAGTTGGTCATAAGCTACCTATTGTAAAAAAAGAAAAGAAAACAAGGTGGAAATATTTTGTGTCAGTGCTCTTTGAAGTAGGAACGCCGACGTAAAAGCATGCCTGGAAAGTGATGGTCCTATAAAATGACAGAAAAAAATCCGTGTAGGGAAAATGCAACCTGGTTTAACGCTTCCGGAAATACCAACAATATGCCCTATACTCAAGACATGTCTTAGAGAGAAGGAAAAATAATGCTCCGCAGTAAATGCCTTCCACGACCTAAACGTGATAAGGAGAGTGCCTTCAGAGGTCTTTTTGCTGTCATTGGAAACGACACGTTGCTCTTTAGTCAAACATGCACTTTTCTCAAAGATGAGCTCTTGCTAACCTTACAAACTTCAGTCCACTTTCTCGTCAGCTTATAGAAGTAGATGCCAGGAAGAAAGCCGAGTTCTCGCTCGGTCGCGTGCTTCGCGGTTAGACCCTTAGTGATCTACTTAACGCTTACCCGGGCATGGTTCTCAGGGACGAGGCTCTTTCGGGGGTGCTTTGGCGACGGAGGTCACCTTAATGAGGTTCCTTAAGTAAGCCTCTTTCCGGGACGCAGCTGGAAGTTGAAGAGCCACGTGCGCTAATTTTTCGTTCGCAAATTACGCAGGCGCGCGTGCTAATGTTGGCGTACTTTCACTTTCTTTTTTTAGGTATTGGTTGATTAGGTGGCGAAACAGTAAAGCACAGAACCAGTGTGGCCCTGTCATGGCGATGAAGTGCCAACACCAGCCTAAGAATAGCGAAATAAATGACTTTGAGAGAAAAGACCCGGCACCACATGGTTGATTAGAAGGGATGTTTTGGGTGAAGATTATCTTAGTGTAGTAGACAAAGAGTAAATACAGTCAATTACGCATTTGTTGATTGTGATGATTACAACTAGCCGATGGTTTTAAATTTGAATAAATTATGCCCGCACTAGAAAATTTTACAAGTTAGCCTAGATATTACAATACATTATACCAGGGGAGTAGTAGTTTGAAATTTGTTTTGTTGAAATAGCCCTTAAATGAGTGCTCTCGGCAACTTTCGGCCGTCATCATCAGGTTCGGGATAGGCATACGTATGTATGCAGAGGTGAGAGCACCTCCCCCGTCCGTTTAAAAATAATAAATCGGAAGAAAAAATTTTTTGTAGTGCAAACTGGTATTTCAAATTTTTAGCCTCTCGCTCCATAGCCAGCCCTGTCATAAAGCTCAGCCAGTCGCGGGATTGAATCCCGGCTGCGGCGGCATCATTTTCGATAAAGCCGGAAACGCTGTAGGCGCGTGTGCTCAGATTTCGGTGCACGTTAAAGAACCCCTGGTGGTCGAAATTTCTGGAGCCCTCCACTACGGCGTCTCCCATAATTTTAGGGTGGTTATGAAACGTTTAACTCCACATATCAAATAATCATAAAACTCAGCCACGTGCAATGCGTTCTCTGAAATGCATCTGGAATGAAAAGGCAACCCACCTTGGGCGCACAATGCACTTGCTCAAAATAAAAGTTTTTTTCTCCCTCTCACAAACAATTTTTACCGCTGGTGGTGCGCAAGTCTCGATGGCACTTCGTGTTTTTTTAATGCCACTCGCGAGACATTGCGAAGCGAGTGCTGTAAAGCAACGTTCCTTAATTTTGTTTTAACTGCTTTTGAGACGTGCACTAAAATTTGGCCTATTTTTGTTACATCTGTAATCTGTAACACCATGCAAGCAATGTAACACCATGCAAGTAACACCATGCAAGTAATGCTTCGAACGTCACCACTATGCGCAATTCGTGCAGGAGTCACTAGACTTGATGTACTGTTCAACAAAGTGCGCTGCAATAGCCAACACTTTGAGCGCGCTGATTGAATATGAAAAAGTAACATCTGTGACCACCGTTAGTAGGCGTTCATCCCATGCATAGCTGTGCAATATTTTGCAGCCTCCTTCTTTGTGTTTCAGCGGCGTGGTACGAGTGTCGAGCTTTGACAGGTGATAGTTTGTGCTCGTGTGTTCTGTTCTTACGTCTTCTGCGCTTTAACGACGCTCAGCGAGTATCGAATAGCTTCCAGTTCACTTGGTGACAATCTATTGTGTTGCTATCGCAATCGTTGCTTCGCCCTCATAGTGATACTCACGTTTTTAGAGCTGGAGAGTACCAGCCTTCAAGTATATTTGTACGTGCGTTTAAATGCGTGCCAGTATATAGCACATGCAGAATCTAATACTACAAACACATCGCAAAAAAGCATCAGGACAACAGAAGAACACGCACACAGCTCTCTCTGCGTGTTCTTCGGTTGTCTGGTTTTTTTTCAAGCCCAACTACTCTAACTATTCCCGAAATTGAGTTTCTTGGGGGTGTGTTGAAAACCCCCTGATGATCCCCTACTCCCAGACCCCACCTTCTAAATCAACTTACTTTCTCCGTCTGCCAAAGGAGCTTTCACTTGTTCACAAGCATATTAAAGTAATCGTTGGTGATGATGTTGATTATGCTGCTGACACTGATGACGATATTTGTGAGCATCCCGTCAGAAGCAGGCTGTTATGACTGTTTGTTTGAAAACGACGTCAAAGTCTATATTGTGAATAAGAAGTGATATAACAATAAATGCAGGGGTTTAATGACCCAAAATCACAATATGGTTATGAGAGACGCCATACTTGAGGGCTCGGGAAGTTCCGACCACCTGGGGTTCTTTAACGTACATTTAAATATAAGCACATTTGCCTCAAGCACATTTGCCTGCTTTTATAATGCGGCCACCACCGGCATTCGTTCCCGCGATATGCGGCTCAACAGTCCAGCACTATAACCACTAGATATCCGAGGGGGGTTCAAAAATTAAACTAATTTATAAATAGCGATGTGCTCAAATTATGTGAATCTTTTTCAAGATGTAAAGGCGCTATACGAATTATCATTGAGCTGCTTTTAACGTTCTCTTAAGCTGCGGCGTAAGTTCAGGGTTGCAATCTGCTGCTCCCGTTTCGGGGCCCACAATCAGAAGTTCAGTAGCACTGTAGTCTGCAAGATTTTCAACTAAGTCAGCGGGAGAAATATTTTTAATTGATTCACTCCTTCAAAGCCAAAGATATTCGCTACACTCGCAGAAAATGCAAATTGTGCCAAAAGTTGTGTGCATGTTTCATATGCATTTTGATGACGATGCCGAATACTACCAAAATTGCAACCACGTGCCCTACGGATAAAAAAAGTGTGGCTGTTTGAACCACACTGTGAGGAATGCTATAATTCACATTTTACACGCATGTGGCTTATGTGTCTGCAACTCCTGCAGCTCGTTTGGTCACAATCAGCGCAAGCACTTTAAAGGCGATGTTCGGCTGGTAAGAATGCAGCGTAAGATATTGACAGATGGTGTTTATTAATTCAGTTTTTTTTTTGCAGCGTGAGTTTTTATTACGATATAACTGGAAAGTAGATTTCCGTGATCTGTTAAAATGAGGTTTGTTGAGAATTAGGGATATTTTTATTGTAGAATAAAAATAAAGAGAGTGGGTGGGGAATTAACTTAAAATCACAACATTTGATGTCATGAAAGTGCAATTTTCGTACCTCTTTATGCTGGAACCGCTGTGCGTTTCAAGGATATGGCTGCCAAGCCTAGAAGGTAGAAGCGATCGGGAAGTTTGCCGCGAAAAGAAAGTGAAAAACTTCATAATAGGCTGCCTGCTCTGAAGAATCGTTTAAGTGCATTACGTTGAATTTAACTCTGCAGACACTTTCCCTCGGTTGGAGCAGGCGTAAAATTACTTAAGTAATATAAGCACCTCAGTTTAGGGTAACAGCAGGTAGGCTGCAGGACCTAGAATAAAATTGTATGCATAGCTCTTCCGTCACACTCGCCCATGATATCAGTCGCAAAGGTGAGTTCGTGAGTTCCAGCTAATGTTATTTCAAACATTCCGAACTTCGGGAACACCGCTTAAACGAAGTATTTATCGGTTGAGCAAATTTGTCTCGTTGACAATATTGAGGTCAAAGCGTCAGACTCCTGTGTCGTCATAATGTCGGTTTCCTTGCTTTAGTAATAACAAGAATATGAAAAATAATGAATGTCGGCATATGTAGTATCCTAAGTTTATATTTTTACCTGGAGTTTCGAAGATCTGCTAACCCATAGGTACAAGTAGTTTCTGAAGTAAAGTAGCCCCACTCGTCACCGGGTAAATAAAAACTAAGAATGAAAAGAAGAAAGTGCCGATGACGGTGCAGTCTGTAACGAAGTTCTAACAGCCTAGTGGATAGCAAGACTTTGTTTTGGTCGGCCAATGGCGTGTATAAAATCAAAGGTGTTATCCCCCACTTTTCTGCTTTCAGACCATCTATTCTCAATACAGAGTTCGTGAAGCCACCAAAAATCAGTCATTTATGCAAGCTTATGTTTAGTTCTTTCTGATTAAATATAAAAAAGAGAAAGAAGTATTAGTTTAGACCCAGCGCTTCGCTTGTAGAAGACCCTATATGTGTTCTCAAAGCGGAAAACTCAATGATGAAGGGGCGAGAGGAATCGTGAGCTAAATCACGAATATACGAAGTTAAAAAATCCAAAGTTTTTGGGATATGTTCAACGTATTCAAAGAGGTCCACAATTTCTTTTCAACTCTTTGAAGACTTGTTGATTATATGTTCACGGTCTTTCTCTATTCACGAATTTAGTATGGTACGCCAGAAAGAATTGGCACGAAAATTCAGGTGTTTTATATTCTCACGTGATTTGTGAGAACAAGCAGCAAAGAGCCGTCACAGCAACGACTGGAGCAGAGAAGCAGGGTAGTCGAGCTGAATCAATTGTTGCCGCTACAATAGTAAAGTTTCTAGGCACAGTAACATCATCGTATACCCTTTCGACAAGTTCATCTCCATTAGGTTGTCAGTCTGCCTACTGAATGCCAACCGCTGTTCTGAGGAGCAATATGTTAGCAAGCACATGTGGTCCGTTTGTGCTACGCAGATTCACCACTAGCTGATTTGTATATACCGCTGTGGAACGTGGAAGTGAACGAGGAAGCGAATAGGACGATGCAGTCGTGTTGTCAACGATCGGTATCAATACAAACATACTACTGAACCAAACGATCGACCAATACAGCAGGCACCTTTGCGAGTTTTCATTGAAATTCGTGGTCACTGATTGTGCCAGACTGGCCAGCCAATGACTGTATTTTGAAGTGTGCAAACCTGATCTTCATTTACCCTGTAACTTATCAGATGCTAGTCCGAAAGAATAATTCAGCACCGCAGGCTTTGCCTCTCCGTTTCACGTAGCTGTGTCCTTCTGCCAATTGTTTCTACGGGAGAATGCGTCTTTCAAAGCTGGGAGCCTAACAATGGTCGAACACTGAGCAGCAAAATTGTATCGCCCATTTACCAAACTGGCGTGGTTTGTTAACGCACTCAGCATTTTCATCGCACCAACGCGCGCTTGGCCTTTTTGCGAAACCACTGCGCGGTGCGTGATTCTCAAAAAAGGCTACAGTTGGCTGACACCAAAGCCGGGTGCCACACCCGTCATGTTGATTTGGCGTCAACAGAGCGCATCCTCTTTATAAATGCGGTGCCATGCGTAACCCACTGGTTTGAAAGAAATTCGGAAGTGATTTCACGCCCAAGAACCATTGCGAGATCATATCTTTGCCTTTTTTTTCCTTTGTTTTACCACTGGGTCAGGACTACAGGCCGAATGCGCAAGAGTGTTGTCGGTTAAAATCATTGCCTTTTTGACGTCCTCGTACGAGCTTTGAATGACAGGAATGAATTTTTCTGTCTCTACTCTTGTTTTGTTTTGTCCTTACGCCAGGGCTGCCGCAGTTAGCTAATAGCGGCGGCGGTCTTTTTCGGCAGAAGTCAGAGCTGTGCGTGCGTGCACCGTTGCCGTTTCTTCGGGTTCGATACGTAGCAGCTCGAAAACGCATCCCGGGCAGCTGCCACTCCGATCAACGAGTGTCCTTCTCTATACGTACAGATGGGCGGAAACCCCCCGGCAAAAAAAGCTCGAATCACTGAGTTGGACCATACAGGTGCGGCTTTCTATTGAAGCTAACCGTCAATATCTTTAGAGGGCTGCGCAATCGTTGGTTGGTGTAAGCATGTACTTTTTCGGTACTAGCTTTCCTTATGTCCTTGTTTGCTAGCTTTACCTCCTTTTCCTTTTTGCAGTGCAGACAAATAAATTACAAACGCCAGGCCTGCGGTAAAGGCACAACACAGTCAAAGCGAAAGCTAGAAGAGTGGCCTTTCAGAGTCTTTTCTAAACACTTATCGGGTAACTACTGCAAGCACACTTGTTGGGTACCCACTATGGCAATTATAGTAATAATTTTTGAGTACTAGGTCAGCACTCGCTATGCTATCCTTCGTATATCTTCTGAGAAGCGTTGTATTCACTAAACACTTATGAGGAATGTCGTACCAATTGTTCATGCAGTGGCTGACAACGATAATGAATTATGCCTAAAGTGGGTATGCGCCACAGTTACTAGGTGATCAAGAACAAACTTTTCTAATAGGTAAGAGCATTGGACGACCTTCTGGTTACGCTATTCGCAATGTATGACGCCAGCATGTTTTTTTGCTGTTATAAAACGCTTATTACTCATATTAACACGATTCTTTTTCTGACATCAAGCCTACCTAAGCCAACATTGAGCCTATGTCCTAAGCACCAGCATGGCTCATGGAATACTGGGCTGACATGCAGTGCACCCGTCTTCGAGCCCCACTGTGTCCTTGGAGTTTTTATTTACTGAGGTTTTTTTTTTCTTTTGATGCTTGTTACGGACACCGGTGGCGGCGGACAACTACAGCGCCATGCGTGATCCGTGTTGTGATCCCGTAACAGATTTCACTCTAAAAAAAGGAGGGCGAGACGGGGGTTAAAATTATTCAATCGTTCTTGGCCTGTGAATGCTTTCGGTATTTATCCAATACGGCAGAGCCTTACGTTTTGTACGGCTACTCAAATTGCTTATTAAAGATAATACAACGCCAACATAGACACGGCTATGTAGAAGTGTACATAAGCTTCTTTTGAGAGCGGAGCTGTTTAAGGTGTTGGTAACTTGTGCTTCGTCGTGAAAAACTATTATCATCACGAATTACCACGCGCTACCTTTATGAAGCGGCTTGCGCTCTCTCCCTTGTAATTACAGTGAAGTTGTTGAAACTATGAATAAGTTGTGCTCCATGTACCCAAAGCTTCTCGGGTAAGTATGCGTCATGGTAATTGTGCAAGAACGACTACCGTGTACAACACTTGCGATGGTCAAACGAGAATGAACACTTGAGAAATAGAGAAAAAAAAGATAATGAAAAGCGATAAAAAAGGGAAAGAGAAAAAAGAGAGAAATAAATAAAAACGACTGAAACGCAGAGAAAGATAATAAGAGGGGCTGAAATAGAAAGAAGCATGTACAAAAAAGACAAAGTAAAAGAAAT